>CM031874.1:7925981-8170046 GCA_018697195.1 Certhia americana | reverse complement strand
AGCGGTCCTCCTAGCAGTGATCACTGCCAGCTTCATCTGCAAACCGAGAAATGCAGAAAACTGGGCTGGGGAAAAGCAGAAGGCAGGGTTCAGGGGACCGGCAGGACCTGCCACACAGAGCTTCAGCCAAAGATCCTCTCCGCATGATTCTCCGCATCCGCCGCTTGCGCGGCCGGGCATCCCCTTTTCCCAAAGCTTTGGTTTTCCCCCCCCCCCCCCCCGGGGGGGGGGGGGGGGCCCGAGCGGCGCTGCCGAGGGAGGAGGCGACGCGGCGGGCCGGGAAGCGCTCCCCGGCCGGGATCCCCGCGCACTCTGGCAGGGGGCAGGTGCTCCTCCCGGGGCCACCGCGGGGCCGGCGCCGGCCTCCCAGGGCCGCTGTCCCCGGTTTTTTTTTTGGGCCCGTTTACCATTTGCCCCGCTCCCCCATCCCGGAGCCGCGCGCCGGCCGAGCGGCCTGGGAAAGTCCGGACTCTTCCCAGGCCCGCAGCGGGGTGGTCCCGGGCTCTTACACACGCCCCAGCGGGGTCAGCGCAGGCGGGGGAGGGCGGTGTGGGTGGCCCTACGCAGCCCCGGCCCCTCACTCACTCTGCCGCTGCGCCTCCAGTGCCCCCCCCCCCGAAGCCGCCGACCGCCGGCTCTGCGTGGGGGTCTCAGCAGCCCGGGGGCGCCCGGCTTGGGGGCAGCCAGCATCCCAGGCAAGGCGGGCGGCGCGGGGGCGGCGGCCCAGCGAGGCCGCAAAGCAAGCAGCGCGGGCAGGAAGATGCCCCCGCGGGGGGGTCCGCATCCCCTTGGCTACGGCGGCGCGCCGAGCGCGGGGCACGCAGGGCAGAGCAGGGCGGGACGGAGGCTGGCATACGGGCGGCGGGGGCCGCAGGCAGTGGGGGGGGCTCGGTCCCCGCTCCGCACGCCGCTCTCCCCGTCGCCCGGGCCGGGGGCAGCGGCGGCTTCTCAGCGGGCGGGCAGGGCGGCCGCCCGTCCAGGGAGATGTTGTTGAGGAAGAAGAGGGCGGCCTGGCGCCGCCGGGAGTCGCCCCGCTTGCGCGGCGGCGGCTGCTCGCGGGGCGGGCGGGGAGGCGGGGAGCCGCACGCCGTGGCCGCAGCCATTCTCCGAATGAGCCGCGGCCGCCCGGGCGGGGCGGCTGGAGCGCAGCGCGGCCGCCGGCTCGCGCGCCCATTGGCTGCGTCGCGCTCGAATGCAAATGAGCCCGGCGGTTGCCCCGCGCCCATTGGCTGCCCGCGAGAGGCCCCGCCCACGGCCGCGGGGCCGTGCCGGGTCCTGGCGCCGCCGGCGGGGGCAGAGCCCAGAGCCCCTCAGGGACGGGGCGGCCGCGGCACCCCCGGGCCCTGCCCGGCCTCGCCCTTTCCTTCCCTCGGCGCCTTCCGTGCCGCAGCTACGAGCCCGCCGTGTCCCCATGCAAACACCCTCCGTGTCCCCGCACGACCACCCACCGTGTCCCTTTGTGTTACTTTTGAAAAACTTCTCCTCCCCTCATCTCCCCAGCCAAACCATCAGTAACTCTGCTGGCCGCCTGTTCCCCAAAGGTCCCGGCCTTCCTGGAGGCGGGAGGATGCATCCGCTAAACCCATCGCTGGCGTCTGAGCACGTCAAAGCGCTCCGGTAAAAGCGGATGAAGGTCGCTGATCCTCTTGGCTCCATCCCAGCGGCCTCAGGACCGAGGTCTGGCCTGCAGGGACCCCAGCCCGCCGGCCGTGAGGGCGCGGCCCCCCGTGCACCCCTGAGACTCACCCGGAGCCCGTCCGGAGGGAGGCATCCCCACGCTTCCAGTGCCTGAAGCAAAGCCAAGGCAGTGCTGATCCTGGGCCGTATATGGGCAAGGCAGACCCGCGGCTGGGAAGACATAAACTTGGTATTTGTCTCCTCAAAGTGACTCAAGGCATCTCTGCGCAATACATTGCTTCCCGGACTGGTGTGTTTATACTGCACGGGGTAAACATTCCCCTCAGGCACTTGAACCCACGTCTGTCGCATCCCGGGGTGATGCTCTGACCGCCTGCCAAGGCAGAAAGCTTTGCCCTTTCCTCCCTTCAGAGGACGTTGATGTGCACTGACAATGTCCATGCCGTTGGGTCTGGAAGATTTTGGAGAGTTTTGGGAGATGTGCTGGGTGTGATGAAGCCTTTGGAGCTGAGAACAGCAGTGTGTGGGTGCTGGTGGCCTCTGTGTTCCTCTGAAACCGAAATGAAGCCTTCCCATGCTTCCCACCTCTCATGCCCTGAAGCAGCTTGTGCTCCCAAGCAGGATTTTGCCCACACAGTACATATTTTAAAGTACAGACCAAATTTGCCATTTGAGATGTTTGCCGTTAAAAGTTGCAATTACTGTATTTGCAACACTTGACCCTTAGAGTGGTGAATGCTTATGCCAAATAGGCCTAAAGAAGCCACGTGGCAACTCTCAATATTGCTTACAGTCTACACTAGCAATCAAACTGATGTCTGATGATGTGGTCTGAAATCTGGACGCTGAATAAAAGATAGGTTTTGAAACTGTCCTATAAAACACATACAGGTTCTATGTCTTTTCATATGGCTGTTTCATAAGATCCCTTTTTGTATGCTGTTGCAAGTGGGCCATCAACACATCTTATAGTATTAGTAAATAATAATAATAATAATAATAACAATAATAGGATTAAGATAGGAGATGTAACACAATGTTTTCTTGTAGGCTTCCATTAAAAATCCTACAGTGAAATACAAACTCTGCCCAAAAATCCCAAGAACATGCTCAACATCTTATACTGTTCAATATAGGTCAGGTTTTGAGCCTAAAATTGTTTGGCAGAACCATCTCATATCACAGCTGTGGAAAAAATAGTTTGGGATAAAAAGGAATTAAAATTCTTCCTGCTGGCAAGCTCATCAAATAAGCCAGGGGATGAATAGGCATGGAAACCTATCTAGGCTTGCTGCAAACAATTCTCTAGAACCCAAGATTGGATTTTGAAAAAGAAATGTGTGGCTTTTTTCTCATTCTTTCCCTGTAAAAATAGCTGTGGGATGTAAATCGTCCACTGAGTCAGCGCAGAAAGGAGCAGCCTCCATGGCTTAGTGGGTTGCTAACTTCAAAGCTGAATTTAGCAGTTGGAGTGTTGCTGCTGTTAATGTTGGGGAGCTTTTATCTGTGTCTGACAACTCACAGTGTTTGAGTACAGTGAGCACAGCGCTGCGTTTCAGAGAATCTGATGCTAAAGCAGACGAGTGGCACATCAGCATCACTCCCACAAAAGGCAGCGACTGGGTACAACCCTGAACAACCTTTTCTCCCTGTCTCCTGCAGTGAGGGAATCCCTGGAGCGGGGAATGAAGGAAGCCCAAGGTCATGTATGTTCTCTCATTCATACACAGGGATGCTGTTTTGGAGAAAGGCTGGACTCTCCACTCTGCTGCTACACAACAGCTTCAAGTTCTGGCTGAAGCCTTTTCCAACCTTAACCACCACGAAATCCCTGGACAAAGAGAAAGGCAGGCAGTTTTGCATTTATGACAACATTATTGCACAGATGCAAAACGTTACTCTGAATCACCAATACTCAACTCACACTCATTTTGGTCCTGGAGCTTCTGGTCTACCTTAAAGGAAGCCCTGGGCTGTTTGGATACATGTCTGAGCAGCCGGGGGCTGCTGGAATAAGGAGCTGGTGTGAAACAGGACAAGCCTGCAAATCCTTATTCCAATAGTATTTGGGGAGTTGAGTCACCAAGGTCACAAGGATTTTTCTCCATGCAAGAACTGCAGGATCTGGTCTAAGCATCTGATATGAGACAGCATTTTAAAGTACTTATGTGGGCTGGCTGTTTTATTTTTTGCAAAATCATGGCCCTGAATCAAGCAAAGATAAACAGGTCATAAGTATATTTAGGCTGGGAAGTGCAGCTTCCAGTTGGAGGAACTACTGGTATTAAGATAAGGTACCAGAAATTACTGTACACATTTTTCCAGCCTAAGCAGGGTGGGAATGGGGGTCCAAGAGACCTCACAGGGACCAGGATAGTCTCTGGAAGTCTTGGAGGATGACACAGAAATGCAATGTGCAGCCAGGACTTACTGTCCCTTCTCTCTTGAACAGGATCTAATCCTTGTCCCAAATTTCCTATCATAGTTTACCCCTTTTAAATTCCCCCCTGAAATCAGCAGACCTGAGGGCACCAGCACTCAGCCTCACACTCACCACATCCATGTAAAGACCAGCCACTGAGTTTTTGGGAGTACACATTCTCCTAAGCTCACCTTCTCCCTCCTCTTTGATCTGTCTCAGAAAACACCCGCAGGTGCCGTTCCCTGCCTGTGTTACATGTGTAGGGAATGATGAAACCCTTCCTAACCACATTCACATGTTGGATCACTCCTGCTCCCTGCTGGCACATCCATCCCTGTATCGCTCTCCTCCTGCATCCCAAACCTGTGAGACAGGTTTGACTCAAGCTGTCAGTGCCACCAGCAGTGCAGCCTTCGATGGTTTTAATCTGCCTCCAGTGGGTTCCAGCTGCAAGTGCTGGTTTCTTTTGGCTGCTGCTGGAGCAGAGTGGCAGTATTCCCTGGATTGCCATGTGCTTGCCCTGGTGGGTGACACAATCCTCTGCTCTTGCTGCATGTTCACATATACAGCAAAATCAGCTGCTGCTCCTCAGGAGGCAAACATTTCCAGCAGCCCTGTGTGCCTTGGAGAATGACTTGGGTTTTCCTGCATGACACAGTCTTTAAAAGACACACAGCTGATTGATTTAATCATATCTCTCTGCACTCAGCAGGGCCCTATGCTCGAGTCAGGAAAATGTGTGCTGTTTACAGGAGGATTTGTGAATGAATGGATCAAACTCTCTTCCCTGAAGCACGCGGTGCTGCACTAAACACTGTTATTAATAAATCAATAATTTTCATGGGAGAATCTTGGAAAATGAGCTTTCTGGAGAGATCTCACTGGAGTTCAGCACATCCAACAGCAAGTTTGGTATGAGCAGGGTGTGCAGCACAGCCTAGGGAACTCCTGAAGTGTTGGTGATAATGTTTAAGGCAGAGCAGAAAGCTGGGATACCCATGGGATACAAGAGGAACTTGCATTTTGGCTTAAAAATTCCTACAGTAAACTTTGCCTGAGATAAAGAAGCAAAGGAACTCCCCAAATCTCTCCCTTCCAAGAATTGCTGCTGCTTGCTGGATTTGCTAAATCTATCCACAACTTCACAGCCTCCTTCCAAAAGTGTGAAGGCTCGTCCCTATGCTCTGTTCTGAACAGCCAGGCTGTCCCTGTTCCCTCTGAGCTCCTGGCTGTGAACTGCAGAGCTGCACGTGAGGCTGCTGGGATCCTTTTTCTGCCTTTTTCACATATTCAGGGCACATCTGACCCTGGGAAGGACCTACACAAAATGCCCATCACTCTTAAATCCCCAAAACAGGATTGAACCAAGACTTCAGTAATGCTTGGAATGAGTTTTCCTGTGGTGGACTGAGGAGTGAAGCTGTGTTTCCAAATAAATGGACACTGCTTACTGACCAGATTGCAGCTGAAGGCTTCTCCACTGTGGAGAAGGTGGCTCATGAAAAGGGCATGGATTAAATCACCTTCAAATTATCTATTGCCATGAAGGCAATGCCACAGCAGAAGGTTGTGAGGGGGAAGAATCTGATGTGCATATCTCTATTTCTGGAGCTTTTGGATCCTGCATTGCAGCCAGCTGAGTTCCCAGCACAATTCCCTCTTGCTTTGAGCTTGTGGGACTTCCTACCGTTCCTGCCCATCTCCCTTCCACATGCAACAGAGGAACCTTTGTGTGGTGGGAGATTTCTTTTCCCCCTGAGGTGGAGATTTATACTCATGGCTCAACTTGCACAAATTTACTCCTTGCAAAATTCTACAAATTAAGACTAGGGAGAAACAGAAAATGTCATTTGACCAGTGAGTTTGGTGGGAGGCTGATGCACAGGGAGGCCTGGAGGGTCTGAGAGCTGCGAGCAGTGCTGTGTGCTGTGAGGATGATTCAGCATGTGCAGACTCTTCAGCATCGGGAAGCAAAGGAGTTGCAGTGGTCTGTTACAGGAATTGTTTGGTCTGACAGGCAATAAGGGAACCACTCACTGCTGTTTCTGATGCACTAAGAGTGAACAGAAATGGTGACATCATCTCTCTCTCAGATTTCTGTGCGATTTCAAATCCAGCCCTAAGCTGGGTGAACCCAAGCTGGGCTCTGAACCTCTTCCTCTGGGAAACCACTGCACTGGCCCAGATCCTACCTTCACCACAGCACGGGTGACATCAGAGCTGTAATTTGTCTGAACAAAACAAGTGTGAGCTGCCAGCCTCCCAGAAGAACTGACCTGCTCTTGGGACAGCTTCCCTTCTGCTCTATTGCTCTGTAGGATGCAACTCATGCACTCTAAGGGGAATTTCAGTGCATTTTTGAAGATTATTGTGTAAAACCTCCTTCTCGTACTGAACAGAAGTGTGGCAACAAAAGGGATTCACTCTGCAAAAAGCAGAGACTGCTGGGTCTGGTACACAAATGCCACTTGGAGTGTTTAACCAAACTCCTGTGGAGTTATTAAAAGGCTGCTGTGCTGAATGCTACCCTGGATGTCCCTGCAACCTCAGGCAGGGCTGAACCTTCACATGAAAACCTCTGTGGCGCCCTGCTTGCAGGGCTCAGATTTCTTCCTTACAGCCGAATAATTCAAGTCTGAGGCTGCCTGCATATCACCAGATCAATACATGCATTTACCTGTCAAGAATGACTTGAACAAAAGACTGACAAACATAATTTTGAGAATTAATGGACCTCAGCAATTATCCATCTTTCTGTAGCATGGTGAAGAGGTAACAGCAAGCCAGGGGATGGTAGGAGCAGAGGAATTCCAGGACTGGATCAAGTGCAGCATATGAAGTTTTATTTACTTCAACAACTTGTTCAGAGGAGCACTTTGCTCAGAGCTGACAAAATTATTTTTTTGATTTTTGAGATATGGGATTGTCTTAACTGTGAAATATGTGTCCCTGCCAGCCCCTCAAACACACTCAGCGTGAGATATGGGTGAAAATGTCTAACTAAAAAAGGCAGCATAAAAGGTATTAAAAGCCCAATAATTTAAGGTGGATTCTGTGGTGGTATTGTGCAATGAGAGGGAAAAAAATCTTTGTGGGAAGAAAAGGAATTGAGGACTTCGTTATTTTTGGCAAGACTTCTGCACATTTTGCTTATCAGGGGACTGTCATAGGGAGGCGATTATTTCATAGTCCACTAAAGTTCCCTCCCTCCTTCATTTCACCCGATCCCAAGCAACCTCCCTACAGTCTGAGGGGCCTCTTTATGGGATTGCATTTCAACGTTTCTCCTTTTTTCTTTTCCTTGCTGGGATATTTTAAAAAGGCAGATTTATCCAATTCACTACCGTGTTCAGTGGGTTATTGCTCTGCCCTCCAAGCTGGTCTAAGAAGGGACAGACGTGGTGCTGTCTGCCCAGGACTGGGAGGGGAAGGCACCAGTGGTGGTCCTGATCCATTTCCCATGATCTGATGAACACTTCGAGCTGGGAGAAATCAGCCCTGCAACCCTGGTGAGCCCACCACTGCCCTGGGCAGCTTGTTCCACTGCTTGATAACACATTCAGGGAAAAATTTTTACCTAACATCCAATTCAAACCTCCCCTGGTGCAACTTGAGGCCGTTTTCCTCTTGTCTTGTTACCTGGGGGAAGAACCAACCCCCACCTGGCTACAGCCTCCTTCCAGGGAGTTGTAGAGGGAAAAGATCCCCCTTGAGCCTCCTCTCCAGGATGAGCTCCCCCAGTTCCCCTCAGCAGATCCGTGCTTCAGACCCTTCCTCACCATCCAACGAGCTCTTCCAAACCGTGAAGACAGTAGGAACATGACGGCTGCCTCAATAATTTTTCAGCCTGGGAAAGTTTCGCTCCTGTGAAATGCCGTGACAGCAGCAGCAGCCCCGCGGGACTCCCGCCGCTCCATCCCCGCTGCTGGAGCTGCCGCGTGTCCCCGCTCCCCTGCCCGTGGTTCCACAGCCAGCAGAGGCACACCCGCTGTGCCCTGGGGAGGCTGAACCGCATCCCCTGCGCTCCGCACCGGCCCCGGTCCCGGTCCGGCGCTGCCCAGCAGGCGGCACTGCCCGCCCGCCGCACCGCTCCCGGTTTTGGTCCCTCTCCCGGTCCCGCCCCACTCCCGGTCCCGCACCGCCCCGCTCCCGGTTTTGGTCCTTCTCCCGGTCCCGCCCCGCTCCCGGTCCCGCTCCCGGTCCCGCACGGCCCGCATCGCTCCCAGTCCCGGTGCCCCACCATCCCTGATCCCGCTCTCGCACCGCTCCCGGTCCCAGTTCCTCACAGCTCCCGCTCCCGCACCGCCCCTGTCCCGGTCCCGCACGGCCTGCACGCTCCCGGTCCCGGTCCCGGTCCCAGTCCCGCACCGCTCACCGCCCCTGCCCCGGTACCACACCACCCGCACCTCTCCCGCAACTCTCTCGGTCCTTCACCTCCCGCACCGCTCCCGCTCCTGGTCTTGCACTGCTCCCTCAGCTCTCCCAGTTCCGCACCGTCCGCACCGCTCCCTCTCCCGATCCCTCACCTCTCCCGCAACTCTCCCGGTCCGTCACCGTCCACACCGCCCCCGGTCCCGGTCCTGCACCGCTCCCGCCCGGTGTATGCGAGGCTGTCCCGGACAGTGCTGGACCCTCCCGCCCCTGCTCCCCCGCAGCCGGGGCTCTCTGAATAGGATTTTAGGGCTGTGGAGATGGGAAGGTGCTAAGAGCAAAGGATGCTGCTCTTGGCTGGTTGTGCTTTGCCTTCGTTCTTGTGAACAGGCAAAAAACCCCAAACCCAACACGTTTAGAAAGAAATAACTGCAGTAAAGGAAGTAGGAGTACACCGTAGCAGGAATTGGCTCTGGCACTTCTCTCCTGTTCTGCACCTGTGTGCCAGGAACAACCCAGCCTGGCTCCTGGATCGATGTGAGCAGGGATGCTCACTGCAGCCCTTCCCACCTCATCCCATCAGAAAAAAATGACTAAGAGCAGTTTATCCACGTGAAAAATAGCTCCCAGCAATCCTGCCAAGGTCAGTGTGAACTGCTGAGCTGGTGCTGTGCTGGGAGCTGCAGCTGGGTCTCACACACTGACCTTTTCCAGGCAATGCAGGACACGCTGGGGAAGGGGAGCACCCAAACCCTCCCTTCCCATGCTCTTCTCCCTGCCCTCTCCAGGGACACGTCCCACCTGTCTGCCCATGTACTTGCTCCTCATTTAACTAGAAAACAAAATTGTGGACTCTCCCCGGGTCAGACAAGATCCGTGTGTGTATGAAACCTGGGCAGGGATTTAATTGAAGCAGGTTTGTGCATGGGGCTCTGCAGTGTTTGGTTTGGTCACCACCCCTCAGGCAGCCACTGGGACATCCCTCATGAGGAGAGGGGTCTGGTAGTCCATTCTCCAAGCGTGAAATCCAGGGAAGAACGTGGTTCTGATACAGGGTGAGGGTTACAAAGAGACATCTCCTCTTCATAACTCCAATCTGAGGGTCTGCTCTGGCACAGGGCTGGGGTCACTGACTGTGGGGCTCCAGGTGTCACCTGCATGGCTCATCCTTGCTCAGCTTCTCCTGTGGCACTGAGTGAGGAGTTTCAGGGTGCTCTGCTTATAAATGAGTCCTTATGAATTCCCCACTGCCTGGCCCATGACAGGAGGATTCACACTCCCAGCATGGGTGGGATTCTGAGGTCTCTGAACCCTCTCCTTTAGTCTGCAGTTGTTCCATCCTGCCCTGCAGTTAACTCTCTGTGGAGGGATTGTTGTGGGAAGCAGAGCAATTCTCCATTTCCTTTGTGATCCCCACTGGGCATTGCTCCACTTTGATTTTCTTTTTTCCTCTCATTGACTTCTTAGATCCTGTAAACAGCCAGATGACAGCAGGAGTTAACCACAGAGAAATGGATTTACACTTCTGGAGTCAGCATGGCCTAATCCCAAAATAGGGACAGTGCAGGAGGAAGCAAAGCTCAGCACAGGAAAGATGAAAGAAAACCCCTCACATGTGAGACGTGTGGGTATCCAGGGGAGGCTGTTGTGATCCTGGACACAAAACAACATGTGAAGCAGAAATAGGCAGAGAAGTGACCTGATGCAGAAGCATCCCTGAGAGGGTACCCGGATCAGCAAGATGCATTCCTTTGGTTTCTTCACATTCCAGTGTGGTTCATGGCCCACACCACATGCTGAGAGAGGTGCTATGCCTCTCCATCTCCCCATTCCTGCCACAGCTGCACTCACCCCTCACTTGGGACATCCCCATCCAGTCTTGGAGGGTCGTATGTGTCTGCCCTGGGCCACACAGGACTTCCTCCCCATTGCTCCAAGGGGCTGGTTTTGTACAGCAAGTCCTCTTGTCACCCAGCTGTGGTGGTGTCCCCTGAGTGAGCAGGGCCCTCTGAAGGCCAGGCTGTTAAACAAGCTCACTTCAAGCTTAAGCAACAGCCCTCTCTACATTTATGGTTGGGCCAACACTTCCCTGTTTTTTACCACCAGTACAGAGTGGGTGAGCAGCAGGATTTTTTCTGACAGAGCAATTTTTAAGGCCTGACACACAAACTATCTTATCCTTGCCCTTATCAGGAGCAGTTTTCTGCTTATTCACCTGTAGGAAACATACAACACATTCCTCTGTCAGCAGGGGAACCTCCACAGCCACACTGGAAGATCAACAGAATTGGCAGAACCCTTTCTCTGAATGTCAGTAACTCACCCCTGGGAATTTGGCCTTCCCCAGTCACCCCCTCCCTGACCAGATAAGCAAACACAAGGGACTAAGCTCTGTTAGCTTAGGTGCTTGAGGTGCTCTCCTGGTCACCCTGCCCAGGCTGTCCTGGCTAACCATTAGCAGGAGCTCCTCTGGCTGGAGATGAGTGTTGCCAAAACATGACTCAGAGGAGCATGGAGGAGAATCCTCCTCTCCCCTGTCCTTGGGCATTTCTCACAAGAGTCCCTCTGGAAGCAGCAGAAGTTGTAGCCTTGAGCTGGTGCCCCAAGGAACTTTTCCTCCCTACCTTTTATCCAGGGATCCTGTCCTCTTCTTCTCTTCCTCTGCTGCACATGAATTTTGTCTTTGGTGCAGAAGTATTTCCCATCAGCCTCAGCTTCTTGTAGGATCTCATCTTCATACTTCTCCTACAGCGATGAGAAGAACAGTCAGTCTACAAACTACCCTGGCTTTCCCAGGGAGCTGATGGCATTGCCAGGGACCTTTGTGACCATTGCTAGGGAGTGATGACAAATGCTATTGTTCATAAACACTCTTGACTGTCTGGAAAGAGTGGCACTTCTACCCCTCAGCAGCAAGTTGTGCAACAGTGTGGGAATGAGGTTTGGCACCTGGTGCAGGAAGAACCATCACCTTCTGGAGGGAGTTTGGGCTGGGACAGCCTCTCTGATGCCTCTGGGACCTGGCAGCCTAAGCTGATGGCTGAGGAGAACAAACAAACAAACAAACCAACCTCGCTGTCCGTCGTGTCTGGCTCATCGGATTCTTGCTTCCCAGACTCGGCATCATTGTCATCTAAAGAAACACAAAAAGAAGGGTTTTGGCTGGTGGGAGGCTTGACAAACTTATGAGCAGATACAGAGCCAGAGGCTGAGGCTCACAGAGCCACTGAGGCAGAAAGCAGCTTCAGCAATAAACTGTTGCCTAGAATGAATGTTTAGGAGTGATCCAACAGGACTCTATGGGGAAACCAGCTCCCAGGAAAGCTGTATCCTCAGGACTTTGCTATGCCAAGCTCACAAGAGCAGTCTCAACATCTGTGGCTACACGCAGGTGGGAAACTGGGGGGTATTTAAGCCCCAGACTGCACCTTCCTGTTTGAGCCCAGGTGGGGAGAAGTGTGTTGGGGTGAAGAGACCAAAACAGACAATCCCACGTTTGCTGCCGGTTCAGTCAGTGGTTCTTGGCAGTGGATGTGTGCTGAGGAGCAGAGGAAGGAAAGGCAGGGGAGATTCTTCCCTTCCCAACAAAAAGCATTTCACTGTACACAGACCCTGGGGCTACACAGCCCCAGCCATGCACCTGCACACACCCAACCTCTGCACACACTGAATCTCCGTGGGTTGGGGGCCAAGCCTTGCTGGTGGTGGCATCACCCTGTCTGAACACACAGTAACACACCTCAGCTGGCCATGGTGGGCAGAAAGGGCTGGGGACAAGGCTGTGCCCTCTTCTGAGGGACAGGGGCACCCCAGGAACTCAATACTTGTTGCTCATCACACCCAAGTCTAGCCAGGATGGAGCTCAGCAGGGCAGCCCCCTCTTGCTGTCCCTGCAGAGGTGGTAAAGCAGGTGATGCTGCTTCCAAGCACTCCTGGATTCCCTGTCACCTGATCCCATCCTCACCTTATCCTTTTGCAGGTTAAGGTTCACTAGAAAGTGCAGAAGTATTTGTGTATTGTTTCCCGGGCTTTGTGTCAACCTTAAGGTGAGAACTGAAGAAAGTCCTGTATTCCCACACCCAGAATGTAATCAGCTGAAATTCTTCTGCCATGATATCTTCCTAACATGTAAAACACTGAGGACTCTTTTTTTTTTTTTTTTTCCACCGTGAAAAATCCTGCTCTGGAGAGTGTTCCCAAACCACTCCGACACGCCCAGACCAACTAATCCAGGTGAGCTCAACTTTCTGGCCAAGCCAGTAAGGCTGGTACTGAGTAGCTCCCAGCAGACGTGCTTCTCACTCTGATCCCCATGGCTGCTGCCTCCCACCTGCCTGGACAAAGCTGGCATCTGTGTCTCGTGGAGGGTCAGGCAGGGAGAAAGCCCTGGAAGGGCTCTTAAGGAGGATGGAGCAAGGAAAGGAAAGAAACTGCCCTGGTCTACCTGCTGCAGGTAGCAGCATCCCAGGCTCTGTGCTCAACCTATGTGCTGTGTCATCACAAGACAAACTTTGGAGCAAGAGGACAGACAGGGATGTTTTTCCAGTGCTAGTTCTGCAACCCTCTTGCATTTCCCCCATCTCTGCTGGGACATTCTGATCTGCTTCTTCCCTGAGAGGAGTGGGAAATGCTGAAGCAGCAACATTGTCTTGTTCTGCTCATTATGGAGTGGGTTTTGCTCAAGAGTTTGGAGCTACACTGACTCTTTAGCTCCTGGAGAATTTCATGTCATCCAGTGTGGAGTGCAGGGTGCTCTGCTGAGTGTGCAAGGACACCCCAAGGCTGGCTGCTGTCTGTGCTGGACAGAGACACTGGGCTTTTCTCCAGAAGAACCAGGATTACCTTCTCCCCATATATACTGAGCCTGAATTTTGGACATATTTAGGGTAGAAAATTGAGCTCTCAAGGACTGTGAAACCTGAGGTTCCTTAAAGGCCCTCTGATCCCGAGTTGGGAGGCAGGAACACTTGGTCCCTGGAAGGTGGGTTTGCAGGTGTGTGCAGAGCCCACCAGAGAGCTCTGGGCTGGGAAATGCCTTCTCCAAAAGACACCTTTCACTCTTGCCTTCTCAAATGTCACGTTTGCCTGGGGCTTCTTACCTGCTTCTCCCTTCTGTGTACTGACATCCTGTCTCATCCCAGCCTCAGGAAGCGCCTCTGGGTTGCTCGCTGTGGAGTTGTTTGTCAGATATGCCCGTGAAAGCGTGAGCTGTGAGACACAGGGATACAAGGAGCACAAACGCTGCTGCCACCAGGCAGGAGAGGATTGTCCCCAGCCCTTCCTTGGTGACTGTGACACCCACAGGGACAAGCATCACAGAGATGTTCCTGTGCACTGTGGTGTGTTTGCAGGGAGCCCAGCCCCTCCTGCAGCAGCCTGTGGGAGTGGGACAGGCACTGCCTGCCCTTGGGCCTGGATGGAAACCCTGTGCACACTGGAGGGGAGGCAGGGACTGAGAGCCAGGACTGAGCAGCCACGGCTCTGCTCTGTGCAAATTGGCTCCACACACGTCAAACCCATCCTCCCCCAGGATATTAATGCTGGTCACAATGGTCCCAGCACCAGTGCCGGACACCCTGGGGTGAGGCAGTGGCTGCAGTCGATACCAGCCAGAGCTGAACTTACCACAGCTGCATCCTCCTCCTCCTCCTCCTCCTCCTCCTCCTCGGCAGCCCCAGGCAGTGGCCGGGTGGCACTGGGCCAGTGGTAGGGGCAGCGCAGGTCGTCCCGCTGTGCCCTGTGTCCGCGGGCTGCCGGCACAGCCGGGCTGTCCCCGGGGCTGTCCCGAGGGCTGTCGCAGCCCCGCAGCTCCCGGTGACCGTGCCAGTCCGTATCCCTGCCGCGGCCAGAGTCGGACAGGTCCAGGGGCGCATCCGCATCATCGTCCCTCGCCTCCTTCACCCTGGCTCGGGGCTCGGAGCGCTCCCGGCCCAGCCAAAACTCCTTCTCTTCCCTCCCGTCCGCAGCATCCTCCAGGAAGAACCTCTCCTCCTTGCATCCTGCCGCGATGCCCAGCCAGGGGGACAGTGGCCGCTCCCCGGGCGGGTTCTTTGTGTCGCCGTCCCCGCGCTGTCCTGGCTGGCACTGCTGCAGGAGGAGCTGCTGCAGCCGCTCCCTCTGCTTCAGGAGGCGCAGCTTCTCCTCCAGGTGCTGGTCCCTCACGTACACCATGGTGGCAGGAAGCTTCAGCAAGGCTGCGTGTTCTTCCCAGCTGTCCCGGGACCGCGTCCTGCCGTCGGTGGCTTTGCTCCGGAGCAAGTGGCTGTTCAAGCTGCCTCCGTCCCTCTCAGCAGGTGAGCAGGGACCCGCCAGCCCCAGCTGCTGCAGAGAAAGGTGCTTGTGCAGGAGGCACAGCTGCTCTCTCCGGGCACTCAGTTTTAGGTTTTCGTAGGATGGAGCAACCTTGGGGGAGTCCAGTTTGCTCGCTGTTAAATAACTAAAAGAAGCGTGGAAAAATAATTACGTTGAGTAGATCATGTTAGCAAAAAAAAAAAAAAAGAAAATCACATTACAGTTTTCCCATGGTTTCTCAGGGATGTATGTTGTGTCTCCTGCAGCTCTTGCCCAGTACATCGTGTTTGTCTTTGGGTTCTGTGCTGGGGAGGAGGCTCCTGGTGGCCAGGGCCATCAGGCAGTCAGCAGTGGGTCTCCACACAGTGCAGGAAGCCATTCCCATCCCACTATCCAGCAGCAATCCCCTGTCCCTAGGCCACGGCAGCTCAAGGCAGGGAGTTGAGTGAGGGTAAGGATGCAGTGACATCTCACATCAGCCCTGCTGCCGAGAAGTCACTTTTTGAATAATGTTTTACAGCTAGAAATATCCTAACTACCCCCCTGGGCTTTCTTAGTGCCTGAAGACCTCCAAGGCAGAGGAACAGCCCACTGTCCCCTGATTTCACTTAATGGGAAACTTTTACAGCCATCCTAGGAAAGTTGGTACAGTGAAAGAACCTGCCCTGCAAACCCAGTCCCATTTGCTGCTGGTTATTTGGCAGCTTCCATAAGGGCAAGCTGTACCCAGGAATGCTCCACAGAACTACTCACACTCTGGGAAACTTGCTGTCTCTAAAGGTGAACTCACTGGTCCTGCTCAGCCCTCTGTGCTCCTGAAATCAGTGGGGAGGATAAGCCTGGGAAGTGCTGAGCCCTGCAGGGAAGCCCATTAGAATAGATAAGGAGGAGCAGGAATTGCTGCCTGCCTGGGACAGTCCTTCTGCTGGATGTGGGGACACCTGGTCCACTTTGTGGGTCTGTCTGAGGAACTGGAATAACAAGAGCCTGATCTTGTTGGGCTAGATTCCAGTCATTTTTTACTGCTGTAAACTGGGATATCCCCCCCTTCCCAAGGCTGTGGGAGAAGTTTGGAGAGAAAGATGGGCAGACACAGTGAATAATAGCTATCCACCCACTGAGGGACACCTGCAATGGGCCATGGACCAGGCCCACACCACGACTCCCAGGCTGGTACTCACGCCTCGAGGCTGGGGCTGTGCTCACGCTCCAGAGGGAGAGGAGTCTTCCTTGCTGGTGGAGACACTGCTGCCCCTGAAGGACTCTTTTCCAGGAGGCAGGGTCTGGAGCCGGGTCTCACCAGAGCAATGGTTCCATGCAGCTGGTTGGAAATCCTCTGGGATGCCTGTGGCAGAGGACAAAAAGTCCAGGTGAGCCATTCTGCAGTGTGCCCCAGGCTCCAGGGAGCCCGGCTGAACTGGGACATCTCCTCACCAGTGAGAACACGACAGACAGCTCCTGAGTGTGCTGCTTGAAGTGGTTCTGGTTGACAGCTCTATCAAGTTATTATTCATTTTTCCAGGAAATTTTTCCTTCATATGCTATTTTCTGGCTGCACTGATTTGGAGCACAGGAAGTTTTGCATCTCCTCTTAAGTTGTGATTCAGGGGCTTAACCAAGATAAGACCCTGCAAATTCCTTGTCCTGTAGTCAGGTCTTTTCAGTCATGCAAGACTTTATTCATGCAAGCTCGTGGCACACACTGGTTTGGTGGGTGTATTTCTTTTGGAGTGCCTGGGCCAGGACATCGTTGTCTCCATCAGCTGTCATGAAAGGCTCACCACATGTTCTGACTTGACTTTCCCCTGCCCACCTGGAGATGTCACCAACCCTTCATGTGATCCCTATTAATTATCCCCACAGCCTGCCTGCAGCCTTACCAAAACCCCTTTTCACCTGCTCTTTCAAGTTTTTTGGGGAAGTCGAGTAAGCAAAACCTGTGCCAACACAGAAGACTCTGTGTGGGTGTGTACATGGGTTTGAGTTCCCATGACCAGGAACAAGGTCCATGTCCTGCAGTCTCATCTCCCAGTGCCCAGTGTCACCGTATCACTCAGCAGCCCTTCCCTGGCTGACACCCTCTCTGTGTTTGTCCTTGCAACCACTGAATTCCTCTGAAAATGGCTCTGGAAATGACAAACTACCCAAGTCTGGCTAGTTGTTCCACCCCCCAAATGCCTCCTACTCTTTCTCTATCCCAATCTCCTTGTCTTGACCCAATTCAGATGACCACAGCAGTGGGGAGAAGGCCTGAGGATATCTGGCTACCTCTGACAACTCACTATTTCTGCAAGGCTGACTTCTTGGAGGACAGTGCCTGGAGAAGTCCTGCTGCTTGGAGAGCTTCTCTGGAGCTTCTCTGGAGGCTTTTCTGCAAAAAAAGACACAACCAGCTGCTGTAATGATCCCCCAGAGCTGCTGCAGCCCTGCCCTGCCATGGGCTGGAGCCATGCAGCCTCCCAGGGATGCCACTGGCTGGTACCAATCAACTCTCAGTGAAGATTTTGAGTCAAAATTACCTTCTGGCTCAAGTCAGCACCTGACTGAACTCAACCCTTCGTTGCATGTGTGGGTGGCAGAAAGGGAATGCCATGGTCTCTGCATGAATTTTCTTTCAGTGAGGGTACCTAAGCACTCCTTTGCTCTAATGCAGAGCAGGGTGTTTCTCCCTTGACCTGCATTTCCCCCCCAGCAGTTTTCTGCCCATGGCAATGTCCATCTGAGCTGCCAACAGCTTGGTCTTTGCTCTCCAGACCCTTTCCCAGAGCAGTTTTGCACCATGGCTCAGTCACTCTTCACATCCCCAGATCCCTCAAGGGTGGCAGGAGCCAGCAACTCCCACCTTCGCTGAGCTGGAGGTCTGGCACATCCTGGTGGGCTTCTTCTGATTCCCTGTGCTCTGCTTTCTCTGTGCTGACATTCCTGCTCACTGGGGACAGTAAAGTCAAAGGGGAGCTTGGTGTGGAGCAGCTTTCTCTGGAGGAGACTCCTGGGGTCTTTGTCCTGTTCCTGTTGGAAGGAAAAGGACAGGAATGAATGAGAAGAGGCAGGAGAAGGAAGGTTTTGGAGCCACTGTACTGAGAGCTCTGAGTCTGATACACAAATATACATATTTATGTGTGTGTGTATGTGGATATACCGGATCCTCAGACTCACCTACTTCCACTGCAGCTTATCAGTAGCCCAGCTGCAGTCTGGAGCATGGACAGAGCCAGCATGACAGCCCGAGGTGTGATTGCCCCACTTGGTTGTGGGTAACGTCGCAGGAAGCCATGATGTTGGGTAAGCCAGGACCCAGCTGTGGCTATTGCAAAAGCTCTGTGGGAACCTGGCTGGGCTTTCAGCCTGATGGAGGGGTGGATTCAGCACAGGGATGTGGTGTCTGCCCCCTGTCACCAAATCAAAATGGAGAGGCTGATGCTCTCGGTGACACAAGGGAGTGCCTTGGAGACACACACAGAGTCCTGGATGGACTCTGATGCTGAGACATGGATGTTTGGCTGGAAATCTTCCTATCCAGCATCTCAGGGGAGAGCAGAGCAGAGCAGAATCACTCAGTGCTCAGCAAGCCCAGCCCAGCCTACAGCTCTGGAGCTACTCAGCTCTTGGGAAGCACTGGGGAGTAAAAGCCAGAATTTCTCTTTAAGCGGATGGTTCTCCTGAGAAAGAAAACTCCAAAGAAAACACACTTCTAAACTAATCCCTCAGTGCTAATTCCTCTGGACTTTAAACCCCTGAGGAATGAGCTGATTTGTATATATTGGCCAGCCTGGCAAGTTATTTGGCTTCCAGCACAGCATTCTGCTGGGCTGTGAACCTGTTGGTGCAGATCACTTCTCCCTCTTTAACCCCATCACAATCCCTTGAGTGTCACTCTCCTTCCCCCAAAACCATCTGCTTCCTGCAGACTGTCTCTGGCTGCTGCAGGAGGGGAGCCGGTGCCATGGAATCCATGCAAGCTGCCTAGGCCTTTGTTTCTGGGGGGGTTATGTGCCTTTGTTCCCCAAAAATGAATTGCTGGATGCTGGTGAACAGGGGAGTGAGCAAAGGTCAGCAAGGATTTTGAGGCCATTAGGGAGTTTTCAATTTCTAACATATACAGGAACCCATGGGAATTAGATGCTAAATACCCCTGAGGATGCCACAGTCTGGACATTGCCCTGCCCAGCTCCGAGGATGCCCTGGTTGTTGCCAATGGTCCTTGTAAAGAATGAAACCAGGAAAGTGCTTACTCCAGGCTCTGGAGCCTCTTCAGTTCTTCCTTGAGAGTTTTATTCTCCTCCCTCAGGCGATTGGTCTCGTTTGCTGCAGGGACAGAGGTGGTGCTGTGAGTTCAGATGCTGCTCACGGCTCGCTGGGGTGCCCAGGGGAGGAGGAGGGAATGGCACCGAGTTTTGGAGGGATGCCAAATTTCCTTCCTTCTTTGTAAACATGATGGGGCTAAGGGGATTGGATTTACTTGCAGGTCACCCAGCTCAGGGGAGGAGCACGACCCAGAGGAGGCAGTGGTGGGTTGGGCACAGTGAGCATCCTGCCCCTGAACACCTGGGCGGGGTGATGAGTGAGTGGGTGCTGTGTTAGGGGGAGGGCTGGGCGTGTCGGGAGGGGGGGATCAGACAGAGACCAGAGGGAGTTGTGAGCACCCAACACGGGTTCTGCCGTGAGGAGGCCACAGAGAGCACGGGTGGGCTCCCAGCCATGGTGCTTTGCCTCGCTCCTGCTCAAAAGCGGCACTCAGGGAGCAGTGGCATAGCAGGGGAGATAAACCAAGGGCTCTTGGCACCTCTCCATCCCTCCTAAATGCCTTATCTCCTTCACCCCCATGACCCTCCCTGGGCCAGTCAGATCCCCAGGGAAAAACACCCTGTGCCTCAGTGGTGCTGGGAGCTCTGCCAAAGGCTCAGGAGAAGATCCATCACACGTGTTGCTTGATTTCATTTACCCGTGCTGAGCTGCTGCTGTGACTTTCCTGTCTTTGCCAGAGTGTTGCTTCTGCTGTGCCAAATGCATCCTTTTTCCAGGCAGCTGACACAGCCTGGAATCTCTCATTTTTCTGGAGGTGTGGAGGGCTGCAACCCCCAGCTCTGATGATTTGTGTGAAGGGTTATGTGTGCCTGGGGGGATGTGAGCTGCCATCCGTAGTCCTGCCCCCTCCCTTCTCCCCATCCCCAAACCCTTCCCAGATTCCTGCTCACCACAAGGGCTCAAGAGCAAATATCTGGGAGAGGGATTAACTGAGCAAAGACTCAGCCTGCCAAAGCCAAGTTCACAGTGAGTGTCGGTACATACAGAGGATGAAGATGTGCTGCAGGCTCTGGAAATGAGAGGTCTCATACTCATTCTGCTTCTTTTTGGCCAGCTCCTGGGTGACCATGCATCTGTCACAAAGACCAGCCCGCAGCCTGGAGGAAGGAAACCCCACAGCTTGTTACACATCGTTTCCATGGGAGAAATAAATTCCTGCCCTCCCCACAGGGAAGTGTGAACACCCAGACCATCATCTGGAATCACCCCAGCAGCCCAGCAATGGCCCTTACACCCCCCCACGTCCATCCCCACCACCACCAGCCCAGGAAAGCTCCTATGCATGTGCCCAGACTCCTCCAACTCTGAGTATAGGAAAAATAGAGGAAAAATAGGAAAAACAGAGGTTCATGTGCTACCTCCCACTCCTGGGAAGGCAGCAAATCCCAAATTCTCCCCCTAGGACCATGCAGTTGCTGCCACTCAGCAGCACCCTACTTAAAAACAAATCCTACCTGTTTTCTAACACCTTTACATTTTCTTTAAGGACCTTCTGTTGTTCCCTTAATTGGTGATTTTTAGCAAACAGCTCTTCAATTCTCTGAGCATCGCTAGTTGAAGAAACAGAACAAAGAAAAAAGGGTTATTAGATTTCTCCCCCACACCCATGGGGGAGAAATCACCCATCCACAGTGCCTTTTCTCTTGTGTGGCAGGAGGGGAAACAAATGTGTTGGAGCCTGGGTGCTGCCCTGTGATACCCTCCTTGGAGTTAGCAGCTTAATTCCTCCCACTTATTGTTTTCCAAGGGAGCAAGCACCAGACGGCACAAGCATCACCTGCCAGTGGGAAGGTAAACAGGAGCTGGGATCACCCCAAGGCCTGCCTGGAGCCAAAAGACTTGAATTTGGTAGTGCCAGAAAGGCAAATAGTGCTCTCTAATCCAGAAGTCTTGTAGAATAATTCAGGAAGTCTGAAATTCCGGTGGTGGAACTGCCCCTCTGCCCCAGCATCGCTCACCGGCACTTCTCTGTCGTCAGCTCCGTCACCTTGCTGTGCAGACCTGGAATAATGAACAGACACAGAGAGCTGGGTGTTTATTGCCAATTCCCCAAGCACTCACAAGCAAATGACACTGATGGAATTTCAGGAGGGTGCGTGGCTTTGCAGAAATCTCATCCATTCACAAGCCTTATCTCTGATAAGGAATAACACATTGCATGTGTTAAACACCATCACTGTTTAGTGTAACTGGGAAAACTGTACAAAGTGTGAGATTGTTTTGTATCCCCACTATTTAATGAGTCTGCATTTCCATCGCAGACCCAAAAAGTCTGTTTTAGTTTTGTTTCTACTCATTTCTCACTACAGCCCGCATTTCCCAGGTGGGCAGTATTTCATAGCTTTCAGGGTTGGAAAGCATCTTGGAGAATATTTACAGCTGAACAGCTTTCCTTGATGGATCTGCAGACATTGTATCCTGTCAAATCCATTTTATGCAAAGTAGATGTAAACATGTGGTTTAAATTGCTCAACAGTTTCCTCTAACTCTCACACAGCTTGAAATTACACAAGAGAAGAATGAATTCATAAGCCAGAATCATCCAAAAGTGCTGAAGTTTTGTTCATAATATTGATACTGGGAATTATTCTAATAGGAAAACAATTGGACTTGGCACTTGGTTGCTTAACCTAATGGGTTTTATTTTAATAATGTATGACCTGAGAAATAATGTATTCCTTAGAGGAATAGGCTATCCAACCTGACTCAAATGTTTTCTTTAACAGACCTTCATCTCCTGCTGCTTCTGTCTTATAGATTATTGCATCTTTCTGCTATCCCTTTGATCCCTCAGTATCCAAATATACTCCAATCCTCATTGTTTAGAGCAGATGCCCAGCAGGTGTGTGTGTGTCCCACAGTTTTACCTTTATCCCAGCTCACCAGACCACGACAGCAGGGGCAGGAAAGGAGCCAAATCCCCTGTGGTTAATGCTTGGAGCAGGTGGGATTCCTGCAGGGACTGAGCACCTCCAGGGCTTGCTTTCCAGCAGCATGGAGTGCAGGAACGTCCTCTGTCTTCTGCTCCTTCTCACCATTCAAAAAGTTATTTTTTTCTCAGTATGCCAATGAGAGGTACTAATGTGCCAACAGTGGGTGTTCTCCCCTGAGGGACAGGCTGTGACCCCGTGTCCCAGTCCATCCCCGTGGGTGCTGCTTGCTCCGCACTAATCCTCAAATCTCCCTAATCCACACCTGCTCCTCGTCTCTTTAGGTTATTTGACACCAAAGGGATCAAGGTGGTGTTACAAAGAAATGGATCTTGGCCAGTTTTTGCTAAGAAAATTTTGTCTCCCTACCTTGGACCTCTTTCTCATGGATTTCCTTGAGCTTGTTCAGGAACTCTGCAAAACTCTCTGTGCTCATGTTCAGGACTGAGCCACACACCAGGCTGTGTCCAGTGTGAGGAAGTCCTTTTGCTTTAAATTATTCAGGTTTCAGCCTAAAATAGAAAGAAAAAAGAGATGTGTGTGGTCCATGTGGTGTTCTGGAAAGGACGAAGCCCAAAGCTAGGAAGGGAAATCAATTGTTAAACCATGGGATGCATTTTTGTCCACCCTACCTCAGTGCTGAGCATAGCAAAGAGCATGTCTTAGATACTGGGAGAAGCCCAGCTGGAAAATCAGGCTTTTCCTCTCCATGTTGAACTTTTTCAATTGCTTTTCTCTGGGATGAGGTGGGGCAGGGAATCTTCTGGAGCATAAAGAAGGGACTGCAGAACTCGTGTTGGGGACTGATGATGGGGAAATTCACAGCAGTTTTGGTGCTTGAGTCTGATGGACTCATCTGCTGAGATGCTCCCTTGCATCCCTCCTCCCTCTGGCACCATGCACAGCTTTTTCAGAGGCAACACACAGCACTTGGCCACCCCACTGTCATTGCCCAGGCTCCCTGCATGGTCTTGCTGCTGGCTGTAGCATCTTGAACCCTTGGGAGACACCCAACAGAGCTTTTTCACCTAATTTTACAGAGAAACCAGGAGAGGTGGTGTCCAGAGCCAAGAGCTGCAGGAAGCTGGCATGGGCACAGCACCCATGGGGGTCCTCTGGAACCACGAAAACCACACTGGGAAAGAGGAACTTCCACATGAAGGCGTTTAGCATCTCCATGTGGGAACTTCTCCCCCCAAAATCATTCTGGGTTAGTGAGTCATGGCGAGCAATTCTGTTCCCAACAAAGCACCTGGACACTCAGCCTTCAACCACAAAGAGATGACCAGGGAGCAAACCTCCCCTCTGCTGCTGGAAAGTGAAACGTGGGCTGGGACCTGGGCTATGTAGCCCCATGGGGAAGGTTTGTGCTGGGTGCCAGTGCTCTCCCAGCCCAGCTCCCGCCCGTGCCCTTATCTGCATGTGGAGCAGGGATGTGCCAGATCGCCTGCATATGCAAGATGTGGGCACGCAGAGCTGGAAGAAGAAAGTTTCCCCTAAAGCATCTGATTTTCAAAAGAAATGAGGCGCGTGCCAGCAAGCTCGGCACGCTCGGGTCGGCGGAGCAGCCGCCTGAACATGAACCATCCCGAGTCACTGCACCCAGCTCTTGAGCAAATCTGGTGCAAACAGTAGAGATCTTACTCTCTGGGGAAACAATTAAAAAATACTCATTACTCCTGCTTCCCTGGGCATAAGCCACCCGTTCCCAGGGCTGGGTGATCTAAACCAGCAAACAAAAGCACGGTGTGGCTCGTCCAGCTCGAGCTCTTCCACTGTGAAATGGGATTGGGAACTGATCTCAGCCCCAGGAGCCACAGCTGAAAAACCAGCCAGGGGAAATAACGTGCAGCTCTACTGCAAAACAGGAAAAAACCCTCCTGATGTTAATAGGATGCTCTTCCCAGGATCACTGAGTCCTAAATTAGGCTCTGCCCTGAGCAAAGCACCTCCCCAGGGCTGAAGGGAAGTTGTGAGATCAACCACTGCCATCGAGAGACTGACACCCCAAGTGCCAGATGGGAAGGCTCTGAAGCACTCAGGCACTAATTCCCGTTGCATTCTCCAGCGCTGTAATCTGGGAAGGGATTGCAACTGGGAGCAGAGGAGTTGGTGGCTGCATGTGCTCCTACTGAGCTCGCTGCTGCTGCTGGATCAGGTCCTGCCCACCTTGTACTAAAGGGTACAGCCCTCTCCAAGGGCACCAGCATTTCGGGACACAGGGATTCAGCTCAAGGAAGGTGACACCCTGGCTGGGACAGGTGCCAGCTCAGGCAGGCAGGGCTGGGCTGGCGTGTGGTGGGAGGTGGGAGGTGCAGGGGCAGCCCAGGTGCTCACTGCTGGATCCAGATCCCTGATGTGACTCAGCGCTGCGGGCACAGCCCGGCAGATCAGGATTTGGGGCTGGGGTGTGGGCAGCAGCTTCGCCTTCCATGCACAGCTGAGGCTGTAGTGCCACCAGGGCTGGGGTTTACTCCTGATGTTCTTTTCCTCGGTGTCGTCAGGTGAGTGGGGATCTGTGACCTGCTGCAGATCCGATCAGCAGGGAACAGCTGCCAGCTTTGGTGCTTTTTGAGATGCCAGAACCCATCTCTGCCTGCAGATGGAACAGCTACTCTGTGAAAAACCTGGCAAGGACCTCGGGTCTCTTTTGTGCACACACATTGTAGCAGAGATCCTTCATGAGCATCGCTCCCCACGTCTTTTCCCAGGATTCAGCCTTTTGCTGCAGCAGAACAGCCCCACTGCCAGCCCAGGCTCCCTGAGGGGCTCAGCTTTGCTCCCTCTCACCCAGTGTGGATTGGTGAAGGCATGAAGCCACAGCTCCCTGCTCCTCTACCCTGATCTGGAGGATTTATTGAGGGAGATTTATTGCTGAAACCCAGACCACAGAGTCCCTCAGTGTGGAGCTCGCTCCCTGAGACAGGGATTTCATTTCCAGCCCCAAGCCCTTGGCAGAGCTGTCATTGTGATATAGAACCAGTGGTGCTGGAGCAGCTCTTTGGCACCCCGGCAGGGCCAGGCGTATCTCAAAGTGACAGGTGCCCTCTGCAAACAGAGCCCCAGTGTTGGGGACCAAAGGCAAACTCCTCATCCAGCCCCTACATCTGGAGGGTTTGGAAAGCCCAAGACCTGAGGTGAGCTGTTGTTAACTGCTGGGCCTTTGCTCACCTGCTCTCTGCATCCCTCGATGCTCAGCTCAGGGTGGGACAGGTTTGGAGCACAGGGTGCCTGGGATGTCTGCTCTCATGCACGGGGCTGGGGCAGTCCCCAGCATCTCCTGGGTACCAATGGCATTGCTCCTTGGGCAGGATGCTTCTGTTGTGGCTGGGGAAAGTAAAAGCAGCAGGGAGGTTGTTTTCTGTCCTGTCTGAGGGGGCTGGGGAAGGGATGGGCTTGGACAGCTGGCTCTGACAGCACAGCCAACCCCCATTCCTTGGTCCCCAGGGAGTTCTTGACTTCTCAATACCATCCCCAGCACTGCCTGTCACACTCACAGTGAGCACATCCCTACCCTGAGCCCTGTCTCCTTTCAGGAGGATAAAGCAGCTCATTAGCTAAACAAGCTTAAGTCATTAAAAAAAAAAAAAAAAGACAGAAAAGAAAAAGACAGGACTGTGACATTCTGATACTGTGGGATCAGTGAAGCTTAATGGATTTACCACCAGATATTTCCCCATCAGCAGTGCTGGAGTTGCTCAGCTCCAGGCTGGATTGATGTCACACACCTTTCTCTGGGCAATTGCCTGGCAGAGCTGCTTTGACCAGCCAAACTTTCTTTCCTTGGCTAATCTACTATGTTCCTGGTTTAATTTTAGAATTATAAACCAAGTTTGTACTCAGAAAAACTGCCTGATCACTCATGGAAAATCTGTAGTGCCAGGAGTATTTCACAGGCCAGTGTGGAACTAATGCTCTTTGCTGATGTACTTCGCTTGGCAGTTTGAAGAAGGTTTTTTTGGTATGTTGAGGGATTTTTTTTTTTCCCTGGGTATTTATTTCTTTGCATGACTTAACATGGCACAGACTGCCCTAAAATGGAGCCCAGTGCCTGCTCTCCACCATGCTGGGTTTGCTGTGGGTGCTGCACTCGGGCTGCCAGATTGCAAAATTACCTCCCAACAAGTGAGACAGGAGGAGCAGCCTTGGCTCTTGCCTCTCCAGGGAGGAGGGTTTGGTGCCTTCGTCTACCTCGCACAACCTGAAAATCCTCTCCAGAGCAGAGCAGCTGCTCAGTGCTGCTCCACCAGCCCAGGGGCCGGTTTGCAGCAAGCCCCAGGGTTGCCTCTGCTGGCTGCTGCATGGGGGTCCCACTCGGGTGATGTGGAGCTGCAGCACAGCTGTGACCTGCCCCAATAGCTCTTTGGGTTTGTAGGGACTGGTGCTGGTCACAGCCCCCCAAACCAGATCAACAGGATCAGCAGCACCAGGGAGATGCTGCCCCTGCTCGTGTGTCCACAGACGTGTCCCACTGCAGGGAGAGAGGAGCTGGAGCAAACCCTCCAAGATGCAGCTCCTGCCTCAAGTCCCAACCTGCACACTGATTTACTTCTACCCCATAAAGTCTCTGTTGCCATAATACAGCACAGCCCTGGTGATCACAAACTCAGCAGCTCAATTTCTCCCCCACCACCCTGGCCCTGTGGAGGCAGCTTCTGCTTTTCCAACTGCTGTGGCAATCACCAACCCCACAGTCTGAGTTTTCTTCCATTACCTCATTTCTGCTTAAGAGCCCTTATTCCCCTCAAGGGTCTTTGTTATTCCTTGTAATAGGGACATCCTTCCTCCCAACAGAGTCTTGGCTGCCCTGGGCTTGCAGGATCTCTAAAACCAGAGCTGTTGGTCCTCTGCAATACCTGAATATACCCAGGAATCTGACTGGCTTTTACGTACCAGGGTGAGCAGTCTGGGGATCTCTCATTGCACTGACCCCATCTGGGAGGGAGGTTTTGTCCTCCCCACACCCAACTCCTGCTGCTTTGCTGAGGTTTAACAGTAAATATTTGTTCTGCTTCCCACTTGAGAACAAATGACATTAGCAGCCATCAGCTGTGCCATGATGTGAGCCATGATGTGTCCCCAAAGTGTGGTGGGCTTTGGGCAGATCTGTGGGCAGGCCTGTCTGCCCACAGGAGGATTCAGAAGATGATTAAAAGTATCCACTTATCTGCCTGTGCATCTCGGGGTAACCACAGGTTCTATAAACATTACACAATGAACACCTCAAAATGCTCTGGGAAGTGGGTAATGAGGTATTATCACGTTTTTCAGGTGATTTAATTGAGAAGTGGTGAGGCTCAGGAATAGCTCAAGGCCCTGTTGGGATTGGAGGCACATGGTCACTGCCCATCCAAAACACTTCCTCTGCCATCCCCAGCTCCAGAGCCCCTGGCTGGGCTAGGTGACAGGAAAATACCCCGGGAATCTCTGATAGATGGTGGTTATCACCCCACCCTCTGCTTGTGATCCCGTTACGCTGCTCATGGTGCCTGGAGAGCATCTTGGTCCCACTGCCTTCTCCTCCATGGCAGGAGACCTCCCCAGCAGTACAGCTCAGAGCCCACACTGCCCCTGATATGGGGAATTCATCATCCATGGTCCTGCAGGGGAAAGCAGTCATCTCCTCTGTAAACACTCTCAGGACATTCCCCATCGTGGCACTGTCCCAGCAGAAGGGACAAGGAGCAGCAGTGGGGACAGTCCAACCCACAGCAACAAACCCCTGTTCAGGGAGGCAGCGTGTGTGGGCACAGTCTGTTCCCTGCAGCAATCCCACCATCACTTCCTTCCTCCTGGATTTCAAACAGGGAAGGAGGATGCCAGCCCTTGGTAGCATCACACCTCGTGCCTGGGGCTGCTGGAAGCCCAACGAGCTTCAGCCTCTCTGAATATTCATGCTGCCTGAAGGAACATATCTGGACAACCCAGGAGGGCACTGTCAGGATGTCCCACAAGGGACACAACAGGGATGGGTGGTGGCCACCTTGCCCAGCTAGCAGAGGTCACCACAACCCAGCTCCAAGCCGCAACTGAGGGAAAAAGCTGCAAATTTGTTCTCAGCTTTGGCAACAGAGGTGAGTTCAAGGTGTGAAATGGGGTGGGAAGGGAGACCCACAACTCCATTTAAAGTTATTTACTGCCCAGCATGCACATGGCTTGGTGCAGGTCAGGGCTGTCTGAGATGCTGCATGGAAGGTAGATCAGGTGTGGAAGGGGGTGATGCCCCCCCAGCTCCAGCACTAACACCCAGGTGCTGCCTGCCCAGGATGGACACATCCTGGATCCCACACAGTCCCACAGTCCATCCCACATGGCCACAGCTCTGTGGCTGTCACACTGCTGGAAGTTTGCTCAGAGTTTTCTGTTCCTGTCTCTGGTCCCCCCTTGCTGGATGCAAATGCGACTGGGCTCCCCAGTACTCACACAAACCCTGACACCCACAGATTGCTCTGACCCTCCACAGTTGTTTCACTCTATCTGAGTGGAGCTGGATGCCATTTCTCAGAGTTTTGGATAGCAGGGACATCCCATTACTAAAAAGATTTTGTTAAGAGGAGAGCCCCGGGGTCATGGCTGGGCAGCACTGCACAGCGTGGGTGGGCTCAGGTCCACTCCCCACCGACCCCTCAGAGCTGCCACTTTGCCACAAACCAGCCACAAATCAGCACCCCAGCAGCTACACAAATCCAAATTTCCTCCTCGAACTCTGAGAGGGGGCAGAAAAGTGAGCAAACCCGTGACATGCCAACCTCTGCCCATCAGATGGGAGCTGGACCAGGCTCCGTCTGCCGGCACCAAGTGACAGCTCTCCCAGCACTCCTCTGAGAAAATTTTGGGCAGCTCTCCATGCGTGGCTCACGCCAGCTCCTTTCCCAGCTACACAACACTGCCCAGGATGCTGGGGGACAGATAAAAATCAGTGCAAGCAACAATACTTACATCGGAGGACTGTGCCTGTGTCTCTTCCTCGGCTCCTGGAGCTCAGTTTAGGTCGTGATCAGGAGACGGTCATCTGGGACACGGGAGACAGGAGTGAGCAGTGTGGGTGAACTTGCACAGACAATAAGCCGTAATTTTTCCTTGCAGCCTGACTGGTTCTACTGGTTTACGTTTCTTTGCCCCAGCAGCAGAAAGGAGGCTCAGCTTAGCTAAAGCTGCCTAACAGGTTCTGCTGTAACACAAAAAGTGGTGAGACCAGTATGGTGTGAACCCAGATAGAGATTTGATTGTTTTCCCATAATTACAGCTCAACCTGCGCTGTTGGTTGAAGTCAATCACATTAGCAAACAGACCCCTTTAAATAATTCATCCAGCATTAAGGTGGGAAGTTTTTTGTTTTATACAACTTGGCACTTTTTGAGAAGAAGAGAAAAAGAAAAAAGAAGTGTGATAGCAGCAGGAGCACCAGCAGCATCCTACTGGTATAGCCTAGGGCACACAACAACCCCCAGCCCAAACACCCCGGAGAGGGAAAGGGGTGTACCCAAATTGACACAAATGGCTGCTTCAAGTGCAGGATGAAAGCCCATGATCATCCTGGATTTTCTTCTGGGGGCACTTTGCAGCGGCTGGGGATGCTTTGGGGACCAGTGAGGAAAGGTTGGGTGACTTGGGCCCTGATCCTGGCCGCCAGCCCTAACTTAGCCCAGGTTTTCTCCCAGCTCCAGCTGCTGACACAAGCAGCTTTCACCCTAAACCGTGGGCTGGTGGAGCCGAAGGCAAAATGGACACTTCCTGAGCCTTTGAAGTGCAGCTACTTCAGCATCCCCTGGGGAAAATGCTGGCACGGATTCCCCTGCCCAGGCTGGGCAGGGACAACCTTCCCCCGCAGTGCTGCACACAGCAGCAGCTCCAGGAGAAAGCAAGAGATACTCTTGCTCCCCATCAGCCTGGCACTGATAAAAAGGAATAGAAAGTTGTTGCCTACGTATCTGGGACCCAGGCAGCACATCCTGCTTTGCCAAAAGCTGCTCTGCGAGCGGGGCCCTGCTGAGCTGGCACAGCCACCTCCGAGCGCGGCTCTGGCTCGGGAGGGACGCGTCCCTCTTGCTTAATAGTAACCTGAGGAGGGTGGCTTCCCTGTGACATTTCCAGGGCCAGCGGATAGGGAGAGCTCCTGTGGAAGGGGATTTGGAGCACTGAGGCTGAGCTGCTCCTCCTCTGAGTCATCCCATGCCGCGCATCCCCAGAGCTCGGTGACCAGCCAACAGCTCAGACCCTCTGCTGCTGTAAAGTCCCCTCCATCCACCAGCAGTGATGCCACCACGCTGCCTTATACCCCAGCTGGCTCCTCAGTCATCCCAGAAGAGCACTGAGCATCCTTGGCAGTGTCTCCTTGCGGCAATCACATCTCTCAATCGGTGGCTTTGAGCTCTGCTCCCGCTCATGGACAGGTCGGGCAGGTGGGAGCACCTGGGGCTCCCAGGAATGTGGCTGCACACCCATGCTATGGAAATGGGTGGCAGGTAAACAAGCAGCTGCTCGGCAAGCCGTGGTCCTGGGCAGACCTGTAGGGACTGTTTGGTGATTGCTCTACGTGCATGAAATTCCTGACTCATTCCTCTGCGAAGGACACAGCACAAGGTTAAGGGGGTGTTTTCCATCCAAGCCTTCTTATGAGCCACCTGCCATAGGCAGAGGGAAGCTCTTGGCCTTGATATTCCCTCTTTCCTTTTGAACCCTTTGTTTAGTTGTCAGATATGACAATTAGAGATTGACTGCTTGATATGGTCGGGTACCTCAGGCTTGTGGTGCTGGAATTAATGGCAATCACGTGGAAGAGAGATCCTTGCTCAGACCAGCCTGGTGACATCATGGGAGGGGCAGTGGGGTAACTGGGAGGTGTGGGGCTTGTGGAGATCACCTGCAGCAGCCAGACCTCTGAGCAGTGACACTGGGACATGGGGCACGAAGCCATGGGGGCACTGGCACTGTCCCACACCTGTGGCAGCTCTGGCTGGAGCATCAAGGAGAGAAACACCAAAAGAAGGGCTGAAGGGAGCAGCTACTTCAGGGTCTGAGGAGGCTTGAGGCAGAGCAGCTGTCTGGAAATGTTGAGCTGGTGCACAAGAAGGTAGAATGGACATTTCTGGGAATCATCTCCATATAACTTCCTCTTGTCTTGCAAGTGTCTACTGATGATCACACAGGTTGCTCACAGAAACCAAGGATTGTCTGCTTCCTGGCTGAAGAGCCAAAATATCTGGGCAGGAATGGATTTCTTTACATCTAGGGGCTTGAAACAAAAATAAAATTCAAGCCCTGTTTCTAGAAGGAGAACAATAAAATAAGGAAAGAAACGCAAACCCATGATGCAGTGTGAAGGTATTTGATCATTTGATTTGGGACAGGTGGCTGCAACTGGAAAGCCAGAGAGATGACAGAGAACTTTTACTTCTACAAAATTCACCTTCAATAGGTTCCAACCTACTTTCTGGATATGTGAGGGGGAAACTGTTCTGAAGGTGAGAGAACTCATCCCCAAAGCTGAGTCACACTGACCCCCACCCAAAAGCAAAGGACAAGAGCAAGTTAGGCTGTCCGGGAAAGCTGGTCAACAAAATTAACATCTGTTATGGATACAGCTTATCCTTCACTCCACGGGATCAATGGAATGGGAAATCCCCAGTTTCAGGAAGGAAAGCACATGATTTGTTCCCATTGAAGGGGACACCACAGGGCACTAAGGACACCCAGGGGAGATATTCCCTATAGGCTGGGCTACAGTACCTGGGCACAGAGCAGAGCTGGAGATCAAATGCTGGTACATCCAGGAGCCCAAGTCACCAGGTGATTCTTGGTGACGTGGCCAGAGCTGGATACCAGCATCCTGCAGCATCCCTGGGACAGGAGCTGGCAGTCTCCTGCTGGGCTGAAATCGGCTCCTGGGCCATGGTTGTGGATGGAGGCCCCAGGTGAGGGTGCTGTTAAAGCCCTTTAGGGTCCTGACAAAAGCATCCCCACAAAGGCACGAGGGATCAGGCAAACAGCTTCTCTGGGCAATGTGTGCCATCACCTGAAGGATTTCACCCTGATATTTAATCTAACCCCACCTTCTGCCAGTTTGAAGCCGCTCCCCCTGGTTCTGTCACTCATCACATGTCAGCCTAAGGGCACTTCACAGCCTGATCCGCTTGGGCTTTTCTTCAAATCCCGTCAGAGCAAACCCAAAAGAGTTCCTGCAGCAAGAACAAGCACATGGGAACAGCATCGCTGGGCAGCCGCTGCTCCACGGCAGACACAGAAACAAAGGCAAAAATATCAAGGGGAGGTAGATCAACGTTACCAGCCGGGTGCTGCAATGAGAGAAGGTGATATTCCCTCGATAAGCTGCCCCAACCCCAGGAATACCGAGCGGGCTCTGGTAGGACACGCACGGAAGGCAGCACACACATAGCAGGCAGCTTCCACCAGAGGCTGCTCGATGGCTTCGAAACACCTCCTCTGCAGCTGCCTGCCCAGGACACAGCCCCGGGACATCGCCCGGCTCAGGATTTGGGAGCCCACGAGCTTGGAGGGTTCCTGTCACCCTGGGCAGAGCTGGATGCTGGACCCGAGGGATGGAGCATCATTGCCTGCACGACCAGGGCAAAGGTGCTGCTTTTCTCACCTTGAAAAGGTGGAAAGGCTCTGTAAAAGTGAGACAAGGAGAGGCTTAGCTAATCCAGTCGTTTTCTGGTGTTATAAGCATTTAAATTACACTAAATAACAAAGGCAGCCTTTGTGGGCTGTGGTTGTGCTGCTTCTCCCTGGATTTGCATGGGGTGGCACTGGGTGACACAGGGTGCAGGTGAACGAGAGATGCTTTAACCCTGGAGATCACCCACAGGTCTCAGAAACATGCACAGAAAAAGCTGCCTTGAATTTCCATGACTAAAAGATACAAAACCAGATGAGCTGGGAAAAGGCCAGCCAGGTGAGAGGGTTTTCTCTCAGATGGAAGGAGAAGCAGATGAGTCCTTTCCACTCTGGCTCAGTTTTTCTTCACCTTCTCCAACCGACACCATCTGGGCTGCAAATGCCTGGGTGTGCAGCTCTTGCCTTCCAAGGTGCTGGGAACATGCAGGAGAGTACAAAGATATCATCAAACTGGGTGGCAGCTGCTCCCCATGAAGTGCAAAAGGGTGGTGGGAAGGTAGGTGACAATGCCAGGCTTTGGCACAACTTATCCAGTCAGGAAACGCGTTGTAAGTTTTTGTGTTCCCACCTAAATTCACCTGTTCCTGTTGCTGTTGCTCACATTTTGCCAATAAACAAAAGTTTAAATATTTTATACCCTGAAAAATTTGTCTGTCTGCGTGGATGGTGTGGCTTGCAGAGCTCAGGGTGCCTGGCTCCCTGATGAGGATGCTGAGGGCTGGGTGGGCTGTGCCAAAAGTTGACACAAACATTTTTAAACTTTACTAAAATGTTCTTTTTTTGACTCATACATATTCATACCAGCTCTCAGCCAGCAGCAGCTCAGCCCAGGCTGGGAATACACAAGTGAAATTAACTGTTAGGGTTCTTCTCTTCACCTCTGCCTTCCCTTCCTTCTGCAAGGAGGAGATTAATGCAATTCGGATTTTGTAACCATTTCCTCTCTAACATGAAAACATGTAGGGGGAGTTCACAGCTGGCTCCCACTGCCCAGGGATGGAGGACAGCCAGGCAGCCCCTCTTCCAACTTGCATTCCCATCCAAGCTGGACCAGGGTGCCAATCTTGCCCCAAATTCATCTTTCTTTCTATGGGTAGAGGGGAGCCAGGTCTTCAGGCTGGCTCCCACTTGACTAAACCAAGGACCCTGCTGTCCTCTGACACATCCTGACTCTCTTTTAAGCTGTCATGACCCATAGTTTGAGAAACTCTGCACTAAATAGTCCTTCCTGTCTCTTACTCCTCCATCTCTGCTCTGTCTCCTGCAATATCCAGTTTCCTTTGCCCCTCCCTCCTCCCCTGGCCAAAAAGAAGTAAAAAATTAAGTGTGAATTTCAGAGCAAAAGATGCTTTTGTGTTTTTTGCAGAGACACTGAGAAGTGAAGGCAAACCCTTCCCATAAATTATAGTCCCATGAAAATGGCTCAAATTGCACCGAGTTTGCAAATTACAGAAGATGCAAATGTCAATTGAAGAATCTCTGGCAGTAAATATTTTTCTCAACTGCTTCGTTAGCAAAGCTTTTCACTGGAAAGGCTCCTGCTCTCAAGAGCTGGAGAAGAAGGACAGCTCTTAGGCTTTAAATGATTTACCCATAACACACAACTATGTCATTTATCCCTCTGTAATTAATTAATCAATAATATATCAGCATTAAAGACAAGAAAACTTATTTTGAACTTAATTTCTGGCACAGATCCTTGGAAAGAAAGATGCTCCATAGCTCTCCTTGGTTCTCCCTGATCTGTTATCTCCAGTGTGGCAGCACCTGAATACCCAACATAGGAACCCTGAATATGCCAAAGCTGGTTTTTTACTCTGTTTCCATCTTCTCTTTCCCATGATGGAAAACCAGCAGCAAAGTTCTCATGCCACAACAAAAAGCAGGAATGAGATGATCTGCCTGAGTCCAGTTGAAGTGGAAAGAGCAAATGTTGAAGCAGCTGTGGAGCATCTAATCCACTGATCCATCACTTAATTTTCACTTGTGTCTAACAAAATAAAATTTTTTTTAAAAGAAGAAACCCTAGAAAACCTAATTAATTGGTTTGCAGGGGTGGGTGATCAACTTTTAGGCAATCTACAGTAGCTCTCCACCAAGTGTGGCACTGTCAGTGTGGTGTACATGGCTGTGCCATGTCTGGGTTTCATGTCCCTTCCTCCAGAGCACAGATAACAACAACATCATCTCAAGTATATAAAAGAACCTCTGCAAAATCCTTCTCCAAGTGTGAAAACTCCTTTGTGGAATGTGCTAAATTTGGGCCAACTTCTCCCCGACAAAGGGCTGTGTCCAATTCAGAACCTTCCAGGCATGGCTTGTGGCAGGCTCCCCTTGCCTGTCTTGCTCCCTTGCCTTGCTGTGGGATGGAATGGAGCTTGGCACACAGGGGTGGCTGGAGGATGGATCCTGCAAGCCTTCCCTCTCCCCTGCATCTGCCCATCCTGCCTGGAGGGCTCTGAGCACACCCACCCCAGTGAAACCACTGCAGCCACATGCTCCAGGGTGCCCCCAGCACCCTGCCCCTCATCCAACTCCTTTTGGGAAGTACTTTAGCACATTCCTCTCCATCACTGGTAAAAGCAACACCCTCTCCATGCTCTTTGCAGCAGTGAATGTGAACCTAGGAGTGAAGGGCTTCGCTGCCTGCCCCCATGCTAGCCTGGCTGCTCCCAGCCCCATGATTTATGCTTTGATTTGGGAATGCCTCTTCCTGCCAGGTGATCACATGGGCCCTTGCCTGTACGTTATTTTTGCATTTGCTTTTGCTTCCCTTCCCTCCCTGCTCCCCCCTCGAAATGGTTTTCATTTTTATTAAAGTAATTTATTCTGGCGGTTGCCAAAAGCTTATCAAGTTCGGCACAAGTTCAGACAAGTTGTGCATGGTGATTTTGGAGATGGGGGGGTGCTTGGGGTGAAGAAAATGAATGAAAGCAACTCCAAAAAGGCAGTTGAGCAGGGCTGGAGTGATTGTGGCCCAGTTCCAGCACCAAGATTTCGGCTCCAGTCGAGGGTGGAGGTCAGGATCAAGACAGTCTGCATGGAGCTGAGGAGGACCATAAAAGGGTCAAGGGGAATGGGGAGAGCTATTTCCACCCCCTCGAGCTGTTTGCCATGTGGCCACTGCCAATCTGGAGCTGTTGGTATTTGAAATAGCATGTAGGGAGGCGTCCCTCCTCCCTCAGAGTTATGTTAATGAGCATCCTGTTAAGAAACTCCTTGGAAACTTCAAGGGAAGACAAATCCTTTTGGTTGATAAATTAATTTTCTCCCTTTGCTTGACCCGTCAGTCGGTGCTGCCAGCAACGTTCCCATTAGCTTTGGCGGAGTTTGCCAACATTTGCTGAGATCCAAGACCCATAGAAATCCACTGGAGCCTTTCCACGGGTCTCAAGGAGCTTTGGGTCAAGTCTTCTGCCTGTGGGATGAGGTTTGGGGTCTGTGCATTGGCTGCCTGCACGGAGCCTGCCGGTGAGTGATGAGCTGTTGAACAATGTCTTCATCTCTGGGCAGGGCTGGGAGGAGGGATGGGGATGCTAACTGGAACCAGCCTGGAATGAAGTCATTTGTTTCGCCACGCTGTTTCCCTTCTCCTGAAAGTTCCCAGGAAGGGAAGTGGAGCTCACAGGCATCGATGTCTGCAAAACCCCAGGGCTCTTCTTTTGTTGTGTTAAAGTTTCGCCGCCTCCGAGGACGTCACCCAGCTCCAAAGATTGCCCCACACCCTCGGTCCCACCACAACTGACCTCCCACTGCTGCTTTCCTGCAAACACCGTGGCTCTGCTGGGAAAGGGTTGTGGCAAATGCCAGCAGCATGAGGCAAAGCACAGCCCCTGGGAAGGCTGCCCTGTCCTGCCCAAAGGAGTGAAAAATCTCCAAACCGACAGTTTTCGAGCGCTCCTTGCGAGGCAGCTAAACACGGGTTTTATCAGCGTATGAGAGCTTGCAAAGATAACACTTCAAAGGAAACACCTTCTAAATACACCTTTAAAAGCCTTAAAATGTAATTCCATAAATGTTTGTGTTACTCGGGCAAGAGATAAAGCCAAGTGGTATCACTGAATTGTAGTGGGTCTCAATACCTGCAAACTTCCCTCGTGTCCCTATCAGATGAATGGTTCACTTATTAATCTATATCTGGGTGCAGTGGAGCCCTTTCCTTTCTTCATAATCTTTTTCCCCCATCTCTGTGTGCTGGCCACTTTGCTGCTCTGGCAAAACCTGGGCATGGGTGTGAATCCCAGCAGGATTGTGTCTCTGGGCTGATACAGAAACGCTGTCCCTGCAGCTTCACCCCACTCCTGAAGATAAACAAAAACCCCAAGGCTGTGGAGAAATAACAAAAGGCAATTCTCACTTAGTTGGTGATGCTGGTCTCAGTGGATTGGAAGTTGTTGGCCCCTTTTTCCTCTGCTGCTGGTGGATCAGGACTGTGATGTCTCCCTGTCCCAAAGGACTGTAGGGGCCATATTTACATATGTTTTGATTAGGGTTTAAGAAGAAATTCTCTCCTGTGAAGGTGGTGAGTCACAGGCTGCTCATAGAAACCATAACTGCCCCATCCAAGGTTGGATGGGGCTTGGAGAAATCTGGAACAGTGGAAGGTGTAGATGGCCTGGCAGGGAATTGGAATGAAACGGTCTTTAAGGTCTATTCCAACCCAAACCATTATATCATTCCATGATTCTTTGATATTTCAGCATTATAAAAATTTTAGGAGAGATTCCTGACATCCAAGGACTGTGGGGTACAAATATTCCATTTCAGGTTTTTTGTTTGGATTACAGAAATAAAATCAGAAAGACAGGACAGGAGCAGCCTGAATTTAAATCCTTCCCAACACCATGATAAATGAAAATGACTCCCAGTAACACAACTCCAGGGGCAGAAGTGAAGGAAATGCCTGGGGCAGGAGTGAAGGAAATCCCTGAAATCTCAGCTTTTCAATGAGAGCTCTGCACTGCTGTCGCTGCGGGCAGCTGGTGACATTACTGTGGGTGTGTGTTTACATGGGGTTGAGAGTCTGGGGGGCACTGAGAGAGTTTTCCATTTAATTTCCCTGCAGCTTGTTTGGTCGCTGCAATGATTATTGGGGAAGGCAGCATGTCAGAACAAAGCATTGCCCTGACACCTTGGAAAATGTTGAGCCCTGGGAGCATCAATCCCAAAGCTATTTTAGGAAGTGTGTCCGCCCACGCTGGCACATGTGCAGCCCTCCAGCTGTCTGGGCTGGCAGCAGGATTTGGCCATTAATGGAAGATTTCGTGCCTATTCACCCCATCCATCCTTGACTTAGGCTCAGCAGTTTTCCTGCAGCTCAGAATGGGGGGACCTGCCCGGGGTCCCAACACCCATCAGTGACCAATGGCACGTAGGAGCCAGGTAAAGGGACTTGTTTCTGCACAGCTCTGAGGGTTTTTTTCCTGTGTGAAGAGGGGAGTTGAGAAGTTTTCCAGCAGAGCCTTTAGCCCCCACCCACAGGCAGGTCCCTGGCAGCACTAATGGTCCAGGAGTGGAAGTTGATGGTGGTGCAAAGGCAGAACAAATTGGTTCAAATCCTTGTCTCATGGACAAAAATTTTCCAGCTTGTTGTTCAGTGCATTTAGTCTTAAATACTTGACAAAATTCTGAAGGTGTTTTCTTCTTTAACACCCCACATTCACCTTTCTTTTGCCTGTCAGACCACTTTTCAATTCTCTTCTTTTTTGCAAAAGAAAACCCTCTGGATTTCTTTGGATGTTAAAAAGCAAGACTTTGAATATTTGGGTTTGATCCAGAAACACTTCACTCACTCAAAGCCAAAGGAAAGGCATTTGCAAATTTTTTTTTTTTCTTCCCACTGTATGGTTCAAGAAGATGTTTAGAGAGAGCAGGGATGAAGGGTGGCCCAGGGTGTGCCACATCCCAGGAGGACCCAACAAAACCCAGGTGTTTTCCCACACCGTCTATAGGGAACCTTGATGAGGACATGGTTTGCAGGGAAGGCTGCTCTACCCTGCAGAAAATGTCTCTGGAAACCTTGTGACCAAGGCATGGCAGCTGGGAGCCACCCACCCAGGGGGCTGGGAGATTGCAATCAGGAGTCAACAGAGATGAAGGATGGCAGAGGGAGAAACCCTGTGTTTTCTCTCAAGGAGGTGTTTTCCCTCCTTTATCTGGTGCACAAGCCATCCAGGCTGTGTGTATGTTAACTGTCAGTGCCTGGGACACTTCACATATTCCCTGCTGCTCAGCATCCCAGGACAATCCCAGAAAAGGCAGCGTCTGCAGCAGCACCACTGGCAGCTCAAGACCTTTAGCCAGGGTTGTAAGCACCCATCCTTCTCCAAAAGTCCCTTTTTGAATCCTAATTATGTGCTTGCTCGAGGGCTCCTCTGGCTCCTGGACTCAGGATGAGTCCCCAGCCTGTGGGGTTGACAGATCAGTGCCACAGCTCAGTAAACTCCAGTCATTAATGGTAAATAAAGGCTTAATCATTTGTGTAATCTTCCTTAATTACCAAAGAAAAGCAACTGGTCTGAGCCCACCCAGAAGCTGTGTGGGCTTCTCCCCATGGTGATTGATGCTGGGTCCCCAAAATTCAAACTGATTGCAGCATTTTGAGTGAAAGCTGATGGGCAGGAGAAGGCACCTGGAGGGGACACATCAACCCAGGGCTTTATTTTCAGACCAGAGCTCCTCAGCCCATGGCTGGGAGTGGTTTCTTCCAGGGCAGTCCTGGAAGAACTTCCACCATCATCTTGGTGGAAGTGTCCACTCATGAGAGGAAAACACATTAAAATGCCACTCCTATTATTTTTGCTTTTCTTTCAGTCCAGGATACCCAGTTCCATTGCAAAGAAGCTACTTCTAATTTCTTTTTCCCTGACTGATATATGCTTTTCTTCCTATGAGAGCCAAGCGCTGTCCATGGGTACTGCCCAGGATTTCGGATCTCTGTGTCCATTCAGTCCTCAGTGGAGATGACAGACAGATTTCTTTAGTTGTGTGACATCTTTGCAGCATGAATTGCCTCATATTTTACAGCCCCAACTTGCAGTTTGCTGTGCATGCATGCTAGAGCTGATAATTTTTGACTAACGGTAGTGTTAAATCATCAAATAAAAACTAATGAAGGAGAGAGACAGAAGATGTGATGATGATGATGATGAGGGGGAGGAATTCAGAGTAGCAGAGGGGTCCAGGCATCATCCATCAAGGGCTGCTGAATTTATGTGTGTGTTAATTAACTTTTTGATTCATTAAGCTTGGCTCATGATGGGGATTCATGGATGAGAAGACAATTTAGGAGCTGGTGCCAAACAGAAGATGATTCTCCATCTCCCATTCTCCCCTTCTTGTGCTAGTGAAGGATAGAAGTGGATCTTTAACTTAAGTGGAAATAAAAAGAGAATGTAAATGGGAAGGTTTGTGGGTGCAAGGCAAGAGTGGAGGCACTTGAGAATGGTCACCACAGAAATGCACAAACAAGGCTCCTGCCCACATCAAGTTTTCTGAGACAGGGCCATGGTTAAGAGACCTCACCAAAATCTGGCATCTGGGTCCCCCAGCCTTCAATTATAGCTGGACAAAGCACTATACATCTTCTCCTGGATGTCATTCCATGGCACAGAGAGGTTACTGCCATGGGCAGAGCAATGACCACATCACCCGTGTGCAATCAAGTGCTGAATCACCTGGGTCACCTTATGAGATGCCACCAATATGTGTTATGTATAGATTTTACAGAAGGAATATTTCCAGGATGTTTTATGGAGCATTAATACCCTTTATATGTACTGCTTCTTTTATCCCTTTGCATAAAAACCCAGGTGTACTCTCTTTGCCATGAATTCTGGCCACCCGAGACTGTGAAGAGAGGAGTTAAAGCTCAAACATTTCAGAAATCTCTAAAATACACCTATAATGGTCTCCTCATCCATCACTGCAATGTTATTTTAAGCTTCAAACCCCTGGGACATCCCAAGGCTCCAAGTAAGCATTGCACGTACTCTTTTCACACCCTCCTAGAAATGATTAACCACAATTAAGGTGATGGACCAGCTTCTCATGGATTTAAATCAGCCCACCACCAGTCCAAACCATCAAGCCTTGCTATTGTACAGCAGCAGAAGACTTGACCCTGAGATCTAGACAAGGAAACACTGACCCAAGAACCAGGGGGAAAGGAATGATTCCTCTTGAGGCACTTTGACATCTTCTCCTCTCTTCTCAGAGTGGGAATTACAAGGACTCATAAACACAGAAAAGGACCTGATTAATTCTAACTCAAATTCAAGAAACAAAGGGGTTAAAATCAGAAATTGGCAGGTTTTGTGCCCATTCTGTTTTGCCCAGTGCCCATTACCCAGCTTTTTTACTGATAATGCTTTTCCTTCAGGAAAAAAAAGCCCAGCCAAGTTACTCTGCTGGCTTACTGTACTTTTAAGAAGTGCATTTGGCCTCATGAGGATGCATCAAAATTTTGATGTTTAGCAGAAAATAAAAATATTTGCACTCAGTTCATTTATAGAACTGCACATAAAATCCTCCCCCTCAGGGCATTTCCAAGGAAAAGACTGGAAATAAAAATATAAATTCTAAACAGCAGTAAAATGTTTATCGCTTTGGGGGTTATGAGTGTTCAGCTTTTATTACTACAAAAATCAATTTACTGATCTTGGGTTTACTGCAAAATCACAAAAGTGAAAAGCTGAATTCGTTTGTTGTCCAGGGCTTTGCTGCTTCTCCCTTCCAGTGTCTGGGGAGAGATGTGCCCTGCATGTCCCTGCTCTCTTCCTCCTCCCCACCACAGCTCCTTTCTGACACCAACACTTCCCTCCCTGCCTGGCTGCACACCTGAACCCATCTCACTGCACCTCTCCAAGGAGACCAAGAGTCCAACCTGAAAAAACAAAGTCTGGGAAAAAAAAGGAAATGGCCAATTTCCTCTGGCAGGGGTTTTGGTTGTCCCAGGAGCCCGTCAGGAGCTGCAGTTTGGGATGGGGGTGCAGGATATGGCTGAGGAAAGGGGCTGCTGAAAGGATCCTGTGTGTGAAAACATTCATGTGGGCTTCACGTGTGGAATATCTGCTGGAAAGCGAAAATCTGTTGTGTTAGTCATTCCAATGGTCAAAATAATAAAATAAGAAGAAGAAAGGAAAAGTAGGTGCTTAGATGTCACTCTGCTGTGACATTTCAGTGGGGATCATTCAGTGCAACCCAATGCTATCATGTAGCCACTCCTCTATTTTAATTTCCAGAGATTTTAAGGCAGAAGACTTAACATCTTTTAACAGATTTAGTGGAAATCAGTGCAAAGGGTTTGGACAAAAATCTTCAGGCTTGCTGCCCTCAGCAGTGGCCCAGAAGGGACTCATGGCCGTGCTGCTGTGATGGTAAAACTTTGCAAATCCTTCACAGTCTGGCACATTCGCCTCCCAGAGTCCCAGCTCTCAGTCAAGCCAAGTATTTCATATAAAGGGAATTTCAGCCCTGCTGATGTTTTTTTCTGGGGGGAAAAAATGTAGCAGAAAACCCATTTTTTTTCTCCAATTATTAAAGGAGGGCTGGGTCAACTCTACAAATAGTCAAAGCAAATGTTTTGGGGAGCAATGAGGAGGATGAAAGCTGCTGACCCATTTGAGTCAGCAAATAGCTGGGGATAGCAGCAACTTCTGGGAAGGAGAGGAGCAGGAGAATCTGTTGGGGTGGGAGGGTGAAACTCCCACCTGGTATTAATAGCTTTGGCTTGCTCTCTGTGCTGAAATGTGATCAGAAAGACATGGAAACAGTGTGCAAGAGAGAAGGTTTGTACATGCTGTGCTGGCACTGGTGATGAGAAAATTTATTTAAATCCCATTTTGTCCCTGCAGTGACACCTCCAGCCTGTGGCCAGTGACATCCATCAGCCTTTTGCACTGCACTTTTGAGCACAGTTTGCTTCCATCCTTGCTAGGAGCCCATGGGACAGCCTGGATGTCTGTGAAGGGGATGGTGTCACCTTTGGAAGCTCTGACAACATGAACCTGACCCACCCCAGCTGCAGGTGGGACTCCTGCCCTTTCCCTTACACCTCCCCACTTCCCCTGCAGTCCCACCCCAGGTGAATTCTCCAGCTCTTGCACCTAAGCAGCCTCAAGATTTATCTATTTATCTTGCAAAAGATGGAAAGTGCTTTACAATTGTTCCAGGGGTCATCTGATAACCCTCTCAGGTTTAATTGTGCCATAATCAAATCCCCCCCAGCCCCGGCACAGGGTGGGATGAATCACCTGAGACCAAACACCACTGACAGACCCCACCAACATGAAAGGCATGAGCTCACAAATAATTCATTAGAAGTGTGCATGTTGGAGAGGATTCATTTTCATTTCCTAAAAAAATAAAAAAAAGAAAAGAAAAAAAGGGCGTCTCAGTTTGGAAGGCAGTAAATGAGATGGGGAAAGGCATTAAACTACACCCTGAGGCACACAGTCAGGCTCCTCTTGGCTCTGCAGTGCTTAGAACACAGATATCCTGCACAAACAACCCCTCTGCTGGCAGCTGATGAAAGAAGGGGGACACCTTTCTGTGCTGCTACCAGCACCCCAGTCCAACACAGTGTGAGCAATGTCCTGATCTCCAGACTCCTTTGACAATTAACACCCGAGTGTTTATTTATCAGCTAAGATTTCACAGCAAGTATCCCTATTCACCCAGCTTTGCAAGCCAACAGGGACTCCACAATAAAAATCCCTATTAATCAACCTTTCAACCTACAGATTTCCAAAAAGAAAAGTGTACATTTCACATAGATTATTTATCAGACTTCTCCAAAGCTACCAACCCATCACTGTTCCCTCAAGACCTGATAAGAACCATGATGACACCGAGCTGACATCACTGCTTCCCTTTTTCCCCCCGTACAATTATTGCAGAAGTTCCATCAGAGCCACCTCATTTCCTCCAGGCCCAGGAGGAGCAGCTCACATTAACTATGGGAAGTGACTGCCACCTCCAGCCCTCTGCCTGCTACTGGAGCCAGCAGCTCCCAGCCCTCCTCGGGTGACTTGAGGAACCTGGAAACTTGTTTTACTGCCTGCTTGTGCTGGAGATATAAACAGTGGGGCTGGAGAGGAGAAACACGAGATGGCAATTAGCCCAGAGCTATTAGCTGTGCCTGAATATCATATACTCCAAGCTTCCTTGATCCACTGGAATTTATATGACTGTTAATGGGCACTGTAAATTGCTGTCAGTGTGGATAACTCAATTCTTGCTTTTTTGGAGAGGTGAAGCAATGGGGGAAGTGGAGGGGGAAGAGGGGAAGGTGGCCTGAGATGGACACGAGGAGCTGTACAACTGCTGTCTACTGGCATATAACAGATAATAAAAATATGCTTTAATTTAGAATGTAAGGATATGGTGTCAAAATAAAATGTCTCAAGGACAAGTAGGGAACATAAAAAAGTCACAGCCCATGCTGTGAGCATCAGCTGCACATCATAAAGATACATTAATGGTATATTTCTTTGAAAGAAATTTTCATACTTGGGAGTTTTATGAGAAGTAAGATTTTTAAATATCGAAAGTGGAAATTTTATGATTGGAGGGGAAAAAATGTTCAGATGAAGGTGATGGGAACAGCAAGAGCCCAGAAATAAAACACTGATACCTTTGGTGGTGCTGCAGTGGCCAAGGGGGGTGACCCTGCTGTGCTGAGCCTGGTCTGCCAACCCTTCCCTCCACCCATTCTGCAGCCATGGAACCAGGGGGATTTGTTATTAAATGGGAACACAGCCCCAGAGATACAGGCACAAAATAATGTTGGGTTGTAAAACAACAGGCAAGCAAAGCTGCTTAAACCAGGGCCACTTATATGCCAGTGGTCAAAAATAAAATCAATGAAAGAAATGAAGTTTTGATGTAAAATTCAAATGTTAGAGATAAAATCAATTCATCTGTGTATGGATTGTTCTGTTTTTATTCTGAGCTCAGAGAAATATTATAGAAAAAGCTTACAGCATTGGAGCATCTTTGTTTCCTGGGTTCATCTGGGCTCTGGAACAAAAAAGAGTCCCACGAGTTCATTTTTATCAGGGGAAAAAAGCATTTTTAACCCAGTGACAAAAATATCCATTCCCATTGTTCCAGTTCTCTGTCAGGCACTGGGAAGAATAACCTGGCATTTCCTTCCCCTGTCCTGTAGCTAAATCTGCAGGTTTCAAGGGAAAGCTCACAAAAATGGGGAATTTCTAAATATTTGATCCTGTGTGCAACCACCAGTGGCAAGCAGCTGTTGTTGGCCACTGCTTGTCAGCATGGTTCTGATATGAATTTCACTGACATGATTCTGAACAGAATCAGGACACTGGGATGCTCCTGAGCTGCAATCACTTGCTGCTTTAATGTGTCTTTAGAGAGTTAAATTGAAAGAGGGCAGGTTTAGATGAGATATTAGGAAGACATTTTTCCCTGTGAGGGCAGTGGGGCCCTGGCACAGGCTGCCCAGAGGAGCTGTGGATTCCCCATTCCTGGAAGTGTCCAAGGCCAGGTTGGATGGGGCTTGAAGAAACCTGGGATAATGGAAGGTGACCCTGTCCATGGCAGGAGGTAAAATGCAATTGAATTAAATCCCTTTGTACCCAAACCGTTACAGGATTCAATGATATTTTTCTGCAGCTCTACTAATTCCTTAAAGATGAAGAGATTTTGCTGCAAAGCAGAGCATAAGGGTCTGAAAAGGATGGGCATTGGTTGCCCAGATTGCATTTAGGGTCTCATGTTTGGAGGATGGTGTCTGCCCTACTCCAGCCAAACACCAAGAACCATATGAAGGGAGTTGGACTGCATGGTCAGGCTGCCAGCACACCCCCAGCCCAGGAATGGCAGATCTGGAGCAAGAAGGACTAAAATTCCCTCCAGACCTCTTAGAAAGGCATCTTTATCTCATCTATAAAGCCAAATTTGCAATGTCTTGGAGAGTGTATTGTGATTGTGTAGCGTGACTGTTGATGAACGAGTATCGATGCCCTGCATCCAAAACCTCCCTCAGGGCACTCAGTGCCCATCAGCAAACCCTCATGGCCCGCAGGAAGAGATCCCTCCCTCCTGGCATTTAAAACCTGTGCTCAACACAGTTGTGCAAGAATTGCAACTGTGAGCATTGCTCTTGTAAACCTTTTAGAGGAAATATCCTTAAAATAAACCAAGCCCTGTTCTTTTGGACTCCTGATGCCACAACAGCATATCCAAGGACCTGGAGAGTTCTCCATGAGGATAAGGTGGCATCCTTCTTCCCCAAGGTCCATAAAACATGCCTACCATTCATTGCTGGGCTGCTCAGAGCCTTGTGTGGTCCATTATATTTTATGCCAGTTTCCTAAACATTCACAGTTAAATAAACTATGATAACACTTCATAAACATTTTTCTAACATGCGGAATGTTTGACATGAATTTCAGCTATTTTAAAACTAATAAACAATTGTCAATCGGATGTTGGAGACTAAGCAGAAGCCACAACTGTTCTTATGGGACATCAAAGGCATAATAAATATCTGATTTTTTTTTTTTTTTCATAAGCGAGGCTTTTGTACTTTGCCTATAAGCCTCTGTCAAGAGTATGGAGGGACACAGCACTGGGGCTGTGTGTTATTGACTGCTGTGCTTCAGGTTTTCAGCAAAAAATAGGAGAGGTTACACTTCATGGGATCAGCTTTCACTTCAGAAATCTCCTGGTGTTTTGAAAATAAGCTGAACAGACACTGGGCTCCTGAAAGAGCAGGTACACTTTCTTCTCACAGGTGAAAGGCACCTTGCAGAGCATCACTGCTTCTGCCACTCCTCTGGCATCACTACTGGGGTGAGCATGACCAATGGCACTTTGATGGCCACAAAGCTCACTCCCCAAAGGGCGTCTCTGGAGGAATTTGCACTCCTGCAATATCCACATCATGTCCTTCAGCATTTGGGACACTGCCACCAAGCAGGGATGGCAGCACAGAGTCAGTCCCTGAGCATTTGCAGCTCCTCCCCAGAGCAGGACCAGCCCTTTGATCATGTCCTGATGGGTGGGAAGGGGAGACAGCTCAGAAAAATATTTGTCAAGAGAAATATGACGTCGGTGGAATATTTTTTTTCTGAGAAGTGCCCTGGGTTGGGAAGAAAAAAAAAAAAGAAAAAAAAGAAGAAAAAGCTGATTTCAAATAACAGCTCATTTAGCAAGAGATAGTCTGCCTCCTTTAATCTATTGTTCACGACATCCCCACTGGCTAAAGTTTTCCCGCCCAACAACAAGAGCTTGTGAGCTTCAGAGAGGAAATCAGCACAGCCTAATATTTATCTCTGGGCACATCCATCAGGAAGGAGGCACCCCCGGCAGCAGAGCTATCAGGCCTGTGCTCATCTCTGCTGTGCCACGAAGGATGTGCAGTTCCAGAGAGATGAAAGCTGTTCCCCTGGTTGGGATGACGGATGGTGGCCAGCGTGGGAGAGGACTGCTGGGATAATTGCACTGCTTTACAAAAACTGGAGAGTTTTGGAACCAAATCTGAGGGAAAGTTGTACAGTCCAAGGACCAGATGCACTGAAATCTCCGGTTTATACCATGACACAAGACAGAAGTACTGGACAAGTCCTTCAAAGCCACCCGTGAGGCTCACAGGGATTTGGGATGCTCTTGCCAAGCTGCTACAGAGCCAACAACCCCCAATAAAGGGCTGTCCTTGTGCCTGAACAGCTCTGCCTCCTGGAGCCCCTCTGCCCTCACAAATCCTCCACTCAGTAAAACCTCAGATGTCCATAGGATGAGAAAACAGGAAGGCATGATGCTGCCAAATCACTTTCCCACCCTTCCCCAGTGCTTTCTGTGGGTTCCCAGGTGTGATGCCCAGGAAAACCACACAGGGAGCTGCTGCAGCTTCCACTGTCTGGATGCTGCTCTGCTCCACCTGACAAAACCCTCTCTGAATTCACACCTCAGCTCATGCCATTGTGAGCAGATGCCCAGTGCTGCTGCTCAGGCTTTGTTTTAGTCCCTTCTGCTCTGGGATGTCACTTCTTGCTGACATATCTGTGGCTCTCACACCTGTGCTGCCGCTGTCCCCCTGCATCAGAGCCACAGGGAGGTTTTTGCTGGACCATTTTCACCCCTCCTGCTCTGGCTGGCTGGGACAGGGCCGGCACCCAGCTTTTCCCACCGGCAGGAAAAGGCTGGTGAGCCCCTCTGGAGCCAGTCTGGCTGCTCTCGGCCGAGCTGGGCGCTGGGGCAGATAAGTAAACACTTGCAGCTCTGACATAAATTACTTTAGTCCTTGACAGCAGGACACTGACCAGGGTCGCCTGATAAGGGAGGGAAAGCCTTGCATGTCTCTCAGTCCCACTCAGATATTTCACAATAAATGTCACTGGGAAAGAATAGACACTTCTGTACCCATTAGGCAGCTGCATGTTCCTGTCACCTTGAGAAGAAGGGACGCATTGTCAGAGCTGTCGGAGCAGGCAGGAACCAGCTGTTAATCTGCTCTGACATCCTTTTTCACAGAGCAAGTGTGAACGGGGCGTTGCAAGAACCCAGTGGAAAGGTGATTAAAAATAGGGCCTCCATGAACATCTACAGGGTCTGTCACTGTGCTGCTGCTGGGGAGCCAGAGGACAAGGATGGAGGCACCAACTCCTCTTGGTCTCAGCTCCATCACACTCTGCAGTTCTCTCCTCCCTGTGCCTGTTTCCCCTCAGCAGGAGTCACACTGCCCAAGGTCATTTCCCTCCCCTTCTGAGGGTGGGCTGAGTGTTTCAGGCACTGACTGCTCAAGCCCAGGTGACACAGGTACAAAGCTGACAGTCTGAAGATGAGCTGGATGGAGCAACACTGCTTCAGCTGGATGAGTCCTGGCAGATGTACAGTGATACCTGAGGATGCCACCACCTCCACCAGGACATCCTGCTCCTCTGCCAGATGCCACCCAAGGGAACCTGCCTCTGCCTGCAGCATCAGTGTGTTCCACTGCTCTGGGTGAGGGGGTCCTGCTCTTACAGACCCTCATTGCAGGGACTGCTCACACTGATGGCAGAGGTGTGGTACAGAGATGCTGGGAACAGGTTTCCATGGAGTCAAAAATCCAGTCCATCATCAGACAGATGGCTCTGCTCTGAAGTTCCTCGGGAGTCGATCTGGGAACCTCTGTGGCTTCTTTGCAGGCAAGCAAGAGACACCAAGTCTGGGCAAGGACCAGTGTGTCTGCTCTTCCACAGGTGCTCTGGAGAAAGTGGGATGTGGGGCTGGAGTTGTATTACATGCTCATTTTTGAGTCTGGCTTCAAACAACTTCCCAAACCAAAGATCCCTGCCTCCACACCATCTCCTTTTCGTAGGGACATTATTGACCAAGGTACAGATTTCTGTGGTGGAAATGGGTTTGGGGTTTGACCCAGTGGATGAAATCCTGCAGAGCTATTCCTGGGCTTGTTGCTTACAGAGAGACTTTGCTGGCCCAGCTTTCACTCCATGTAAGTCACCTGCACACACTCTGCCAGACCCTTCATCTGTTCTTGGATCACCATGTCCTGCAGACCTTCAGGGCTTTGCTATGAAGATTTTTAGATATAAATCCCTTTCAATACTTCAGAAATTAGGAAATCTTGTATGGAAAACATCTGCTTAATGTCTAAAGCATTTAGAATACTCATTAAAGGGATATTTCCCCTGATATCTCATGTGTGACCACTGGAGAAAGATGCTGGTCAGTGTGGCTGCAGGCTGCCACATCTCACCAGGGTCCCACCATGGCACAGGCTGTGCCCTTCAAGCCCCAAACCCCCCTGGGGACCTGGCCTTGGCTCCTGTCCGGGTACAAAAGGTCTGGCCAACACTGAGAGATGAAAGCTCCCTTGCAATCCCATGTTCAATATTTGATTGTGCTCCACTGCTTAGCCTCTTAATGTGGTTCTGCTTATTTTTACAGGTTTCCCAATCTGCCCCCTCCCCAGATTGTTTATATATTTGGAAAGCCTTCTGTTTAGTGCCTGTAATACCCCTGACGTTCTTTCTCTGCAGTGGTCTTCCCTCTCCTGCTCCTCTGCTGAGACTTAACTGGGATTTGTTTCAATACTAATCTCTCAAATTGTTTATTAAACCACCTCCTGATTTATCTGCGACAGATTTTTCTTGAAGTTATAAAATTTCAATCAAAATTCCTCCAGGCATTTCGCATTCCCCTCTTACGATCACTAAATCCTATTTGTTCTCGGCGTGACCCCCCCTTGGCTCCCAGCCCGGGCTGGGGAAGTGGGAATGCACACTGCAAGCCAGTGGCTCCAATTGCCCCCCCTGCCCCAGCAACCTCCAGACAAGAAGACTTGAGTTGCTCTGCTGAAACCATTTCTTCCCTTTCCACCTCCAGCTGCTAGCAAAGCTTCCCTGCTAGCAAGAGGGAGTTTCCTCCTTATTCCATCCCCTGGCACCTAGTTCCAAGCCTGTAACATGCTAAATAATTCCTCTTCCACCTTGGTGTTTACATTCTTCAGATACTTTCTGCTGCTTTTCATGTCCCGACTCATTTGGCCCTTTGCTGGGGGGTACCCAACTCCTTTCATCTCCGCCCATGGAGCAGCCTCTCCCAGCCCTGGCTCCCTCCAGCCCGCTCAGGTCAGCAGCACCAGTATTGCCCAGACTGCTTTCTCCCCCAAAAAAGACTTCTTCAGTCTTTCTAGGTTGAGGTTGGCCCAAAGGATGAGCTTGTTCCCTGTGCCTGGATCCCGACTACCCATCAATGTTCCTGGCTGTCTCACTTCTCTTGGCATAAATCAGGTATAGACTGGATCAGGCAGTGTTTTATATCCATTTCTCACTCGGCAGGGAATACAGCTGACCAAAATCTTGGTTTGAGAAGCAGTCTAAGGATGCATACGACAAAATTTCATCCTCCCAGGCTCTACTGCTCTATTCCATCTCCCACACCAACACTGCAGCTTTTCCTACTGCCCAGGGCAGCTTTCAGATAGAGATGGGGACAGAAAATATTTCACCTATCTGGTAAAAAATAAGTTGGGAGGTCAACCCTTCAAACAGCTTTTGGGATCTATTTAAAAGGAAGGAAACCCTTTAATGGTCTGGATACCAAATAATGTCACATCAAGGATTCAAATCTTTCCAAAATGTTTATCTCTGATGTAATTTAATTACATACTTACTAGAGCAAAGGAATGACAAGTCAGTAATTGGAATAACACATCTATGCAGAGAAGAAAAGAGTCACATTTTTAGTTTAATAGACACTATTTCCCCCAAACACAGTTACTGACCAAAGCTAGCCAAACTAAACAGTCCACCTACTATACACAGGGCACTTCAAAGGGAAAATTAAAAGAGACAAAACTGATATGAGAGGATGAGGAATCGCAGAGTGTCCTTATCAGGATCCCTTTCAGTGGATGTTCCCATGTTTTAGTGGGAAAAAAGAAAGCAACAACAACAAAAAAAGACCCGGGAACGTGAGCCTCTGTGGCTGATAGAGGATTTTCCTCTGGCTAGACACAGAGTCTTTAAAAAAGCTGCGGCAGAGTGTGGGATCATTAAACACCTTCAGATTCCTTCCCCACTGCCAATCACGGCATCACAAACCGCCCTCTCCGTGGCGTCTGCTGATCCCACTTTGAAACCCTCCCCATTTATCACTGCTGCGAGAGATCCTGCTGAGACCGCTGGAGCCTGCTGCTTGTCAACAGGGCACCTTATCTTCTCCAAACATTTACTTAACCCTTTGTCTGGCAGGCAGGGAACAATGGGAGCCCGGCTGCGGCTCCGAGCTGGAGATCCCAATTCCAGCCCTGCCTCCGGCAGGCGCTGCCGGTCCCTGCCTGGTCACAGCGGGCTGAGCAAAAGGAGGATGGTGGAGACAACCAGCCTCCACCGCCATGGAAAAGATTACTTCAGATCCTGCTAGGGCAGAGAATCATTTTTGAAGTGTTTTCTACCAGGGACAGATAGAAGGAGTTTTTCTAGCTCTAAGCAGGTAATGAAATACATCACCAGAAATTCAAATAATCCCCCGAAACCAGCTACATCAGCCCAGAGTTGCTGCAATTCTTCTTGAAATGACATGACCTTCAGAAGATGTAGTTCCTGCTGTGTACTGCTCAAAAGATAATGTAATTTTACTCTAAACTCATTGCCATTTTAAGTAGAAAATCTCAGATGTGTCTTCATTTAACAATTTATTTCAAAACAGGTTTTCTTATAAAAGCCAGCGCTTTTTTTTTTTTTTTTTTTTGGAGAACTTTTTTATGATGTAGTGAATGAACCAGACTTACAGGCTCCCAGTGGAGATGGGTCTGACACTTGCAAGAGGAAAATGAGATCTCAGCTCTTGACCTGCAGTACAACAGGAGAGAAACTCACAGGCCAGATGTGCATCAGCACTTAGAGTCAGACAGTAGTGACGAGGCCCCTTCTGCCAGGCAGAGTGCCCGTGGGGCCACAGATGAGGAATTTTGGCATTTTGGCATGAAGGACCCCAAGGCTGCACATCCTCTCTTGGTAACCAGCCTTTAGCAGCCCTGCAGCAGCTGTCAGCGGGGACAGACACACTGGGCCAGCAACACAGAAAGATGAAAACCCCTCAGGAACCTGAGAACTTTGAGATGAGCTCTCCCAGCTCAGCTCTCCCAGTTGTGAACAACCTGCAGCAGACTGGCCCAGGCTGAGGACAGTAACAAATGGCTGTGTGTTTGAAGCTGAGTTTTTAGTCTTTGTGTTGTCGCTGTAACGCTTTGTGCCGTTATCTGTGACAAGAGCCGGGAGTTCACATCTTTATCTGGGAATAAAGACTCACAGATCACGGCAGTGTTTGACAATATGACAGCCTTGGGAAATCTGGAATACAGAAGGAAACAAACAGCCCTTCCAGCTGAGCAGTGGTGGCAGACTGATGCTCCTTTCTCAACCCCAGTCTGGATTAGGGGGTTCTTTGAAGTGTTTTAATTATCTGCCTTTCATGTACTTGTTGCCAACCACTCTAGAAGAGAAGTGAGCTTAGATATCTGCAGGTCATCCCTGCAGGACAGGGGACAGTGACCAGTCAGTAAGAAAGTGGCAACACAGGCAGAGAGCTCTGGTCACCTTCTGAAGGCACCAGCATTTACCCTTCAAATATTGCCCACAGCAGAGCAATCAATGGATTACTCCATGTCCTGAATTTAGGCAAGGGCCTAAATAGTATTTAAACCAGTCTAAATTTCACTGAACTAGGAAGTCTGTGGGCATTAGATTGGACACTATGCACTGATTTTTTTCTAGTGAGAACTAGGCCCTTCTACATAAAGAGGAGCTCTATTCAGAGCTGTTCAGTTACTCCGAGCTACTCAGAGTTATTCAGCTATTCAGTTACACATTGGTCTTGGATCTACAGGAAATTTTAGTGATTTTTTTACTTTCTGTCCCTTTTTGGACAGTGAAAGTGCCAGCTTGCTTCAGCTGATAACTTTTTTTTTCTAGAGACCTGTGACTGTGTACTGGTGTTTCTTCAGTGCTTCTCCACCTCCATATGTTTGTTCTGCAATTTTGGACAAGGAAAACACAAGCTTTGTACCACTAAAATAGAGACAAGAGTTCCTTGTCTTATGCCCTGGTGCTTAAGTGATATTGTGAGAGAGAGAGAAACACATAGAAATAGGTCAAAGAAATGGTGTTATATTTGCCTGAAAAACAAGCATCCACTGTTATTCATTTGCTTAAAAAAAAAAAAAAAAAATCAAGCCAAAAGAATTCCAGGGTGTAAGTGGCTCAGCTAGCTTTGGATCTAGAGGGGCCTTTGATGGAGAAGGAAAGCAGACTTTGGATGTAGCTTGTACAGCTTTACCCTGGCAAGAGCTATAGGAATGTGACATATATTTAGCCAGCATGCCTTGAACTTTAGAGGACACTGCTGTGCAACTCATCACTCCCATTGACTCATGTTTTTATTGAGGAAGGCTCCCAGGAACTGCCAGACATCTGATGTATTCCTCTGGGAGTGAAGATAGTCCTTCTGGCATGGAGACACCTTTTGTTTTCACAGAGCGTTGCTGGACTGGCTGCTGAAGTGGCTGTCACAGTGCAATGGCTTGCTGTCCCCGAGCTGAGTGACATTCCTGTCCCCTTGGCAGCAGAAGTCGTGTTTCTCTGTGTGGGAAGCATTTGGAGTGAAGCCCTGAGAGCTCTGGCAGTGCCAGCTGGGGAGCTGGCGAGGATCACCCGGCACCGCCTGCCCTGGCTCCATCCCACAGGAGATAACAGGACCTGCAGCTCCTCCCAGTCCCAGGGGAATTGCATCCATCCTGAGCAAAGGGGAAGGCATCACTGCCCAGAGGGGTGAGTCTCTGTGTCTCCTGTCTGACCTGGGACAGAGGGGACAGACCCCAGTTCCACCTGTCGGGTGCACAGCCACAGCATGCTGGTTTCAACACAGGCAGGATTGATTGGACCCAGGCAACAGAGCTGCCATTGCACTTGGAACTATCACACAGCAGGCTCATCACTGCAATTAAGGCAATAACAGAAGCAGTTAAAGATGTTTTTCTGCACCCCACTACTGATGGGCAGGGATTTAACATGGGCAGTGTTGGGCTGCCAGCATGCCCAGGAAGAGAGAACTAGTCTGAAAACACATCCTGTATTCCTCTTTCAAGCACTGAACTGAATAAGTCTCTTTTCCCCCTAACCAGAGCTATTTTGGTTTAGTTTAACAGAATATGATGACTATCAGGAATTAAAAACCATAGCATTACTTTTTCCTGCAGCTTGCAAAAGTCAAATCTCATCATTTCAGAACAGACATATCTGCATCAAGCCCACCAAAACAAGAGCTGGTTTTTGAGTTCCCCCTCTTCAGACCCGTCTTGCCCCAGCCCTGCCCAGAGCAGTAGTGTTGCTCTGGTGCTGGCAACGTCAGGTAGTGAGCTGGCTGCTGTGCAAGGATCACAGGGCTGACAGCAACTCACTGGGTCTGAGACATGAAGGAAGCTGGAAAAAGGGAATTAAGCTTGTGAAACCTCAGTTAAGACACCATTGGGCTTTGCCAAACAGTAATTAACTGGCTACCATAGACCAGAAGATCAGCTGCAGTAGGTTGGTACCCACCAGAGCTGACTTCCTTACTGTCACAGACACTTAGCTTGCCACAGCTGGGACAGGAGAATCAGTAAGAGCCCTAGGATTATGTTCTACACATGAAAAAACCCCTACATTATTAATTTGATTTGATAGAAGATGGCTATAAAGCAACAGGAAACAACATGAGATACATCCAAAACTGCCCTCAGGAACCACAGGAAGGATTAGAATAAGAATAATCACTTAAAAGTGCTCAGCTGTCACAACAAAACTACTAAAGCAGCCAAGACTGCCTGCATCACCCCAGTAACTCCAGGTAGAGATAAATATCTACAGGTACAGCTCAACAGGTGAGCTTCCCTGGGCCTGTCCTGCCAAAGCTGAGCCCAGAAACCCTGGAAGGGCCCTGTCCTCATCAGCAGTTTGGGAACAGGAACAGGGACAGGAACAGGGACAGGTACAGGGAGGTCAGACCCCATCACCACCACTGAAGGGAGAAGATTTCAAGTTTCTCCAATGGTGAATGAAGCAAAGCACCTCTGGCAGAAGCCAAGGTTACCTCAGACCCTGAAGCTGCATTCCTGAGATAAAACACAATTTAACACATTGCATGGGCCCCAGGCAGAAGCAGGTCTCTGGTTCTCACTCTCTCTCTTGTCCTGGGTTTGCTTGGACCCTGGACCTCTAAGGCTGCACACCAGGAGAACAGCAAGTGCTCACATGGGGTAAATGCTACATCACTGAAGGCTGCTGCTTACCCAAGCCCACCTGGGACCAGCAGTGCCTTCATCTCCCTGCTCCAGCAACACCTAGGCACCCAAATAACCTCCCTTATATATCCCAGCCCCTCCAGCCAGGGCTGGGGGATATCCTGCCTACGTGCCCCCCTCTTATTTGGGCCACACAACACTGATGGAGCATCCTTTGCTCCCTGTAGGGAAGCACAGAATTAATATTTTATGCATAATTAGTAATTTTTCATTCATTGCCACTTCTATGAAGTGAGTCCAATCTACAGCGTATTTGTCTGGAGTGATAAAAAAATTATTTCAAATTCCTACACTTTCATCCACGTAACATTTTTCCAAATAATCTTCCCAGTTCTTACATTGTTTCCCTACCTGTCATGGTCTTCTTTTAGACATAATTTTGTTATCTACTACTTTAACCCCAAAATGGTGAGGGAATGCTACATGGAAAAAAAAAAATATGGGAAATGGGCCCAGCAAATGGAGTTAAGGAGAGATAGGAAGGAGCCAGGGTCTGTCAGCTCCCTGGGGCCCTGCAGGATGGCTGGGAATGACAGACAGCATTTTCCTCAGACAAGGCCAAACACATTTCTTGATAAACTAATTAAGCAAATGTGTTGAAGCAATGTGAGTGTGACTTGGTGCTCCCTCCTCTGTGCATGGCTGGGGCTGCTCCTGGGGCAGGAGGCAGCCCTGTGGGAGCAGAGCATTCTTCCAAAGACATGGGACCAAGCAAAATGCAATTTGTGAGTGGGTCATGACCACTGTGCCTGCTCCAGGGAAGTGCAGTGGGTGTCCCTCTCTGGGACCATCGTGTGGAACAAGGATCACTTTGTGGGCTTTGTCTGATACCAAGGGGGCTGCTGAGGCAGACTGTAGCATGTCACTGTCCCCATTAGCTGGGATAGCCCACAAGAGCTCATCTCCAACAAAAGATGTGATATTTTGTGGGTCACACTGCCAGGAGTATCGAGGGGTGTGTTGCAGGGGCCTTTGGGCAGTAGCTCTGGGTAAAAACAGCTGCAGGTATAATTGAATTGCTGGTGCTGCTGGAGGTAGTGGCAGGAACACAAAGGAAGATGGTGGTGGTAGCCTAGAGAGGAAGAAGCCCAGTGTACCCATCAGGTGAGTTGGGAGGCAGCTGCTTTGGGGTACCCTGAGCTCATTCTGCATCCATCACTTCAGTGCCATGCCTACAGCCTTCCTCCTCTGCTCACACATGTGATCTGGGCCCTGACCATGGCCACATAGACCTTCTCCTCTTTGACAACACAAGGAGCATCACTGAGTTCAGCTTGATGTCCCCAGCATTCCCTGCCTTAGTGTTTTTCCTGCAGCCAAAAATAGTGAGCAGGAGAGCGGTGCCAGGGCGGCTGCTCCCTGCCTGGGCTGGGGACTCCCTTCCTCCACCCCCCTGGAGCCAGACCATCATCAGCAACAAAATGAAATATTCCCATCCCACATGCTTGCTCTCAGAATGAAAGATTACATCCTATCCTTCCTTCTCCTCCCTCTTGGTCCTCCGCTGCCTTCCAAACATGACGTTGGGCCACGTGTATCCGGAGCAGCGTTTGCTCAGACATGACAACCTGGACTTGACCCCTGAGGTTCTGGCTCCACTGAGTCTTCCTGGCCATTTCGGGCAGCAGGAACCTCTGTCAACACTGGTGATGGATGGGTTCAGTGGGAGAGAGGCCTTCAGACAAAAAGTCTCTCAAACGCAGCGACAAGGAAAAATAAAATAGACCCTGAGCAGCAACAGTTTGTGGTGAGCAGAGTTTGTGGTTCAGAGCTGCAAAGGGCTGTCCCTTCTCACCATCCTTTGATTATCACCATCCTTTTCTGCAACCTGTGGTGTGCTTGGAGAGCTTTTTCTCTTGCCCAGGTATACACTGGCTTTCAGGTGTTCCCATTCTTCACCTTGACCACCAAGAGCAGGAAATAAAACATATAGCAGCAAATGTTTCTCTAGTGTGTCAGGAAGCACAGATGTGGAGGGACTGCCCAGGTGGAGGAACTGCCACCACTGACACAACACCTGCCCGAGTCCACAGCTCCGGTTACTCACAAGTGAGTCCACAGCTCTGGTTATTCACAAATGAACTCCCTGGAATGAAGATGATCCATGGGTACCTCAAACTAATTATGATCAGCAGATGATTTTATTATATGAAGCAGGATCAGGACAACTTCTGGATGGGATCCATCTCCTCAGAGCTGTGCTATCTGCAAGATATCACTGAGCTCAAGGTGATCTGGCATCCCTATCCAGCACTCACCCCTCACAGCCCTGTCTTGGGGTGGTGGCTTGCACTGCAGGAATCCCTGGAGTGAGACAGCCTGGTCTTGGAGACATCAATCTCTTGACTCCTCTGCAGTGTTGGGAAAACCAGTGCAGCCAGAAGAGGAAATGAGGGCAGAGGAGAGAGGATCTGACCTTGTGTTTCTGCCTCCTTTTCCAGATTAAGCCATTTCCTTATAAGAGACACACACCCTGCAGTCCAAATATTAGCTGAGTTTCCATTTCAGGCAATGCCATCAGCAGCCAACCCAACCCCAGCATGCGCCTGTACCTGCTCTCCATTGCATGACATTTTAATGTTGGAACCCCATTAACTGTTCAGACAAGTCTTTCATTTGTGTATCCAGTGCAGATGGCAAGGTCCCTCACAGCACCAGTAACCTGAGCACTGGACTGGGGGAACATCAAACAGGAGGGACAAGTCACAGCAACTCTTTGCTGCTGCCCTGACTGTGATGTGAGCAGGGCAACTCTGCTTCTGGGGACAGCTGAATTCTTGTCACTCCTTATTGCACCACCAAAGCAGCAGCGAGCAGCCAGATTGTGCAAACCATTCCCTTCAGCCAGGGTTTCAAGGCTGAGGACTAATCCTTTGGGAATACTGTCTGTGACCAAGGAATAGGGGTTGCTGCTGGATGGTGACAGTGTGTACTCCAAACCCTTGCCCTTATTGCCTGTGCCCCTCATTCACCTGGTGCTTTATGATGGGCTTTGCTAACATACATGAAATTTAATTTCCGGTTATTAACCCACAAAAAGGTATTGCTGTTTTCAGAATTACAATTACACTGCTTCCAATTAGTGGTGCCCTTTGGTTTATGGTATGTTGTTTTTCTGGAAAACCTTTGAACCAGGCTGTGCACCAGTTGAAGGGCATTCTGGGGCTGTTAATAAAGATTAACTCTTTGGAGCAAATACCTGTTGTGTTTCATGAGGATTGCACCCTCACAAGGCAAGGGGATCTCAGGAAATCCTGGATGTCTCTTTGCTTTCCCTTCAGTTTTCCCCATCTATATTCTTATGCTTTCCAGTTCCCATTTTCCTGCCTTGCCAAAGGTGGTGTCCTTTCCATTGTCACAGCAGGATGGTCATGATAAAGTAAGAATTTTCTTCAGAAGCTGGACATTCAGCCACTGCACCCCTGCTACAGAAAGCCTTTGGGCTGCCTTTGTCCCATCCCTCTGTAAAACTTGTATAGTGGAGAAAGAACTTGTGACAGCAAGAGGAGAGAAAGTGTTTATTGTCACTTAGGAACAGTGATACACAAATTTATTTGATGTCTTGTTCATTGTTGACTCTCACCGCTCACCTTTTCCCAAGCAACCATGAAATTTTATGTCTCAGAGTCAACTTTAGTGTTTCTGCTTTCTTTAGTGTTTCTTATCATTTACTCACCTCCTTACCTTCAAACTACCAAATACAAGGACAGGAGTGTCCCCAATGTGTGTTTTTTTCACTCTTACTGGCTTTCAGCTTATGTTTGTTATTACATTTCACTTCTATCGTGCTGCAAAGGCTGTAGTCTCCCATACTAATTAATTTTGTTCTTTCATTGGACCTTCCCCAGGCAAAGTATTTAAAACCAAGGGAAAAAAAAAGAAAATTTACCTTAGGAAATTTAGCTTTCGTTGCTGACTTTCAGCCAAACAGTTCTCTAGACTTGTTGCAGCTCCCCCAGGAGACAAATGGTTTGCAGTGTGGTTACTTGTGCTGTACCTCTGCAAGGCAAGCCCCACCTCTGAAAACCCACTGCTGAGTTCTTGGAGTGACAATGTGTGCAGAACTCCAATACCTCTAATTTCAAGACAGAAAGTGTTAATTAGAGTAATTTGTGAACAGATTAGATGTTTAGAAAAACCAGAATCACATCATTGCAGTTCAGGAGCATCAAACCCAAGATCCATGTTCTGGACAGCCGTGGGCCAGTGTAACCCTTGGCCATGCTCATTCCTTATGGAAATGGGTGCTTCATTTTCTGTCTGTTTGAATAGTGTTGTTTAATCTGCTCCTCTGGACCAGCACTTCTCCTAAAATCTGATCTATAAAGCAACCAGCCCAAGACCCTGAGTGGGGAATCTGTGGCAGTTCCCTGTTTTCAGCATGGCTGTATATCTGCAAGGATGTGCAGCAAGCTGAATGACTCCAACCTTGGTGGGTCTGAGGACATTTATTGTGAAAAGCAGCTGGGGAACCATCAAAGTAATTGCTCTGGGCTGATGTACGTGTTTCTAATGAGTCTCACTGCAGAGGGACTTATTCAGTGTCTGCGTTATTTACACAGGACAGCACTATCAGTAAAAGGCCTTATTATCTTCTCTGTATTTGTTTCTGTATCTTTCAGTTTAGCAACTCTCAAATTCAGTGTGGCTTGTGTTTTTTTATTATTTTTATAGCTTGTTTCCTCTTTAGTGATATTATCATGGAGCCAATAAAACTGCTTTCCTTCTACATCTGGTCAAGGGAAGATTCTGCTGGGTACACGAGTCATATTTCTGTAAATGCCTCCAAGTGAATATAAAAAGCTGTTGGAAGCAATTGAGTTTACTGTTGCCTTATGTACAGTCATTAATTAGGAAATAAAGTGAACTGCATTTTATATCACTTGTAATCAAAATGTTACAGTCTTAATGTGAAGTCTTCCAAGTGCAGAGCTTCAAAGCCGGCTCTGTTCTTGTTCAAATGAGCAGTGAGGAAAAAGTATACAGAGATTCTTTAAATTTTAAAATTCATAGCCCAGATTTCCTGAGTGCTGCCATGCAGTGAGGCCGAATGGAAGCAACTGCACCAATGGGGTGGGCAGGCAGGATAACTGCAGGATAACTGCACCTGGATAACCTTTGCCATTGTGTTCTATTCCACCAGTGCAGCATCCCAGTAACTCTGGTAACTGGGGATGGCTCCTGTATTGGGTACCAAAAAACATTCATCTTCAGCAACCATCCTTTACTTCAGATTAAACTGATGGTTTCATCCCCTAAGTCTGTTTTCATAGAATTCAGAGTTTTCTTGATCCCCTTTCCTGTCCCAGTTTAAAACACCAAGCAAGATAAAATATAAGTAATAAAAGAAACACAAATATAATACTTGAAAAGAAAAAAAAAAAAATGCATTTCATCAGCAACCCTTTTTCCATAACCTTTAACATTGGGTGCCTTTGTCAAGTCCATTAAGACCATATCTGCACTTTCCGGAGTTTGAATGCTTTCATATATTTGGCTCCATATGAACAAACTGGTGGAGCAAACATATTAGTAGATCATTTGCCATGTACATGATTCAGATACCCAGACATGTACAAAACCCAGGCAGGGATTAACCAAGTCTGACAGCACTGAAGTGACTCCAGTTCTGTGTATGTATAAGCGATAATGAACCAAAGGCCCTGTTTGCCTTCAAATAACACACAAAATGATTAATTAGACAGAGGGCATGAGTAATAATCACAATATTATACGCTCCACCATAATGGAACGCTGCTCTCTTCTTGCTTTGTTCCTCTAATCTCTGAGAAGCAAATATCCACTGGGTGTTACCAGCAGAGTGGGAGGCAGATTGTAGTTGCTCACAGGTTATGAGTAGCACTTCTTTCCCACTGTGATTTTATACCCCTGGGACATACAGAAAACCTCTTTGGAAAATACACGATTGCTAGAGGATTAAAAGGATCTTCAGGGAAAAAAAAAAAAGCAGAGTTCTAGCTGCAGATTACAGACTTCAACGTGTCCCCGTTAAATGAAATGGCAAAGTTTTCTTTGATTCAGCGCTGGACCCTGAAGGCTTTATCATCAAGATATTCTTTGCTAAAAGTCATAGTTTGTCATAGACATGCATAAAGAAAAAAGAAAAGTTTCTCAATCCCTTATTTCCTGTTATTTCATCTTCTTCTGCCCTTTTGAGTATTTACCAAGCAGCTCTTGTGGCAGGGGTTTCCCACCCTGGCTGGGCACAGGCACTGCTGGGTCTCAGCCCTGGAGCTCTCCCTGGCTCAGCCTCCTGCCCACACCTGGAGTCAGCAGATGGAGCAGCAGCCTTGGCTTGCTCCTGTCTCCTCGTCCCTCCAAGGAGCAGCACGGATGGCAAATTTCCAGCACGGACTGAAGAGCTACAGATGATGTCAGGAGCCACCTTACGTCTTGGTCCCCTGCCCAGAGACCAGGCAGCAGCAGCTGCATGAGTGCAGCTCAGAGCTGACTCTGCAATGCCAGCCCTGCCCTCCCTATTTGGCTAAACAGCAAACAGGACAAGGGGATAAAATCCCCCACTAACACTCAGTGCCTTTTTGATGTGATCCATGCTTCTCCCCAGCTCCCCCTGGAAGCTCACATACCACACAACAGCCCCAGGAGGAGTGCACACAGGTACAGAGCCAAAAAATGTTGTTAGGTTTGAAATTCAACTGACACTAAACCCAAACTACACGGACACACTCTTTGTTTTCCTCATTTAAACAACAAACCCCATTTTTCTGTATTAGTTATATATAACTTTGCCATCCTCCAAGGTTAAAAATATTATAAGCAAATTCCTGTCTTTGCCTATTTTTAGTTGCTATTGTCCCCTCTGACATTTTGGTGCACATATTGACTGGGATGCTCATGGAGCTGGCAGAGGTTCTGCAGGGGTTGTTCAGTAGGAAGTGACCAGGGAACACAAGCTGTGATGCATTTCTGCATTTTAATTCATTAATTTAGAGCTCAGCTCAAGGGAAACTAGTGCACTTCCTCAAGCACCACTTTATCATCTCCCCCAGGGACCCTTGGTTTGGAGGGAGAGAGGAGGTGATCACACTGCCTGTGTGGGAGTAGCCCTAGACAATGGAGTTTACAAATGAATATTTGCTTTTTGCTACTGTATTTTTCTCCTTCAAATGACTCCCACCTCTCTTTCCTCAAATATTACTTGGTTTGGGGATGTACTGTGCAAGCAGGCTGTGTTCAAATGAAGCAGCATCAAGTTTTTCAGTCCTCAGGGTATTTCTGTTGCATCATCACTTTCTGGTGAAATTTTTTATCTATGATTGCAAAAAGTGCTTTCTCATTCAGTCAGTGCAGTATGATGTTTCCCACATCAACTCTTGGTCCCTCTCTGGCTTTGAAGCACATTTTGAAGCCACTGATGGACAGTGTAAGTGGAGATGTGACAGATCCTCACAAGCTGTACCAAGCTTGTATCACTGTTTGTTTCAGTAGAACCTGAGAAAATGAGAGTGAAGGTGTCTACCAGACACTCCAGAAACACTGCCCAGATAAGCTTGGGAAAACTGGCAACTATTAATGATTTAACTATCTTTGTAACATTGCAGCAACCTCTGAAACACAGAGCCAGGCAGCTCTGCTAGCATGAGTCATGAAAATCAGACTTATCCTCACCACGTCTTGATCCACATTATCCCATTCCCAGCTGCTTCCCTTTCCACAGCTCAGAAGCACCCTGCACCCCACAACTGCTCTCCTTGCCAGACAAATGTCTCCCTGACATTTGCACACTCTCTCCCGTGACCGACCTCGGCAAAGTTGGAGTCTGATGCAGAAGGGAAAATATTCCCTTCACTTGACATACCTACGTGTTAAAATGAAACAGGCTCGTGCAGGGAAAAACCCTCACCCTTATCAGTGTGACATTGTGGAGTCTTACCATCAGAACCCAATATTAGTGTGTGATAGAGGTCCTGCTGCTGGTGCAGCCCATGCTGGGGGAGAGGTGGGACCTTGTGAGTGACCTCTGTGAGGCTCACCTGCCTTAAGCCCCCAGCACCTCCCTCAGACAGGGGGTTTGTGACTTTGAAGGTCTAGCACACTTCCTTCCCAGTCACTGCCCTTGTGCAAAATGCTCTGCAAGAAGGACAAGCTATGGAATAATCATATCTCTCCAAGTCTCCTCCACACCCCAAAAGCTTCCCAAATTTACATCAGGAAGGACTGTGGGAAATGTGGAGAACTCTATGCTGGGGAGACGCAGAGGGGCTGAAGAGGAGGTTGGATGCAAGTCAGTCCTCTCTCCATCAATCCACCCACCAAATCTGTCCCTTTCCCCCACTCTGCAGGCCACAGTCTCATTTGGGTTCCTGCCCTTTATCTTACAATTTCTCAATTACTCCAGGTTTCAAGGACCTCACCTTTTTGGCGCCTGAATAATCCATTCAAGGGTAACCTCTGCACTCGTGCCCATGGTGCAGGCGATGGCAGTCCTTGGCTCAAAGGTTACTGTGTGAAGCAGAGTTTGGCCCCTGGTCCTATTTCTGGATAAGGATGTTGGACATTGGGAGGCAGCTTTCCATGGTCACTCTCTGCTCTGAGCATGTCAAGGCTTTGCTGAACAGAACAGAGCTTAAGGTCATCAAACTCTCACATCCAATTGGTATCCATGAAATTCACCTTGTTCCCTCAGCCTGCCATCAAATCCCAGCCAACAGGACCCAAAGGAACTCTGAATCTTTCCTCTTTTTGTAAATAAAGGGATGTATGTGCCAAAGTGTTGTACTTGGAAGTGAACCTGGAAAAGCCCTGTGCCAAATGATGGCTTACAGACATTAAATCTCTACTGGGAGGGCTGTACTTTAGTCCTTCTAGCACCCTGGCATCCCCCAAGCCTCCCCCAAAACCCTACCCATAGCTGTCAGGGCCAAACTGGCCACATGTGCCTGTTCATATTTATCTTTCTTTAATCACTCTGGCTCAAGGAAGGACATTTAACATGTCAATCATATTCCCATTACTGTAGCGATTCAATAGCCGTGGAATGAGATCCTGAGAGAAATTCTCTTGAAGAAAAGGGGTGGAGAAACAGGCTGGGGAGTCTGCAAGGTTAATTCCCTGGGGAATTGCTTTATTTTTTAATTCAGTGCAAATTCAATCAAGTTTGGCAGCTATTTTAAGGAAAAAACAATTACCTCGGGTGCTAAGATACCATGGAGACAAGGATCACTTGGGATTGCTCTGAGTTATATCCTTAAACACAAACCAGATTAAAGTTGTGCAAAACCAGGGGCAGGAGAAACAGGACAACAAATGGCACTGCTCACATAGGCAGCCACACACCACCTCCCCCAATGGTGAGATCTAAACCTCATGTTAAAGTTTAGTGTGACCATGGCTAGACGATGCTAGAAAACCTTTTCCTTTTTATTCCACGGCCTGTACCAGATAATTTCACCAAAACAGCAACCGAGGCAGCAGCCCCTGTTTATTTGCACCCCACACAGATCAATGGGATGCACAAGAGCTCCTGAAAGCCCAGCATTTGTCCCTGGCCCAGACTCCAGCAGCTGCTGAGAGCATCCATTTATAACACAGACAGTGGAGATCCCTCTCAGCACTACAGAAAGGCTCTTTACGTCATAAATTGTATTTAAAGACTCTTTCAAGGAGACAAGCAAATTTAAGAGGGCAGTTAGCTCCTGGCACTTAGATGCATAACTTTATTTGAGTATTCAATTTCCTCCTTCATTCATAAAGTAAACAATCTGAGTTATCTGAAAGTGACTGTATACTCCTGCAGTGTTTTCTTAAAAGAGTCAATAGGAGCAAGGCGACATAAAATGCTTCAGAGAGCATGACACAGGAAAACACGAGCCTTTAAATTATACACATTCAGGAAACGGTTGAATTCAGCATTTTAGATGGAAAGGTTAAAATGTTTGTGCTGAATTGTATTAAATCTTTCACCAGTAAATCCTGTAGGAAGCAGAACATTTGAAGGAACCTACTTATTCCCAGTGTCTAGGAAAGACTCCCAGAGTTTCAAAGGAAAACATCCATTAATCTCATTGGACAAGTGCAATCTAATAAAAGCTGTTGTTAAGTTAAGGCAACTTGGTTAAGTGTTTTCCAAATTTAGTTTATTCCCTCCCCCCCCCCCCCCCAAAAAAAAATATCCCTTTTTGGTCTGAAATGGAGAAGCTTTGTTGATTTTCAGCCTGAAATGATCTTTTTTTTAGGAAGATTTTGCCAGCCTTTGGAGAACTACAGCTGGGTGCTGGCAGGGGTGGCCAGGGCTCCTCAACAGCAGCTCAGCTCCACTCTAGGATGTGTTTGTAGATTCAGGTGCCAGGACAAACCCTCTGTCCCCTAGCAGTGGTCTCACTTCTCAAACACAATCTAAAATTTGTTATATGGATTGGTTTTGCCTCAATTCCACAACAAAATCCAGAGCCAAGAAACCAGGGCCATTTCTGCCACTCGCCTCCTGCTGGGCCTTTTCCAGGTCACTTTTCCTCATGACTTCCCAACTCCAATCACTAATGAAATGTGGATGTGACAGATGACTTCTGACATGAAGATGACACCAGAAAGTGCCCTCATGACCCTCATGACTACAGGGTTAAAAATGGGGAGCCAAGCTTGCAAGTCTGATAGAGTTTAAACCTCCAGTTTTTTAACCTCTGTTTGACCAAAAATCTCTCTGGGGAAAGGAAGGAAGTCAATTGACAACAAGACAACATATTCACAGGCTCTTTCCAAATTAGAACCAGAATTAATAATTTCAGTGGAGGTTTGAAATTACACAACTATAATTTTTCAAAAGGAATTCAGCACTTCTGGAGTCCGGAGTGCCTGATGCAAAGCATTGAAATTTGTGAGCTGCCCTGTGGTCAATTCAGCCTCGGCTGGGAAGGGAAATTCTCAGCTTTCTTACAAAACAAACTAAAAGCAAAACAAACCACTTTTCCTGGTGAGACTTTCATTCAATTCTGCAGACTCAGGAAGCTCCTGAGATAAGCCTCCACTCCAAGGATATGCTCCACACTGAAGCCTAGACCTAAGCTGGTGATTAGCAGGAGCAGAACATGCTTAATGAATTACCAGTTTGGCCAGCCAGAATCAGGAGGGAAAAATAACCTAAACCTTTGCCTTGTGTTTTCTGCAGACCAATTGTGCACTTCAATAAAAGGCATCAGTGATAACAAAAAGCATGTCAGTCTCCCGAGAAACCTTTTGAGGAAGTCCCCAAATTTCCTGCTTCTGAGTCAGATTGAGAAATCACAGCAATTTCTCCCTGACTTTTTTTTTTTTTTTTTTTTTTTTATTCCTAGTTTTGGGTTTCAGTGAGATATTCAGAAGCACTTAAATACTGAGTTTAAAAAAGCTTATAAACCTCAGATCAGATTCTGGTTTTGTTTGGATTTGTTTTCTGATTAAGAGGTAAATAGATTTCTATTTTATCCAAACCAATTTGCCATGAATTAGGAGCTGATCTTCAGCCAGTAGCTCTTTGAAAAATCAAAACGAAATTTAATTACAGGAGTGGAAGCCAGCTATTTTAGAAATTGTGGATGATATTGCAGTTTATTTTTGGCTTTTGCCTTTTGCAAGTGGAAGAGGGTTTGGTTGCCATTTATCCAGGCTGCCTTTAAAAACCAGAAGCAACTCCATCTCGAGTGACCTTGCTCAGTTTTCTCCACATGTGTCTGATTTTGTGGTTACGTTCCAAGCCTCACTGACACCACTGTGGCCAAAATGATTGGTGAGGCACCAACCAAGCCACAAAGGCAAAGCAAGCCAAGAAAAGTGAAGAGGAATCCACATTTCAGAGCAGCCATAGGCTTCAAAAACTTTAAGTAAACTTCTTGTATGAACACAAAGACCTTCTGAAACCTGGAGCTCCTGAGGAGAAGGTGCCAACATCTCAAGGCAGCTCGTGGTGTCCCCAGTCTGCCCTGGCTGTCCCCAAATGGTGTAAAGCAGTGCTTTAGAGAAGTCTTCTTTGCACTTTGGTTTAGACATGTCAAAAATTTCCAGGGGTAGGAGACAAGAGCAGGTTCAGCACCCTGTCCCCATGAGCTCCCCAGGGTGCTCCTTCTCTCCCAGCTTTGTGATTTTGAGGTGATGGGGCAGGTGTGGCTCTTGTCTCCCCAGGTTTGGTGCCATTAACACCAGAAAGATATCACTGTCCCTGAAATTGGAGTGCCCAGGGCACCTCACACAGCAGGGAAAGCGGGGGACATGAGGGCATAGCTCCTGCATCCTTCTCAGGAGGTGAGGGCAAGCAGCAAGGTCAGAGTCAGTGACCTCAGAGCACAGCCCATCCAAGAAGGAGCACTGCTATTAAAACTGTCTGCTCAGAAATGAGCTATCCATTATTAATATTTTAAATTGCTAAATCCTTTCTAGCCATGTGTTAATATGAGGCAAAGCTGTGTAATTTAAAAGCAAAGCTCAAGCCACTGTCAATCACTCCTGGGCATTCAGCAAACCCTGCTGCAGGAATACTGATGAGCCCAACTTTCCTTCTGGGAGAGATGCTTCTGGAACAGTTTTGCTGGGTCCTCAGCCTTCTTCCAGAGAAGGTGAGGGATCTTTCACCTCTTGGGACTGTCCTGTGACCCACAGACGCTGCATTCACCCTGAATGTAGAGCACACGACAAAGCTGGCACACGAGGCTCATGCTCACAAACCCTTTTCTATGGATGCGAGTCCGGATTTAGGAACAAGCTCTTCAATGAACCAAGAGAGAAACAGACTCAGGAATGATGTCCCTTTAGCTTTTGTTTTTTATCACTGGCTTTCTGCAGACTCCTATGGAACTCCAAGATTAGCACAGAGGAAGGGTTTTCTTTGGGGGAAAGCCTGCTTTTGGACATGAACTGAAGAAACCCAAGCTGGAGACAGGAAGTTCTGGGTTGCTGTTGGCTGGGATGAACATAGAGATGGAGGAATGACAGCCTGTATTTATTACTTTTGCCTCCTGAATGAAGGTGATAGCAACACAATCCCAAAAGGGTGCCAATGCAATCCCAAATCTTGGCTTGTTGTTGTATCTGCATTATTCTATAAGAAATAGATGCATATTATATCCAGGATGACCTTTAGGACAGCAGAAAAGCCAGCTTACAATGCTTCCAAAGCCATTCCCATGGAGTGAAGCTCAAACACCACCATCATTCCTGACTCACCATTAGCTATCACCTTCCCTGTAAGTTCCCTGCTCCTGTTTGGTGCTGTGACATTGTTAACCAGGGAGGAAAGATGTCAAGGCCAGGCTCAGGAGTGGCAGTGATCACCCTGCAGTCCCCATGCAGTGGTGGCCTTGCCAGTGACAGAGCACCCACAGCATGGGGAAGGTGCTCCCACAAAGCAAACAAAGGTGGATCTGAATCAACTGCCTCCCCAAAAGGCCACTTTCTGGTGCCCTTTGAGCAGCAGCAGCTTCCCTGTTGAACATTCTGTTGCAGATCCCTACAGACACACACAGAGTGTCTGTTGCAGCCTCTGGGGGTAAATGATTAACACCCATTCCACCTTGGTGCTCACCTTAGTCCTGCTCATGCAGGAGGGGTGAAGTCTCCAGCAGTGCTTCCTAACCCCCTGGCTGAGGCCACAGCACTAAAAACAGCTTTAGCTCCCCTCAGTCAGGTGTCACAGTGGGCTCCTGGGGCTCAATTCCAGTAATATCTATTCATTTAATAAACTGGAGCTGTTTTTTATTGCAAGCAAGGAGTGAACAGATGGGAGGAATGACACCAACACCTGCAATCACAGTGACATGAGGACCCTGCTCCACGTCCTGTCTGTGCTCACTTCCCATTGCCTCCCAACAGTCTCTCAGGTGGTCCCACAGAAGGGTCAGTCCCATCCCTCTCCCTAGGGAAGGGAAATGTGGGCACAGGTGAAACTGGAGCAAGGGCTGGAAGTTTCTACTGGTGTTTGCTTGGAGCCATTTGCTTGGTTTGGAGGAAAAAAATCTTAAGAAGCATCTTACTTTGCTCTTTTCTATTCAGCTTCTCCCCCACGTGTGCTTATTTGCACTCATTCCCAATACGAGGGCTTCCAAATCTTTCCCAGGCATGAAACAACTAATTTTGCACCCAATACAGAATCTTCTACTGGAATGATAAAATTTTCTTACTTCCTCCTGTTTTCTTCTAGGTCATCAGGAAATGCAAATAGCATCCCCTTTATGAGGTTAATTGCTTCTATGGGAGAGTTGCTGAGCAGTATTGCCTTGCACCAGCTGAGAAATTGGCCCTGGAAGCTGCTCAGCCTCCAACATTTTCAAACAGCACAATGGTCAAGGTCTGTTGTTGGCCACCTTCAACACTGCTGTGGAAATGCTTGCTATAAAATCTTTCTTGACATTCCAATGTTAATGCATTTCCTAATGGTGTTAAAGAGAGCCTGCAACAACAGGCTGGCAAACCCCAGCAGCCCTAGGGCATTAGAAAACTGTAGGTGAAGATGCTTTGCACCAAGTTTAACCATAAAAACTGTCCAAAACTTCTCCCCATCTTAATTCTCCTTAGCACCTGCTGTATCCCTGACATTTTACCTGTGGTGGTGCCCCTGGGTAGAAGTTTTACTGGAAAATGGGATTGGTGTTTTTCAGAGAAGGCAGCTGGATGAGGAAAAACTCCCTTTAGCAAGAGCCTTTCTGGAATGTGCTGCTCAACAAGCTTCCCTTTGAGGAGGAACTTCTTTGAAATAAAATCACTTTGCAGAAGGTGTTATTGCTCCTCATGAAGTGTATTCTATGTAAATTTGATACTGAACAGAAGAAATTCTTGGAGACACCACCTTCTACCAGCCCCTGGCCACAAAGCTTTCTCCAGGAAGGACCACCTGATGTGATGAAAGGATCGGTGTTGTTTGTTTTCTTCTTCTATGCATACAATGGTGAGATAGAATATTCAGCTCTGCTTTAGCTGCTGCACGAGTAAATAGCCTGGATAGTTAATTACTGCAGCACACTGACCTGGAAAGCAATGTGAGTTGTTTTCCTGGCTGGCACACGACACCAACTTGGCAAAAAAACCCCAAAATATTGGAGAGGAGCAGTGAAGCAGTGGATAGGGACTGGAAGGAACACTGAATTTACCTCTCTGTATCATCAATCACTTCTGGAGAGATTAAAAACCAGCAACAGACCCCTACAGCCCTTCATCCCCTAGAGCACTGCTGTACTTTCTACCTTCTTTGCAGGAGAAGTCTCTTGTGTCCACATAATGCTTCACTTTTCAACCACAGCACCAAGGAAAGGAAGTTTGATGCCCTCATTCCTTACATTTGGTGCCATGGTGGGCATGTTCCCCAGCTGGCACAAACCAGCCAAACCAGTGACTTGGTGCACAGCTTCCTCTGGGGGGCTGTGTGTTCCCAGGGCTTGTCCAAGGAACACTCAAACCCCTCTGCCAGCTGGGTGGTATTTGCAGTTTAAGCAGAGCCCAGGCTGCAGCTGAGCTGCCACACAAGTTGTGCTGAACATTTCTGTGTGCAGCACTGGAAAAATGATGGTTCTGTGCTCCAGCATAAGTGACAGCCCATTAGAGAGTCTGGGGCTTTGGGGGTCCGGCTGACATGAAACCACAACGTTCCATTTTCCATGCAGAAACCTAAAAGAAACAAACTTTTTTTCTTTTTTTTTTTTTTTTTTTTTTTTAAGCAACTGCTTGGTTGAGCAATGATTTTATTGTGCTATTAATATGACCATAAACAAGAACAACATGTGTTTATAGGCTCAAGTGCTTCATTACTTGCTCGCTGACTTGGTGGAAATCACCGTGGCATCAGTTTAAAGTGCAGAATGGAGCAAATCATTGTAGCCATGTTGTAAAATCATCTGGGCAGGCAACCTTTGAACAAAGGCAATTGATAGCTCCGAGGCAGCTGTACAACAGCAGTAAACAGAATAGTTGTCCACAAGCCACCAGACCTGCAGGAGAGCAAATACACCCCATGCCTTGGAAGGGGAGGGAGCACCAAGGGGGCAGAGAAAGGTTTGGGAAAGAGAAGTAAAGGCTGTTCTCTGAAGGTGTCAGAGCTGCTGTTGGCACAGAAGGTGGACAGGGTCCAACCTGGCTGGAACTAGGAGGGGTGGGACAATGCCTGCTGTGGGGGGAGCCTGTATCCTGGTCAGCTGCAGGGTCTGGTTCTCCCAGACCTCAGTTTTGTGTCTGATGTCCTCCAGCCCTGCCACCCCAAACGTTCAAATTCCTGTGACAATCTGTGTGGGCTGAGCTGGGCTGTGCTACCAGGAGGCTGTAGGAGCAGGACTGAGGATGTACCATGAGTTGGGAAGATCCAAACATTCCCATGGTTTTTGTTCACACCTGCTGGGGCAAATGCTCCTCTTTGCCATGTAATAAGGGGTACAAAGGGACATGGACACCCTAGGGAAGGACTTCAAAGTGGCAGCTGGGGAGAGAATGGCTAAATATTGCATGGATCCCCCGGGATGTTGGTCTGCAAGCCTGGAACCTGCACAGGGGTGCTGGTTCGTCTGTGGGTGCAAAGACCTGGAAGGAAGGAATTTCCTATGTCCCACAGGGCTGGGCAGACACGTTGCCTCTGCCATGAGGAGACCAAGGGACATGAGTCTGTAAGAATGGCTCCTGCCTTGGGAAATAGGAATGAAACATTGGGATACGCTCCTAAGAAGAGAAAAACTGACATTGTGGATGATGTCACCAGTGAGGGCAGGGAGTGAGCAGGAAGGAAAAATTACACAAGTCCCAGTTGTTTCACTTCTTGTCCCTCTGCCTCGTTTCGTCTGTCACCAGCCCCCGGAGCATCCTGACGCTCGGTCGACGGTTACCAACAGGCAATAAATAAAACCTCTGGAGCCACTGGTGTCAACATCTTGGCATTGTTTAGGTCTCCTTGTTTGCCTTTAAAATAACTCTCCTCCTCGGGGTCATGCAGATGAAAAAGCGAAGACCCCCTGCCATCATCCATAGAAATCATCTTGCCATGGCTTGTGCTGTGCTGCCTGTTTTTGCAGGGTTTGGGGTTTGGGGAGATGCCTGGGAGCCTTGCTCCTTATCCAGGGCTCTGCTGCCCCTTGCCAGCCTGTGCCTTGACATGTCACCTCTGGTTCCAGCAGGTCGCCTGAGCTCAGGCCACATCAGCCATTTCCCTGACTGCCAGAAGCACACTTCAGGCTGCTTTTGGGATGGTGTATCCCACCAGCCCCCTGCTGCTGGCTTATCTGCTGCCTGGCTGTGCCTGGCTCTGCTGCAGAGCTTGGCTGGCCAGAGAGTGGAAAAACAAACGGTGGGGATGTGGATCCATGGTCAGAGCCTGGCCCTGCAAACATGGTGTGCCAGTGCCGGGCCTGGCACTGGAGAGATGCCATTCCATGACAGCCTTTGCCCTGGCACTGGAGCTTGGCATCATGCAGGCTGCTCATGGAGCTCTGGAGGCACAAGAAATACTCCTCCAAGGACAGTTTTCATGCATGGGCTTTGATAAAAGAGTGGCTTGAACCCTCACTGTGCCTGCACGGACCAGCCCCTGCAAGGGATCAGTGTTCCCCAGCCCCTGGAGCATCTCCTTCTCTCCAGCAAGGGTTGCATGGTGGAAAGCATCAACCTCCCTCTCAGCTGAATTGTGACTTGATGTCAGATTCACTCTCCCTGATCTTCTTTAGCCTGTTGTTTATAATAAAAATCAAGTGATCCATCTCTTCTGACAAGAGGAAGAGTTGCTCCAGGAAGCCCTGGACAGGTCAACTTCTATAATAAGGAACTATTACTTGACAGTTTCCTGGCCATAAATAGCTGTACAGAGAGGCTGGGGATTTTATTTAGAAATAACAAGTAAAGTAGGCCATAAGCAACTTCATGACCTTGCTCCCCCTTCATTTCCCACCCATCTCTCCCCTTCAGTAGGATCCACTCCTCATCCCCAGGTTCCTTGGGATTTACAGGACCCCCATTTCCTACTTTTGAGATGCTGCAGAAATATGCTGCTGCCAGCTTTTGGAACCATGGTGTGGGTTTTGCATCACTGTAGATTTTTTGCTACAGCTCAACTCCAAGAAATTGTTTTCTGCTTGGCCTTCATTGAAATAATTAAAAAGTGATCTGCTCTGCGTGGCTGAAAGCTGGAAACCTTCCACTCAAAACATCCTCAAAACTGGATTCAAATAATAATACCTCCAACACACCTCTTATTTTTCAGTTCCTCAAGCCTCTCTGTTAAGTTTTGGAGGACTAACTTGATTTTCTAATGCTCAGACTTGGCAACATCAAAACCGATCAGGAAATACAAAAAGAAAAACCCAGGATTTTAGTATTCTTTTATTATTGTGAGGTTTTGACCATTTTTGTCATGCTGTTTGCCTAAAATAATAATAAAAACTTCTTTCTTTGGAGCTGGAAAGGGATGAGCAGCGTGTTTATTTCATGCATGACTCATCAGCTCAGTGTTGATACGCAAAACGCTTCAGAAGCTAACACTCTATAGAGATGATTGTTTTTAGTATAAAACAGTAAATGTTTAAAACAACCATTCCCTTTTTTTTGTTTTGTTTTTTCTCTTTTCTTCCTGTTGTGGCCAATAAAACATAAGGCAGGCCACGTAGCTTACATTTTAATAAAATTAAGTTATTCGGTGCCATGTTATTACAGTCTTTTATTGGAAAGTGGAATAAATTGCACACAGTGGAGTCATAGGAGGGAGAAATCACTGCGAATAAACATAGATTCTGGGATGCATTTATTTGCTCGTTTCATCTCAGAGGAGGAAGGCTTTCCCCAGGAAAACGGAGGAGGCCCCGGGGTTCCAGCCTTGGGGAGGCAGCCCTGGGGAAAGATGAGCTTTCTGGGGAATTGTTGCCACAGTGGGGTCATCCCAGCCCCATCCAACTGTCATTTTCCATGGGCATCCTCCAAGAAAAACCTGTCCTGTAGCTGTGGCTTGACTCTCCACAGTCTGGGGCGCTGGGGCAGCTCATCCTCCTGCCCGTCTGACAGCCAAAAACATTGGTCCCGAGGCTTTCTGCTGGGGGCTGGGGGTTCCTAGGCAAGCGCCAGGGCACACCAGGAGTCCTGCCGGAGGGGCACACTCAGCCCAGGCTGTGGGGCCATGCTGCTGGGGGAGAAGCTGTAGTCCTCGGGTTCAAACTTGAACTCGCCGTGGCTGCCGGCCAGCGCCTCGTCCGACTGGCTCTGTGCCTGCCCCGGGGAGGGAAGCAGAGGAGGTTAGGAAGCCTGTCATTAACCACTGGCCCGCTGTCACAGTGCAGAGGTAAGATTAGGATGGGTTGTGAACAGGGTGGGTTATCCCTGATGCTCCTTCAGAGTAGTCCAGAGCTGGGAGGGCGCTGCACCCCCTGCAAGCACAATGACCAGGCAGAGAGGAACTATCCCAGGGCCCATCTGCATTTATTCATTGATTTAAAATGTCCAGTTTGGATGTAAGCCTGTGTATATTTTTCCAGAGCACAGCACAAACCAGATTTCTTAGTTTCAAACAAAAATCCCCTATCCCACGAGGTGTTACCAGTGCTGCACCAGGCCCTTGGGTGCTGGGGCTGAGCTTCCCCTCCATACACACATGTCCAGCTCAGGGAGGGCTTAGACTCAGCATGAAAATATTAGGCCACAAAATATTGATGTGTGGGTTGATTTAGAGCCTTATTCTTCCTATATCAAGGTGAAATAGCAGCCAGCCCCTAAGAAAAACTTGGGACAGGAGTGGGACCTCTGACAGCATCACAGCTCGGTGGCCACTGAGCACCTCAGGGCTATAAGGTGCAGATAACACATGCCCGGGGAGCCTGTTCTTGGGAGCTACAGAGGATTCCACCCTGTGCTGATCTCACCAACTCAACAGTGTTGTGCTTTCAGGGTGGGATGTGGGAATTAAACTCATCTCTGCACTGAAGCCACAGCAGGGCTTGGACACCCCAGTTCCCCACTGCAGGATAAAAGATCCCATGGGAAGCCAACAAGATGGAGACCTTTCTTATCCACAGCATCTCGGCTCATGCTCCCTGCTTTCCTCAGCCTGAGGGAGTCCACCAGGCTGATGGCCACAGTGCAATGAGTTAATTGCTTCACCTCATCAAGGCCCTTCAGGACAGCAGCCATGGAGGGGTGTGGAGATGGCTCTGGACCCTGTCCCTTACCTGGGACACTGACACGATGGTTTGTCCAGGGTACTGTGAGGTTGTGCTGGGCTCTGACTTTAAAGTGACCGTGCTGTCTGAGTTGGTAATGGAAGAAGGGGAGTTAGTGGCAGAAGTCGTGGATCCTGGAAGACAATTGGGAGAGGGCAGTGAAGCAATGTAGGTGCAAATCTGCTCTTAAAGAAATTTGTATTTTAACAGCAACCATGACATCTCACAGAATGATTCTACTGTTTTCTTTCTACCACATCTGTGTCAGAAAACACTTCATATTTGGCTGTCAAGATGCTGATGGAGGAGGAACAGCCCTTTCACAATCTGGCAGTGTTTTTTCCCATGACTCAATTTAGCCCAAACCTGACCAAATATGAGCACTGTGGCGTGGGAGCCAGGTGCCCACAGCCCAGAAGAACCTCACAAGAATATGACAGCACTGATATTTCCCACCAATCATCTTCCTATCAAGGTCTATGCAGAAATACAGATCTAAAGCAATCGCTAAGGAAAAATTCTCATTATTTTCTAATTATCATAATTTCCTGCCGAAGAGGAAACACCATGAAGCAAACTGTGCTCCAAGACCCTAGGATGGATTATAACAGCACTGTACCTGTTGAGGCTTTGCCTTTGGTAATGTTTTTAGGCTTCCTTTTCCTCGTCTGGATGCTTTCCTTTTTCATGGCCAGAGGTCGTGGTACCTTGACATTCATAAAGTTTGAAATCATTAATGTTGTATTTTATTCAGCTCCTTCCCACAAGTGTTGCTCTCCTATTTCTGTGCTGTAGCTCATGCAAAGCACCTAAAGTCCTTGTCCTTCACTAAGAGCTATTTTTCTCTGTATCAGGCCTTGGCTGGAAGATATATAAGGCTAACAGCTAAGGCTTTCCCACAAATTTTGTTTTTTCCTTTATTTCCTATTTTTCTTCTCCTGATTTATTAGTGACCTTTGTGACGGGGCCCTATTAAATTACAGTGACAGACTGAGAGCTTACAGGGCTCAGAGGGAATGGGCATGGGGTAAAGAGACTTCAGCCTTCCTGGAGGGATGGAGTGTCCTCTTTGGCTGGTAGACATGTCACCAACAGCTCCCATCCTCTGTGGGTAAATGTTATCAGCCACCCTCCATGTGGGCTCCTCAACCTCCTTCACACATTCTAAACTAGGACATAGAGAAGAAATATGGTCCTTAGCTCAGTCTGGGTTCGGGGAGCTTCAGCCTCCAGCTACTGGAGCATGGTAAGCTTTCATTTCACGGAATCCTAGGATGATTTGGGTTGGACTTAAAGATCCTGTAGTTCCAGCTCCTCTACCATAGGCAGGGACACCTTCTACTATTGCAGGCTGATCCATGGTCCATCCAGCCTGGCCTTGGACACTTCCAAGGATGGAGCATCCACATCTCTGGGCAAGCTGAGAGCATTCTAACAAGCCCTCAGCCTCCCCCTGGAGAACCCCAGTAGACTGAGCTTTCAACTGTTCAAGGAGATGGGACAGCTCTTCTGGGTCCAGTCTAGAGGCTGATCCTTCCAGAGCTGTTCTCCTGGATCTGCTGGGCAGTGATCCCAAACCCCAGAGGGGTGTTTAAACCTCCCAGTGTGGATGTGCTCCTCACCCCGTGGAGTTTCATGTACAATCCACAGGCATTGCAGACGGGCTCGCCCTCGGCGTTCCTTCTCCACAGGGTGGTGTTGGTGGTGTGGCAGTTAGTGCAACAAAGGCCAGCACGTCTGGATGAAGACTTCAAAACAAGCAAAGAAACACGTGAGTGCACACACAGCAGTGATGAACTGGTTTCCTTTCATATCAAAATGAAATCTCCGAGTACACCATATTCCTGGAAAATGTGAAACGCGCACGAGAGCCAAATTCAGATCAAAGAAATTACATTCAAATGAGATCACTATAATTTGAAAGTGTTTGTTTGGTTTGGGTTTTAATTTTTTTTTTTTTTTTGAGATTGATAAACCTGGAAAATATCCTTGCAACTCATTTCACAAATGTCCAACAAATCTGCTGGAAGTCATCAGGACTCAGAACTGTTCTCTTCAGGACAACCACTCAGATGGAGCAAGAGATGGAAAATGCCAGCTGAGCTTTAAATATATGAAGAAAACTCATGCTTTAAGTGAACACTTCTGTTTTCCTGCACTCAGAACTACCACTAAAGTTAGAAACATCCCAGTTAATCTCTGGGTTAGGTCAACTGGAATTGGCTAAACTGAGCAGAACCAAACTGAACTGGTCTGTGATGAGACCTGGGAGGTTATTCTTCAAGTCTCACTGATAGTCTGTTCCCTTACACATTGTAGAAACACCCTGCAGACATTAATTAATGACATGTTTTGTGAGTGCAGTGATTGCTGGCTCTTAAACATTAATAATTCCAAGTGGAGAAGAAAAATATTCTGGCAAAAGCCGCAAACTAATTTCTGACATCTTCCCTCCAAGCTGCTGGAAAATTCGCATCTCTCTTTATACAGACTTGTCAGCTCAATAGGCATTTCATTTGAGAGTCTTTTAGCACCAGGTATTGAAACTATTTATTAAAAGGCCTCACTAAGTGTAAGATACCTGTGGCATAATAATATCTCAGGCTCTCCACATTCAGGTGTCCAAATACCTTCTTCAGCCATCAGAAAATTGCTTTGGATCTGCTCAAAGGCAGACAAAAGGTGATGGAGGCAATAAAGAACTCCCTGTTTGTTTATTTTTCCATTATTGCTTGATATCCTGACTGAGCAATATAACAAATGAGGTGGGAAGAGGAGGAATAAAAATGAAATGTTTTTACAAGGTTAGCAGTCAAATAAAAATCAGCTTTGAATTTCAAGAAGCACAAGTGACATGCCCTAGGTTTGATTCACTCGTTGCTCAGCAAAGAGGTCTCAGAAACTATTTGCAAATAGGGGCATAATTTTGGGAATTATTCAGCTTGCAAGAAATAACCAGGCAAAAGTAATAATACACACAAGTGTGAGCTGACAAGCCTGGCACAGAGGGTCAGACAACAATCTTTGTCCCTGATGGGAGACAAGGTGTGACAGCAAGGTCCTGGGCAGCTACACCATGCTCTTCAGAGCCTTTCAGCTGCCAGGACTGTGCTGCTCTTCCCTGAAACCAGGAGGGACCTTGGCTCCGGTGGGAGCAGAGGGAAGTGCTGAGCACCTGAAGGATGCAAGGATTCTGAGGTCCAGCTCCTGCTGTGGAGGGGAATTTGGAGCCACTCAGCCCTGGGATAACTGTGCCTGCTGCAATCTGTTCTTGCCTGAAGATGGGGAAAGACCAGTGCAAAGCCTTTTGGAAAGTTTCAAATTTTCTGGGCCACCACAGGTCCCTGTGAGGGAAGGGAACCCTCTTCCTGTTTCACAAAAGCTTGCAGATGAGGTGACAATGAGACCTGTGGCTCTGGTGGCCCAAGGGCAATGCCAGCCCTGCCAGAGCTCTGCCCTCCCTGCCAGCACTGCATCACAACCTGCACATGGGCTTCCTGCTCGGACAGTGACAAGTGCCTTCTGGGCATCCTGAATGTCACTCTGCAGGCTGGCTTCTCCTTGCACAGCCAGGGAGAGAAGAAACCATCCTACATCACCAATATTACAATTTAAACCTCAGAAATCCCATGAGAACCTGCCCCTGGACCACAACCTGCCAGCTTAGCAAGCAAGAGACAGTCAAGGCTACCATTGCTCACTGAAGGACGAGGATACAATACTTTATTGCTGGTTTCCCAGCAATTCTCTTGAAAGAAAATGTATTTCTGCCTGCCTCCACCCCACTGCCTTTGTGCCATTCTGACCTTGTCTAGGAAGTTGTTGACTTCAACATTGTGCTCAGTGTTTATTTATACAAATGCACCATACACTCAAACAAAAACTCTTCACAGACCTGGCTTGACAGCCAAGTGCTGCTGATAAGCTCAAGGAATGGTGAGTTGGTGCCTATTGAATTAACTGCATGTGAGAGCTGCTTGGAGAGCCCAAAAACTTCAAAGCCATCAGGGAAGGTCCTTCTGAGGGAAGCCAAGCTGTCAGGGACTTTGCTTCACCTCCTTTTCGAAGGTGGAAAAGAAACCACTGGGTTTCACAGGAAAAAAAGTCACTGAACCCCCAGATTTGATTGATACTTCTATGCCCCCATTTCGAACAGATAAAAGGGACCTGTGGTTCAGAGGAAAGAAGTTATAGCAAAGTGTGCTGAGATATATGGGCTCCACTCCTGAAAGTGGGGAACTCAGAGGCTCAGAGCCAAAGGCAGCAGCATCCTCTGAGATTTGCCTTTGTTACTACAGCTCTGGGCAAACCTGCACTGTGGAGGATGAGGGAGCAGTAAGAACTGAGGGGCAGAAGAAAACCAAGGCACACACCATGAGATGGCCCCAGGATCCTATTACACAGTCCCAGGGCTGTGATAATCCCATCCCCACCTTCCCCAGAAGTGTCACCAAACCCACTGTGCATTGCAAACTATAAAAAGGGACAGGCTGAAAAGATCATGCTGGGCTGAGGTGGAAAAAATATTCTCTGAGCCAATCTGGAAGAATTCAGGTCCAGGTTAGTCCTTCAGCTCTGGGTGGTGTGGGAGCTGCTACAGTCACTGTACCTGTCCCCCATGCTCCACTGTGCAGAGCACAACCCCTCCTAACAGGGGAATTGCATCTGCTGTTCAACTTCACCAGCTGCTCCTGGGTTCAGAAGTGATTTGGATTTTCAGACTAGGTCGAAGATACCATCTTGTGAAACACACCAAGAAAATTGGGCTAGAAAAGGTGCTGCCTAAAATAAAGTGCAGCCTCCATCCTCCTTTAACACAAACCCCTTCTGCTGAGAGCCTTAGTCTTTTGAATTCAGACAGGCTGGAGCAGAGTAGCTGGCCCTGCTATGTAGAGGATGTTGCTCTTATCTCAAAAAAAAAGAGTGGAAACTGCACTACTGCTGCTCTCCCTCTTCCATGCAGGAGCAGGCTGAGCTGCAGGACATCATTCCTGCAGTGTTATCTGGGCTCTGCTCTGCTCACTTCTGGGGGACTTTGCTTTGTGAAAGCAGAAGTCAGAATAACTCTCAGCACAATGTCTACGTACAGAACAAAGGTCGTAACGTAAAGGATGAAAGCAACCATTTCTCTTTCCTGTGTCTGTATTTCACTGGACTGTGAAAACAGATTTCACTGTTCCTACAGCCACAGAGTCACTGCATTCATTGCTCTGCTCCCAGAGCTGGCACCCTCTTGCTCATCATCAGTAGATCCCTCTTCTTCCAAAAGGGCAGAATTTGTTGCAACAAGACATTTCACATCCTTGGGAAAAACCAAGGTTTCAAAATGTTTAATTTCAAAGTCAGATTGGAAAGTCAAAATTGCAGCCCCTTTTCTAATCCATAAACCGAAATCCCTTCACGTATTTCAACCTTACCAAAACGCTTCCCCTTGACAAGAATCAGCTCTTTCATTTAATCTTTATCATTGTTGTATGCCAAAATAATAAAAAAGTTAGGAAGTACTTTCATAATTCCCAACTATATTTGCTCATCCCTGGGAAATGGTCTAAATTCTGCAAACAAGCATTTTCCATCAGAAAACTTTGCTGAAATGTTTGCTTAAAAATGCCTGATGGGTGCTATAGATGAGGCTCAGGCAGGGTACGGGCAATGCACGGCTGTCTCTCTTCCCATGTGCTGAAATAAAATATGGAATAGTAGCAAGATGTCTCCAACTCCCTCAGGGAAAAGCTGCTCAAAAATCCCCTAGAAATTCATCCCGTGACACATTCAGATGCCAGTCTGAAATGCTGAGTTGGATTTGAACTGGTTTGCATCTCTCTCTATGCACGGGTCGTGTTTGCTCTGAAAAAATCAGCAGCACAACTCTGAGGTTTGCAGCACAGCAGCGACCAGGGGTTCAGATTTAATGTCATCACTTTTAAGGAGACAGAAGGGTTTTGGAGAGACAGGCAAATCCTGTTGGATAATGCTGAATGTTTCACACAAGTGCCTTGATTTTAATGTGATGAACAAAAAAGGGGGATTTTCCACGGAGCTACTACTCATTTCATTTTGCAAATCCAGAGCTACATTTCCGAGGGTCCGAATCAGAATGGAACATCTTGCTCAATCTCAACTTTTTCTTTTTTCCTGACTGGTTTTCATACAAAGGAACTTGTTACTTTTGGGTTATTGCTAATAATTTGTTTTGCAATACGAAAAAATAACTGCAGGAATACACCCCTAGTAAAAGCCCAAGGAGCTCCCAGCTGTTCCCCAGCACAGCTCCAACAAACATCCTGTTTGTAATGACGGTGTCTGATGACAAGCTCTAAAACCAAAACTGTTACCACCAAATTTAAACATCCCAAAGTGATTCCACAAAAAAAAAAAAAAAAAAAAAAAAAAAGGATGTGCCTTTCCTCCCTCGCCATGGGATCCCAATTGGAGGAAGCCCACTACTACATTGACTGAGGGAATTAATGCTGTAACCAGCAGGGAAACTGGGAAATGCCAAACCCCAAGTTTTCTCCTTAGGCGGGAGGGTGAAGGCAGCAGGGAGCAAGGCCCCATCCTGCTCCCACTGTCAGCAGCTACAAACCTGCTGGGCCAGCTTAGGACCAGCCCTGCCTCCTGTTCAACTGCTCTGCCTAGACCATGTCTGTCTGCACGGAGAACTAGGAAAATAATAATAATAATAATAATAATAATAATAATAATAATAATAATAATAATAATAATAATAATAATAATAATAATAATTAATAATAAATAATAATAAATGGCAACTAACAGAATGCAAGAGCAAACACCACCCAATGCCAGGAACAGAGGAAAGGGGAAGCCCACAGCAGCCTGACCACAGGTAGAGCAATTACTGTGCTCGGCTTCTGGTGCAGCCCAGGGGGACACTCCTCCAGTCCTTCAGCCTTGCTCCAACTGCCCACCACTCGTTGCTCAGGGCAGAAAAAACCACTCTGGCTCTCAATCCCAATCCCCTTGACCCCAGCCGGTTCTGCGCTGCAACAAGAGTGTCCTGGCATTCAATCTGTGGGAGCACCGGGGATCAAACAGACCCTAACACAAGTACAGAGACCCCAACAACCACTGTGACAACCCCCCAACCCCTGCCCTCCAGCCAACCGCTGCTGGAGCAGGGGATCCCGGCGGGGTTTCCCTCTCTTACCAGCCTCTTCTGCGGCTTGAGGGGCCGGTTGATGCCGTTCATTTTGTGGTAGAGCCCGCAGGCGTTGCACAGGTAGTGCCCGGTGCCGTCCTTCCTCCAGAGCGGGGTGGACATGGCTCCGCAGTTCACGCATTCCCGGCCGTCCCCGGGAAACTCCTCCAGGTATTCTGGAACAAACACCCGAGGCGTGAGGCTCAGGAGCCATCCCCAGCACACGGGGATGTCCCCGGGGACCCAGCGGGAGACGGTCTCCAATCCTCTGTGCCCCAATACTGGGGATATCCCTGGCCGGAGGGATTTACCTCCACCCTAAAAGTGTGACCCAAACCCCTTTATTTCCTCCACACCTTAATCTTTGAATATTTTGTTCAAAGACCGCCTATTCCCCTATCTCTTCCCCGAAAGACTCCAAAGGGCTGAACATGGCTGGGGTTGGTTTGGGGAGGCGCAGGGTCACCAGCGGGAGACTGCGATGTTAGCCCGGGGTGCAAAAATAAATGGGAGAGGGGGAAAAATGGGGAGATTTTCCTGATTTCCATCACGATACACACCCAGCCTCTGGCCGGGAGGGACGGCCCGGCCGGGGAAGGCTCTGAGCTGCCCGCCGAGAGATGCCGGGTTGGCACCCGTGGGGTTCCTGAGCTCCCCAGGAAAGCATCACCGCCCGGCCGCAGCCCTAATTCCTGCTAAAGAGACCTCCTCACTTTTTCTGTCCCCGAGGAAAAAAAAAAAAATTTCAGAGAAGGAGCCGCAGAGGACTGTCCGCGGTCCATCCCTGCCCCGAGCACGGCTCAGCGGCAAACGGGCAGCCCGGAGCGAAACCGGGGCACCTTTCAATCGAGAGTCAGTCTTTTTTTCCTCCTAAGGCTTTTTTTCCCTCTTTTCAAAATAGAACTTATCCTTCTTGCTCTTGTCTTACGAGGAAAAATAGCTTTTAAATTATTTTTTTAAAAAATCTTCGATCGGATTAATAATGACGCAACAGAAAGGAAAAGGAAAAAGAGCAAAACTTTAAAACGGGGGGAAATGGAAAATAGAAATAATATGTAAAGAGAAAATGTGAAAAAAAATTGTAGTAATTCACGGGGGGAAAAAAAAAAGAAAGAAAGAAAAAAAACCCAACAAAGAAAGAAAGCATAGTTTAGGCTACTTGAGAAAGTTTACACTATCCAAGAGTAAAAATAAACGGCAGAGAGGACGGCAGCCGCTATCCTGGATCCTAAAGCACCGAATTCAAAATGCAGAAAAGATTTCTGAGGCATCACCTCCCTCATCAGGACGATCCTTTCCCGCACAATGCAAAGGATTTTCGCAAAGAGAAAACCCTGGAAAGGAAACCTCTGCCCGACGTGGGAGGAAAAGCCGAGCCGGGGAGGGAGCTCGGTGGGGAGGGGGCTGCTTCCCTGCTTCAACTTTGTTCTTGGGGTGAAGATAAGATAATTCGCTTCACCGCAGTAAAGATGATAACGCGGCTGAGATCTTGAAGTGGCTTTTAAAGGACTTTGCAAACCACAGCCGGAGGAGGCTGGTGGAGTGCCCCTGGGGTTATAAACCCCGCGCACCAAGAGTCCTGTTAAATCAAGCCCAAAACTTTATTTGCTCAGAGCTTGGTTTAAAGGGACTCTCGGTGCGGGTGCAAAGGAATTGAAGTTTATTGTTCAACGCCTGAGCGCCTTTCGGTGTCTCCCCAAAGGCCGCAGAGCAATGCAGCTGCGGACCTGTTTGGGCGAAGGCAAATGAGGAGACCGAGAGTCTGTTCAAATATAAACTAATTTACCACAATAAATTACTTAAAAGGGAGGGAGCTATAAATCTGCCCCGCTAATTTAAACACAAGGGTAAGTATTGAAGCACAGGCACAAAGTCGATATTGTGGGAAGGAGATATCGCGGGGGTGGTGGTGGGGTGGGGAGGGAAGGGGTTGAACGGCCTCTGCTTTTCTGTTCTCCGGGGGAATTGCTCTGCTTTGAAACGTGGTCTTTGCCCTTCTTGTCACACACCTACCCCCCTCCCTTACCCCACCTCTGTCCAGGGCCAGCCGCACATACCCCATTCCCATCTCCCCATCCCTGGATAAAGCCATCTTCTCCTCTCCCGTCGGGGATGCCAGCGGCACAGCTCATCCCGGGGCCGGGCCACCGACAAGCAGAGAGGATGGAGTATGGGATTGGGACGGGGATGGCTCCCACCCGGCGCCCAGAGACATGGCTGAAGGGCTGCGGCGACCTACCGAAAGTGGACCTGCGGCCGGGCAAAGCCGCCTGCCTCGTCTGCAGGCTGTGCAGCACGCTGCTCTCAAAGTGTCCGGCCGTCCAGGAAGGCGGTATCTCGGGGGTCACGTAGGCGGGGTAGGGGCTGGAGTAGGACCCGTTAACGGAGCGCACCAAGGCGTTGCCGTACTGCTCCCGGCCCCCGCCGCCCAGCAGCAGGGGCCCCTGGTAGGCACCGTCGCGGCCCGAGGGGCTGCTGCCCGACGGGCTGTGCGAGTACGAGAAGCCCGACGGAGGGTGGGGGCTGCCGGCGTTGAAAGCCGCCGCCTCGCCGCCGCTCTGCCCCCAGCCCGGGGGGTTGCCGAGGTGGCTCTGGTGCGGCTCGCAGCCTTGCAGGTAGGGCAGCGTCTGGAGGACGGAGGGCACCCGGGTGGTGGGCACGTAGACGGGCGAGCCGGCCGACGAGTGGAGGAAGTTGCTGGAGTCGTGGGAATAAGCCGACTGGCCATGGTTGGGGGTGAGGGCCAGACCCTGATACATGTTCCGTCCTCGGCGGCGGCGGCGGATGCTCAGGGCCCGGCCGGCTGCGGCCCGGCGGTGCCGAGGGGCTCACTCAGAGGAACCTGCAGGGAGAAGCGAGAGCAGCGGGCTGAGACCCCGCACACACCGGGCACCCGACGGCCTTTCCCCCGCCGAAGACGCCTTTTCCCTGCCTCAAGCAGAGGCTGAAATTTGTAAATTTTTTTTCTTTGTTTTGTTTTCCTTTAAACTTTCCTCTGAGCCACGGAGAGAATTAACCTCCTTAGAATGGGCAGCGGCCCCTCCGGCATCTTCCCCCTCCCCGCTGCCTGCCTGGGCACCTCCAACGTGCCGGAAAAACACTCCAACTATTAATTTTTTTTTTCACAATAGTATTTTCCTTCCCGTTCTTTTTTTTTTTTTTTTTTTTTTTTTTTTTTTTTTTCTCCAAACACAGGGCCTGGAGCGCAGCTCGGGGCCTTGCTGGCGAGGACGTGGCCGGCTGCGACCCCTCGGGTTCCCTGGGGCAGCGGGGTCCCGACGGATCTGGGCAAAGATCCAGGATCAGGAGCATCCCCGGTGCCCCCCAACCACCAACGCTGCCTCCTTGCTGTTAAAAAGTTCAATAACCCTCGGGCAGGCCTCTCCGTGCGGACGGGAGGGCTGCAGCCGCCGAACCCCGCAAGAGCATCCCACCCTGGCCCGCTCCTCCCGCACAGGTACTCACATGGCAGCGTGCCGGGAGCGGAGCCGGGCATGGCCGTGGGGGCATGGAGCTGTGCTCAGACCATCCAGGGAAATCCCAACAAAATAAAAGTAATAATTAAAAAAAAATTACAGTGATGTTCACGGGGGAGGCAGGAGAAAAACCAAACCAGCAGGACCCCCTGGAAAAGAGGGGCTGGCCTCCCCCGGTGTCCCCTCTGTCGCCTCCCCGTCTCCCGTGGGTGCGTCCCTGGCTGCGCCCGGCGGGGAAGTGGCGGCGGCGGCTCTGGCTCCGGCTCTTTACGGCGGCCCCGGTGCGGGCCGGCCCACGTGACGGCCGGCGGGGCAGCCCCGGTCCCGGCCGGGATTGGGCGCCTCCCGGTAGGGGGGAGGACGGGATAAGTCCCGCCGGCTCCGCTCCCGGCGGGGGGGACGCGCCCGCAGCCTCCCCCCGGCGCGGGGCCGGGGTAGCGGGGGCAGGATGCGACCCCCAGAACGCCCCGCACCGCCCCGGGCCCGCCGGCCGCCCCCGCAGCCGGGCTGGAGGTGTCCCTCCGCCCCCGGGGAGGGCTGGGGGGTGGCTCCCTCCTTTGCGGGCCTTTTTGGGGTTTGCTCCCACACCTCACCTGGAGGGGATGCCCCCCCCCACCCCCGCTCCGGGCCGGCGGGAGATGCTGGGGAACACACCGAAAACTTCCCGGCGGGTTTCTGGTAGCCGAGGATGAGAGCGGGTGGTTTTCTGCTCCGAGCGAGCGCTCCAGTTCTGTTTCGACATAAACCCCATCTTTCTGGGGAAGGGACGTCTCAGCCTGTTCCCGGCTCGCCCTGATTTTCTCAAACAACCCACGGGCCCGCCGAGGATGAGGCGATGCTCGGCTGAACCGTGCCTGGCTCAGCGCCGCTTTGCCAAATTCGGAGTGCGGCTCCGGCCACTCACCGTCCCGTCGGGGCTGCTCCCCTTCCCGGTGCTCAGCTCTTCCCCGGGGGAAGTAACCGAGAGAAGGGTCCTCCTCCCTGCAGCCCCTCGGCCGAGTCGCTGTGGCCTGGCGACGGGGACAAAAAAAAAAAAAAAAAAAAAAAAAAAAATTCTCCCAGTTGTTCCCCGTCGGCGCTAGCCGGGAAGGGACTCCAGAGGGGAAGGAGCTCTTAGTCCCAGCAGCCCGCTTACCCCTGGTAGTTCAGCCAATTTAACTCTCCTCCGGTACCGGCCAGCGAGGAAATAATTCCATCGTTACCGGGATTTGTTCCCCGGAATTATTGCGCTTTTGCACTAAGTCGCTGTTCCTCTATCTTCTCCCCAGAGAAACGGGGAAAAACCCTCGGCGGATCTCGCTCCATCCCCGGGCAGGCAGAATTTTGTCACCCGCAGGCCTCTACCGACTGGCTCGGGCCCCGCTCGGCCCCGGGAGCTCTCCGGTAACGCAGCCCGGTGCTGCCCGCCCGGAGCCCGGGGGAGCCCGTCCAGCCTCGCCTCCGCAGGGAGCAGCGCTGCGGGAAGGGTGGGAAATTTCAGCTCCAAAATAAACTGGTGCAGGAATGCCAGCTATTTCCCTCGGAATAATGCAACGCAACTGGCTGGAGATGTATTTATTTGCTCGCGAAAGCGGCCGTTTATGGCTCGCAGGGTATCCCTGTGTCCCTGTGCCCGAAGAGCAAAAAGAAGAAAACAAAACCAAAACAACTAATTCCCCCCCAAACAAACAAAGAAATAACAAATCAAAATACAGTTAAAAAGGAAAAAAAAATGGCAAAAAGAATAGTTTTCTTAGAAGGCAGAAAATGAATTTTTTTAATGTGAAAAAGCTATAGAAAAAGAAAATAAAAACCCGGGAAGTTCCAGCCCCGCGGCGGCACGGGTAAAACCGTACCTATAGAAAACCAGCCCCAAACCCTTCGTTGCTGTGGCTGAGCCACCGCTGGAGCTTCCTTCGTTTTGTTTCGCGTGGCTTTCCAATTTTCACAATTTCAAGATACTACTTAACTGTAATATATTATGTGTAATTTATTTAAATACGTACGAACTGCCCTCTCCGATCGCTTCTGGCATTCAAATAAATGTGAAAACGTAGAAATTAACGAGGCGCTGCTAAACCCGGAGGGATGCACCCCGCGAGTGTGTTCACGGCGGTGGAAATCACCGTGCGCGCAAACCTGCCCGCGGACCTGTGGCGTGTCTGCGGTCAGATCCATCCAGCGGTTGGCTGTTTCTGCTTAATTTTTTAAAACTAGTTTTCCAACGCATTTTCTCCACCGGTGGTGCCGGGCTCTCGCCCCGCCGAGGCCGTGGAGAGGGACGGCGGGTCCAAGGAGCGGCTCCTCCCGCAGCCTCGCCAGCAGCGCCCGCGGGCGCGGAGCAGCTCTGGGCAGGTGCTCGGGCACCGGGGGTTCCAGCACCAGCCCTGGACTGGCCCCACGTTCCAGTCCCCGCTGGGCACCGGCCCGGGCTGGTGTCACCCACGCGTGGGGACTGCGTGTGGCGTCCACGGCGTGCGAGACCCCGTGGTTTGGAGTGTTTGTAGGATTTTGGGCTGCGATCGGTAAAAGGGGCAGGCAGGGGGCCCGGGGATCCTTCTCTGTGAGGAAGGCCCCGGTGGGCGATGCTTTATGTGAAGAGGGAGGCAAGGTGCCAGCCTGGCAGCCGTGGCAGCAGCGATGCCCCGTCCTCAGCCCTCGCACTGCGCCCGGGGAAGCCACACTGGAGTGGGGGACACGGGAACCTCGGGGGTCTCCCGGTGCTCGCTGCCCCACCGAGGGCACCCCGACGTGGCTGCCAAGCTCACGGAGAGGATTAGATACAAAAATCGTAACACAGCACCGGTGGGAGTGATGCCCGGGATCCCCGATCCCTCTTCCATCCCTGTTTGGAGGTGGGACAGGAGGGAAGGCCTCTCGGGAGAGGTACCTCTCGGGAGCTTTGACCCCGGTGCACGGCCCTTTGCCGGCCTCACGTTAGACGGGCTGAGTCGGACCCGGCTCCGCTCTTCCCGAGGGATTCCCGGGACCACTTATTTTGAGGGGATTGGAAAGGGACCAACCTCTTCCTACAGGTTCCCCGTGCCCCCTCACCGCACCGTCCAGGCACAGCTTGGCTCCGGCTGAGTTCCAGAAGGGCCAGTGCGGCTCGACAGGGCCCCAAAGAGCCCTGACCCCTCCAGGTGAGTCTCCCCCGGGCCGGGACAGACTGTCCGGCGCCCCGGCCCCCCGGCCCTAATCCTGCTCCGGCTGATTTGTGAGTCCTGAGCGGGCCGGACGCGTGGGAGCATCCTGCACCGTCTCGGAGGGGGCTTTTAGCTCCCCCCTCCCCCACGGAAAAGCCAAGGGGGAAAAAAGAGAAAAGACAAGTGGAGAGAGAAGGGCAGAAACGTTCCTGCACCGGGCTGAGCAGCAGGGCTCACCCCGAGCGTGGAAACTTCGGTTACCTTTCCCCTCACTGCACTGGGAGGTGACAATTAATTGCGTCCCCTTTCCTTCCTCTGCCTCCCCCGGGCTGCAGCATCCTCCCCCGGGGCTCAGAGGCGTCTCTCAGCCCCCTGTCCTCGGGAGTGCCGGGCAGGGTGAGCTCGGACGATAGAATGGAGCCGCCTGCGCTGGGCTCTGCCCTGGATCGCCCGCACAGCCGGCACCTGGCCCCCGGTGCCAAAGGGAACCCATCGCGTATTTCGGCCCTTCAGCCCCCATCGGGCTGCTCCCCGGCTCTGCTCCCAGCTCCCAAATGAAGGACAAACTGTCCGAGGGCACAGCAAGTTCCCAGGAGCTGCTTCCCCTGCCTGTGAATGAGGGAGATGAACAGGAGGGGACCAACTGCCTGTATCTCCTGCATCTCTTGGTCTCCATTTGCCGACACATTCCCAAATCCAAATTCTCAGGTCTGTATCCCTCCATTCTCCCCCCAGCCCCTTCCTACCCACTCTCCAAGGGATGAGCTGATCCCTGCAGGCTCAGGTCCCTCCGGCAGTCGAGGCCAGGCTGACTCCAAAGGCTGTGATGGACACAGCCAGGGCTGGGGGAGGCTCTGTCCAGAGAGAGGCTGTGGGCAAGGACTGAGCTGCCCCAGCTCAGCCAGGCAGGGACAGACAGGTTTTGTGCCTGGAAGAGCGAGGGGATGCCAGAGAGCTGTGTCTCAAAAGGGTTAAATAAACAGCAGGGTCTGCCAAAAATATTTATCTCCTCTTATATGCGTGTGGCTGTGGCTCTCAGGAAGGGAGGCTGTGATAGAGGTGGGGGAAAGTATTTGATTTTTCCCCCCCCTCTTACTCTAAGATCCTGTTTTCTTCCTTAGCCCACAAAGATTTCACTGGTATGGGAAATAAAAGGTGTCCTGTAGAGAGGATGTTGCTTGCTGTTCCCTACAGACCTTTTTATACTGGGATGCTTCAGTCTCAACCATTCCTTCAGCCTCTCACAAAATGGCTACACAAATCCCGTCTTTTCCTTCAATATTTAAAAGGTACAAAATGCCAACTGCAATGTGTGCCCCCCTCAGATGGGTAATTTGGCATGTGCCTCCTAAAAGTGACCTTTGCTTGTGTGATTTGGATCCAAATTGTTTAAAATTCATTTTCCTTCCAGGTGGATTTAACAGAAGCTCCAAGTTGCAGAACACTCAGGAAACCCTCAGGCTGACCCAGTGAGCACAGGAACACCCTGTGAAGGAAGGGTAGACCACATCATTTTTTTGCAGATGGGCAAACTGGACTCCACGTTTGTTTTATGTAGGGGACACTGAGGGCTCTAACTTTGCCACAAGCCCAAACGACAAAACCTTCCAGCCCAAGGAGGATACACAGACCTAGAAGGGCTCAGCACCTTGCAAGGAGTGAGGGTCTGAGCTCACCTGGGAAGTTCTCCAGGAGTTTTGCCATGGGTGGGAGCAGCGGGTGACTCAGGATTCAGCCTTGGGTAAATGTTTGTGGGGTTGAAGCTGGAGGGCAGAGAGGCACCAGCCAGGCAAGGAGAGGCAAAAACCTTCTGCAGTGTGTAATGGAAACTATTTTCCTGTACAAACTCCAGCCTGGTGGGTTGATGCTGGGCATGCCAGCCTGGTCCTGGCAGAGGTCTGATATCAAACCTCTGTTTGAGCCTGTCCCAGCTATGAGGGGTTTTCACCCTGCTCCCCACTGCCATTAGGGGCAATAAATGGGGGAAGAAAAAACCAAAAAGGGCTATTTTGGTATATTAACCTCCTTGTGGCCAGGTGAAAGGTTAAATTCACATGATTCATTGGCGGCTGAGAGACAGCACTTTGTTGCTAGGATTTTGGGGAATGCGGAGGGCTCCAGTGAAGGAGTCTTGCTAATCTTTAAGGGAGGGAGCCAGGCTCCTGTCTGACGGCTGCAGGCCCAGCAGCTCTGTGTTTCATTTCAGACTGTCACTCTCCTATCTCTCAGCTCACTCCCAGCTCCAGCTTGCTGCCAGATCTTGGGAACTGTTAACTCAGACAAATTTATAGATGGAAAAAGAACAGTTAGCCATTGTTCCTGAGGTGGGGGAGGGAGGAAAGCGAGGAGCTTCGGCCACCAAAGTCATGATGTAACCTGGTTGTTGCTTGGTTGGGAGAAACGTGCAAAGGATCTTCCTCTTCCCATGCCAGGGAAGGAAACTGGGACCATTATGTTACTACTAACTGTTGGGAGGTGCAATGCTGGTGCCCAAGTCATTTGGAGATATTTGTACAGTGTTTTCATAAAGTGGAATCTCCCAGCTGGACTTCTCTGGGGTATGAGCTCATTTTCTTCAGCTCAAGTCTTGTGATACTGGGTGTTTTTCCTTAAAGTTTTGGGCTCTGGAGTAATGAGCTCTATTATCAACAGCAGTGTTCTCATAAACAGAGCCCCTCACCATGTGGGATGCTGAGAGGAAACTGGAAATGGGAACATCTCAAGGATTAAAGAAGAAAAATCCATCTGGAAAATAGGGAGACCTTCAGATTCGTTATCCCTTAGAAGTGCAATGACCTTGAGGAAGCATTGCTGATTTCATCTACCTTGGAGAAAAGTGGGAGACTGAGAAGCTGTTGTCTGACTGGTGCTGTGGCCCTGATCTCTGGTTGGAACCACTTCCAATGGTGGAAAGACTTTCAGTTTTCAATACATTAAACCTCATGTCTTGAAAATGAGAGAGCACTCGCTCACCTTAAGGTTTGCTTTATAGATTTTAGATGGTCTGTGGCTTCTGAACATGGGTCACTTTTAGAGGTTTGCCTTCCCAAAATACCCAAAGAACAGAGGTGCAGATTTTGGTTGTGTACACCCCTACACAAGGGTGTACCTGTGTTACCTTCCTCATGGTTTCTGTAGTCCTTGCCCATCTGGAATAATTCCTGGTTCTTTGAGCATTTTTGCTTGGAGGGAAGGATTTTGAAGGTTCTGGAGGGTGTCACCTGCAGGTGAGCCTACCTGGCCACTTCTACAGGTAGTTCAGGAGGGATATACCATGGGATAAATCAATTGTGTTTCTTAAAGCTGCTTTGAATCCAGATCTCCACTTTTTTAATCTTTACATGTGTGTACAGAGTAGAAAGAAGCAAGAAATTTTTGATTTAAAATATAAATAGAAGTTATGCACTTAGTAAATCCAACCACTTGAGAATCTGGCTGCATAGTAGTTGGTTTCTTCTTCCAAGGCCTGAAGGTTTGCAGAAGTCTGTTGTTTTAATCAGGATACTGCATGGATTTGATTCTGAATGCCCAGAATACAGCATGATCCCAAAACATGAGTCTCCCTCATTTTACTTACTGGAGTTTTATTTAACTCTGCAGTAGCAGGGACAGAATTTTACATAGAATAAAGTTTCTGCCCTAAATCACCTATGTTACTAATGCTTGTTTTCTGCTTTATTTGATACCTGTAACTACAAGCACTTTTTATTTTTTTTTCCCATTTCAGGCTTGGTGTGAAGCTCCTGACTCAAAAGCCCAGCATTACACAGATGTGCATTTCTGCATACAGGTCTGAATGGACCTCTGGTGGAAGTCTCCCACTGGAGTTGATACAGGTGCCCTAGGGATGAATTTGGGACACTATCTGCATTATGGGCTACTTTTCATTTCACATCTCTCTCCTCATGTGTTTTATGGGTCGAAAAATAATTTTCACAAGAGAAATCGCACTATGACTTCTCATAAGCAAGGTACTGAAAGGATGTGACAAATGCATGGTGCAGCCTTTTCTACCTATTAGAACCAAATTCAATGTTCACTGTATTGCTTTGCTGTGCTTCACTTGAATGTCCCCATGCCCAATATTCTTCCTGCCCTCACTCACTGCAGGCTGTGCTGTCCTTTCACAGCTTCTCTGCCACATGGAACTGCCTTGTTTTGTGTCAGCAAAATTTCTTCTACCTCATGGAACTTCCCTTCCCACTCGTCTCTGCCTCTTTGGCTGCAGCCCTTACCTCTCTCAGTCTTTTTTCACCTTCTCAACAAGCTCTCAGCCCTTACCAGCTGCATTTTTCATCTGCTTTGGCATGAAAACATGGGTCCAATTAGTTGGAGAGGTGGTAGGGAGAGGGAGAGGTGGAGAAGCAGCTGGTTTGGCCAGAGTGGGAAGCAAAGCACTTCTTTGTCTCTCTGGGCTGCCCAGGAGATGCAATGGCTTCCATGGTTGAAAGCCCTGGAGTTGGGGAGCGAGAGATGAAAGCTTTTTGCTACTTTTGCAAGTAGAAAGTCAAGCCAGAACCTGGGCTTTGCATCATGAAAGTTTTAGTCTTGGATCACAGCTGGTCCTGCCCAGCTGCTCTCTCCCAGCACAGTGGAAGCCCACCAGTGTTGTGGCCACAAGGGAGAACACGGCAAAGGGCCACTCACAATCTCCTGATTGCTCTTGAGATTTCACAGGAACAGCCTGAGCAAAGCCATGTGTTACAAGAAACCTCTGGAATGATTTTAAGAGACCAGAGATATGCAGAAGCAGAAGTCCTGGCAAGCTTTCATTCAGTTCCCCATGGAAGGGAAGAAAATCATGAGCGTGTATATCCCATCTGACTGTACCCAGGCCAATCTCGAGGTAGAGTTTAACCATTGTCCAGCTCTTGCAAACCTTCAGCCTCACATCTGGTCAGCTGGTCCCTTCCTGCAGCCAAAAGTTGGGGGGTCTTCCTTTCAGGGGCCATTGGCCAATCTGCATACAATTGGTGCTGAGGGTTGAAATGGAGGTCACCGTTGAAATCGTGTGTTTCCAAGAGTTGTTAGATCAAACAGAATTTACAGACCAGGACAGTTATTGACAGAGCTGACAAAAGAGATGCTCCAGTGATTTACAGTCCAGGTGTGTTGTCAGAGCAACATATTTACCTGAGATCCCAAGAACTGTTAAAATTTAACCCCTAGAGACCTTCTCTGCAGCCCCTTGAAGGGTCACACCTCCAGGACAATTTGAAGTCACCATGCAAATAGACAAAAGTTTAGGAACTTCCAGGGGAAATAAGAGCAGATACAGTGATTTAAAATGGTTTTAATGGGTATAAAATTGGAGAGGTGAGCTGATATAGGATGCCCTTTCCCTTAACCCAAATGTACAATTCTCCACAATAAAACTCTTTGAATATATACACATTAGTCAGGATTATCTCTGAATGTCTAGCAGGCTAAGAATATGGATCCTGGAGACGTCAGCAGGAGGATTCATTAGAGGAGATGGCAAGTGCTTGGAAATGGGAAACGTATTCTCTTATAAACACAGCCTGCACTGGGGCTGACCTTAAGACTGAACAGAATTGGCTGGAGAGATGAGGAAGGCAGGGAAGGAAAACAAAGTTCATGCACAATTGTCTCAATTTTTTTGCAACAGAACTCCTTATCAAGGTTTCTGTAACTTCTCTTTGCGTTCCAAATTAGGGGAACTCTCACCATCAAAACTGAGACCACTGAAAAGGCAGTGTCAAATCAGCCCAAGCTTATTCTTTCCTGGTGAGACAGATTTTGTAGGATTTGGGGGCAGGTGATGTAACTTCTGGAGGGAATCCCCCTCTGCTGATGTGAAGGAACTTCCACAAGGTCTAAGCACTCCACTCTTCTTGTCTCACACACCAGATTACTTGTTATTGTCTCTTAATTCTTACTTTCCATTTCAACTCTGAGATATCTGAGTTCATGCATTTGAGTGAGTTCTTGTACTCAAAGTAAAAGATGCTGAATTCAAATCTCCTCTGCATGTGCTTGGGCAGATTTTCCCTTTATTGCTGCCTCTCCTTGCTCCCTCATTTGCCTACTGAGCAAAATGAGAGGAGCTAGTACAGAGTATGAAAGGAACTCAGTGAGCCAACATTGACTCCTACCTCATATCTATTAGCTGTAAATTACTTTAACATGAGTGACATCACACTTGACTCTTGGTAAAACAGTGTTAAGTTAGTGGGTAATAAAACAGCTTGACACTAATGATGGGTTCTGCGTGATAAATTACTCTCAGTGATCAGATAAGGGTTCTTGAGACTAACCTTGAACTGAATCTATTTTGTTGCTACATCTTGTGTGCAGCGTTCCACTTCTCACTGTGGGGATTAAGGGCTCAGAGCCCAATCCTGCGCCGTGCTCAGGGCTGGAGGGGCAGCTTGTGTGCAGGAGCATTTCCAGAAGCTGCTTCCAAGCATCAGGCTGCTCCCACGAGTGGAGCAGGGAGGGTTTGGCCTTAACCTTGAGAGCAGCATCCAACTCCACAGGCCTCATGGTCACTGAGATGCTGGAACAGTTTCCAGCAGTGACTTCAGTATTCAAATCTCTGCTATTTTTAATTAAAAAAACCCCCAACAAACCAACAAAAAAATAAAGCATTACACAACTAAGGGGTGGATCCTGAAAGTTTCATTTTCTGGTGAGTTTCATGTGATGGATTTCATTATGGAATATTTTTTTACCTGTGTGTTAGGTCTGTCCTGCAAACCGTGGATGGCGATGACCTCAGTGAGAATGGAGAATGCTCAGCAGCTGGCTGGACCAGGTCCTCATTCAAAGAACTTGTTTTACTTGCAAAACTTTGGGGGAAAGCTTTATACCCAAGAACTGGGAGCTGGCCAAAGTCAATGTAAAGCATGGGATTTTGAATATTTTTTTGCATGTATTTTCTTTGGACTCTAACCAGGGTGCTGCTTAGAAAAGGCTTCCCAAAGTGTTTTACATTGTTATTGTTATTTGAGGCTCAGTTTTCATTTATCATTCAGGTAAGATGTCCAGGAGATGTTTTTTATGCTACTTCTTGTGTAAACCATTGTATTAAAACATTTGCCATCACTCATTTTCATGGATAATCACTGTTATCCTGGCCTGTTTATTGACTGGAATAATCCTGGAATACTTGTGTTACAAATGGCTACAGCAGAGAGGAGTTTTCACTGTGAACATCCAGATACCTCAATCATCTGTGATTATGACAGAGCTCATACTGGAGATGCAGTGCTTTTAATGCAATGTGTAATTAATTTTGGAGAGGAGAGCCCTTGAGAGGGTGGCTCCAGTGCAAGAGAGAGGAGTGTGAGGGAAATGGCTGGATCTTTGGGAACAACAATTGGGAACAACGAGGAACAGGCTCTGCTGAAGCAGGGACTCCACATCAGGGATGCAGTTTACTGCTCCTGCTCTCTGTTCTGTGCTAAAACACAAAACTTCTATTGGTGCTTCCAACCCAACAGTCAAGTAATGAAGAGCCCTGAGACCCCATTTAAGTCAAATTATTAATGAATCCCGTATCAAGCTATGGGATATTTTTAGCTCTGTACGAAGGGTGATCTCAAGGATGGAGATGATGGCTTGGCTCTGTCTGTGCCCCTGATCCCTGCACTCAGAGCAGGTGGCACAGGAGCTGGAGGGGTCACGGATGTTCCTGCAAAACATCCCCAGTGAAGAAAACTCTGTTTTGTTCCATGCACTTCTCCCATTGAATCCCATTTTTCTCAGAATTTTCTTGGCTGTTCAGTTCCATTTCAAAGGAGTGGGCCTTTTTCTGCATGATTCAATGCAAAAATAATTTCTCTTGGCTTTTTGTTTGTTTGTTCATTTGTGTTCCTTCCTATCCTGTATCTTCATTCCCTCTGGAAAAAAGAAAAAAAAAAAAAGGTGAGGAAAGAGAAGGAAAGTAACACTTCTGCTTGGAACAAAAGGGAGGAGCCTGTGTGGGAGATGTCAAATGGAGCAGCAAACCCCTGGACTTTTTCCAGAAACCCCCTTCCACTTGAGCTGTGGATACAATCAGTTTATCAAAACACCCTCTGGTGCATTGCTGTGAGGGAGTGGAGACATCTCTCCGTCGGGAAAGGTTTTTAAATGGTCCTGTGGGTTTACACAGCAGAGGTGAGGCTCTCATCTCTATCACAGCCCCTGTATGCAAAGCAGAAAGGTGCAAGGGGAGGCAGAGAGCAGCTGGCACACTCTGATGTGCCCCAATGGAGCTGAGAGGAGGTTTGGGTGTGGTGGCTCTGGGAACACTGGGGACACTGGGGACACTGGGGACACTGGCTCACCCTCTGAGGGGATGCAGCCCTGCTCCCTCCTGCGGTCCCTCACAAACCTACCCACTCCAAAACTCACCCATGCTCAAACCCTCATGGTCCTTGCTCTCCCTCCTCTCCTCTCTGCTTCCCAGCCAGATGCTGTCCCAAGGGGAGAAGCCCAGAGCTCTCTTGGTCACTGATCAGCACTGAGGAGCAGCTTGCAGCTCATCCTCCCACCACTCAACACTGACCTGGATCCTGCAGTGAGCATTTGGGGGGCACTAGAGACATGAAATCCTCACTGGGAGTTGGTCTGCACCCCAGACTTCACTGCTTGGAGGAGGGGAGGCCGGCACCAGCAACATTTGGGCAAGATCTGCAGGCGTAGCCAGAGCTCAGGAATTCCTTCTTTCTTCCATTCCGCCCTTTGATTTGCTGAGGACGACTGGGGGCACAGATTTTACATCCCTGCCTCTGACAGAGCAGCCCATGAATGTGTCACACACATGCTCACAGACATGTCCAGGCTTAAAAACTTTTGTCTTAAACAAGTTACCTTTTTTTCCCCCCTTTCATTCCTTTCTCTTCCTTCCCTTCCCAGGCGTAACTTAGCCCAACTGACCAGAGACACTGTGACTACCATGATGTAGGAAAGAAACAATCCCTGGATGGAGCTGCAGGCTCCAAACAGCTTATCCAGCAGATGCATGAGCAGGAAATGCAGCCTCATGTCCAATTTCTCATACCTTATCCATGACTGCTGCACTCAGAGAACACATGCAGCCCAGCGATACGTGGTGCAGAATGGTTTTGGTGTGAGCCTTTCCTCTTCTGCTCCAAAACAGGCACTTTTTCTGGGATGGAAGAGGGCTCTGGAGAGGTGCTGATTTGGCTGAGATGGGAAATACCCATGGGCTTATGTAAAACAGCCCAGGCACTGGGAATGGAGCCGTGCCCACGTTTGCTTTACTAATTAAGCTTAGCTTGGGCTCAGAGGGACTTGTTTTGGAGGGGTAAGTGAGATGAAATGGAGCAGAGCCCAAACGCTCTTGCTGCTCTTTAGAGCTGCCTCTGGGGCTCAGGGAGGTATTTGTCTTATCCTTTTGGACCTGGATCTGGTCTCTCTTTCCCCAGAAGCACCCTGAGTCCATCAAGCAGTGAAAACACTTGATGTCACTACTTCCCAAGGCACAGGCAGGACCTCCTGTCCCAGACAGCCCAACCTCTCCCCAGCCAGCCTTATCCTAAAGGCAGAGCAAGGAGCAGAGGCCAGATTTCCACCACAGCAACACACTTCAGTATTCCTGGATTTGTGCAAGTAAAATGTCATCTATCCCCAGCTCCTGCAAGACAGGAGCTTCAGGTCAGGTATCCAAACTGCATCCCACACAAGGTGTTCCCCTGTTTTACAAGAGGAGCTTTTCAAAGAGCAGTAAAAAATATTTTGGTTTGTTGGGGACTCTAATGTGGTCTGGACAGAGCAGCATGAGGTAGGACTTTAAGAAACAAACTGGGATCAGTTTCCATGTTGGATCTTGGCGTAAAACACCCTTTAGTGTTGACTCTGTATTTCCCTGACCTCTCCAACATCCAGTTTCCGCAAAAATCTTTTTATAATCTAATTTTTTTTCCTTATTATACTGTACCATAGAAAAAAAGGACTGAATGACTAGTCTAATCCAAATGAAATTCCTCTGGCAACAAGAGCACGAGATCAAGGATTGTGCCCTGAAACACAGCACTGTGCAAGGCTGCAATAATATAAAATCATTGAGGACTGTGGGAAAGATGAGTTCAAAGTTTTAGAGAAATCCCACCTGGGTGTGTTTGTGTGGGAACACCTATTTCTGCATGTCAGCACCACTTGCACAAGAAAAATTTAACAATTTAAAAATCTTATTTCTGCAGTTTAACCCACATGGAGAGGTTTTTTTTTTTCCTGAGTAGAGTTCAGTGCTTAAAAAAGATGCCCAAAAATTTAATAATTATCATGACAAAGTCTCTGCATTCTTGCCCAGATTCCAGGGTTTTCCTCTAAGCTGGCTGGCCATACTGTAAAAATTGGTCATAAATATCTGTCTTTGGTATAATAAAAGCAATGTTTATATTCTTGACAGAATGCATTTGTGAACTTACAGTCATTAGAGATGTAAACTGAAGGCAAGAAGATAACCTCTCTCCCAAATGTTCTATTTATTTCTGTAAAGTAATTTGTATGATTTATCTTATAGACTAAGGTTTATGGTTCACTTTGAACTCCAGGTTCTTAACTCAGCAATTGCCTGTTTGGGCTGAAGCGTATAAGTGATGGCATGACCCAAAGTGCTAGATGAAAGGAACAAGACAAAAACAAGGCAGGCTTCTGGGATTTTAACCATCATTTCTATATTCCATTGACATCTCTGGGTTAAATATTTTTCCTTTGGAGGCCAATATGATCATTCCATCTGTGTGCCATATCTCCTGGTGACACGGCAGAGCGCAGAGCACGGGCATCTTCAATGAGCCATGCCAGGATGTGTCCGGCCGGGAATGTGAGGGGGTCAAACTCTGCCTTCAGCCAGAACTCCCAGGTTACAATTATCCAAAAACATTAAAGCAGCATCTATTTCATGATTCATAAAAGAAGAATTTGGTGTAGAACCATGTGCTGCTGCTGTGCACACTTTTTAAAGCCCACACTTTTTAAAGCCCACGCTTTTTAAACAGGCTCCTAAGTGCTTTTTGCAGGAGATAATATTTAATACTGAATAGACACAATCTTCCTGACTTTGCAAAGTCTGAAATGAATCTGTAAGAGCTGTGACCTCCCCGTTCATCCAACACCAGCCAGAGGAAGCTGTTGATGTAGAGTAAAGCTCCTATAACACTGAGGTTTGGGGGGCAGATGGTCCAGAGCAGTGCTGGGGGTCTGCAAAACTCAGCACAGAGCAGTGCTGCAAAAGGTGGGGTGATCCCAAGTTTCTGTTTGGTTTTGTATTTTTACCACCGTTTTTAAAGTAATGCCTCATTCTGACACCTTGTAAGAAGGCAGTGGAGCTGCTGTGCTAAAATATTTAAGCTTGATTTAACTCTGCCCGCCCCTGAGTGTCTTTCTGTAATCAGGGGTGACATCCTCAGGGAGAATTGCTGGAGGCAGTGTAGGACCTGTTCCCTGCTGTGGGTGCTGAGTGCAGTTCCTGGGGAAATGTTTGTTTTCATTCAGCCCAAATTTTAGCAGATTCCTGATGGAAGGGTGTAATTCAACACAGCTCATTTCTCAGCATCTCCACCAGTGCCATCAGAAGAGATGAAGCAATTTCTCCATCACTTAGCCTGGCAAAAATGTAAGAGACTCAAGTCTATATCATGATTTTTTATTTTTTATTTTTTTTTAATAAGTGAGAAAATCTGGAGTGGGAGGAAAATTATCATTCCCAGACCTGGCTGGAAGGTGGAGTTTATATTCTGTAGGAAACTTGGATTATTCAAACCATTTTTCATTCCAAATCAGTGTCAAAAAGTCACCTCTCCTCCAAGAACAGCTCATAAACTGGAAATTTTGAACATTTTCCATTGAGAAACATCTGAACAGGTCAATAATAGAATAATATATATCATATATGGATATGAGACATAGATATGAAATATATACCAAAATAAAACCACGAAAGTCAAACTATTCATTTTGTTGCATTCCTCCTGCCTGTTCTCAGAGCAATGGGGTATCTTCATGTTTTCAAGATGACTAAAAACAAAAACAGCTGACTTTAGGCAGATTGTGCTTTGAAAAACAGTCATGTGAATTTTTAGTTGTTCTGTGCAGCTCTAACATAGAAGAGTGAGACGGTTTTGAAAGCTACGGGCAAATTTAAGAGTTATTTATAGAAGATGCTGGCTTAGTGTGCTTGGGAAGTGTTCAGCCACCAAACACACCCAGTGTGCAGGGACAACCCCGTCCCCTCCACAACTCTGCCATAATTCTGTTTAACACCAACGCTTGTTTAGTTGTGATTTTATCTGGTGGCACTGGAACATAATTCCAGTTGGGAATTGTCAGGATGCCTGCAGAAATCCCTCCTGGATGTTACAGGAGGGGGCCCCTGGCTTTCACCAAACTGACAGGAAAAGATGGTCTTTGTACCAGATAGGCAGCAGGGCTGGAAGTTATTGAGGACATTCAATCTCTTAATTGTTCTCTTATGAATTACCTGCCCTGTTGAGCACTTTTGCTGTCTAAGCCAGCTGAATGTGATTTCTGAGAGCGAGGAAGAGCTGCGTGCTAAGTGCTGCCTATATTTCGGTGCTTTTAGTTATCAATATGTGGAATTTTGTCCAGCCCTGGACATGAAAAATCCCTATCTTATCTGGCCTCTGCCAGGTCAACATTACTCACAATTCAGACACCATTTACTCTGCAGGGCTGAGACCCGTGTGATGCCTGGCTCTGACCAGTACTATTATTCACTTACTCTTGAGAACACTATAATTAATCAGAAATGCATGTTAACACCCTGTCTTCTCTCCCCTGCCTCCATCAGAAGTCCCCACCAGCCACCCAGCTTCTGAAAACCACTGGATTAAGCCCTTACTGAAGTTAATGGGAAAAAGCTCAGCAGGAATTCATCATGCTGGGGATCAGCCTCCTGCTTTTTCTTGTCTGCTCAGGTAGGCAGAAAGCCTGGAAAATGGGAGCAGGGTTAGGAGCTACCAGCTGCCTGTTTCTGGTGTTTGCTGTGCTGGATGTGGCCAATGCTCACTGTGCAGAAGTGAAACAAAAACTTTCCTGGAGCTGAGCTAATTGGAGGCAGAGTTTGATACTGAAGCTGATATCATATTAATAAATTATTATATAGTATAATAAAAGTTCTGAAGGGAAGCTGGTAACACACTGTTTGCAGGTGTAAAAATTACCTTCTTTTTTTTTTTTGTTTTGTGATAGACATAATGCACTGATATCAAAAATTATACTTCAGAATTTTCCAACTGCTGTAGCACCTAAGATATTACTCAGTGATTAGTAGGGCTGACAAAAAGGTCACCTGCAGACACCCCAGGGGCTCCTGGCTCAAGGACACCCATCCCTGCCCCCAGGATTGTCTGCCACCCAATTTCTTCAGCTGTAGCAGGGAAGCCATCCCAAAGCAGAGGGTGGCTGAGGTGCTCCCCCCTTCAGGAACACAAGCTGTCCTGCCCACATTCCTCTTAGCACATGCATTTAACCTGAAACATGGAAAATAAGAGGCAAGACCTGGCCCCAGCACCGGGTTGTTGGGAGCTGGTGCAGGCTACAATGGACCATCTGTTTCCCTGTATTTTTATTCCCAGATTGGATCAGCTGGGCTAAAGGAAAATAGAGAGAGATGGAGCACCAGCACAGCAGCTCTGATGAGGGGCACAGGCACTAGAGAAGGTACAGAACTGAAATTGCTTTTTACAGAGGCAAGTGGAATGAAGACACTTCACCAGAAATGAGGAAAAATGAGAAATCCCCCAAAACATTGAGTGTTGCATTCATTTTAGACAGATACTTTGCCCCATCTCTGGATGATAGTGAGTTTTTGATAAACCCCAGGCTTTCTGCCTACCTGAGATGGGGTTGTTTCTCCTGAAATTGTGGCCACTTGCCCCAGAATATCTCTGAGCAGGGCTGCAGAAGGGCTCTGTCTGGGTCCCAACACAGCAGGCTGTGGCTTGGTGCTCCACATGGGAATAATTTCTTCAGTGTCAGGAGAACTACTGGTGGCCTTGGTTTTAAGCACATGCTTTGTTCTTCTAAGCCTTGAATTTATAAATAGTCACAGGTTGCAAGGTGCATGAGAATAAAAATGGCAGGTTTTGGAGACTTCTATAGGGTTATCCTGTGCATCAGCAAAGCTTTGCTCTCTCCTGGGTCAGCAGGAGAGAAACCTGCTGGGGAACCAGTGGGAGATGTGCATGATACCCAGTGACTATGTTTATGGGGCTTATTCAGCAAAAGCTCTTCCAAATGCGTCAGGCTGGGATCAGGCATGAAAACGGGCATCATTCTGGCTGGAAAAACACCTTTTTTTTGGGTGGGGCAGGTCCTTGCCATTGCTCAGTGTGTGTTTGCTTTATGTCAGAGCAGTAAGGATGCGGGAGCCGGGCACCAAACGGGATTAATCCCCCCGTAGCTCTTGTTCCCCCATCAGAGCTGTTGGGGGGTAACCCGGGGGTGACCCTCGGGCCCTTCCCCTGCTCCCACCCCACGGGTGTCTCTGCAGCCGCCCCAGGAGCTGATAAGCAGCAGGCGATTGCTGTTTTCTCTCTTTGGGGCTGACCTGCGGCTGACCCTGCTCTTGACAGGTCACGATGCGGGGCTGGCGAGGACGGCGGTGCCCGTGCTGGCCCGGGGGGGACGGTGGTCCAGGAGCACGGTGGGGCTGTCCCGGGCTCGGGGATGCCCCTCTGGGGCTCTCAGTGTGCTCGCTGTGCTGCACCTGGGGATGATTTGGGGAGCTGGGGCTGCCACCACTCCCCGTTCCCCATGCGCGCACCTTCCCCATCCACGTGTGTCAGTGGCTGGCATCCTGCGACTCCAAAAAAAGCCTCTCCCAAGACAAAAAGCGAAAAGAAAAAGTCTCCCCCAAGCACTCACCCCTCTTTGAGAGGTATTTTAAGCGAAAAAAACCCCAGTAAACCCACTGTTTCACAACATCCTGGCAGAACCCACTAATTCTGGATCTTAGTGGACACCTTGCCACACTCAGAGGCTAAGGCTGTGTGTGAGCCAAGCTGTGGGGCACAAGGCTGGACCCTACAGCAAATTTCTGCCCAAAGTGGAGGCAGGATACCCCAATCTTGTAGAAGAACCCCAGCACCTCCCCTGGGATCATGGAGAAGGGCCTCTCACTCTGTCTCAACCCCTGCTTCAGGACCTCCCCCTTCTCAGCACCTTCGAATGCCTGAAACATCAGAGTTCACCATTTCAAGCTCTTCTTGGCAGCCACAAGGTATAAAAGATGATAACAAATGAAAGCTGAGATAATTGCACAATCACACAACTCCAGGAGTAGTGAGAAAAAAAAAAAAAAAAAAAAAAAAAAGAGAAAGTTGTTGCAAGATTTGGGGTTTTATCATCAGAGCTGGAATCGTTATCATTAAAAGCAAATATTGCAGAGCAGAAATATCTCTGTTATAAAGTCAGATGGGAATTTTGCCCTAAAAATACCTGGCATTTCTCTTAGCTGTGCCACAGGAGACCCTCTGGACCTGAGCTGTAAATGTGTGAGGTGTCCTATAAGCAAATAATATCAATATCTTCTTTGTGGTATTTATACCCTGCATAATACAACAGAAATTCAAGCCTTTGCAAAAGAGGTTGAGGAAGAATAAAGAGATTATAAAACGTGCAGAAGAACTCACTAGGAGAGACATGAGTGAATACAGAGTGTTTTATCACTAATATCATTCCTCTTAGAGACACAGACTATTTAAATATGTATTTTGAATGCAGCCAAGAAATATAAAGGCGACATAGCAAAGTGATTTTAAATAAACAAGTAATAATAAATAGCTTGAATATATCAAAAATGAAAGCACAACAAAAAGGCTCATATAAATGAAGGTATTGATGGCAGAAATGCATTTTGCACAATGGTAAATATAATAGAAATGCTAACACTTATTAATAGCACAGAAAAATTTGCAGGAATACTGTTGGGGGACCAGAAGGTTATTCATTTCAGAGCTTGTGATTGTCAAACTCCTTCAGAAAAATTACACACTTTCATTTCAGCTCCTGAAAATTACATACGGGTTTTTTTCCCCCCTAAAAAATAATCTCATTCACGTTTCCAGAAATGTTTTTTTCCTGTAAGTGCGTCAAACAAACTTTTACAAATAATCCTTCATTTTGGCTTGTGTTGCTCTGATAAATCACTGAAACAACACTCTAAATTATTAGAATCAGTTGACTCAAGGAGCTTAACATTTAGAATTGAGATAAGAGCCAAAAAGTTACTGAAGGCAACTTTGAGTCCAAGAGTAGAACCAAGGAAAATCTGTAAAGGGAATGTGGAGTTAATGGAAACACCACTTGAAATATTTACCTTGTCACTTAACAGCGTTTTCGCTATAGTTTTTTGCATGTCCAGATTGATACCAACCTCTCTGGCTAATGACCTTTTCCAGAGCTTATCTCCTCCAGCAGCCCTGTGTCCTTGGATCTCGGATCCTGCTGCCTTTAGACCTGTGCACACTCCTGTGTGTGCTGTGGGAAGGCAGGGGACTGTCCTGCCTCTCGCAGGATTATGTTCACAGCCACCCCAGCTGGGTCCAGCCCAGGGACCCCCAGCCCTTGGGCGTGGGAGGATGAGGGACAGCTGGGGGCCATGGGGTGGCCCTGGGGTCTGTCTGTTCCTTGCTCCCCTCCATCCCTGAGCTGCCTCCAGAGGGAGGAGAAGCCATGTCAGGCAGCTGCTGGCAGTGTGGCTGCTCCTCTCCTGCTGAGCCACCCCATGTGAGCTCCAGGCGGGTGCTCAGCCCTGGATTTTGCCCGATGAGTGGTTTCTCCCAGACATATCCTTTCATGACCCCATTTCCAAGGCTTCCCCCGCACCCAGGAACATGTGCATCCCTGCTTGGGGCTCAGGAGAAACCCACCAACTTATTTGAACCAGATCGAGAGGGTGTGAGTGGATTAGGGGAGGATGTAGAGAGGCTCTGCTCAGGCTGCAGCTGTCCTTCGTATGGGACCCTACAGAAAATGCAAGATCTGCTGTCTGTTCCTGCCTTTGACCCATCCCAAAAACGATTCAGCTGGAGGCATGCATGGAAACCTCACAGTCTGCAGGCTGGTAGGTACCCATCATATCCTCTGCACTGCTCTGACCCCAAGGAAACCTAGCCTAACATCATTTCCTGGCATCTGGGAAGCCTGAATCCATATCTATTCCTGCCCTCTGCTTTTTATAAATTAGTTCCCAGCATCAAAATATGTTTTCAGAACTTTCCAAACACTTTATTTATCGAAAGGATCATGCAGGAATAATCAATCCCCTGAGCATCTGGTTTCTTTTGATTTCTTTTTGGTTTTTTTCCTCCCCCTCTAATCTGGAAACCTGCTGGGGAACCAGTGGGAGATGTGTATGATACCCAGTGACTTCGTTTATGGGGGTTATTCAGTAAAAGCTTTTCCAAATGCATCTTGCTGGTAGAGGCCAAGCAAGGAGAGAAAGAGAAGGGAAGGAGGCTGAGCAGGGAAGAGATTTCATCTGAGAGGGTGGCTTGAGAGCAGGCATGGAGGTAGAGGAGAAACTGTGGACATCAAATGTGGCTGAGGACAGGGGTTGTGCACGGGCAAAGGGAAGCTGAAAGGTGAGCACTGGGAGGGACACACAGGCAGAAGGGTGGGGAGGAAATCACAGAGTGATAATGGGGTTTTCCATTACCACCCTGGCACACACAGTGTGGGGTGAAATGATACTTAAAGCTTTGGAGGTTCCATGGATGGCGCAGGTCTTTGGTCCACAGCAAACGTGGTTGCTCATGCTGGGCGAGCTCATGAAATCTTTCTGCCAAAGCTGTAGAAAAAACAGCTCTATTATGATGACAGCACCTTTTCCAGATTTAGCTGATTTTACTTTGAAAGTGGATTAGGATAAGCCAGGAAAATGCCATCATGAATATGGAATGAGCATCCATACAGGGCGTCTGTCGTTTCAGATGATATAAACACCAGGGGCTATGCTGGTATGGTGTTAAGGAACAGTCCCTTCTTGGGTCTGCGGGCTGTGGTCTTCCCACCTTAAAGGGATGAAAATTCCTCTCAAAATCTTGTCCCGGCTGAGCCACTGGAGATCTGACCCAGTGTCACCCCAGGCAATGGAGCTGCCACACATCCAGCCCTGCTTCAGCACATCATCCTGCCTCATCCTGTCGCATTAATTTGCTTTACTTGGGCAGGATACATCAGCCCAACGCATTTGAAGGTTAAAAAGCAAAAGTCCCACCCACTCTCTCTCCAACACAAGGGTTTTCACCCCATTTTCTTGGAAGGTCGATCTCGGTGAAATGACTCCCATTCAGCCGTAAAATAAATACATGTGTAAATTGACGGGGCACACTTCAGACTTTGAACTGCAGAGCCGGGAAGCCCGGATCGGTGTTTTCACAAGCTCACGATTGAGCTCTAGCCCTTTGTAAACTTTTACTGGATTGCCTTGGACGTGGCAGGAGCAAACAGTCTGCCTCAGCAATTGCAAACACGCGGGGAGGCTGCGGCGGCGGCGGCCAGGGAGCCGTGCATGGCACCGCCAGACACGGGGCCGGTGACTCACGCCCTCCCCCGGCCATAAACCCCGAAGGACTGGTAGGAATTGCATCCTGGTGAGGCTGGGACCGTGGCTGGGGCCTTCAGAACAGCTCCACAGAGAGGGCATCTGGGCGACGCTGCTGCTCCCCGCGCTGCCTTATTGACTGCTTAAATCCTCTGCAGATCAAAGCAGGGCTGAGAGTTTCTTCCTAATGCTGCTTGAACTACACTGACCTTTTCCTCTGGAACCTCTGTTAACTCCTGCCCATTACTCATTGTAAACAAAAGGGAGATCCAAAGGGTTTCCATCGGCTGAGATGGATGGGAAATGTTAGGAAGCTGGTGAAGGATGCTCAGGCAGATGACATGATTTAGGGAAAGCAAGGAATTCAGGCGCACACGGGCTGGCAGCCCCACTCCCCATTGTGGCACCTTTAACTTCGTCCATGTCTCATGCAGAAAAGGTTAGAAACCATGATGAGCTAAAATGCTGGAGTGGCTCAAATATGAACTTTATAACTCTGCCATGGGTCAGGCTGGAAGGCGATCCCCATCTCTGCTGATCACATGCCAGTGCCCATGGCATGGTTTGCAGCTATAGCTGACAAAATCATGCCATCAAGTGGGAGGGACCTTGAACTCTGGAGCAGCTCTGCTTGGAGCTTTGAACTTTGTGGCTTGTCTCTGCTTCCAACACAAATGCTGTGCTGCCATATGGATACTTGGCACTGTGGTTTATCCTTTCCTTTCATATCTTATCCTCTTTGGGAAGTCTTCTGGTAATACCTCACATGCTCTTTTCATTGGGAAGACCATGTGTACAGGCTTGCAACAACATTAAACCCCATCATGGTCCATTACTCTTGTCGTAAAAATGTCTTTTTTCACATAATGCATCAGAAATATCTGTTTAAACTTCAGGGATGTTTCTGCACAGGCTGCAGAGGGGAGGAATAGCGATGCACCCAACTCCCCACACATGAGTTTGTGGTCATCCTGCAGCATGGAGGTGACAGCTGCTGATGGACACAAACAGTCCTGGACTCAGGACTCTGGGACTGATTGGGACTTAGATTCTCCTGAGCCCTTCCTAGCGGTCAGGAAAGTGCCGGTAGCAGAAAGTGAGATGGGTTTTGTATGTTATGGCTTCTCAGCTTCATATTCAGGAATGTGACTTATCTGACAGTTCAGATCAATCCTTCACCCTCTCCAGTGAACTGATGTCGAACTGAGCCTGGCAGGCTGGACTCCTGCCTGCTTGTCCTGCCTGCAGAGAAAGTCTTGATGGAGCAGGACTGGGGGTGACATCCTGGAGCAAGCATCCTTCTCCTGGCCACCTCCACCAGCCCTGCTCCCCGGTTTGGATTTAAGCAGGCCCTGTCTTTCCCTGGCCATAGCTCCCACCCACTGCCTGCTCCGAGCCCTTTATCCGCCCTCTCCTAAACAAAGGTGCGGGGTGTGACCTGGTACCAGCGAGTGATAAGGCGGAGCCACTCTGGCCGCTCTCTTGCCACCAGTGGCACTGGCCGGGCACGCTGCCTCCCCCGGGCCCCTCGTGGACAAAGATCAATTAATCTCTGACTTTTCCCCATTCTCTCCTTCTTGCATCCTGGCCCTTGGCCCAGGAATTTCCCCCTGGCAGCCCATGGAGTCTGCTGGAAACCCTCAGAAAAGTGCTTTCGAAACATCTCTGCCTGGGCAACCTCAGGGGGGACTTTTTGTCCCTGAGGGGACTTTTGGCATTAACGACTGGGGATTTAGGTTATTTGGGAGCCACAGTTCCTGGTCGGGTACAGCGGGAAGGAGACGATTCGCTGTACGAGGCCAGGTATTTTGGTAACTCCTTCCTGTTGTGGTTTGTTTTAATGGAGCTGTACGCATGGGATAGGGAAGGAGAAGAGGGAGAATAACCATCCCACGGTGCTGCCCCGAAATTAGAGGGCTAGAGACCATTCCACACTGCAACTGCCCCCTGTGAGCGTCTGCGATGCCATTTATGGGGGAAACTAAAATTGCTGCTGCATTTTCACCAAGTCAGGAGCAAGACGAATGAAACTCATGAACACGAAAAGCAGGAGCCCGATTTTGCTTTGGGAATCCCGAGTTTTGCAGGCAACAGAGAAAGTTCAGCTTTCTCCCGAGGATTTGAGGTTTGTGTCTGTCGGGCACACAGTGACCTCTGCTGTCCTTCCCCCCAGCAGACCCCAGCCGGGTAGGGGACAGCAGATGGACACGAATTTGGGGAATAGGAGCTGGGATCGCTGGCCGGTCAGTGCCGCACGCTCGCCCCAGCCATTCTGTAGTGCCATCTTCAGGCAAAGCCTCTCTATTGCTGAGATCAAAGAAGGGAGCGTGGCACCAGCCCTGCAGCCCCTGCCTCATCCTGCCGTGTCCCGGGAAACTCGGGAAGGGTTTTGGGGTCCGCACAGGGGAGTGGTGAAGGTCAGCAGGGAGTTTCCGAGGACTTGGTGATGAACATAATGTCTCTTGCTTGAGATTAGATGACAAGTTGTTCCAGGAGCCGGAGCCGCCAGTGAGGTGGAAGCTGGAGCAATGTCAGTACTATTTCTGAATAAGGGACTCAACAACAAAAGCTGCCTTTGGGGTCCTGTTTAGAGAAGGGGTGGCAGACAGGGCTGAGGATTCCCACTCTGCTGCCTCCATTCTGCTGAACCTCCAAGGGGTGGGATGGGGGGCTGGGAGGATGAAGCTTTGCATGGGCTCCAAGGACAGCAGCCCTGGCACTTCAACCCCTGGGACACTTTATTGCACCTCGCTGAGCTCAGACTGCTCCCAGGAATAATTGCTGGTGTGCTTTCGTGCTGCGAGTCTGGCTGCACAGCCTGGATGGCCGGGAATGATCTCTGCTCCCTCAGGGACCTCCGAGGCTCTGGAGCAGGCAGGGGCTATGTGGAGCAGCCACACAACAACCTGGCACGCACATGCTGGGAGCAGCATCCACACTGTGCATGGGAGCAGCGCACGGAGCTGAACATTCCATCCGGATCTAGAGCCTGCAGCAACTCCTGGGGGGCTCCCCAAATTTTCCAGGGCTCTGGTATGCTCGTGTCTTAAAGCTGTGACCGGTTTTGCCGGCTTAGGGATGCGGGATGAGGAAGGCTCCAGCCTGCCCTGCCTGCTGCACACATCTGGCACAGACATGGAGCCGATCCTGCAAGCTGCTGCTCGTGTTCCTCTTCCGCCCGAGGATTTTTCAAAGACCAGGCTTCCTACAGCTGATTTACAGCGCTTTTTAGAGCAAAGGGGCGATTCCAGAGAAGCCACCAATTATGTTGATGAAGAGCCTGACAGTAAACAGTGTCTTTTCTCCCTCTGAAGGAAAAAGACACGGAGGGAATTCAGCATCTTCCCAACATCAAAGCTAATAACAGAAGTGAAGTGAGACTCTGACCTTTAACAGCCTGCCTGTTAGTGTGGATTATATCATGTCAGCAGCCATCTGCAATATAAACTATACCTGGCTTTGATGAGACCTCTTATAGACCTTTAAAGGGGTGGAAATACTGCACAGCTTTCTGCAGAGAGGAAACCACTGGAATACCAAGGCTTTAGCTCTGCGGCACATAGGATGAGGGTGTCCTGCCAAACTGCTGGATTATCAGGGCTGCTGGCATCCTCACACAAATCTGTCTGGGATGCTGGAGCCAGAGCAGGTTGTGGCTATGCCTGCCAGTCCCAAGGTTCAGATATTATGGAGTATTTGAGCCTCTATCACCTCTTGGACCTTTTCCTGAGAGCAGAATGAGATTGTGTCCCTGCTCTCATGTGGAGAGATTGGATATCTGGAGACTGTAAGGGTTTGTCAACTCCTTTGACAAATAAGTCTGTTTGCCAGCCAGCAGCCTTCATCCCTATATATATATATATATATATATATATATATATATATATATTTTTTTTTTTTTTTTTTTTTTACTTCTATTCTTTCCACCCAAAATGTTACACTTCAGATGCTTTGGGGATGGACAGGCACCTGAGACTGAGATTCAGCATCCATCTCCCTGCAGTGTTGTCTCTGAATCCATCAGGTGCTGCAGTAAACCTCAAGTCCAAACCCAGCATTTTCTCCCACCCTGTTTTTTCTGTGTGTTTTCTGTTTTTTCTGATTTGTGATCCTGGTAGCACAGAGCTCAGAGGTGGGGCATCCTGGCATTGCTCTAGAGCAGTAAACAGGGTGTAAAATGTCTGAATTGAAGCTTGGGGGTACATAAGGGCAGGGATTGCAGGAGACAGTGGCAGGAATTTGCCTTCCACACAGAAGCATCTCAGTGCCTTGGAAGTGATTGCTTCCCAAAGAGGATCCAGAAATAACAAGTCTGATGGCCTGGTGGAGCCACAGAACGTCATTGAGAAGATGACCTAATTTGCTAATATGTTGAAATATCTCCCCAACTTCTCAGGGGACTTATCCCTAGAAGGGAAGTTTTCTTATCCATATCAGGAAGAAAAGAAAAATGGAGGAATGAAAAAAGTCATCATTACTCTGACACCTGGAGATAACATTCAAAGCTAAGTGTTGGGCAGGATAACTCTGCTCCTAAACAAAGCTGATTTATTGGGAAAACTCATCCATTTACAGTCCATAAGTTAAGGGCTCAGGCTCTGTGCACAGAGGTGCTTCAGTCATCAAGGAATATGGTAATGATATTTTATGGAAATGCCTAAGACTTCCTCTCCACATGGCCCTGGCCACTGCTGTTGTGAAATACACAATGCTTTAGCATCTCAAAGTCCTACACATTGAGCCATAAAGGCAAACATGAGTGATCTTGTATCTTCTGGGGCTTTATGGCGTTATAAAATATGTTTTATGTTCCAATCAGCAGCGACAATTTATGGACAGAGAGGCTCGAAAAGATGTAACATCAGACTATGTATTTTAATACAGTTTGAGAGAAGTGTAATGCCTTGAATGACATTTGCTCTCAGCACACACGGAAAATGAATAGTAATACAGTGGAGATTGATGGTTTATTTCATCACGAAGGGTCTTCTGTGCAAAGAGTTTTATGAACGTTATAGACAATAACTAGTTGGCTTAAGGAAGAGGATTTATTGGCCGTGTGGCCACCTTCTCCTGGAGTGCTCACATTTTCTCAGTGTCTTGTTTGTGAAATTTGTTAGCATCACTTCCAGGAGGTTTGTTTTTTTTTTTTTCCCTGCCTGTAAGTATTCAAATTAGAGCCAGAGATAGACACCAACCATTTTTATTAATGTTTCATTTTATTTACACAATGTATCAGTTAAAAGAAGGTATTATGGAGTAATGCTAAAATGATCTATTTTATATGCAACTCCTCTGGGGAATGAAAATAAAGCTGCTCAGAAGTGGAAGCAATGCAGGCGTCAGACAAGAGTTAGAACATGCTCTTTGTGGAGTATTGGTCACATTTAAGCATCCCGTTCTTAAGATTATGCTGAGAATTTATTGCTAGTGTTGGATTTTTGTGAGTTCAGCATGTTTTGGTGAAAAACCCTCAACTCTTCTGTTGTAATTCATCTTTGGTTATGCATTGCTGCAAAGGATGATGTCCAAAAGGATGTGCAGGCTGGCAGTGGCTTGTGAGGGACAGACTCTGCCAAGAGAAGGCAGCTGTTGAGCCTGCAGTGACCAGCCTGTGTTTCTGCTCCTATGCACAAAATCTGGGATTTTTTACCCAGGTGTAGGGAAATTTTTCCATCTGTTCTTCTTTTTCCTGCCATTTGCTTGCGCCCAAACCACAAGCCAACACCATTTCCACGAGCCCTGTGACAAAAGAAGTCATCCCCAGTCTCAAATTGAATTGCATCCTTTAGCAGGGAAAATTTGGAAAGTGTGTTTCTTTAAAGCCTCCTTGTGAGAAAGCAGGGACAAAGATGACAGCATTTAGCTTTTGGGGATCCCCTGAAAGGCCCAGCTGTGATTTGTGGAATGCTGGGCACTGCAGATATAAATTTTTAGTCTGCAGTGGAGCAGAGGAGAAGGTGACTGGTTTCCATGCAGGAGAGAGGGTTTGGATGCTGGTGGGCCATTGCACAGGCAGGGATGGAGGGAGCAGCATGTTTTTTATCTCCTCCTGCTTCTTTTGGAACTGAGGATGCTCCAGGATGGCCAGGACCTGTTCCATCACAGACCTGCCATGGTTGTCACCTCTGATGCATTTATATGAAACTTCCAGCACAAATTGCAGATTGATTCTTCCAAATCAGTGGGAAATTGTGTCAGGAATCCATGAAGAGAATCCCAGACCTGTGGTAAGGGCAGCATCTCAGGCACTGAGGGATTTTAGGAAATAGTGGGCTGGGTCAACAACATCTTCACAGATATTGGTGTCCATGAGACTCCAAAGGGTTGAGATGTCACAATGAGACCCTGGTGACCCCTCAAGGAAATGCCAGAGGTGAACCTTTCACTCCTTAACATCCCCCTTATTGTACCTCCTGATTTATTTTTGCTCTCAGAGTTTTATTAATGCTGTTGACTCTCCTCTGCTTAGTACCTGCCCCTCCACAGTAATTAAGCATTAGCTAATATCTGCTCATTGAAAACCATAAGAGAGCTTTATTATCGGGCAGGAAAAGGCTTCATTGATTTAGAAGACAGTTCAGGTGGTAATTTCCATGCCACCTTAAAAATCACTGCAAAGTGATCTCTAGAAGGTAATAAACAAGATGCAAAATCACCCTGATAACATAAATCACCTTGAACTCATTTGATAAGGACCGTGCCATGGATCCATCCAAGGGAATTGCTTTGTAATGCAGTATCAATGTCCCATTATTTTAAAGTGTTACTAAAGTAAAAGGGAAACTGGGATTCTTTATAGGATATGTGGTTTTTTATTAAGCTCTTGTGTGTGGAGAGGAATTGGAGTGCCTGGGTGGATGTAGCAGTGATGACATCTGCCAAGGGTGATCAGTTTGTCCTCCCTGAGTCCCTCCACACAGCAGCCTGTCCTTAAAACCAGGACAGGAGAAGCTGAACCAGATAAAATAATCCTGAACAGCAACCTTCTGGCTCCAGAGCCCAACCCTGTCAGGGAAAGGCCTGTGGAAGCAGCTCCTTTTCTGCCTGCCTTGGGTGCTCACAGAGCAGCCCCAGCTCCCGGGATGTCATGAGGAGTTAGGAGCAGAGGAGATGGATTAGGCCCTTCTGGCTGGCATGCCATGAATTATGTGTTAGCTCTACATCCAGCCATTCATTAGAGATTTACCAGCTGCTTTTTGCCTAAATATTTGCTTAAAACCCTCAGCATATTTCATTCCATAGATTATTTTTTCCTACCAGTTATGAATCAGGGCTAAAAGCGTTTTAGAAAGAAAACACACTTTGCTGAAGTCAGATATTGCATTCAGTCAAAATCTATGAGAAACTTAAGACCAGTTGGAAATATGGAAGGAGTTGTTCCAAGTTTTGACTGGGACCAGTGACTGGGACAGAGTCAGCTGGGACAGATACAGATGGAGTAGAGATGAGCTCATTTCTGCAATTTTCAGGCTCTTCTATTCCAGCCCAATCAGTAAGAAAAAATTTATTTATTATTTTTATTTTCACTGTGCAATTTTTCCTTTTCAGTGATCTAAGCCAATTTTTCTGCCATTCCTCCACACGGATTTAATAAATTTTGCTGTCAGTCTGGGAACCCTTCTCCAGCAGCACTGGAGCTCTCAGTTGATGTCCATCTTTCTTCGAAAAGGGTCTGTTGAAGGCAGTTATATTGACCCAAATTGTGGTTGAAATCACTGTAATCAGAGATATGGGAAAGCTGTTCTATTTTATATTTAAATTTCATTTAATTTTGTTTCAGTTATAAAGTCAAAATTTCAAACTTGCACTGAAGCTCTTAATTCTGCCCAGTAGTGGCAAGCAAACTTGTAAGAGGTTGAAAAACCTGTTCATCTGTCTCAACTCTCTTTGGAAATGTCTGAACAGAACAAAGTTTGCAGACATGTTTAGTTTAATCTGATTTTAAATTATTTCAGGATAATTAGATGAGTAAATAATTTTAGAAGTTTTACTTTCTAGTACAGCCTGAAGTTTTATGCCATTTCTGCAGAATGAAAAAGAGACAACTCAGAGAAACCCCAAATCCCCAATAAAAGCTTCCAGAATTTGCATCCAAAGTCAGGACTGGTTTCCAGATTTGGTGAGGAACCAAACTTTTCCTCTCATTTAAGTCAGCACAGCCATCAGGCAATGAACATGGATGAGTTAATTTGTGGAGCAATTCCAATGCCCCCCCAGTAAGGGAACTGGTACCAGCGTGTGCTGAAGGAACTTTCCCAACTCAAACCAGCTGCAAATCTGCTCTAAGTGATTTTTTTTTTTTTTTTTTTCTTACAGGTCCTTAATCCACTGGGTTAAAGCTTTACAGTGAACAGAGTACTGAGCAGGACAGACCAGCACTTCAGATTGCAGCTGCTAAAGGCAGTCATCCCACTCATCTCAGTGTTTGAAATAAATCCTTACATGGGGATCTTAAAGAGCTGGACTAACTCCCCAAAGCATTAATGGGTGTTAAGTGGTGTGCTGAGATAAGAGTACATCCCATTGTTAGGAGTGACCGATAGAGCTCAGGGGTCAAGTGAAATTGGGCTTATCTGCTGGCAATTCAGCCTTTTTTCTTCCTGTGTTTGCTGTCTAGAATTTTCTTCTGTGGGAGAAAAAAAAAAAAAAATAAAAGGGAAAAGGAAAGTGTAAAGCAGCCCATATTTTAATCAGGAGTCAAGAAGAAGATTCTTCAGGGCAGATGAAAGACAGACACAGCACTTTGTGTGGAAAAGCCAGGAGGTGCCTTCCCTGCAGTGTGAAATCCTTGGGAGCATCGAATAACCGAGGGAAGGCAGAACTCCTTTCACAAAGGCAACAATGCAGGAGAAATCTTTTTTTCCATTAAACACGAGCAGACAGAAGTCTCCTCATTACTTTCTTTAGTGCCACAGAAGCTGGCACCTGAACCTGCCAAATTTCCTGGTGCTTCCTGGATAGCTGAACCTCCCAAGGATGGTGTGGTCAGTCTCTGGATGCGGCTTCAGCTCTGGAAAAACAAGGACAGTGCAGCAATCTGGAGAAAAGCTCCATTTTTCCACGCTTTGCTGGACTCAAAGCGTTTTGCAGCTGTAGCCAACGTGTTTTGGAATGAACTGGGTGGGATCAAGAGCCTGGTTCTGGAATGGACTCTTTGTTCTTGGCACAACAAAGTCCATTCTTGTCACCTGGGATATTCGCCCAAGATTTGATTAAAAGGTGATGTAATCAGGGAGAGATGACATTCTTATGTACTGGGATAGGTCCATTACAGAACATCCATTTCAAGGGTCTGGCTTTCAGTGAGCAGTGGGGATGGTCTGGGTCTGCCTTACCCAAGGGCACCTTCACTGCTGTTACAGGAGGAGCTTTTCACCGAGGTGAAATCAGAAGAAAAGCCCATTAAAAACAAATATCTGTACTTCCTGCTTTTGTGGAAAGGGACCAGCTTTTCTTTAAAATGAGGAACTTGAAGTCACAAGTGAAACCAGCAGCGGAACTCTTTATTGTGGTTCTTGTGACAAAAGCCTGAGGGGTTTTGATCACTATGAAATAGTTCAGACTGCTGGGCTGCACACAAACCCTTTTAAATAATCCTCCCTGGTTTCCCAAGCTTTGCAGTCTTTCTGAAACCTAAATCAGCATTTAGCTGGCTGGGCAAATTCCCAGTCCCACTAAGGTCAAGGAGTGCTGTGCACTCACCTGCAGCAGTACCAGGATCTCACCTCCCTGTATTCCACTCTGTTTCCCTGCTGGTCACCAAACCAGGAGGTTCCTAGATTTGTCATTACCACAGAAATGCATTATAACATGAGTGGTCTAATTCCACACTCATCAGAGCTGAGTTTTGAGATGTTAATGCAACCCTCTGAGCTCTTGACTGTGACCCACTTTCTGCCTAGAGCACAACGGGAAGGCAACTGCTCCATCCCTCCCGCACTGGAATCAGATGGATCCCTATAAAATATTATTGGAAGGCTAGAACAATTAAATGTGTTCTTCCCTGTGCATTAAAATACAATATCCAAATACAGTGGCAAAGAACGGGTCTCACCAACACAGTGTGTTAAAACAATTTGTTTATAAATCTGAAGGAGCCCAGGATTTTCCTGCATTTCTCTAATTTCCACAGTGAGGGAACCCTGGAGTGTTGCAAAGCTGGGTAGGACAGCTTTTACTGAGCTATCAAGTCTGAGAGCAGGAATAAAAATGTATATTTTCCTTCCTTCTGATTAATAGTTCCAGTCAACATCAGCTAACTTATTCCTATTGACAGATCTATGAAATACTTGCAGAATCAACAGCCATAAAGTGGATGGCAAAGCGCTGGCACCATAAAGCCGTAACGTCCGTGTCTATTGCAATCAAGGCTTTTAAAACCTAATTACTTCTGGGTGACATCAGTCATATATTTTCGTGTGAAATTACAGTGGCATGCAAGTGCCCAGCAAAATAAAAGAAAACAAATGATGTCCTATAATAACAGAGAAGTGAACTGTCATTTTTAATCTGGCATGAAAGCTCCAACTGATGAAGCTTAATACAACTTGTTAAAACACCTAACAAGTGAGGAAGTGATTAAGTATTGTCCTTTTGCCTCTGGGAAATGGGATCTGCTCTCAGCAAGCACAGAGTGACTGAGATAGCCCTTTGGAGCTGATTGAGCTGCACATAAAGTAACTTCTAATGATCTCAGTCCACTTTGAGCCATAAAGATTTAGAAGGGACAATATTTTAGAAATGATCAAGTTCCACTCTTTTTATTAGCGAGGATAAAACACCTTTGTGGAGGAAATTAAACAGAATAAATTGCTGAAGCCTTCTGCAGCTTCCCTCATTTAGTGGTGTCAGAGGAGCACAGCAGACATTCCCAGCAACTTGGAGCAGGAGCTCATGCACAGCAGAGGGCACTGAGGAGGGAAATTGCCTTTTGCTTCCAAAGAGTTTCCAGGTAAAATCCTCTGTGTGGTAAAATCCTTTGGAACAATTCCACTCATCCAATGCTTTTAGAGAGGGACTGAAGACACCTGACAAGCTGCAGCTCCATCACTTTGCTGCATGTCTGTGTTATGTCCATCCCTGTGGGGAAACGAGTCGGGAACAGCAGTGGGGTTTGGGGCTGGGCAGGGCAGACAGAGCCTGTGGCTGCCCAGGATCCCTCTGCAGCCCTGGTGATGGAGCAGGTGATGCTGCTCCTTTGGAGCAGCACTCAGAGAGCTCCAGGGATGCTCTGCTCTACTCTCCAAATTCCTGCATTTCTGCCAAGTCACCTCCAGCGCTAATCCCTCCTCAGGGACAAACCTGCTGAAGTTCCCTGTTCCTGCAACAGACCATGGCAGAAACAGCTACAGTTTGTGCTTCTGCCTTTTATTAAGGACACGTTTTTCAGGAGATGTTTCTTTTATGGTGCTTAAATTAAGTTTTCAAGGTTAATTGTCCAATTTGATGACTTTGGTTCAATAAATAATTCAGAGACAGTTTACGTCCTCCCATGTAAAGATGCCTGCTGAGGTTACAGTTGCAGCCAGGCACTTCCTCTGATGTGCTATTAGCTAATGTGCTGGAGGTTTTTCCACTTCAGTTTGGAAGCATTTATGCTCTTTGAGAGGAAATTTGAATGGAACTGAAGTTCAGTGAAAGGGATCATAGTGAAGACAGCCAAAGTCACCAAGCTATTGACAGAGTCATTGCCAATGTCCATTGTCCAGCGATTTTCCTGTGTTGTCATCCACCGAACAGCCATAGCACAGCAATAATTTTAGGTCTTTATAACAACTTCAGTTCAGCAGGCCAAATTGAGAAGTATTTACATGCTCTTTGGGGACTCATCCTAGAGCAGCTAACTCAGACAAACCTTTTCTCTGAGGCTCTGAATCTGTGAGACTGAGCTGATAGAGGTGCCATTAGAAATTTCCCTGTTACACTGCTGTGTGGGATAGATGAAGTTGCTTCTCCTAGTCACATTTTTATAGCTCTCTTGCAAACAATCTACAAGACTGGTTTTCCTATTGGCTGTATATAATGGGATCATAACCCTGCTGGGAGTCCCAGGTATCAATACAAAAAAACCCCTATAAATCATAAATATTCCTGTGGTGTGTTAGTGTGAGTTCCAGGGCTGGGAAGACCCAAGGGACAGTTGATGGGAATGGTGTTTGGTCCTACCCCAGGGACCTGGAACTGACAAAAGAGAGGGATACTGCTTCTGTTACCAGCATTGGAGGAATCTTGGGGGACCAATCAGTTAATATCCCTACCGTGCTACCAATAAATAAAGCAAAAGATTTGCAGTGCTTGCTAAATATCCTGTTAGTCAAACTCTACAGCGAGTTAACAGCATCAGATTTTCAGCAAACCTACATCCCCAGCGTCTGTAGGGGCTTGGCAATTTCCAAACCCATTGTTCCCCCTCAAGCAGCAGTGCAGGGCGATGGCACCACACCCCCCAAAGTGTCAGTGGGTCACGGTGGATTCAGGTGAGAGCTGGAGCTGGAGCAGCCCTGCTGCTGACACTGCAATGCAGCTCCAATGCAGAGCTCCTGGCAGAGGGACATTGATTCAATGGTACAGTTGCTGTCCTTTAAACAAAGGTCACACTGCAGGGCTGACTCTGCCTGTGTGGGTACCCAGAGAGGATGGCTGGACCAGGAGTTGGAGTTGGAGTGAGATGCTGTGCCCCATGTTCGTGCCAGGGTTGGTGACATGTGCTGGGATGGAGCCCGTGGTCCATTCACCCTGTGCTGAGGATGCAGAGCTCTCCCAGGGTACCCATCCCACATACCATACCACAGGTATGCCCTCACTCTGCAAGGACTGGGGGCTCAGCACAGCAAAATCTGCTTCCTAGAGAATGCTATTTTCACAGCTGTCTGGTTACCCCACCACTTATTTTCGATCTACTCGTGGAGTAAAAATATAATCTGAATTTCACCTGCTAGAGCAAATTGTGGCTACAAATATTCTCACTTTAAAAAAAAAAAAAAAAAAAGAAAGCAGTTATTGGCAACCTGGCTCAGAGCTGAGCAGGGCTTGCAGAGCAGCAGACTGTGAGGTTTGTTACCGGCAATGTATTCAGGAGGCATCTGATCAAAGCTATAAAAGGGGGAAAAAAAAATCATCAAGGCAACATTGTTAAAGATGATAGTTGTTAAATCTAATTTCAATACTCTGTGTGCATAACCTCTAACTCGGAGGCATCTAAGCATTCCAGACATGGCCGGTGCATTGTAATTTTTGCATCGTTTCACATTACTCACAAGGTGCATTAGATGGACACTGAAGGATGAATTATTCTTTTCAGCAAAACATTTTTGTGGAGTAAGTAAATTTATCTTGCGGGGAGAGTAAAAGGAAGAAATATGGCATTAAAATGTGCAGATCTGAGTTGAACACATCTCTCTTTTACAGGGAAACCATGATTTAAGTGCACTCTATTACTAATGTTTAATAAAAGCCATAATTCAGAATGTCAGGCTGAGGCTGTGTGCATTGAAACTATGATTTGGGGAAAAAATGACACGGCCATTTTTCAGTACAGTAGCTCTTCTTTAAGCCATTTGTCTGCAGGCCTAAATTAGCTTTGAAGTGTACTTTATCTTTTCTAAAAAAGGCATTGATACAGCGATTATGCTTTATCAATTAATTTTACACGCAGCCCCAGAGGGGACAGAGGTTCTTGGGGCTGTCACCTCCCCATCCCAATGCAGGGACACCTGCAGTCTGCATCACCCTGCACTTCGAGGGACCTTGTGACAATCTGTGAGTGCACAGGCTGAACCTTCACCTTTCTGTGAGATATTCTCCCCAAATATTTGCTGTTCAGTGGGTGTCTCCCCGTGTTCCCAAGGTAGGAACTGTAGAGTTGGCAGCAGATTGTCCATTGCTCCATCAAGGCTGGCTCTGAGGGGAATGTGGAATTGACTTATGGATGATGTCTTTTCCTTTGACTTCACTGATCTGCAGCTGACCACCAGCTGTCCTACAAGTGCTGTGTAGTTGATATCTATTCTTCTGAAAAATGTGAATATTTTGGTGCAGAGCAAACCCCCAACAGTGCCTGAGAAATGGCAGGACAGCAATGCTGAGCTCAGAGCTGCACTGTGGTGTTGCAGCAGCTTGGTGGGACACCAGCTTGGGAGCACAACTGCAGTGTTCTACTCTCTAACCACACCATGACCTCTGAGGGGGCAGTGTGGCTGTGGTGGTCCTCCTGCAGCTCCATCAGACATGTCACTGATGTCTGCATGTCCCCCTGTAGGGGTCACTCAGGGTTATCAGGGCCCCAGGGTTCATCAGATGGTTGTCAAGTGGGAGTTTGTTGCACCCAAGCTGCAAACAGGCTGGGAAAGTCAAACTGAAGCACCAGGGTGTTTGTGGATGAGTAGTTATAAGCATCCTGGGTTTTGTTCTGCTTTCTTTTACTCTACTTCCCCTCAATGACAACTTTTCTAGATTAAATATAAGTAATAAACCAGCAGCTCGTCTGATCACTGCTCTGCACCATCACGTGTGCAGCTGTCACTGAGCCTGCCCAGCTCCTGCTTCTTGGTGCTTTGCTGAATCCCACTGCCTTAACGAGGCTGGGCACAGCTCTCTTGCTGCCTGTGACATCCCCAAGGGCACCCACTGCTGCCCAGGGTACAGTGCCCTACTCCTGGGGCACTGTACCAGCTCTGCAGGCATAGATTCATCTGTGTTTTGATCTGCATGACTAAAAGTCAAACCATGAGGAAAAAAAAAATTAAGCTCCCCTTCCCACTCTTCTGTTTTGCTGTTCCCAGGGTGCAGGGTGCTGGGACCTGCCTTGGGGTGAGCAGGCAGACACTGAGGGGCTCTTGTGCATCTGCTCAGGCTGCCGTGAACCTGGAGGGACTGCTCCATCCTTGGGACTGTTATAAACCAGCATCAGGCTCCAGAGAACTTCCCAAAGTCATGCCCACGGGTCAGTAACACCTGAATTTAAACCAAGCCAGAGCCTGTGTGAGCAGCACACAGGGCTGGTTTACACCAGTGGAAGATCTGGGCCATTAAATATCACTTTCATTTACTATCTGACCTGCAGCTGGGACATTTATTAGCACAAACCAATTCCTCTCGGGGCAGGCAAAGCCTCAGAGCTCGGTGCTGAGCCTGGCCCTTGCTGAGTGTCTCCCGGGGTAGCACTACCTGTGCTCGGGTCTGCTCCCAGGCACACCAGCGCCCGCAATTAAACTCTCCTTAAACTTTAAAGGCACACTTAAATGTGTGTTTATGGCCCCATTACTTTCTCTTTATAGCCCGAGGTGAAGGCTGGAATCCTGTCCGAGACTTCTTAAAGGTTATATGTACAATTAGCTGGTTCTCATCACGTCCTTTAATATTTCACTTCATAAGCCAAAACAAACCTCGGTGAAGCAGCTGGTGGGCACCTCCGGGCCGAGGGGACTGTCAGCTCTCCCGGACACCGAGGGGTGACTCAGCTACAGAGAAAATGATGCCGGGTGAGAGCTGGAGCTGCCTCATCGGAATTTCAGCCGGGATTCAGGCTCGCCTCTGCCGCTCCCTGACCTGCCTGTGATGTTGGGGCAGAGTCATTAATGACAGATGTGTAAACTTTTGCATGGAGAGATGCCAATATTTTGCATACTTACACAGTGCTGCCATAAATATTAATGCGGTGCTAATATGGGAAGTTCCACCAGCTGTGTCCATTCTCGGGGGATACTTCAACTATTTATATTCGGGGTAATGAGCAAGCTGTTATTATATAATCAGGCTGTTGGAGAAGCCTTTGGAATAAAAGTCTCGCTGAGAATTAGCCGACAACAGGAGCGTGTTTGGAGCCACGAGACATCACAGTGATGGAAGGTTTGACAGAGCAGAGGACAGGAGAAAAACAGGACAGGAGGAGAAAGGTGCTGAGACTGAAGCTCCTGAGGAATTAATGCTGATTGAGATGAGAGCTTTTTTGCACCCAAACGCCAAAATTCTTTACCTGCAAAGTAATCCCAAATTTCTTGTATGAAAGATTAAGTCACCAAAGGAGGCAAAAATGAGCAATGTTTGCTCAGTGCTGAAAACCACGAGCAAGAACAAACTTTGTTATGGTCTCTCTCTACAAGCACAAGCTGCTTGCTTTAATCAGAGCTGGAATGATGCTGCTTTTATCTGACTCGAGAATCAGCCTCTCTTCTCATACTGAAGTTGGATTTGTGTTGATTTTATTACTGTTTTGGACTCCCATAACACAAATGACTGATGAGCCAAATCTGTGCCGCATCCCTGGATGTATTAGGCTCCTATTGTCTTTTTTGCATCAAATCTATGCTTTTTATAAGGCAGACTTCTTCTTCCTTAAAAAAAAAATAAATCTGGAGAACAGTTTGGAAGTGATTTAAATCCTCTCCCCCCCTTTTTTGGGGAACGATGAATATTTAATTGAGTTGAAGGTGGATAAATGATCATTTTCTTCATCCTATATGGTAGTGAGTAGTAAATTACTTTACTGGGAAACCCAGTTATAATTGTAAAATTGATAACAGAGGTGTGAAAATTTACACCTGTGATAATAAAGACTAGCTTCCCATCGCACATCGACATTATATCTTTTGAGTTATCTCTTGTGCATGATCTAAATATTTCATATAACCCAGCAATCAGAGCCTTCAGCACGCCAAGTAAGAAATAACCCCCTTTTATATTTCATATGCATACATATATATCTATATATATTACAAATAACAGCACGTTCTGCATGCACCTACACACCTGCACAGCAGTGCTCCAAGGGTGGGTGTTCGTGTTCCTGAAAACTGATGGAGAAACCCAACATTGTGCTGCAATGCAGGGTTTGAAGGCAGCATGGCAGGGAGGGGTGGGCAGAGCATCGTAACCTTGGGCAGACCCAAATTAAAAATTGCTATTTGGCATCCTCCAGCTCCGGGCTGGACCATAGTGAGCTGCTGAACAAGAGGAATCTGCCTCCTCCTTTCTGTCCTACCAGCTTTTCCTCAGGAAACTGCTGAGTAAAGGGAAGCACAAAACTTATGGTCAGTTCTGGCAGGGGCAGTGGTGCTGGAGCAGAATGAGGATCCATGATTGCTCTGGGGTCTTACTCAGGGCTCAAGACCCCTCAGGGGCTGGCAGGATGCCACCTCATGCTACAGAGATGATACTCAGCTGGTAATTAAGCACTGCAATCAGTGGAGCTCTCAGCAGAGCCCGCTGAAATGAACCCTGTGCAGACTGAAATTAATACCGAGCATCCTAATGGGCAGGAGTGCACTCGCCAGGATTAACCTAAGAGGAAATCAAACCCTTTAGAGAAAGCTTTTGGCAGCAGGAATCGCCCCCTTATTATCCAGCAAATGTCCCAGCGCTAATTCTGAATTAATCTGTAATTTGGGAAGAATTTCTCAAGGTCAAGGGGTTTTTTTTGTTTGTTCGTTTGTTTTTTTCCCTTTTGCTAAATCTGGTTGCATTGGATGCAAAAAGGGTTGGACGTTCCTGGGGATTTCCATGGATTTGGGGTTTGAAACAAGGCTGTGGCTGGTGGCAGGTACAATCATTAAAACACAGGGATTAGAGCTTTCAGCCTGAATCTGAGTCTAATCCATTACCCTGTTCACAGGGAATCACTAGGAACGGGAGTTAATTCCCTCCATTTAGGCTAAAAGAGATGGTCTCCTCTAAAAAGTTTGGTCTGGTTAACAGTGTTGTATCCAAGATTTCTGTTACAGAGGCGCCAAAGCCATAAAACACATAAATTGCCTCTTTCTCCTCATTTTAGCATGTCATTTCATAGCTATAGATAGGCTTTTATATAGATATATATTTTATTATGCACTATGTGTCTTAAGATATCATTACTTTTATCTTGGCCAGTTCATTAAAGATAATTATATGGAAGTTCCTATGCGTTCTCCAAGATTGCAGTTGGCTGAGCTGGATGAGAACATTATGCTAACAAGAACATATTTTGCTGTACATGAGACAATCTTTTTTGGGCAGGAAGAAGTGAATCATTTTCCTTCTCTTTTTCTGCCTTTCAATATTTTTCTTGAAGCTCATTTCAGTAGCAAGACATCTCCAGCTTCCCCTAGACTAAAGCAAGAGACAAGATGCAAGAGCCATTGATTCACCTTAGGGAATACTTTGGAGAGATCAAAAAGTGCTTGTGTGCAAGCTGTTTCCTGTGGGAGGAGCATGGCAGTACAATCAATCCATGAATGCATTGTAAAATCAATGCTCTGTATAATTAGGGCACTCCAAGGGTAAAAAAAAAAAAAAAAAAAAAGAAAAAGAAGGAATGAAAAAAAGGAAAATTAAAAAGGGAAGATCTTCAGTGTCTACCAGGACTCTTGAAGGCTAGAGGTGTCACAAGCATCTGAACAAACAGATTTTAAGCCTGGTTCAGAGGCAGTGAGGGAAGATCTTGACGGATTGATGCAAAACCCTTTTGTCTTGGTGCTGGCTGTAAAATGCCAAGAGCTTGGGGGTGATGATCACAGGTGAGATGAACTCCTCGGTTCTCAGCTGGGACACCTGGAGCTTCAACACCCTGACCACCACTTTAGCCTGCCAGTGAGAAACCTTTTGGATGGCAAACCCCTTTGGCAGCAGCCAAAAATGATCCAGGAGGAAAAAAGATTCCAGAAACCTCCTTGGCTGTGGGTGGGTGGCCAGGATCAAACTTTCCCCTGCAAATTCAGCCCTCCCCTCTGCGCTAGTGGTGATGGTGGAGATCCTCTCTGTCCCACCTCCACACCCAGCAGTGCAGAAAGGCTCTGACCTCGGAAGATTCCTTTGGCATTTAAATATTTTCAACCGTTTCTCAGAGACCAAACAGTTGTAATTCCCAGCTAAACACAAATGTTAACTATAGATCATGAAATACAGCAGGGTGTAAATAGTTCTCTTTTATAAGGCACTAAATTATAAGCAGAGACAATTAAGTTAGAAGACAAAAATTCCTTTAAATTAGCAGTCACTTTTGCAAGCTCTTGGCAAAAGCAATAATGTGTTTCTGCCTGAAAAATTCACTTTTAAGGGTTTGTGGAGGCTGTTGCAGACTGGTGACCCTGCTGGAGCCCACTGCAGCTCCTAACAAAGCTGGGATTGATAAATAAAGCTTTTAGATTTAAGGACTAAGCTTCAGCCTGATTTTTAGTTACTCAAAACTAAAAGATCTCCTAAGATCCAACTCACCCCCAAAGATCCTCTCCAGAAATTATATTCCCAAGAAGAGGGGCAAAAAACAAACAAACACTCTGCCTGGAATGGCCACAGCGCTGGTTAATGTTCCTCAGATGGGTCATTAGGTCTTTTATGGATTGTCAGCATGGAGAACTGATCCTGGTTCCAGGGCAAAGAAAACTACATCATATTAAAATACATGGCTCTTGTGGGACACAGCACTTTCACAGGGCTGCCTGCAAGTTTGGCAAGAGCCTGAAGTTGAGAAAGACAGATAACCCTGCAAATCAGAAAAGGCAGGTTTTCATCAATAGAAAATTACAGATCCCCGGTGAGAACTCGCATCATTATCTATCAAGAAATAAATTGGCCTGAGTTCCTCTTAACTGGTTCATCAGCCAGGATGTCGTGGTGGGAAGGACCTTTGTCTCTTGAGCAGCCACCGGTTCACTGGGTGCTTTAATTGCTTGTAGGGATAACTATTGAGGGAACCATGGTAAAGGTGCATATGCTCCAGCTTCAAAAAGAAAAAGGTTTTTTTAAGGATTCACTGGAATGCTTTGACTGGTGGCACAGGTGAGAAGGGAGAGGTTCTTAGAGGGAAGAGGTGCAAAGAATATCCCAATCCTCATCCATATGAAAACAACTCCAGGAGCAGTGCTCCACATCAGAGCTTCGTTTTCAGAGGAGGCTGAGGAACATCCTCAGGGCTATGAGAGACACCCCGCAGGGCTATGGGCCAGCTTTGCTGCAGCAGCTTCGAGCCTTTAAATCCAACCTTTGGGAAATGCATGGACCTATTCCAAATAAAACACCCAAGAATGTGGAATGTAGGTGTCCCTTATCCTTTAGGATACTCGAGGAGTGCTGGATGTCTGATAGCAAGGACAAAGTTTGTTGGCCATCACCCAGCAACAGCACATGGGCAAGGACAACCCTTCCGAAACAGCGTTTGGGCTCTGCTGGCAGGAGAAAGCTGGCACGCCAAAAGGATTAATTATGCCCCAAAATAAACGTAAGGGTACGGCTGGAGAGAAGTACCACCGGCAGGATTCCTGGCACCGAGCTGTGCGCGCACGGGCCGGAGGGAACGGGGAGGAGACGGGAAACTTCACCGCTCCCAAACCTCGGCATCCTCCGTCATTGTGTGCGGGGCGGGCACGCGTGGAGAGGAGCCTTTTCCAGGAGAGGGCACTCGTGGAAAACAGCAGCTCCAGCCGCTCCGGCCCGGGCAGAGGGAGCGCTTCCTCAGGCCCCGCATCCCGCATCCCGCATCCCGCATCCCGCATCCTGCATCCTGCATCCCGCATCCCTCCGAGCCCGGGCAGCGGCATCCCCCTTGCCCGCAGCGCTCCGGGCACTAGGAGCCCCCCGTTCCCCGCATCCCTCTCCAGCGGATAGTGGGAATCCCCCGCATCCCGCTGCTCCAGGCGGAGCGGGATCCTCCGGCCCCGCATCCCTCTGCCACCGGGAAGGGGAATCTCCCGATTCCCGCCTCCTTCCGGGCAGCGGGATCCCCCCGGCTCCCCACACCCCTCTGCCACCGGCTGAGCGACTGAGGGATTCACCAGGAGAACGGGAATCCTCGCTGATCCATTTGGATCCTCTCCCATTCCCCGTCTATGCTGGGAGGATGCCGCTGTGTGCTTCGACAGCTATCAGCCCTGAAAAAAAGAAAAAAAGATTAAAAAAGAAAAAAAAAATCCCGATGTACAGAAAAAAAAAGCCCTTAGGCCAGTGGTGCATTACGTGAGAGGGAAACATCTTGTATGCTAATTGGCTTTAGGTACTTACAGCAAGATTGAGACTTGTAGCATTGCCACAGATTGTTGGAAATTCCTCCGATAAGCTGACAGATGAATGTGTCTCTCTCATGGAGAGGTGAGAGAGCAGCAAAATACTTCCAAGAGCACAGGCAGTGAAGCAGAGATATTTCTGGCATGTCAACACGCCGGGGCGGTGAGAACGCTGACCACTCGCTGCGGGAAGGATGGGGGGAGAGAGGGAAGAGAAGGGGGGAAGCAGCGGGCAGGCACGAAGTGCTGATCTGCCGGCCACGTCCTGCCACCTGCACACTGAGAAGCAGCTTTTTGTGTCAGGAGCTCCATCAACTTGAATTACTGCTTGTGAAGCAAGGTGGGAGTGGGCAGGAGTAACTGGGCCAGAATCCGGCCCGTAGCGTTCATACACAGGAGCACGGCCAGGAGAGGTGTAGGCTGAGATTAATGTCCCAGCACAGCTTATTGTTGGGACCTGCTTAACCATAAACCATGTTTATTTCTTTGTCTGAGATTTTGAGGTTTTTTTTTTTTCCCCCCACAATTTTCAGAATTAACCTTGCTCTTTAGCCATGGGCAAACTTCATTTCTCCTGGGTTCCCAGCTCTGACGTTGGGTGATACTGGCTGCTGGAGCAGAAGTGGGCAAGGCAGAGCTGTGCTGAGGTTTCCCCACAAGCACCCACTCTTTAGGCAAACCTTCACCTCCTCTCTGTGCTGTAAAAAATGAGAAGAATAAAAAAAAGCCTGAGGCCCAGAGGCATCATGCATCTTGCACCACAGCCTTACACTGCAGCACAATCACGACCTGGTCCTGAAAATCCACCAGACCCTGTGGTTCACTCTGTCTATTCCAAAACACTGGGGATAACCCCACAGGACTGTGAAATCAGTGCCACACAGCCAGGGTACCCAGCTGGGCACCCCGTGCCTCTGTCCTACTCCAGCCACCTCCAGTTCCCCCACTAGTTCTTGGTTCTCCCTCCGCTTGCAAAGTGTGAAAAGTAATTTCCGATGGTTGAGAGGGGAGTTGCTGTTCAAGGCTTTTTGCAGGATATTTGGAGCTATTTCTGAAGCTTTTAAATTATCTCCTTGGGTATCTTTGAGAGTGGACCCTTTGCTGAAGCAGTGTCCACTCCTGGCCATTGGCTCCCTCCTCCCCATCTGTACCAGACTGAGCCCTGGTTATTGCTCAGGTCAAACAATGTTCCTTCTTCTTTCCATCAACCTGAAAACATTTGCACAGGTGATTTTCTGTCAGTTCTGTGTGTACAAGGAGCAGAAATGGTCCTGTGGCAATTTGCAGATCCCCCAAGCTTTTAGACTTGGGTTCAGTTTCTCAATCTTTGAGACAATTATGCCTCTGACCTTGGGCAAGGTCACTTTCAACTTCTGTGCCTCAGTTCTCCCAGCAATAAAATGGGCTTAATAACATTTCCTTTCTCCCAATTTAAGTTTTCCTCACCATGTCCTGCCCACAGCTGCACACTGTGAATCCAATGGGACCCCTAATTTAATAAACACAAGGAGGCCTATTATTATAACCTTCATGCCATAGCTCTGTCTTTATCTCTGCCTGCTATTTGCTGTAGGAAATATCACTGCTTTCTCTTTTCAATTGCCATTAACAATTGCAGCAGCTGTGGTACAGGACCCGGGGATTTTCAGCTGAAATCTAAATGCAGTTGACAACTGTATGAATCTCAGAGCCAGGGTAAGTAGCTAATGCAAATATCAACATTGTAGTAAGAAACACTCAGGAGCAGTAAGTGACTGATAGAAAAGTGATTATATGGACTTTATGTTGAAAAGTAAATATTTACTCTTCACCATTGACAGATGCTTCAAGCACCATAGATCTAAAAAAGACATTGATTTGCTCTCCTCCAGCCTCTCTTATCTCCTACTTATGAAAATATCTGGTGAATAGTACATCATCTGCTTGCTCCACAGCCTAAGTGCCTCAGAGCAGCCACTCAGGTAATTTATTTGGCACCCAACAGTGCAATAGTTAATTGTAGTGCTTGTGGAATTGCGTGTGGGCTCTGCCATAGCCTCCTGAAATGCAGTCACCCAGCGCTGCTCCTGCTTCCCTGATTCAGAGCTTGGACAGTGGGCCAGCTCCTGCCCTCCTCGGCAGCCACCCAGGCATTACAAATAAGGAAAAAAAAAAAAAACCAACCAGAAGAGAAAAAGGTTTCCTTCTGCAAGAAATTTTATTCCTTGAAGAAAAAGTAGAGAAGAGAATGACCTCAGAAAATGCAGCTGTGCTCTTTAAGAACCGGCTGGCCGTCGGTGGCTCCCTGTGCTGCTCTCCTCTTTGCCCTCCTGGAATTGCCTTGAAATAACTTAAATGAAGTTGAGCCACTCAGAGGCTGTCAGGTTTGCTGGACCTCCTTGGCAATCAATTTAACCTCCTGGAATAATTTTTTTCTGCTGCCTGAAGTTGCTGAGTCAGTGATGGGTGTCTAGGGGCTGCTTGCAAGGCTGGTCCTGGTTCCTCTTCCCCAGGGAGCCACCCAGGAACATGGCTGTGGGCAGATAAGGTGCTGTTCCTCTGATTTGCTATTTTTGGAAGGGACACTTATGGCTGGTGTGTTTTACAATGACCTGTGTGTGACTGTGCTTTCATCAGCTGGGGGGTGGGACCCTTTGGAGGACAGCTGTGGCTGTGTACACTGAGTGTAAACTGCCTCAGTCTTCCTGCTCCACCCAAGGGGCAGGGAAAGTCCTTTGGGATGCTTCAGCATCCCTGCCCCTTGGATGGAGCAGGCATTTTAGCCTCCCGTTGGCTCTGAAGGAGAGAAACACGCTGTGCTCCCTCACTTTTGTCCCAGTTTTGGGCCCACCTGTCTTTAGAATAACTCTTGCAGCTGCAGGTGGCCTTGGTTGACATTGTCAGGGCACGTCCATGCGTGCATCCCTTCCTGCCCCTCAGAGCTCCTCTGCACTTCACACTGCAGCAGCTTTCTCTCTACAGTTGATAATTACTCACCTCAGACATAAATAATCACGAAGTGGAGGGTACAGAGAATTGTTCACAGGAGAAGAGAACTAAAAACTTTGTCTGTTTCTCCCACGGAGCCTCTGCATTGGCTGGAGGGATCTGCCCAAGCTGCTCCCAGAATGTTGTGCTCAGTAATTACCGACTGCATAAACATTTCTCTTTTATTTAATTTTGCCTGATGATAATTAGGTGTGAGAGCCTTGTTTAGCAGCCTCTCACTGCTTCCTGCTCCCAGTTGTTTTCAAACCTGGAAGAGAGGATAGAACCTGCCTTGCAACGATATTACCCGGTTAGATGCCATCCAACAAGAACTCTATACCCGGGAAAAGCAATGCAGCCTGAAAAATCCTCTAGATGAATCCCAAAAGACAGCTGCAGTGTAAGGCTGCCTTCCAGGGCTGTCACCAGAAAAGTGTTCAAACGAAGAGGAATACGAAACACATTGCCAAGTTCATAAAACTGTGACCTTGAGACAAAGGTCACCAAAGCATCGCTGGCTTTCGGTGGGTCGTGGCACAAGGGGACAACCACAGTGACCTGGAAAGGGACCTTTGATGACATCAGACATTTCAAGGGGAGATTTACTGGTAGCAGGGGGTTAGAGAACTCAGAGAGTGTTCAGCGCTTGGATTCTGCTTTTGCTTTCCTAGAGCCTCTGAAGCCAGTGAAGTAAATGAAGTTAAAGGTGTTGGTGCCTCAGTGCATCCCAGTCCTGCAGTGGGTCGGGGCTGTCTCTCCTGCATCCTGCACTCCCATAATTTGCAGGCTGTCTGTCCCTTTTGCTCTCCTCCTCCATCAAGTCCCTCTGCCTGCACGCAGGAAAATAACTCCAAGGACTTTGATAAGATTGTTCCTGTGAAGGAGACAGGTGAGAAGGAACCCTTCTCTTGCAAAGCCAGTCATTTTTTCCTCTTTTTTGTGTAGGTGGTCTGGTGCCTACAATCCTGCTGAAAGTCTATGGGCCAACACCAACATATGTGTAAAGTTTCATTGCCACCAGAGCAGAGGTGTTTGGATGGAGAATATTTTCTTCACACATTTAACATTCAGGTTTCTTTTCTTCTTTTTTTTTTTTTTTCCCCACTCTTTGTGTGATGCCAGCAGCTCGGAGAGCTGCTGCCTGCAGCCTTAGGTGTGCATTAGCTTCCATTTGATTGCTGTACAGCAACTCTTCCTGTCTTTGAAAATTAACCATTTCATAAGCTGAGAGGAGGTGTCTCACAGTGTGAGCGTAATGCACCAGGCATTGCACCAAAGACTGCAGAGTGCACCACTCTTTCAGTCAATGCTGAGGCTTTGACACCTAAAAGAAAAAGTATATTCCAGCCCTGTCAGATGTACAGAGCAATTATGCAAAACTGTCTTTGAGAAGATATTATTCTTAGGACATTTCTTTTCTTTTTTTTTTTCTTTTTTTTTTTTTTTTGTGACAAGTAGTATTTCACAAAAATCCTCACCTTTTCTTACTTATATAATTCAGTGCCACTTACAGTAAATTATATTTGTGCAGTTTCATTTTCACATCTATGTAAATTCTTCCAATAAAACATCGTTAGACTTAAAGATGCAAAATGATTTTGTTAAGATAGGGTACGAGATAAAACAAAGGAAAATAAGCAAGGTGGTTCCTTTTTCTGCATTGACTGCATGGCTGTTAATGAGAGTTATCTCCATGTACAGGTCTAGCATCTGGTTGCTATATTTATTTTAATTGTGTGTGGTTGTTTGTTTTTTTTTTTTTTTTCCGGGAGAAATCCAAATCCCATATGTGCTCTCTTATGAGACAACCCCCTGAAAAATCAGAATAAATCTATAGATGTAACAACCATGTGCTTTTTAATTGCTCTCTTCTCACTAACTAAATATTGCGTGATGTTTCAGGGTGAGATATGAACTTCCCAGCTTCATCTCTTCCCCACTCCTGTGCTGTCCTAGCTGCCCGCTGTTGGCTCCTTGTAGGTCATTTCCAGCAACATAAGCAAGACAAGCAAACAGCAAAATTGCAAGATGCAAATGCCCTTCGTTTTTGGCTCTGAGTCAAAAAATAATAAGTTGACAATAACCCTGCCAGAATATGCAGCAAGGGTGACTGCATATTTCTTCCTGTTAGTGTGACAGTACAAGGGAGCTGGTCGCCAGGAAGACACGAGCTTGTGTCCCCCTGGTTGCTGCAGCATGTGCCTTGTCCCAGGTTTTAAAGGTTTTTTCTGGGTAAAGCACCAAGAATTCCACTCAACCAGCAGGTCATTTCCACTTCTTTGGCAGAAAAAGCATGGGGGAAAAAAATAAAAGGAGAGGGAAAAAAAGCAGGTGATTAAAGTTATGTTAAAATGATACTAAATGGAGCACAGCTTGTTTGATAAAAGCTGCTGTGGGTGTAGGGAAGAAAGAAATGCTTTTCTGGGTGATGCTTGTGGTGGAGATGGGAGGACAAGTGGGGACCCAGAAGGAAGGAGCTGAGAGTCTGAACCTGCACTCAGCTCTGAAAGGAGCCTGAACCTGCACTGCTAATCCCCAGCCCTGCACTGAGCTCTGAAATACCACCCTGTCACCTCATGGGCTCTCAAACAACACATGGAGTCCCCTGTTTTAAAAGATTTTAGCTTGCATCAGCATCTTTGGAGTCAAAGGGTTTAAGGTGGCTCCTCTGGTGTCCTTCTGTCCATCCAGGGAGCTTCCTGCCCCTGCCAGTGCCTTGGCGCAGGTGTCCACAGAGCCTGTATGACCCTCAGCAGTGCTGATGAGGACACCCTTGTGCTGGGAATAAACTAAACAATTGCATGAACTCCTGAACCTTCTGGAGGTCAAGATGTGAAGCTCAGCAATTGTCTCAAGACCTTGAGTTGAATGTATCAGGGTGCTGCATACTGCATGCAAGCGGAAGAAGCAGTGAAGTCTGACCATGGATGGATGCTCAGCTTCTAGAATTCATTTTTCTCCCAGCTAAGTCTATCTCTGTTTAGCTGAGGCTCAACTCCAGCACCAGAGGCTCTTTATCTCCAGCCAGGAGAAGACAGTGGAGAAGAATCCTGCAGTGAACAGCACTTTGGGAGTTTGTGATAGATGCTGTCTACCTCATTACTGAACATTGAAACTTTATTGTTCCTTCTTTTCTATTGATTTTTATGTCTCCAAAGCATGCTGACAAACTCTGAAATGAGTATCTGTCAGAGGGGGACTGCTGCTGCTGATCTGCATCTTTGAAGAGAAATGTCCATGGAACAAATCCTGGACCACGTCCTGCTGCTGTGTCTGCGGGAGAAGAGGGCTTCCCCTGGGCTGGGAGTGCTGAGGGTTTGTCCTTCCAGGATACCCAGCCTGAGAGAAGGCTGGATCCTACAGATCCAGTGCACCAGAACCTCTCTGCTGGGAATAGGCAGCATTCTGGCCAATATCCATGCAACTCAGCACAAATCAGCTTGGCTTGGAGTGTGAGGCTCCATCACTGGGGACTTAACTGTGAGCTCCAGCCTGGGGGAGTGCTGAGCTTGGCAGCTGCTTCCATGGCTGAGGCTGGAGGGGCCCCCACATCTCCATGACACTCTGTGATGTGCTGCCACCCTGCCTGCAACACCAGAGTAAATATATGCATTATTTGTTCCCAGTTTGTGTATAGCCCTCAAACGAGGAAACATTTGCCCTGCAGTCTCTACACATATATCCGTGAACTTCACAAGTAGTTGATATTTTATGCATAATTCATAAAATTATACTACATTTTCTGGGAGTAATTAGCTGACTCTGTACCTCTAATGAACTGCAGGTTCAGCTATGACAAATACATCGGGCGACTCCGAGGGATAGTAACACGCAGGCGCCTTTAAGCAAAGTTCAAGCAGCTCCTAAATTAACCGGAGCAAATCCCCAAAGATGCAGTATTTATGCACTGAAGCAGGAAGGGAGGGCTCTCATCTCACCACTCTCATCAGCCATCACAGCCCAGGAAGCAAGAGAGAGAAAATAAGAGTTATTTACCTTTTGCTAATTGGGAGCTGGGCAGCTCAGGTGAGATTTTCCTCCTTTTCCTTTATTTGGTTGATTACGTGGAGTTGTCATGGAAGTGATCTCCAGTGTGGAAATGGATGTAATTGGCACTAAGATTTTCAGGCTTAAATTGCAAATTTTTCTTAAAATTCTGTTCTCAGTTGGAGGAAAATGAAATCCATTTGAGCTGTTCTGGTTCTTAAAATAGAAACTGAGCAATTTAATCAAAATTCTTATTTCCAGAGCATCAGCTCTGCCTCTGTGGATGCAGGGCTGCCTTTTCCCAGGGTTCAGCCTCAGCCCCTTTAGATTTGCCCACTGAAGCAAAGCCAGCTCTGCTTTGGCAGTGCCATACACCCAAAAAGTGGAAAATTTGAGTGCTGGATGAGCAATGGCATTTGTAACACAGGACACAACCTTTTCCTCTCACTGCTCACTTCTGGGCTGAATAACTGGAGCAGCACCAACACCTGGCCACTGCCTGCTCCCAGGCTGGGCCCTCTAATCCTCTGGCATCCCCTCATGGCACTAAACACAGCACAGTGATCCCAAAGCAGGCTCCTCCTGCTGCCCTTCCCAGCCTGGCTGCTCCATCTGACCCAGCAGCAGTGCCACAACCAGGTGGCATCACAGGGGATGCCAGCAGCATCCCCAGGGCACACACTTCTCCCAGCTCCCAACTGCTTGTGGGTGTGGGCAGAAAGAAGCTGCTCACTGAGGGTGACCTCAGGAACCTGGAGATCTAATACACTGCTACCAGCATCTCAAATATTAAATTTTCCCTCCACAGCGTGCTCCCTCAATGGGAAAGCCCATCCTGCCACAGACATTCCCACTACAGATCCACTGTCAGGAATTGACTTTAAGTGCAGGGCTGCAAACTGGTAAATGTATTAACTTCAGGTGCCTCTCTGACATTTTTTTAAAAAAATTAAATTTTCAGCTCTGTTGCAGGTACAAAGGAAGCCACAGAGAAGAGCTGCATGTGTCAGGGGGTGAACACATCAAGGCAGACGATGGTGACACCTGTCTGGTTGAGTTTAGGCTGACAAAATTCATCAGAGAGACCTCCACGAAGGGAAGAGGATGCTCAGGAGAAGGAGTGCAGCAGGGCCCTCCTCAGAAGCAGACCTCATTTTTTTTAATTAGGTTATAACTTAATTATGGATGCAAGGCTCTTCATTCCTGACAAGTTTTCCATAATCTTAACTTGATCTTGTGTCAGAAGGGTCCCATCCTCTGATAACCAAGCCCAGCTAAGAGTTTAACTGGAATAATAGCTGATTAAAAGGGGTTAATAGATACACCTCAAACAGAAGTAAATTAACGGGAGACGCTGTCTCTTGGCTAATGGGATCAGAACAGTATTTGTTTAGTTTATGAATGATTAATCTCCCTCTCTCGGCATTCCTCGGATGCTAATTGCACTTAGGGAGCCCGTGTTTGTTTTTACAAGAGTTGGAGGTGGCAGAGGGAAGGCGATGCTTGGCCCAAAGGGGAGTTCATTCACCCGGGTAATGGGCTCCTGGCACGGCCACGGGGAATACCGGGAAAGCCACGCTCTGGAATTGGAGACATTGTTAAAGTCGAATTAAAGATTGCACTGAAGCCACTTCGGTGTGTTTTATGAGAAAACCTGTGAAGTTCACAAAGGTGCCGAGTGCCGAGGCTCGTCTCCCCCTCCCGCCTGGGGAATTTCCACCACAAAAATGCTCGGATCTTTCCCTGTGGAAATACTCCAAAGGGATCATAGCAAAGCTAAAAGGAAGGCCAAAGGAGGGAAACCACTTCTCATGGCAACTTTTGCGTTTGACAGTTCAAAGCAGGAGAGCAGCAGCATTTGTCAGGAGTGCTGGGAGGGAAGCAGTAATTGCCTGGAAGCAGCCACAGATGCAGGGCTCACTCCAGCTGCTGCTGCATTGCTAAGAGGTAACCAAATCATTTTCCTCTCTACACACTTGTCAGCATTTTAATCCTCCATTATCTTTGTACCTAACAACACAAATGTGCTACCTCAGCCGTACTGTGAATTTACTAGCAAACAAACCATTTCAAGCAAACAAAAAAACAAAAAAAAAACCAAAATGAAAAGGGTTTTCATCCCAGGCTTAGCAAGTGTGAGGCATGTGGAAGGTCTCCTTGCTCATTGTAGGGGGATTGGACTATGTGACCTTTGAAGGATCTCTCCAACCCAAAACATTCTATGGTTTTATGTATTTGTAAATAAAGCCCTTCCAAGTGGGGGCCCTGATTCAGCAAGGTACCAAGACACGTTCCGCCAAAGTCAGCTGGCACCACTCAGCATGAACTTTCAGCGTGTTTGAAAAGGACTTGATGAATTTGGAGGCAGGAGGAGCAGTTTTGAAAGGCAGGTGCCCACCCTGAGCACAGGATCCTTGTAGTGATGGGTCAAATTATCTTCGGTGCCCTGGCTGTTGTTTGCAAGGATCAAAATCTGGGCTTGCCAAATTACTGAGTTGTGGTAAAGGCCAGTTCTTTGTCCAATTTAGTTTTAAATGTCCCAGGTGATGGTGGGGTGTCTTTATGGATGATTAAGGCTCACTGAGGAGAAAATATGTGTAGAGGAGAGGACAACTGGGGTGCCCAGTCTGTGTTCATGGTCTTCCAGCCCTTTCCAAGGGATGGAAAGAGGTGAGGAACACTGGGGAGACCAAGAGACCAGTTCTGTACTGGACCTGTTTTTAAGTTTGGGATATATTGAAATCAGGTGAGAGGAATCTAATTTAAATCTCGAAGTTCTGCTGTTACCAAAACTGCATGCTAAGAAAGGGCATGCTCTTTTACTATTCTCCATAAATAATGCTACTTTGTGCTGTTCCCAGGTATTTCATTCATCACTGGATCGTATAGAAAGCCTGAGCTGAATAAAACCTTCTGAAAGAAGATGAGGAGACACACTCTGCCTTGTAGATTATTTTACAGCTACTGCAGCCATTTGTTTCCTCTGCCTGCTTTCCACAAACTTGGAAAATTAACCATGCACCAGGAGATGTGACTTTCACTTTTTGCCAAATAGCATGGAAATAAATTAATTATTAAGGGAGCCATCTAAGAATATTTGGTTTAAGAATAGATTACTGGGTGATTTGCTGGAGGAGCTCCAGCAAGGCAGGTTTGGGCAGAGGTCTGAGGGGGGCTCAGAGTATGAGCAAATCTGTGAGAGCCTTTCCAAAGCTGGGGTGGGGGACCAATTTTGCTTGTCGCTGGAGTATGGGAGCATCAGAGCATTTATGAAATTCCCCCATGCCTCCCCTTCCTGAGCCATTCGATCCCCCAAGCTACAAGTATTTGTTATCCAAGCCCTACTCCAGCTGACGTCTCCTGAGAGCCTCTGGTAAAATTGCTGCCCACAATGTTGGTAAAGCCAACGAGATGTTTATGGGCCCGTGAAGGATGTGCAGGCGTGGCATCCAGCCAGCTCATCCCTGCAGCCTCCCATCCACAGGGATCACTGCCTGCCTCTGCCCTGCCAAGTGAAGTGGACCTTGTGCATGGAGGTACAAGAGGAATAAGCAGATATGGCCAGGGATGTGGAGTGCTTGTGCAAACAGGACAGAGACTCTGCTAAACTCTTCTTCAGAAACTATTAAACTCACCCAAAGGCAATGTTGGAGGAGTGGGTGAGATGTGGTGACAGCTCTGTGCACAGTGGCCGAGCTCAGGGACCCCGTGGGTGGTGGCCAGGGGGAAGCTTGGGGCAATGGGTGTTTCTTGTAGGGGACTGCTCTACACGTGGTGCCCTGCAGCCCTTCTCTCCCCTGCTGAAGAGGCAGGTCTGCAGCCAAAACAGCCTTTTGTACAGCCCAGGGCAGCCTCCCAGGCAGCAGTTTGAAAATACTCTGGCTTTTGCAGACGCTTACAGCTGCAGGTAGGTGCCTAGTGGGATTTTCAGAGGTGCCGAGGCATGTAAAGCACCTCATTCCCAGTGCAAATGCCACCAGGTGTCTGCCTGCATCATTAGGCACCTAATGGCCTCTGAAAGCTGGCTCCTGGGAGCTGGGATGCTCCTGCCAGAGGCGCCCTGGAGCAGGGCGGTGCCGAGCTGGCTGCTCTGCAGTACAGCCCCCATGGGAGACACAGCCCTTGGCCCCATCCCGACACCCTGGGGCCTGCCAGCTTCTCCCTGCCTTAGCTTCCTCATGCAACAGCTGAATTATTCACATGCATTGTGAAACACTTTGTGATCTCCCACAGATGAGCCACGGCGGGAGGGTGAGGTGGTACCAAAGGGCTGGTTATTGCTAAAAAAATTATTAAAACCCCTTTTCCCTGCAAATCTAGAGCACAGAATGGCACTGATTCCAGAGAAGTGGGAACAGGATTAAAATACATCCCAGCCTGTCTGTATTTCTACATTGTCCTTGCACGGAGGGGCTACAAGGTGGGGAAGTTTTCTCTTCTTGTGCAGTGAAGAATGGTCTGACCAGGTAACAAATTCCAGGCTGGAATATGCCTCCTCAGCAGCCCAACGTGTGATTGCAGTGGGCATTGCATTAATTCCTGAAATGTCTTTTTTAAATTGGTTTTACAGTTCACTGGGAGTGTGAGGCTGCAGCCTCTACAGCCAGTGCTGCTCTCAACAACTGGGGAAATAACACAAAAAACTGATCCCTGCTGCTGACCCACATGGCTGGGCCTGGCAGCACAGAGCAGGGACCAAGCCAGGTGTGAATTGATAAATACATTTATTTGTCAGCAGAGAGCACGCTGTATGCAAACATGAAAATATACACAAGTGCATGCAGCATGGCTGAAAAGGATTCCTGCTAAATCCTTGGCTCCGGTTTTGTGAATTCCACGTGTCTGCAATGCTGCAAGATGGGACTTTGTTCTCAAAAGTGCCAGGCAGAAACCATGCCCAGGGCAGAAAGAGTGATTAAGGGATGATGAGCTGCTGTGCCCAGCACTGGTGGGGACAGCTCCTGCTCTCAGACCAGCTCAGGGTTTCAATGGACCTGGGAGTTGCAAGGATTGTACAGAGCTCAAGGATCTGAAGCAAAGCTGTAGAACATCCTTCTCTTTTAGAGGAGTTGAGCATCACTCCTGAATAATCTAATCAAAGAACTGACCCTAACAGCCCAAACCCTGTGATACACTTATGCACAAACCCTGGAAACTCTTGTTAACTCATCTCCTGTCTGGAGGAAAGGCTCTTTCCCTACTGAGCAAGTACATTTTTACTCTGGGAAAGTGTTAATGCAGGTTTGTGCCATCAGCATCCACTGTAAATGCCCACAAAAGAGCTGATCCCTGCCATGTCCTGCTGTTGAACCCAATCAGGTTAAAGTGTGGTCACACATCAAAGGTGCCCTCAAAACCAACAGCTTCCTACAGATCTGCGTGTTCATCCTCAGATCTGCTGACTTTAGGGATAAAATATATCTCTTACTACCTTTTGCCCCTGTAAGCAGGGCATAGCCACCCAGCAGTGATTTCAGGGCAGGAGCTGCCTCCCTTCCCATCACTCTGTCCCACTGATGAGAAGAGTTCTGGCTCCTCTTTACCCCCAGAGGCTGGGGTGACTTTACTGAGCTTCCAGCAAGGAAACAACCAAGGAAAATTAAAGAAAAAATCCCAAACAAACAAAAGAAAGAAACAAAACCCCTTCATGTTTTTCACGTACATTTTTTATTAATGTGGAAAATTAACTAGAGCCTACAGGCCCAGAATCCCACAAGGGTAGTAATGGTAAGTCACTTTTTGGAGTGTAATCACACTGGGAGAGACAAATATCTGCAGCATGTCTGCATGGGCAGGATTCATGCTCGGAAGCCACAAGCCTCCTCCAGCTCCTTCAAACCACCCAAAAGCTTTGAGAGGCCTTGGCACCAGAGTCCTGATCCCCCTTGGTTGTGGTTTATTTTATATTTTGTCTCTCAATCAGACAATACCTTTGGGAATCGTTTGCTCTCTATTCTAATATGCCTCTGACCAGGCAGGAGGCTGTGCTGATCTCCATGCAATGTGTCTATCATCTTCGTCCAGGCATTTTAATTTACACTGCAGTAAAAAATTTGGCACCCAACGTTTTGTACTTCGAGCCACAATGGAGCGGCTGTTCCAAAGGTTTGACTGTGCTGGTTTCCCTCCTCCATTCAGGGGGTGCATGTGTGGAGGAAGGACACTGGAAAGAAAACCCCCCAGACCTGGGATGACAGGTTTTAATCCCATCAGCCTGGGATCCCATTGCTGGAGTGACTCTGCCAGATGAGGATCTCTTTATCTGTCCAGAGGAGCTTTGCAGCACACAGAAATACAGATGATCCTGAAAAAATACATATCTATATCCTAAAACATTGACAGAAACTGTCTCACTCCAGGACTGGTAGAAAATATGGGGTTCTTTACTCGAGGAGGTCACTGTGGTACACAGGGGCTTCCCTACACCCTTGCACAGCCTTCAGAGCTGGGTTGGGGAAACCTCTGCTGGCGACATGAGGCTCTGGGTGTCCTGGGACCTTTCCCTGCCCTTTCCCCCCCCATCAGAGTGAGCTGCAGGTTGGTGCAGCCCCCGCTGAGCCGCGCACTGAGGGGACTCCTCTGCTGCTGCAATGCAGGGCTGAGTGCAGGTTGCAGAAAACGAAGGACACACAGACACTGCAGAACCAGGTCCGGAGGCTGGAGGGGAGGATCAGAGCCCAGCCCGGTGCTGTGTTTGCCTCCCCATCTGTCTGCCTTTGGCTCTGTCCATTTTAAGCCAACCCCATCCATACCCATGCAGCCAGCAAAGGTCACCTCGGGCACTGGCAAATTTAGGAGGTGAAGGGGCACAAATGCAACCAGGAATAGGCAGGGCTGATTTGTACGGTCCTACACTGCTTATCTAATGCTCTGGCAAGGAGCTGGAGCCAATTCATCATTGTTTATCCCCAAAACAGCTACTGCCTTTGCCAGATAATGTCTGGGGAGAGTCACCTCTCCTCCCTCCTGGGGCCATTCCTGCTTTGCTTTTCAGGGAGGTGGCAGTAATTCTGCTGGGCACAGGGAAAATGCACCAACAGGAACACACTGAGCCAAAATTCTGCAAAAAAACTTCTGAAAAGAGCAAAAAAAAAAAAAAAAAGAGCAAAGCAGTTTTCTTTCTCTGTCTTATTTATCACCCCCACTGTTTTCAATATAAAACAAGGAGAGGACAAAAAAGAAACACTGTAAGTGAGGAAACAGCAGCCTTTCCATATTTTTTATGCACGTGAATTGTTCTCATGAATTAGGATATTTTTGTTTTGGACAAGTTCCCCAAGATTAGGAGGGGTGAAAGGTCAAAAAGAACTTTTGAGATCAAATTTCCCATGCAGGAAGCACTTTTCCTGCTCCACTTTCCTTACTTTGGTCTGAATTCTTACTGTTACCTGGTGTCTTCATTTACTTCTGTACACTTACAGAGCAAACCTCCCTGACATTAACTAACCCCAGCTTTTTTTTTTTTTCTACACACCACCTTCAAAAGCAGCATAAATGTGAATTTAAAAATGAACACACCTTCAGAAGACAGAGTGGAAGATAAAAGACACGGAGTGAAGCCATGGACGACGTGTGTTTGCTGTTGCACAGAGAGATGGGGAAACAACCAGCCACAAGGAAGAGAGTGAAGAATTGGAGCCAGCTCGGCAGGTCACACACTGGCAATGCCTCAAGGACAGGAAACAAATGATCAACTGCTGTGTTTGTGATAGGATGGAGGGGAAGGGATGGCAGGCAGGCAACACACTCCTGTGGATGGGAGGAGTAGGAGGGAGATGCTGGTGGAGGCAGGAAAATCCACCCACTGAGTGACCCTTTGGAGAATGTCATTCCTTCATTTTTTTCCTGTCTTGTTGCTGTCCTGATGGAGTAGCCAGGGTTCTGGGCATCCACAGAGTGCAATGGAAGGTAATGGAGGAATGGGATGGGAAAATGGGACTGAAGACCCAAGGAGAGGAGGCAGCTGAGTTGTGGGACATGAGGCTCCTTCTGAAAGCACCTTGGAGTTTCCTGGAAAGAAGGAAGGCTGAGAACAGGAGGGACAGAAAGCATCAGATGGGGACACAGTGGCTGGGTGGTGAGTGTCAGGGAACCTCAGTGTTATGGAGCACAAGGGAAACAAGAGGGATATGGGCAAAAAATAAACAATAATAAATATTTCAGGACCTGCACTGCTCCTGACAGCTGTAATGGGCATATATCAAGAGCTCCCACAAACCCTGGAAATTTCATTAAGAAGCCCACAATGCCTGGACACATATGGAATTATGATACTTCTCATCCTTTCCTGTGTCAAAATCCTCCAAGCCTCAGCTGCCTTAAAAAGTTGTTTATAATAAATACATCTTCTTAATGCTACCATATAGGGTATTTTCAGCTGGATAGATTTGACTGATATAGCACATTCTTTATGGCGATCATTCCTTGATTAAAAAAAATATTTTTTCTGTGTCAGGCTCTTTCTGTCACTGTCGACCATAAATCAATTTGTCATATAAATGGTAATAAAACAAGAGGTTCTCTCAAACACCACACAAGTGGGTTTTGCAGCATGGTTACAGCTCTGCTTGGATGTCAGACTCGGTGGTCCTTGCCCTGATGGTCCCGGGAGGGCAGCACAGCTCCGTGGCACTGGAGGGAGCGGGGGCAAGAGTCACGGGCTTTTCCGAGCATCACTGGTGTCACAAGGGTCACAGCTGACTCCTGGGCCAGTGCTCACTGCAAACCTCCCCCGGCAAGTCAGATCCAAACGGAATTGTTTAAAATTCTGGGTGTCCCATCCCGGTCAGTGGTGCTGCAGAGGGTGGGTTTGTACCTGTGAGTGTCTCTGTGCATTTTAATAAGAATAAACCTTTTCACTCACTGCAATCAGAGTCCCACAAAGTGATGCCGAAGCTGCTTCTCATTTCTGTGTAAGATTCCCAGAAATACAGCTTTATAAAAAAACCCACTTTCTCCCAGTGAAATGTTCTTATTTTTAAAAACTTCCTAGTCTGGAAACCCGGCACAACTCGTCTGTGCTGCAGGGACCCAAGTTGCAGCCTGACTTGCCGGCCATGCATCTGCCACTCCTCACTTTCCGAGCGTCTCCAATTTCAGCCTGGCATCTCTGATCGTAAGTCTACTTAACCATTTTAATAGCACTAAATGGAGTCTGTGTTCCTGCCCTTATCTGCTCTCTATGTCTTCCGGGTCATACATGCTTAGTTTACTGTCAGAGACAAGTTTTTACTGCTGTCAGCACTGCAGCGTGCGGTACCTGCAGAGCAGCAGGCTGCGGGCTCTGCGCTGCGTCCTCGCTGGCAAGGAAATTACCACCCGCAAGCTGATTCCCCAACGTTTGTCTTGTGGTTTCTTAATTGGTACCATCAAGGAAAAACGCTGGAGGAAAAACAAAACAAACCTCAACCCACTACATGGTGCAAAAAAAAAAGAAAAGAAAAATAGCGCGATGTTATCTATTTACAATCCTTTTGTGCAGCAGCAATAATAATTAACATAACAACAGTAACTAATAATTAGGATTGTCTGCATTGAGTAAAGGACATGATTTTGTTTTCCTTTGTGCGCATGCAAATCTGGACTCATTTGCCTCTTGTCACCAGAGGAAAAAAGTGTGAGAGGAGAATAAGTCCACAAGCAGGGAGCATGCATTTATCTGGGCATATTTAACTCTGGTTACCCCCAGACCCTAATCCACTGCTGGCAGGGTAACCCTCAGCACATACCCGTGTTCCCATGTGGGATGCTGGGGCTGTGCATGTCCACTCCATCTGTATTTCCTACCTGGAAAACCTGGTCAGCTGTCTTTAAAATCATATCAAACAGAACAATGCAAGTGGAGATGATAAAAAATGCAGAAAAGATGCACACGTGGCTTCATTCTCACCCCCCTTCACTCTGAGCCCTGCAGGCTGGATCTGCAGTTCCAGCAGCTCAAGAAAATCTTTGTCAAATTAATAGATTTAAAAGTAGAAAACCCCAGCCGAGAGTCCGGGCACGCTTCTGAGATCACCTGCTCGGGTTCTGCACCAGCAGCACTGATGGAATTACTTTTGCTTTACACCAGCATAAATAAAAGCAAGATCAGTTCCACTATCTGGAAGGTAAGGATGAAGTTTTACAGCCTCCTTTTTCCTTATCTCACCCAGACTTTATAATACCTTGGAAGTATAATGAGCAAGGTTGTGCCAATGCCTAGCTCTCTGGGCTTGTAGGCACTGCTTGTGCTTGGGCTCTCCTCCCCTTTCCCTCTAGAAATTTGGGATGCGAGTGGCAGTGGGGTTGGAGAAATGATCAGTTGTTTATGAACAGATCATTTATTAAATCCCCTTGGCTAAAGTAATTCCTGCCAGTGTGAAGGTACAACAGAGTGAAAATGAATAATCTCTCCTGCAATTCTCAGGGGCGAGGGACCACACTCCCTGTGTGCTCTGTTGCTATTTTTAGCACGGATACTGTAAGTGCATTCCTGCATGGAACTGCTCTCCCCAAAGAGCACTTTTTTGGACCAGTTTTGGCTGCAGAGCATCTGGATCTCCCTGGGTTTGTTACTGGGGTGGGTTCTGCTGCAGGATGGTGAGCACAGAGTTACTGTAAACGGAAACCTGGGGCGCAGAGTTGGAGCCCCTGAGCTGGGATAAATCAAATGTAACAGCTGTGACTTACCCCAGCGGTCACTCCAGCTCTGGAGTTATCTAGTTACAGGCACGTTGCTCCTGCTTCATCCAGCCCTGGTCCTTAATATAACTTTTAAATCATTGTGAAATGAACTTTGCATTTTATTTCCTTGGACTGTGAAAAAAATACATTGCTGTATCGTGCCCTGGGATAGCGACAGACAGCTATTTATATCATTTCCAGCAAAACACCCTATGAAACATGAAGGAAACTGGAAAATCAATAATTATTATTACAGTGTCTCCGGGTCTCGGGTGTGTGGGGCACTGCACATCCCTGCTCCAGGATCCAGCCCCTGCTCAGAGCATTTGCAGCCACGCTGGCAGTGACGCAGTGCGGGAAGGAAAGGAAGAAACAGGGAAACTGAGGCAGAGAATTGTTTCTAAAGAGAAGTTTATGGTGCAGCAGAACTTCTCTATCCTCACTGCCCATGGGCCCTGGCAAGGAGAGTGGGTGTCCCAGCCTGTGGGAGCATCTCTGCAGCAGTGCAAGAGGCACAGGGCCAGTGCAACGTGGTGTGGGGTTGATGTTTTGGGAGATGTGTGTTTCTGGCAGGGATATAAACCTGCTCGGATGATGCAACTGTATCTGGACCATTTTAGGACAGGCTTATGTGTCATGCTCCCCCAGGGTTAGCTCTTTTCTCCCCATCCTGCTTCCATCCTCTGTGCCTGCAGTCAGGGCAAGGCAAGGGAGCTCGTGTTCCTTCCAGCAGGATGTTCATCCCTTGGAGGGGCTGAAACCCCTCAGTGGTGGTTTGGACTGGTTTCAGGGCTTGTGTGCCACACCTGTACAAAACACCCTGACAGAGACACCACAGATCCCATCAAGGCTGGGAGGTGACAAGGACAGCAACCAGCACTGCTCCGACTGCACTAATGCTTATCATGCTCTAGAAACACTGAGTTATGAAACTCACTCCACCACCCAAGAACCTTCTGGGGGAAGGAAATCACTGAAGGAAATTTCAAAGCTGATGACACTCACACATCACTTTCAGAACAATCCTCTCTTTTGAGGGCAGTACTACAGGAAAAATCCCATTACTTTTTCTCTTGTGCAACCAGCACGTCTGTTCCTCGCTGTGGCAGAGGGCTCAGGAGGGAGGTGAACTCAATGATGGGGAGTCCATGTTCTCCCCTCCCTCCTTTCCCTGCATCCCTGGGGCACCCCAGAGCACCAGGCTGGCACCTCCATGGGTTGGGTTTGCCTGGCTTTGTCTGGAGTGGGTGCACAGAAGGCAGATCATGGCCATTGATGTGCTGCTTCCTTCAGGTTTAGGTTTCCTGTCAGCTGAGCTGCAGATAAACCATAAACATGAAGAACAAACAAACAATTAGCCTCCCTCGGACCCAGCACACAGACACTCTGCTGAGGTTTATAGCCATTTTCCAGCTTTACTGCCAGGATAAATCTTTCACCACCCACTGCCCAATCAACCTCAATACAAAAAAGTTGTTTGTTCTGTTGGTTTGGGTGGATTTTTCTTTTTTTTTTTCTTTTTTTTTCAGTAGATATTTGATTTTTATATTTAGAAAACATTAAAACAAGGGTACAGAGATAGAGGTGGGGATCAACATGTAAATTTTGTATTGATCCAGAGGATGTGCTGGCCTGATTCTTCCTGGTGTGGGACCAGATGAGAGGCAGAACAATCTCTGCTTCCTTTGAGCTGTGTTTTCCACCACTGCTGGACCTCCATGTGCAGCATCCTTTGGCCCCACACATCCACCATCACTCTGGTCACACACCAGTGGGTGCATGAGGCCAGTGGATGTTGCCTTCCATAAGCCCCATAGTCTGCTTTATTACCCAAATTTATTCTTCAGCCTGAAAAAAAAGTAAGATAAATCTGTTTGTTTTCCATCCTGTACTTGCATAAAGCCCCCCAGGCAGGTTTTTTTGTCACTGGGTAGAAATTCCCTTCATGGTGTCACTGGTGCATCACTGGCATAAAAGGCTGATTCAGATTTGGTGGTAAATTACCCATAGCATTTTTTTTTTTTTTTTAATATGACTGTGAATTTTGTCAAAACTTTGTGTGGCAGTTTCATTTTGTGTCTTTATTGTCCAGCGAGGGGGAGCTGGGAGTGCTAAATTAATTTCTGTGGTGAGACCAATAAATTCAGCTCTCCTGCTGTTAAAGATACATTAATTTTGCTACATTCCCTTTTTTAATAGGCACAAAGCCACCTGGATAAATACAGGTAGCACAGAGAGAGCAGCCATGGACCTGGGCACAGAGACTGTCAGCTAAAATAAATAAGTCAGACATTAAGAAAACAGTACATGCAGAGAAAATTCACTTTCTTTTTACTTTGGCTTTTAGCATTTTTTTTGCATGAGGTGAGGGAAAATGGTAGGCTCCAATAATGTCATCTACCATAAAGATGTAAAAAGAAGATGAAGAATGTCCTATGGGTTTAAAATATTTAGAGGTTTTAATGTTTAATGCCAAATACATTGATTTTGATAAATACAATAAAGGAAGTATTAATCTCACATGCTGTGCTCTTGGACATGGGGCTATTCCCTCATTATAGCTGCACTGCCAGTGGACAAACCTGGGGACCATTTCTCATGGATTTTCTTAGGGATAAACAGGGATACTTGGGACTGGGACTGTTTTTTACAGGAGTTCAGGGGTGATTCTTGTGGAACAGCAGAAGTTGGCTGAAGATCACCAACCTGACTGGGAGAACAGACCTCTGATACCCATTGACAAGTCATGCACACCAGACACCCAGCACATCCTGGCAATATGATTGATTATATTGGGAGAAGGAGGAATTTGTGTTTGGTGTGTGACTTGGTGTTCCCATGGCATTCCCTGCCCAGGGCTGGGAGAAACTGTAGACACCAACACTGGCAGCTGAAACACATTGAACCACAGGCAGAGGCTTTTGCTAGAGGTGCAAACAAGACACAGTTTAGTCCTTGTCACACTTTGGGGCTGTGCAAACAGCACTGGCCAGAACTGAGAAATGATTTTGTGGGGTGCAAACATCTTTTAATGGGCTCATTGGAAAACCTCCTTTTATACTGCAACTGGAAGGTTGAAAATCTCAGGCTGGTGGCTGCCGAGGGACATGCCCCTCCAAGGTCAACTAGTTCAGAGCTCTGGATTGGTAGAAGATTCTCAGAAAATGCTAATTTTATCATTGGTTTTGAGCCCAGTTCTGGTCTGGAGGTGATCTTGCTATCGTGCATTCAGAAGTCAATCAAAGATACATTGAACAACGTTTTGGATGAGCAGTTGGATGGCTCTTTAGTCCCTGAGTCTGAAAATCAAACTGAGAGGCCTCCAGAGGCTTGCTGAAGTGAGGACAGGCAGTGATGCCAAATGCTGTCTGAAAGAGCTCCATGTCCACAAGAACCCTGCTCACAGCAACGCGTTCCCATTTCTTAGACGGATCTGTGTCCTGTGCTGTCTAGCCAGAGCATAGATTTCCTGCCAAATACTCCTTGCTGTGCTATTACCTCATCCCTCTGACACACTGTTTGTCCAGTTTCACCATTTTTCCTGCCCTGTCTGGAGGGTGAACTCTCCAAGACAAGGACTTTGCATCCGCTGCAGCTCCACAATGTCCCCAAACGCTGTGGATGGGTCACCAAGAGGTTCTGCAGGGACTTCTCTGCAGGGACACAAGGGACTCTTTTCTTGTGTCAGTCTTAGCTGGTTTGGGGTAGGTAGAGTGAGGTGGGGAGAACTGTCAAATGCAGTGGGAGAAAATCCATAGGACAGAAGGTACAGCCACTCTTCCTTGCAGCTCCTAACACGGCCCCACCACTGCCAAGAAGGAAACAAAGCAGGGAAGCCAAGAAAAAACCCACAGACCCTGTAGCCTTTGTGTGGCAGAGCAAACATCGCATGTAAATCAGCATGCAAATGAGGCTGGCGAGGCTCTAACGAGAAGAAGTTACCACCCAGCTTCCCGATGCAGCCCCAAGGCTAAGAGGAGTATTTCACTGCACAGGAGCATCCGGAGCTCAGGCACAAACCTGGCTGGCAAGGAGTGGAATAAAAAGGGCAATTTAAGACAAGGGTGGCTGTAAGTAGCAGATGAGAAAACACAATAAAAGGGAAGATTTCTTACTCTGCGAGTGAATCCATTTACTTCAAAGGTACTACATTTGTTTGATACAATAGCATAACGTTTTTATTGGGGACTAATTGAGCCAGTGATATAATTACGACAGTAAATTAAGGCCTGAAGTATACTTTGAATTTAGGAATAAATTCGTTGATCCTTCCTTATCAGTGGCATGTAGGAAAATGACCAGACTGATTTAGCAAGGAGGGATCCTTATGTATTGGCCATCTCAGGAAAACGATGAGCCCTCTTTCCACATAAAAATGAGTGATACATTAACTGCTTTGACTGCAGCCTTTTAGTCACTGCTTGCTATAATCAGTTTTACTAGTGGGTTAATAAAATTTAATTAATAGTTAATTAAGGCTTACAGTCAAGTATATCCATTTTTGATTACTTTATCATCACAGTGTTTACATGAAGGCACAAAGCAGAGCCCAAAATTCATCTGTCTCCGAGTGCTGCTCAGGACAAGCAAGGGAGAAAAGCTGCATTGCCTTTGAGCCTTGGGAAGGGGACAGAGGCAGTCAGGAAAGCTCTTCTGGGGATGACAGGCTGTGTCTATGTCTTTTGCTTACGAGTTTGCAGCAGAATTCTTTAAAACCTCCGCATTCCTCCAGTCTGACTTTTCTTGCTGGTTCCAGCCAGGCCCATCTGATCAGCTACTGCTCAGGAAAACAAAAAGGCACACATCAAAGAGCCAGAAATTCTCCCAATAAGTTCATCCTTACCCCATCACGATTCTGCCAATTTAGTGTCCAGATATCCTCAAAGAGGATTAATAAATCCAACTTTAGCTCCAAAACTGGACCAAGCTTTCTGCAGTTCAGTGACAATCCAGGTGTTTGACGTGTTGAAGGAAGCTTCAATCACACGTACACCCAGCAGAGACTGGATATTGGAAAGGAGAAAAGCCCTTGAATAATGTGTTTAATGCAGAAAAATGCCATCGAACACTTTTTTATGGAAGTGTATCCCTCAGAAACTGCTGACTTCTCCTTTATTATATTTAGCAATACAAATAGCTGAGAACTGTGTTTGAGCTCATTGCAGATAAAGTGCTGGAAAGATAGTGGTGGAGTGAAGGGACATTTATTTCTCTTACTGAGACCAGCACCGTGCTGCCACAGCTGGCGAATCTTATCTCTAAGGTTTTTCTTGGGAATAAAGCATTTAGCCTTTGTAGCTGGGTCTTGTTACAAGGAGCAGGAGAGAAGATTCAATTATGTGCCCTGGCACGGGGAAGGGGAATGAGCAAAAGGAAGAAAGTCATGCAGCAATCATCAATGCCCTGAACTGCACACAGGAGACCTGATTGACCGCAGCAGTGTGATCCCAGAGAGAAAAGGAAAGATGAGTGCCTAGAGTGCCCTCCAAGACAGGTATGATCTTGGGAATCTGCAGATGTGTTGTTGCATGATATCAAGATCTCTCTAGTGTTTCTCCTTGGAAGGGTTTACAGATAGAGAAATATTGCTCTTCCCCCAGAAATCACCCTAGGAAACAAAAGTAAGAGCTCAGAACCTCCTTTCCCCAAGTAAACAGTGTAGCACAGTCCTTGGATTTATTATTGTAATTTCTACAGGAATTACTGATATTCCTGCTGTATCCTTGCTAACCTTGCCTCAAAACCAGCCAAGTATCAACCAGGGGATGATACTGCATGAGTGCAGCCCATTAGGCAGTTTTTCACTCTTGCAGATGGGCCTGACAATATGAAACCCTGGCCAGGTTTGGCCCAGCGTGCTGCCAACCCCTCACTGAGCTGGAAGCCCGCTCAGAGGACGGTGTTTGCTCCGAGCTGCCAGCGTGCCCCACGCCTGCTGAGCCTCACCTCCACGTCCAGGCAGCCACGGGCACATCCAAGAGCAGGGCAACCTGCTGGGCTTCCATCAAAGGCTCATTTATCTCTTGTGAAAGTACATGACGTATCAAACCGTTTGCCTTGATTAATGATGCTAATTAAGCTAATGGATTTGAGCAATTTTACAATTGGTATTTTTATGTAATTTTGTTTTTGCTCTGCGGTAGCCAGGACTTACTGCCCTGTCAGCTTCCCTCCGTCATGTTCAACATTATGCACAGACATCATCTTTAAGGTCATATAAATAAACAAAGCAAGAAAGCTCCTCAGAGTTATCCCAGCCCTCCCCCTGCCACTCGCTGCACACTCCCAGGATGTGCAACGAAGCAGATTGCAAAAGAAGAGAGCAGAGTCACCAAAAGCAATATCCCAGTCGAGAAAAAGATTGGATTTGGGGGGTCAGGAGGTTGGATTTGGCTTCTAGAAACCCAGGTCCTTGTCTCAAGTGTCCTGTGAGTCCTTGGGGACATGAGGAAGCTAGTTCCTTCCCCATCAGTAAATCAGATAAACTAGGAGGATGTTGTCTTACAGGGGAGGAGGCTGAGAACACAAACACAAAATTCTGGACTTGATGATCTTAAAGGTCTTTTCCAGTCTAAATGGTTCTATGATTCAATTCGATAGCACAGCTGTGTCAGAGAGAGGGATGCTGACCTAAATTTGGGGTCTGAAGGAGATGCTGTGACAGTGACTGAACACCTGAGGTACAGACCAGGTAGATCAGGTGGTGCTGAAGGGAGAAGCTGTTTGCATGGCAAACAACAGGAGCAAAGGGCAAGAACTGGGCATGCAGTTTCCTCAGTGCAGTATTGATCACACTGAGGAGGCTTTAAAAATCCTGTCGCTTTTATGGAGTGCCTGAATCCCCACAGGTGGAATTTGTGGGTCTTTATTTGTTTACAGGACACCATCAACCAGAGAGCCATGTAACTACTGACCATGTAATTACACTGTAAGGCAAGTTCCACATGTTGACAGGGTAAATAAAATAGCAGGTTATTTTTTTCCTGTCTGCAAGGGAGAGGACTATCATGAGATCTTACAGCTGCAAATTATGTAGTAATTATGGCTTCAATAACCAGGCAACTTCTAATATCATTACCAAGTGATTGCCAGGGAGACTGTCACGTTCTGGGATACATGAATCATGGATACTGGAGAATGAATGACCTGGCAGCTCCAAGTACCAATCCCACCAATTCATTTTCCACTTTTGTCCAGTGTATTTTTAAGCACCTCAAAGGAGGGTTTTCATAACCAGCCCTGGGAGATGCTGCTGCCCATCAGGAGGAGAAATGCTGGCCTTCATCCCTGTAGCTGGCTATTTATGCCCCACACTCCTCACTGCTAACAAACCCCTGGCTCCTGGATCAGTCTCCTGAGAGTGCCTGAGTCTGATGGCATTGAAGGAGCCAAGCAAAGAGCCAAGAGCAGGAAAACCTCTGTGGAGCCTTACTCAGCACCCTGCTAAAGCAATAATTACCTATGCAGAACTCCAGCTCAGCTGATAGCACTGGGCACTATCTGTAGGCCTAAATCTTGGCCAAACTTGCAGAAATGTATAATCTCTCATGCTGAGCATGCTTGCAGGAAGAGGCACACCTGGAAAATGAGAAGGCTGTGTGTGGGTGAGAGAAAGAAATTAATAATGATTATAGGGTTTCATATACTTTAGGGTTTGTGCCTGAAATGAAACTGTGTTTGATGACTCGTGTGTTTAGTGAACCTAGAAACCAGGTCAATGGGTCAGCAAGGAAGTAGCTAAGAGGCATTTGGGTGTGTGCCCTGCTCTGCATTAGGACTCAGAGGAAGGAGGCAGGAGTTAAAGCTTTGGCTCTGCCAGAGCTGCAGCAAAATTGCACTGTGGGATGGATTCCACATTGCTTGGAGAGCCCAGTGCCCTTCCCAAGGGAGCTGCCAGTGCAGCACCTGGGGCACCCTGGGGGTTATGGGGTGTCCAGATTTCACAGACTGAGTGAAGGAGGTGCCTGCCTTGGCAGATGGGCCATGGCCAGGTCTCTGCTGAAGATGGCAGAGCTGTACCTAACAACTGCCCTGGGGTATCACACAGCATCAGACTGATTTCCTGAGCATGTACCACTTTCGTACAAACAAAGCCATACATTTTTTCTTAAATTCTACATCCCTCTAATTCAATTTTTAATTATTGTTCCTTATCATGCTCAGTGTGTTTCTGCTGCACTTAGGAAACTGTCTCTTGTGGTTAATTTAACACCTGCAAATTCCCAGAGCTGTTAACCTAAATCTAGTGGATAAAATCTTTGCCATACATTTAAAAGATCACGAGGTCAGGTCTACTTGGGGCTGAACTTTTGTTACCAAGCACATAAGTGTCTATTTTACTTTCTCTATAAGACAGACCACTGTAGGCTTTGTACTTATTTATCATCATTATCGGAGACATTCTGCAGTTGACTGAAATGTTATGCAACAGACAAAATCTCAGAAGTGAGTGCTTTTGGGAATATTTCTTTACCATACTCTGCCTGAGAAGGACAAATATTGATTCAGAGACTTTGGGTACATTGATTATCCTTTTAGGGAAAGCATGATAGCATTAATAAATCTTGGAATTTTACTCTTTGTGTTTCTGACTGTATTCTCAGCATGGTCACATGCTGAATAACTGATTAGGGTCTCTTTTATATGTTTTGGGGTTTTCTCTTTAACAGCACACTGTTGAAATGAATGAGCCTTTTCTCTGCCATTGCCTGAATTCCTCCCTTTCCCCCTAAGCACATGTACAAGAGAAAAAGGGTCACTAATCAGAGCTCATAAACCTTTTCCAAATGACAAGCTATTACTTCCCTGACCTGTAAGAAGTAAGGCTTGGCTGCCTTTTTTCTTAAAAATGGAGGGGAAAAGAAAAACTTTGAGGAGTAAACCAAAGCCAAGCATTTCAGGTGGTTTTGGATGAAAAGAGAGGAAAATTTTAGTGTCCAAGGCCACCACTCATCAAAAATTTCTTGCCATCCTCCTTTTCATTCAAACTAAAGAAGCAGTAAGTTGATTGTCTGAGAAGATCTTATCTGCCCCAGTAATTGACTGAGAAGACCCAACATTGCTTCAAACCTGAGAGGAGGAACTCTGAGCTCCCAGCAGGGACCAGAGGAGTGATCTGATCTTCTCCCTCTGAAATATCAGATCAACATGCCCTAGACCTTAGCTGGCCAAGAGATCAGCACACTTACAAGCTCTTAGGAAAAAAAAAATAGCCTAATTGCTCAGAAACCTACTCCTTCCACCTTCCCTGAGGGTATGGAAAGCAGATGATGGGTCAGAAGGGTCAGGAGCAGGCTCTGATGTCTCCTGGCAGTGGCCCTAAAGGAGTAGCTGTTTTTCCTCAGATGAGGAGCCAGCAGGACAACCACCACTGTACAAATTATGCCTCTCTCCTTGAGGTTAAAGGAAATCTTTCAGAGGACATCTGTGACCCCGACAGATCAATGGCAGGTCAGATACCACTCAGAAACATGTATGATATTGGCACCTGCCTGGCACGGTGCTCCAAGGAAAACCACCCTTGGCCAATTCCTCCTGAAGACAAGGCAGCTAATTTGGGCTCATAAATCACGGGTCGTGGGGAATCACGTTGGAGGACTGGGCTTGCAGTTCATTCTTATCAGTGTTTCTCAGGTCTTTGCTTGCTGTCAATAGTCCTCCACTTGATGTGGCAGAAGGCATTATCATACAGCTGTAATTACAGTCCTCTCATTTTGGAGGCTCCTCAGCAGTTATAAACGTGTGCTTAAATCAAAGGAATTGCGCTGATGTGCAGCCGATGAGGATCTGCCCTTCAGTTTTAGAGGCACCACTTTTAATTTGCTTCTATCATTTTCCTGCAGGGGAGCAACATGGCAAACTATCTGCACACAGATGAGAAGGAAACAGTGTTTTCCCAATTCTGAACAGATTCAAGCATGTTGGTTTAAAGCAAGGGCAAATTAGGAGGTACAGTCCAACACAAACTGTGCTACCTTCCCGCTGGAGCACAAAGCACAGTCCCTGCTCAAATTTTCTCAGTTATATGTAGCACTTTATACTCAAACCCAAAGCAAATAGGAGGCATTCCACAATATGCTTGTCCTCTAAGGAAGTGGGAAAAATAAACTGTCAGGGCAATATTCAAACCTGTCTCCTTGTGTCCCATGGAAAGTTACTTGGATGCCGTGGTTGAAATGAGGGAAGGAGCAGCACCTAAACCTTTCTGCTCAAAAATCTCCCAGATCAGTAGCCTGTCAGTGCTGGGGCCAGGCTTTCAGCTGGGCTGACTCTGTGTGAGGCCACCATGCCTGTGACAATCGAGGAGATGCCTCCTGGTTGTAAGCTCAGCCCCCACAAACACGGCTGCCCTCCCCCAGCACTTGCTCTGTTCCTTCCCCGGCAAGGAAGGAAACCTGAGAACACTTTCTGGTGAGAGCAGGGAGCTTGACAGGCTCATAAATATCCCACCGTGTACCCTTTCCTTTCTGTCCTTTGAAAGAAAAGACTGATACTAAGGAAGCATTTGATCACATTGGATTTGTGCCATTTTGCGGCTTACTTGAATGAGCTGAAGGCAAGAGCTGGGAGCAGCAGAGCCTGGGGGATTTCATGGGTGCAGCAGGTTGTTGATGCAGAGAAAGGGCAGCCAGGACTGAGGTAACAGTGGCTCCATCACTCAGGCCAGCTGGAAACAGCCCCAGTGCCTGCTCAGGAGGTGAAGAGGAGGAGCAGAGCAGGGTTGGGTGCTGAAGGTGCCTCGGTTTGTAAAGCCCAGTGTTGGTGCATGTGGCTTCTGAGTCACTCTTTCTGGTGACTTGAAATGAGAGGGGACAAAGGGACCTCCAAGAAGGGTAAAGAGTGTTTTAAGCCGCCTCAGAGCATGAAGAGTATCTCTCCTTCTGCACTGGCTAGATCTGTGTGTCACTATCATGCACAGATTGCAAAACAGCATACAGGTGGGGTTTACCCCAATGGCACTGGGCATTCAGTCTCTCTGCCCCAGGTAAGACACTTCCAGCCCCATTTTCCCCACTGTATATCTACACATGAGAGGGATCAGTACTCTGCATTTGCAAACTGGTAAAAGCTGGTGTTAGTTTTATGTCAAATACCCAAGGCAGTTCTAACAATGTAACTAAATTCTATATCTAATTTCTCATTTTCAGGGTTTGTGGCTGTAAATCTGAGCTCTTGACACAATCTCTAGTTGGGACAGATTGGCCTTTTGAAAGCTATTCCTGCTCTTACTTTGGAGCTCTGCTTTGGCCTAAGATATGGGCTCTTAGTTTGCAAATGCAGTGTAAATTTATAGTGCTATGTAGAAGAGAATAAATGAGTCTTTATACCGGGTTCTTGGATTTTTTACAGCTCCTATGAATAAAATACAAAGCGACTTGAAAGGCTTTATTAAATAAGAAGGTGGGTGTCTTAAGAGCGATCAGTTATAGGCATTGTGTCGGTGTTGCGAATTGTTGGTTTTAAAGCCTTTGGAGCAATCTATAGTTGATCCAAATGATAAAACCTTTGCAGGCTTCAGGGAGCTCTGACAGCTTGCACCAGCTGGGGATCTGTCCTGCATTTCCAATGAGGATTAACACAGTACTGCATTTTTGGCTGTGTTTTGGTAAGGGGATATCCCCTAACAGCCCATGGAGAAATCAATTTTGGTGTGAGTAATTGCTTGGGGTGTGAAAACAGCATCATCACCACCCTGGGTCTGCTGGGCCTGCACCTCACATAGGGCTGGAAAAGGGTTTGTATGGAACATGCCTGGAATGTGCCAGCAACAAGCCACGGCCTCTCCAGGACCTTGGGATGAAACAGAGAAGCTTTTTATTCTTTCAGAGGGTCTAAAGCCCATCTTGTCCCCTTTGCAGGTGAGGTCAGATCATTTACCTATGAAGCTGGTTCCATGGAAAAAAGCCTCATCCTGGCACTAATCCTGAGGCAGCCTGTTTGCCTGTCACCTACACCATGGCACAGCTTCCAGTCTGCTCTTTTCTCCTTTGACTTCTTTTTCTGTGCAAGGAGAAACCCTTTTTTCCCCCTCTTCTTTCTCAACTGTTGGAAGAAAACCAGTTATCCCAGCAGCAGTCTGGGGCAGGATCTGGAGCTCAGGGTCCCCATAACCCTGCCAGGGCAGCACAGTGACAAACCCAGCCCTGCAGCTCAGCCCAGTGTAGAGCTGAATATCCTTCCTGGCACATCCTGGGGTGGAGTGGGATGGGATGAGGGCTCCTCACTGCCCTCCAGCTCGCAGTGTGTTGCGGGAATGCATGCCAATGAGAATCTCTCCTGGCTCCTGCAGCTCTGAGCACAGAGCAGCTTTTAATTACCCACGAAGGAGAGAGATCCACAGCTATCCCATACTAATGATGACCGAGTGTCACCCTCCACACCACCTTCCTCTCTGAACCTAAGGTATCTATGGAGAGGAAGCAAATGGGAGACAGGAATACATGCCTGGCGTATGTTGTATAGGTGAATAAACATATATATCTGTATATAAATGCATCATAGAAATGTTCTGTCTGACAGCATGATGATGCAGTCAAGTGACATGAAGAGCTAACAACAGTAAATAATTCTGCCATTTTTACAACCAAAAAATATTTTCATTAGTCGATGTGGAAACACCATACAAAGATTTCACTGATGCTCCCTTTTTTTTTTTTTTTTTTTTTTTTAAATAAGGAAATAAAGAATTGGAAGATGAAGTAACTTTGCAAACGTGGTACCATGGTTGACAGATTCACATCTTACCTGCAGAACAACTCTTTTTTCTTGCTAGGGAAATCCCAAACTAAGCTCTTTCTTATTGTATTTACCTTCTTGTCCAATATACTTGGGGATGTTTTTGGTGGTTTTTGCATTATCACTTGCTAAATATATCACAACCCATCATTTACTTGGCTCTGCAGCTCCGAGACCTCCACATGCCTTTCCCTCCTTGCAAAATGAATTGCTGGCTCAAATATTTAAATATAAAAAAAAAAAATACCACCATACAGTATACAAGCAATTTGTTATCACAGTGTGCAAACAAGGTAGAGAGCGGAATATGCTAAAGTAAATTTTATGTATAGCTACTGTGTAAATTTGCCTGTTTCCCAAGAGTGGTATTGTCACTATTAATCGTAATAGCGTTTCTAATATGGCGTATTTCCAATATTTTGCCCTTATTTAGGATTCTGATCATACAACCCCATTTTATTCCTGTGGTGCTTCCCCTTGGCTTTCTGAAGCCTGTCCAGCTCTGGTGTGAAGGGTCATGGTTGGTGGCACAGGGGAGGAGCAGGCAGGGGCTCCTCAGCTTGCTGTGCCCACCCGAGTCCCCAAGAACCTGTGCCCACCCCACTGTCCAAGGACAGTCACCGTGTCTCTTGCATCCCTCCTGTGTGTGGAGCCCTGAGGCAGCAGAAAAGGGCCCCAGCCCCTGTTTCCAACACCAGAACGGGAAGTTTCTGTGAGCTGAAGGCTGTCATGTGCCCCTTGCTGTTTGCTGAAATGTTGTGCACGGGGTTAGGGGAGAATGAGATTGTTTGGAGAGCAACACTGGAGCGATGTGGGAAGGCAGAGGGAATAAGATCACTTCCAAGTGGGCTGGGCTGTGTGAGTGTCCTTGAGAGTGGCTGTGAAGGGTTTCTGCCAGCGCTGATGGAGCGCAGCCGCTCCTGTGGGCAGGAGCCTGGGGACTGCTGCTCCAGGTGAGCTCTGCAGGTCAGGGCAGGTCAGGGACTCCAGGAGAGTGTTTGCATGAGCCACCCACCTAAAGGAGGAGCAAACCACTGCCTTTAACTGCTTCAGGGTGCAATCCCCCTGTTTATGTAGGCATGGCTTAATGCAGGCTGACCTTCCTCTGCCTAAACCCTGTGGTTCTTGAGAGCCTGGCAGACGCACCCTCCTCAGGCTCTGCTGTTTCAAACATTCATTTAAAAGAAGCAGCATCCTTGCACACAGGTCATACAAAGCACATGTGCCTTCCTGCTGCCAGAGACAGGTACAGGACGTTGATTCTGCACCACTGGAGGGTTTTTTTTTCAAGGGAAATGCAACCCGATCAATAAGCACCAGTTGAAAGGAGAGGCAAGAAAAGACAGCAAGTGGCTGGGTGCTGGTAGCACTGAAACAGTTAAAAACATTAATCTAGTTTTGTTTTAAAGCTAAAGTAAGTGCTGTGGGAAACCTTCACATATTCTCTTGGTGGGAAGGTGATATTTTATAACAAGCTTGGTGAGCTCCTGCTCTGTGGTCTAAAGCAAAACCTTTAACCTCCTCCACGTCTGCCTTCTCAGCATAAAGAGAGAACACCAACTCACCCTGCCTTGGTAAAAAGCTTCAAATGCCATGGAAGAGGTGTTTAAAAGAGCTTCTTGTATCCCCATGAGATGAGAAAGGCAGGGCAAAAGATCTCCACACACTGTGGATCAGGAGAGCTTCTCTGACTTCAGTGGAGCATCACCAGTTTGTCTCTTCTCCTGTTTTATACCCACCTTGGAAAGGACAGAAAATGGGTCACTCTCAGCTGGGCTTGACCCAGTTCAGCCAGGACTGGGCTATTCCAGCAGTTCTAGTATTAACCCTCCAGGGTTATAAATTGTTCTTATGACTGAGCTAGAGCAGATTATCCTCTTTTTTTTTTTTTTATACTCCTGAGAAGTGTGTGAATGGAACAATTTACAAGGCACCAATAATTACCTGCAGTTCTTTTGAACACCCAGAAGAACCATTCAGGATCCAGTAAATAAAAAAGGACAGTGTTGTTGTGACCCTTCCCAGCCTCTCTTGGTCTGAGTTACCCATTATGCAGTAAATAAATAACTATCAGTTATATGGCTATTTTTTTTTTAATAAAAACACTTCCAACTGCTTTGCTTTCCCTTAATTAAAAACACATCAAGCCATGGATAAAGCATTGTGGAATGGCTTGTTGTGGCATTGCCTTTTACAGCTGGGAAGCGAATTTCTAATAAAATGGTTTTTGAAAGGAATATTGCCTTCATTCAAATCTCCTATAAAAACTACCCATCCATTAATTCCAATTAATGACACTACAGCATTTCCACTAACACTGGTAGTAATTCTTGGCTAATAGATGATTTTCAAGAAAATCAGAATCAATGTTATTTTGGACAGGACCCTTGCAGAATTAATTTACTGCCCTGATGTTAGTTAAACCAGCATATAAATCACAGTGGTTTGAACTGGTTTCTCAGTGCCATTGAACCCAGTCCATGACATAAGTTTCCTGTGAGCTTTACAGGGAGTATATAAAAAATATTTTTTTTTTAATTAAAATAAATATATACACTCCACCCCCCAAAAATATATATGTATATAATATGTAATATTTGTTGTTCAGTCACCAAAGTGGAAGAGGAGAACCAATTACACACTGAACTGCTCAGGAAATATTGAGTAAAAATGAAGTTTCTGATAACTTCTAATGAAAACTGAGGAGCAAAACACACGAGACAGTGATGGGGACTGCATGGGAATAGAAGGTTTTGACAGGCAAGGAAAATTTCACCTGCCCCTAGTAAGAGGCTTCACACAGTGATGGGAAGGGTTAAGTCATTTCTTCCTCCTCCTGAAGGACTTTAATTAACAGCTGATCATGTTGCTTAATCTATGCATCTCTGCCTACCTGCTGTTGTTCTTTTGTCCTTTTGGAGAAAGGGTGGTAAAACTTAAATTGTTGACCTTGAAAAGCAATCATTCTGCAATCACCTCATTGGAAGAGCTAACAGCATCTCTGGAAGCTCCACATAAACACCAAAAAGGGTGGACAGCAGTAAAATCAGGATGGGCTTGGACCAAGTAATCCCCCTTCCCTCTACTATATATCATCAGTTTTACACCTTTACCAGTGACCTTGCTGCTAGTGGGAACCTTTGTGTGTAAGAGCAGAATGAAGCGCAATTAATGTAAAACTAGCTGTCTATGTGGGCAATTCTGGGTTAATTTAAGTCTGCTCACCAAAATCACTGGAGCCTGAGCAAGGCAGCTCCTGTGTTGAAACCCACAGGCAGCATGACAGCGAGGCCCATACCCTTGAAACGCCCCAAAAATGTTGAGCACATCCCGTGACTGCTCATCTGTGGATAAAAAAATTCCCACAGTACACCTGGAAGAAGACCAAAGAGGTGGCTGATGGGATGACAGCACATCCCGGATGGTGACAGGACAAATTTCCTAAGCTCATTGACCGTCGCCAGCTACTTCCAGGCCAGCGGATGCTGAAAATGTTCTTATCGGCAAGAGGCTCATGGTGATCTGGGATCGAAGGCTTAAGAATAGAAAGGGAGGTTATTTATGCTTTATTTCATGTATCAATACTGTGAGAAAAATGCAGAGAGCAGCAACATGAGAGATTTCTGAAAGAGAAAAGACACAAAGGCAAGCTGGGGGATCACTAATGTAATTCTTTTCTTTTTTTTTCTTTTTCTTTTTTTTTCTCCCCCAAAGCATTCATTTTCTAATGATTCAGCTGGGCAATTCAAGTCAACTCCCCTTTTGTGTGGTGGATTTAGGTAGAAAACCCAAAGGGTGTTTATTTTGCAGTGTATTTCAGTGAAATGACACTAACAGCCAGGGGTACAAGGATGGCATTAGCCGCTCTCGCAGCAGCGCGTTCAAGGGCTCGGCTGGGGCCCACTATCACCATCCCTCCCGCCGCCACCAGACAAGAAGGCAACTTAATAGAAGCAGTTTCCAAATCACAGAGCCCTGTAACCTGTCATTTTCTGGATGGCTTTATTATAGCTTTCTGTATCTGAAAAAACCCCAGGTTGATCCTTCACCAGGTTAAAGGGATTGCGGGGTTTCCCGGCTGATGGGAACGCCGTGCTGTGCAAGTGCTGGCAGCTGAGGAAATATTATTGCAGCTGATAATAAGGAGCATTAATGAAAAGAGCTACATCTGCTCGCTTGTAGCAGCGTGTCTAAATGCAAACAGGCTCCTGGAAAACTTCAACTTTGCCCCAGCATGGCTCAGCCTCAGATTTTGGGGGCTGTGGGGTGCAGACCATCACTCGTCCCCCATACAGAGGGTTCCCAGGGAATCTATTCTCACACCACATCTGGATGCTGCATTTTGAAGATTTAATTCCAGCTATCTCACAGTGGAAAATGTGCTTAACACTGAGCCATTCAATATGGCTTAAGCACTTGCTTAAAGCAAAGCAAATGCTCAAGCATTCACCTGGTTAAGGATTCTTCCCTGAACGAGGAGTGAGACATGGTGTTTTTTAAACTGATTGATATATTTGGAGTAAGTCAGTATTAATGATCATGTAAATTAAAATCTGGAAGGCAGCCAACTTTTTAAAAGCTTCGTCTGACACTGCAACTCCTTGCAAATCGACTTTGTGTTCCAAAGATACAGACATGGAAATGCACTTTTACTCACAAATATTTCTGGGCACAGGATGCTTTTTAAAAAAGCTCCAGTAGTTACCCTGACGAGGTGACCACGAGGGTCGAGTGACATTAAGATCAGTTTGGAATTTATTCAAAATAACCCAAACATACCCATCATGAATGAATTCTGTTAAAAAAATTAATGATAATGTACATTGATTACTTACTCCTTCTTACTGTGGCATGAACTGGGCTACAAGGAGAGATGAGGACCTGCTCTGAATGTGTTGAAACAAAACAGAGCCAGGGAAAACAAAACTGACGTGAAGGAAGGCTTATAATTCTGTGTCACATGTTAATCTCAGTGAAAAATAATGCTGTCAGGTTTTACCCTCGCTGATTCCCATTTGGTACTCATCCAGGGAAGTTCAGCATGCCAGGAACCGGCACGTTGCATTAGTCAGGGCCTGTTGATCAACCCCACTGAAGGACACAGAGTTGCCTTTATGTCTCTGAGCATACTCAGATTAATTCACTTTAATAACATCCTAAGAGCAAAACAGGACGGTGCCTCTTTCGTCCTGCCAGTGCAGCAGGGAAATGAGTGCTGCTAGTGATTACACAGCTCAGAAATTCAGTTTGCTTGTGACTGGGTGTGTTTCAGGCTCCACCTTTCCTGCAATCCATGTGACGTTTGCTGTGCTTCCTTTTCCTAAAGGGAAGAAGTGACTAAGGTAGGCAGAAGGATAGACAGAAGGATAGGGAACTGGCATGGACTGCTTCAGATCAGAAGGTGGGATGGCACCTTCCAGAACCTAAAGGGGCTCCAGAAGAGCTGGAGAGGGACTTTTTACAAGGGCGTGGAAGGATAGGACAAGGGACAGTGGCTTCAAATTGACAGAGGGCAGGGTTGGATGAAATTTGAGGAAGGAATTCTTGGCTGTGAGGGGCTCAGGGTGCCCAGAGAAGCTGTGGCTGCCCCATCCCTGGAAGTGTTCAAAGCCGGGTTGGATGGGGTTTGGAGCAACCTGGTCTAGTGGAAGGAGATGATCATTAAGGTCCTTCCCAGCCCAACCCAGCCCAACCCAGCCCAACCCAACCCAACCCAACCCAACCCAACCCAACCCAACCCAACCCAACCCAACCCAACCCAACCCAACCCAACCCAACCCGACCCAACCCAACCCAACCCAACCCAGCCCAGCCCAACCCAACCCACGGTCTGATGCTGTGATCTACTCAGGGCAGGAGGGTTTGGGGTGTATCAGGAAGGCAGACACAGAGGGCTGGCAGAGTGACGCACAAGAAAGCCACTGTGGCACGGCCAAGGCTTTGTGCTGGGTATGACAGTGGCCACCCCAGAGAGACAAAAATGTCAGGATTTGGAGTAATCCTCTCCTTCCCTGCATCTCGGCTGCTGACTCCACCAAAAGCCTGGATGCCCCACTAGTGCCAGAGCCACCAGCTCTTTCCCCTGTGGCACATCCACATGCCAGGGCATTGCACCCAAGGGCACCTGAGAGCCCCAAATATACCCCCAGTGTATTTTACATCATCTCTGTCCTTCAGTGATGTCCCCTTGGCTCCATCTAAAGCTTTTCCAAGAGAGAGATCCCAGGGCTGCTTCGTAAACTAATCTTGTAATCACTCCTCTTTTTTGCCCAGGCTATCAGAGCAAAATGTCTCTACAGTGCAGTACATTTATTAAAGTCCTAATGGAATTAGAGTCCTCCCACCAAAAAGCCAGATGGTTGGTGTTTTTATGTTATTAGTTAATGCAATTTAGTATTAAAGTTTTGAGTTAAAAACAGTGTGTGTTGTTTTCTTTATGACATCTGCTTATATTCTGCCAGCAAGATGAAGTTATGTTTAAACAGGGCCTTTCCTTTATTAATGAAGTCAATTAAAAGAATGACCCAAAGGAAGGGGATATTCAGTTTTGGAAGCAATCACCTTTTATTACTGCGGGCAGTGCTGGCTCTGGGAGCTGCAATGCTGAGCCTGCACTGGAAAAGGCCCTCAATGTCCATCGTGTTTAACAGGCAGGGGGGATAAAACCTGCAGAGTGTCGCAAGGGACTTCATATTTTTGAGGCCGTAAAATATCTTCCTCTCAGTGACTGGCAGCTGCCAGCAGTGTGCGTGGGTTTGAGGAGGGATGTCCTTGGGCAAAGAGCACTCTGATGGCCACAGGTTTGCTCAGTCCTCATCCTTCATTTCCAAACCCATCACACATGGTGCAAAGGCAACTCCAAGACTATTTCTCAGGCGGGCAAAAGGCTTGATTGCACACAATGCCACTTTCTGCGTTTTATTCTCCCTCTTCCTTCTTCGTTTTATGGATGTGTTTTATGATATAGCAGCAAGGACAGGTCCCTCTCACTGATTTTAGCACAGTGTTGGGAATGGAGAGGTATTTCTGATCACTCCAGGCTGCCCTGATGATGGCAAAGAGAAGCTCTAAGGGGAAGGAACCAGGGACAGCCTCCATTCCCAGGAGCTTGTCCTCCACCAGGACAAAGCCCAGGCTTCCCTGGCCATCAGGGGTGATGGCTCTCCCCTCAGGCTGGTGTTACCTAATTCCCCATGCTGAAGCTTCAGCCTCATGTAAAACTGCTGAAATTTACTGGGGGTCTCCTCTATATCAACCCCCCCTTTCCCTTTCCATAGCACTGTCCTTGCTGACCTTTCACATTTAGGATTAGGCAGAATGAAAGACAAAATCTTCATTCAATTCAGATAAATTTTAATTTTCCTTTTACTCTCTCTACTTTCTTTCTTTCTTTTTTTTTTTTTTTTTTTTAATTTATTTATTTTTATTTTTTTAATACACACATCCCCAAAAGCCATCCAAGCAGCAGCAATGCCATCAAGCTAAAGCTCTCAGCAGCAATCATAGTTGCTCTGGAATGTGAAATTGTGAAATACCCACAGCTATACCCTGGAAATATTACCATAGCATTTATGGATGGACACTGCCAGGAGAGCTGGGCAGATTTTGGCTGGGTTAGTCTCTAATCTCACTGAAGCCAGCGAGAAAAATCCAAAATTAAACCAGTGAGCACCTCAGCTGTAACTTGATTGCTGTTTTCTGCATATTAACATTGGTACTAAGTCAATAACTATCTATTAATTAGAAAACTAAGAAAAAAATTCAGATCCATCTCAGACAGGCAAAATGAATCACCAGAAAAAAATGGAGTGAGGTTTGTTTCATCTGCCTAAACATCAACCTTCTTCTGGTACATGCAGAGTGGATTTCATGGCTGCTGTTCTTGGAGCAGAAAACAGGGTGTTTTAAAAATGGGGATGTATCTGTACAGCTGTTAACCTGCAAAGCACAGCTTTATACTTAATAAGTACATACAAAGTATTCTATTCTATTCTATTCTATTCTATTCTATTCTATTCTATTCTATTCTATTCTATTCTATTCTATTCTATTCTATTCTATTCTATTCTATTCTTATTTCTATTTCTATTTCTATTTCTACTCTATTCTGTCCCATTCCCCAACCTTGGCAGTGCTCCTTGCCATGTGTGCACTAAGTGGTGCAGTTCACATCTGTCATGCATGGCAGGTTTCCTCTCCTGTTTCCTCTCCTCAGGCCTGGAGCTGGTTTGTGGCTCAGTGCTTTGCATTGCTAATGATCAGCTTGTTAGATTTGATGCCTGTACAGGAAAGAAGTTTTCTGTGTCTGGGGGCTGTGGGGTGCTGGACACTGGGGTGGTCTTGCAGATGCTCCCTCTCACAGTGGTCTGAGAAGAGCATGAAAAAGCTCACACCAACTAAAACAGCCTCTCCCTGGCTCTTATGGGCTGCTCAGAACCTGCCAAAGCAAAGGGTGACTGGTGGTGTTGGCAAAAGCATTTGGGCTAAGAAAGGTGGGAATGGTTATGGCTACAGAGTTTCTGCATCTGGGAATCTCAAGCAGCTTGGTGCAATTAAGATGAGATTCACCAGTGGAGAAAAAAAAAAAAAAAAAAAATCAGAGCTTATCTTATCATTTGCATGCCAGAAAAGCTTCAGCTTGGTTTTTCTTGCCTGTTTTCATATTCTGCAGTAGCTCACCTTGGAGAGGGCCTTGGGGAAGGGGTGGGGTGACCCTGGAACAGGGGGCACAGGGGCTGGGGTGATGCTCAGGGTGCACAGGACAGTGTTGCCATCCATGTGGCCCTCATTCCACCCAATACTCATCTCCATGAATCCCCTGACTCCTCATTCCAGCAGCAAAGGCTCTCCATGGACCTCCAGTTAGCTGGGAGTCAGGCCAGGGAGTCTTGGCTACCTTGGGCTTCTGAACCCTTCAGGGGCTACATCTTGACAAGAGAGGGTCAGAAGCAGCTGCTTGAGCTCCCTGAGATGCCCCCACCAAGATATGTGCCCCAGTATTTGCTCCTCTGCAGCAGGGAATCTCTTCTGCACCAGCCTGGCTGCCTTCCTTGTGGTGAGGATCAGGCAGCTGGTCGATAAAATGGAGCCTGGCCAGACGTTCAGCTGGAGATGAAACTCCATTCTCCTCTCTGCTCCTTGGAAAGTATTATTTTTTTTTTCCCCTCCACTTGAAGCACTTCCTGTAAACCAGAAGATATATGCCTGTTTCAAAGAGTTTTAGTACTCTTACCCGTAACTCCACTGCTGCTCTGAAGGAGCGAGGCGCTGCGGGTGAAGGAGTGCTTGGCAATTTAGAAGATTTAATAGAAGTCGATTTCACACTTACACACATTAACATTCACACGGACTTGATAAGGGAAAAAAAAAGCACTGTCCAGTATTCTTGCAGCTACATGATGCTGTTTGCCAAAGTCTTTAGTTATAATTAGTCAGATTAAACCCCATCCATAGATAGCTTCAACTCCATCCAGAAAAGCTACCTCACTTTCTATTTTTACAAGCCCTGCTGACAATAAGTACTCTCACATCTGACAGGATATATTGTCTTTGCCCATTGCCTCTTATAACCTGACAGTGAAAAATGTACACTTCAGCATCCAGGGAGTCGTTTGTTACCTCTCCACTTCCTTCTAATTAATGAAAACATAAGGGAAGAAACAATAACTGGGTCTACTGTTCAGGCAGAAAATGATTATTGCTTGGATGAAATAAAAAAAAATATTTTTGGCACCTGATTGCCTCAGCAGTGACATAATCAGCAGGGATTTTTACTGACTATGCAATAAAACTGCATATAACTATAAATGCAAAATGCTTAAAGGGTTCTCCCCCCCTCCTTCCTTTGCATGGAGTTACACCTACCATAAGGGCTATCTTTAAGATGATAAAAATGAGGTGCTTTATAGATGAATGGTCTTGTTACAGGGAAGTGAGAGATTGGACCCAAAAAGCAGTCTAGCCTGGCTTCACTCAGGGAGATGTGTGGTTTGGCATGCAGCACTTAGATTGCTGTATTTGGGCCAGGGAGCATATTTTTTGTACTGGTACATGGGAGAATGATTGATACAGATGAAACCTGGAATTCAGCAGAGCACTTCCCAGGCTTTTACTCCAACACAAGTTAGTGGAGGGGCTGGGGGCCATGGGAGCTGGGGAATGCACACTCACTGACACAAAATGAGTTTCCACAGTGGCTCTGGGGTTTCTGCTGAAAAGGTGGGGGATTTCTCAGCCTGTTTTTGAATTTTGTGGCTTTTCATGAGCACTAAGCCTAGCCAGGGCATTTTGGCTTGAGTTCTACCTGTAAAACATCTCTGGGGTATCTACACTCTATTCAGAAATCTGATTTTTCCATTCATCATCCATTCCTTGAGACTTTTCACAGAAATGTCCTGAATGTAATGATTGTCCTGACCTCCATAAACACAGGGCAGTATTTTCTCAGTTGATCAAAATTGCTGAAATGCTGCTATTCCATTTCCCAGGAAGCAAGTTGCAGAGAGCTATTGGGATGAGAACAGATGTCTTCATTACCCACCAGAAGTAAATGGAAAACCAGTGCAACCAAGGGAAAAGAAAGAGAACAGCAGTGATATGTTGATATTCTGGTTGTTGCTGAGTGGTGCTTTATTGCCTGCTCTTGAAGGAGACTATGAACAGTGCAAGATGCTTTAGGACACCCAGGTGCTAAACCCAGGCCTCAAGTAACCTGTGATTATGTTTCATCTTCACCGTAAATCCAATCTTCGGCTTGCACCAAAGTTTAAGCAACATATCAAACTGGAGAAGTGTGATTATTGGCTGGAAACAGTGGCCTGCAAGGATGGATGCATGGCTACCTATGAGTAACTCACCCAGAAGAGGTTGAAAGTCTTTTATCCTGTTAGGAAGAGGGTGGATACTCAAGTTAATAATTGTGATGCGCAGCCAGAAATAATTAGAGACTGCAAGACTGGCAATCATAAATTACTTTTCTTTTAATAACATAGCGAAGGCAGAGTTGCAGAGGTAATAGAAAAGTGCAGCTCAAGCAGAGAAGTTCAAATGAAAAAATCAAGGCCAAATCCATTTCTTTAATTCCTTTCTCTCACAAAGGACAATAAAATATTCACGGTTTCCAATTAACTAACTTTAACTATAGGTGATTTTTTCCACAGCTAACTCATCTAAGGGAGAGAAAGAAATAAAATCTTAAAGGGAGCTCCAATGCCTATTTAAATCTATTGAATATGGCACTGGCAGGATTTCCTCCACATCTGCAGGGGGATGCTCTGCCCAGGTGATGGTGGTTGTAGGCAGGAGTGGCTCTGGTCTAGCAAGCTGATTTAGGTTTGAAATTCCAGGAGAAATTCTGGATACTGGGAGTACCAAAAGCATCATTCGCATGTGGGATTTCCTTGGGACACATCAAAATGATAGTTCTGGTGTTGCTGGAGACACACTGCCAGCCTCCTGCTCAGTTTGCTCCCAGAGCTAGTGCAGGGAACATTAACAGGCTGAACGCAGGTGGCTAAGCTGGCATGGGACAAATTATCCTACAGTGAGGCTCTGACTGATTTAGTGCCTGTCTTTAGAAGCTGGATTTGGGAGAGATGAACCCAGAGAGCAGCAGTCTGGAGACTGGTGCTGTTTGAATTCAGCATGCAAAGAGCAGCAGAGTTTGGAGTGCTGAAAGCAAGATCATTGGAATCTGCTGGGTTGATGTTATCCATTGCAGTGATTTTCTTTAATTACAGAAGCTGAACATCCTTTTGTCTGTACAGTACGACAGACTTATTAAAATATAATGTAAAGCTTGAAATGTAACAAAAGAAGGTGAAATGATTCCTAAATCACTGTGATTCCTTTGGAAAAGAGGAAAGGCTTTGCTTCTGTGCCCAGACCTATCTTACAGAGATAATGTCAGTATTTGAATTACAGTAGTATCTTAAAGTCCTGAACTCGAGGTTCAGTTATCTTGGGTGGCATCAAGAAAAAAAAAACCAAAAACTTTTCTCATGGATATAATTAAATACAGTTTAATATATTTTCCAATATGAATGTAAACATGTCTGAGCCAAAAATGGGCTCAATTTGAATTTTACAAATAATGTAGGCTGGAGGTTCCTGTGTGACTTTTAAGTAGGAGTCTGCAATTTGTTCTACTTTAATTTGACCCATCCATCTTGATGGGTAGTCTCATTAATGCAGCACAGTTTTACATCAGAAATATCCCCTTTGAATGATATGAAGCCTAATGCATTCCTCCCACACTGGAATAAACATAATATGTGGTAAATATTACATCTGGTGATCCTTAACATAACTGATCGATCATCAATTTTCAAAAAGGGAAATCATCATTGGGTAAAAACCAGATCAGCTATTGAGCCAGGCAATTATCTCCCTCCTGAATGAGATGCTTCCTGCCAAACCAGAAAGAAATAGCTATTTGGCAGACCAGTAAATGTTACTAATACCTTCCGGACATGTTGGACAAAATTCCTTGTTAATAATGCTCCAAGGACTGGAAAAGGCTCCAGGACCGAGGTACATGTCACATTACTGGCATGAAAATCACTCCATGGTGGTGCAGGGCCCTGCTCTGAGCAAAGAGCTGTCGCTACTAGGAGTGATACCTGTCGACTTCGAGACTTGTGGGAGGACCAACAATGTCCTCCAGTCCTCCCTGCCTCCATCTGGGCACTGCATGGGGAATGCAGTGCCAGGGCACATTGCTCATGGTGGCACTGGGAAGAGGGATGGGTGGCAGGAGCAGGCAGGAGTGGGTTTTCCATCAGGAGCTCGTTCCCACTTGGTCACATACAGCACCAGCATCACCCTATCCTGGATGGGACTGTGGTGTGGGGGAAGAGGGTTTCACTTGCCTGGGTTTTTATTGCAGAAAAAAAAGAACCCAGTCTTACCTGAGCTGCCTGTGAGTGTCTCCAGGTTCTGGTCACACCAATAAGAGGAGAATTAATCCTCCAACGTGGGTGACTGGTTGACTCTCTCTGCAGGCATTTCTAATGTATGGCTACATTCTCCTGCCCCTCAAGATGTGGCTGCTGGGCTTGGCAACCTCCTGCTGCCTCCAGCTCTTGCTGGAGACCTCAGCCTCCAGCTACAGGCAACATGAAAAGAGTCCTTCACCAAAATGAGATTATCAACTGTCTCAATCCAGGATGCTCTTTTATAAGATGTATGTCTGTTTACATCAAACCCTTTGCTGGCTACTGAAATATATCAAAGGCACACTGCCAAGGGTTTCTGGGTCACGGGTCTGATCGACCTTAAAATAGCCCTTATTAAATGGGGTGGATCTTTTAAATCAAGATGGTTTTGTTGGGGTTTTTTTTGAGTAAACTTACTCTTGTAAATTTGATGCCCTCAATTAAAGAAACATGGTGGGGAGAGAAAAGTCCTGATTGAAATAGAAAGAAAAACATTGGTTTATTTAGTTAGGGTGCACAGCAATCCAGGCATTTCTCCTTTAGCAGCTCCCAAGCCTGGCTAGCTGGAGCAGCCTGTTGCAGGAGCTGCACTGTCATCACTGCTGAGCCTGATACACACACAGAGAGATTCTGGCATGAAGCTCGCTTCCATTAACATATTTTTTTCTATGAATGGCACTGTTTGTCCTGCAGAGTGGAAAATCCCTCTGCCTGAAAAAATGGTCTCGAGGGACCACCTCTAAAAGGGAAGGAAGAAATTTATTCATCCAGGCTCACACGGTCTTGGTCCCTCTGCTGAGAATGACAACTAGCGTGACTCTGTGTGTCAGCAGAGGTCCTGGCGCAGGAGCTGGGCTGAGAAATATGGGGTAATTTGAAGTTGACATTAAAACCTGTCACCATCTAAAACAGCAGGGAGGGAAAAAAAAATCAACAATATTTGCTAAAAGGCAGGAGATAAAATCACTAGATGAAATTGCTGCTTCGGAATGACCTTCTAAAAATACCTGCGGTGATCCGTCTGGGTGGCTGGAGAGCTGCGAACCGGAGAGGTGGTGACTCCGCTCGGAAGCCGGGTCGTCCCTGGAGGAAGGCAATTTGCACATTACAGAAACAGTGTCCCCAAATAAATTACGGCCATAATGAGCCACAAAGACACCAGACAAAAGGAGCCTTTTCCTTGTAAACAAAGTAGCAGGAGGGAAAACTCCAGCTCCAGCCTCAGCCAAGTCTGGTGGTTATCTCTCATTAGCACAAAGGTTAACGAAGAAAATGTGAGGCTGGGGCTGCAGTTTGGGCAGACCCAGGCAGTTCCTCTTGGTGCAGCTGCCAGTGGGTGACCCAGACATCTTCCCTATAAAACAGGCAGTGATTCAGCTGCTGCTCCACTTTTCCTGCATCCAATGACACCTACTTGAGTTTCCTGGGGAGCTCTGTGCCGCAGGAACTTGTTTGCACTTCCCACTGCCTCCCAGCAAGGGTGACATTCCTGATGGACTCATGGCAGGGCTGCACTTCCTATTCCTCGACTTTTTGATTTCACAGCCTCTTTGCTTCAGGAGCACAAATATGCAGCTGGGTACAGATCACCCCGCAGGCCCACATACACTCTTAATTTCCTATGCATTAGCAGCACACTCTGAAAACTCCATTCCAAGACACAGACAATAAAAATGAATTAACTGAACAGTCATTAGGATATAATCTGGTAGCGTTAAGGTGAGTCACAATATAATTACCATTATTTCTAATGGAGTTACCATGCCATTACTGCAGAACAAAACACCTTACCCTTGCCGTGGAATGGGCACACAGCTCACTGCACACTGACTGTGGGACGCACTCAGTTCCAGGATAAAAATCAAGGAGAGATCCAGGACTTGCTTGGAAAATTGTAGGCCCACGTCAGATATGTGCAAAACCTACAGATGCTTTCAGAGGCTGGACTTAGAAAATCTGGGTCTGTGCCACTGGCATCAAAATGAGCCATTTATTGACTGCAGTGAGTTTTGGATGATGACCCTCAGGCTTCTTGGCATGGATTCCTAAAGGAAGGTGGATTGGGCATTCACAATCTGTGGACATTTCACTAAGTTTTGAACATGAAAGCTGAATTTAATCACTTTCATAGGAGGAACAGCAGACAGAAGGACTTTTACTTCTATCAATGCAGCAAAATGCGAGACTGAGGAAAAGGCTCAGACTCCTGATGCCCCCAAAGGAGAACATTGGGGCATCTGCTCTCTCATCAAAGGTCTCCAAGGAGACCTTTGGCTTTAGCATTGTCCTTCACAGGTCTGGGGTTTGTTTCTCTCAGGACTCCTAGTTTACAAAGTGGTCAGTGAACTTCTCAAAGTATTCATTTTGTTTCTAGTTTTGGGGTTGGTTCCTGAGGGATTCTCAGAAATACGGAGCTGGCAAAAACTGGAAATATGGAAAGTGACATAAATGTATTCTGCTAATGCTGTAAATTAGTCATCTCAAATATGTATTTAATATAATAAATTTGGAAGAGAGCTTCTGTAGGTTAAGTGGCAAGTGGCAGCTCTTATAATGAGGATTAATATACATACAGGTCCTACAGATTTGTTAAAATTCAATAAATATTTATTATAATCCACCGGTTCTTAGCTTACACTTGAATAAATCGGTTAATGTTAAATAAATAGAGAAGCATGACCAAAAGGAGTGGACAAAATCCCATTGGTGCCACTGTAAGTTCATGGCTCACAAAGGCTGTATCCTAACTAAACCTGGTTTACCTAGGTTTCTTGGATCTTTCAGAAGAATTATTCCCCATATGTAGTGATAAATTACTTTCTCCTGTCAGTGCAACGTGGTGCTCACTCTTCTGTGGCACTGCTCTTCATTCCCATCCCTCATGGATCAGCTTGTTGGCTTCTTCTCCCATCATTATGTCTTTACCCATGATAACCTTTGCCATGACACTGCCTCAGTGATATTTTCTTAGCCTTCCTGGACCCTTTTCCTACTGCTGTCACACACAGGTTTGCAGTGAATATTTCCTCATTCCCATGTGACAGATAATAATGTTTTTCTTAATTGCTAATCAAGTCTATTAGTGAGTTACTTGCAGGAGAACAGTTAATTCCAGATCGCTTAGAAATTCTGCAGAAGGGCTGAGAGCACGTGCTGTGCTTCCCAGGTGACTCCCAACCTCAAGTCCTGTGAGCTGGTGAGCCCTGCACCACCAGCACTGTGTCTAGTAGTTCTGTGGTTTCATTCCCAGCTCTGGAATGGGAGAAAGGAGAAGATATTTGTATGGATGAGGTTGACCCCCAGTCCTACCCACACATACAGGTCCTGTATAATGCATTTTGGGTGGGAACACAGACCCATAGGAAAGGTGAACTTGCAGAAGGTTTGATCTGAGCTCTGGACACAAAGCTGCTGGCACAGGTCCCTCAAAGAAGGTCTCATCTGCTCCTGGGCAAGCAGCACAGCCTCACACTGCCCCTGGCTGCTGTGGGTGGCTTATTTTTAATGCCACAGTGCTGCTGTGGAGTTCCTTGGCTCAGACACTGAGAAACTCAGAAATAGTCTCCTAGATTAGATAACAGTGGTGGGGTGACCCGCAGAGTCAGGCAGTCCCAAGAACTTCAGGAAATTGAAGTGAAGGCAGACGTAAGGGCTGAGTGAGAGCCTGAGGCATCCGCAGCACAGCCTGACGGCGAGATAACGGCAGGGGAGAGAGAGGCAGGGAGGGGGTAAAATGAAGCAGTGAGCATTTGTAAATGGGACTCCTCAGGAACTGAACATGATTGCCTAAAAACTCCTGCACTGCCTCTGAACAGCTGCTTTCCCTGTGCTAAATAAATCATGCATCTTGTTACCTTAGCCTGTACTCACGGAAAAGATGTGTTTGAGCAATAAAGCGCGGAGCACTTCCAGCACTCTGCTTTTCCCACCACCCTGTGCATCTCCCATATCAGCTCCTGGTCTGGTTTCTCCCCATCCTCCCCCAGTTCCTCTGCTCCCAAACCAGTGTGTATCGCCCAGGCTCTGGCCAGCCACCAGCAGTGACCCCAGGCACTGAGATTTGATGTGGAGGAGGAGCGTGGTAAGAGAACTGAGATCAGGTTTGTGCTCAGTGGATGCTGTGGAGGTGCTCAAGGGGGCCTGGACCCTCTCCACTATTGTGGCCCTGCTGCAGCTCTCCTCCCTCCAAGGATGCTCTTCTTGCTGCTTTAAAACTGCTCTGAGGACAGTGTCCTGCACCAGGCTGCACCTGGGGGTGCAAAGGGCACTGCTGCATTTCAGGAATGAGTTATTTGAGGCAGTAGGTCTTCTCAGAGGAATGTTGCAGAGCTCCACGACCATCAGGAGATATTTCTGTAGAGTGTGCCAAACCACAAATGTCCTTTTTTTGCTGTTAAGCACCACCAGAGTTAATCTGGGAGGGGCGGGAGGCATGCTTGCTCAAAGAAGATGCGGGAAGCCAATTACAAGTTCTTATATAAATCCAAATGTGTCTTCCTAAATATGCTTCCTCTCAAAATGAGGCTGAGATTTAGTCTTCACAATAAGCCTGAACTGTGAACTTTTTAATTTGCACATGGTTTCAGGAAATCTAACTCATCCTATAAAAAAAAAAAAAAACCACCCCATTTTGGAAAAAAAAAAAGCAACAGCACTCTTTAGCTTGTTTCTTTATTCCAGGAGCAGAGTAATTTATGTACTCATTTAATTTTGTTCTGCCACAAACAAAACCACAGTATATAATGCAATCCCTGTTGCTGGAACATGTATTGTTGGAAGGGCATTGGAGAAGACATAAATGTCCCTGACACAAAAGAAGATCCCAGGTTTCAGAGACATCAGACAGATTGGAAAATATGGGGAGTTTGGTTAAATTTATGAGTGGTCCTTTGTTCTTTCCCTCAGAGTATGATGGCATAATCTTTTAAAACTACAGTAAGAGCCAAGGATCTGAGACATGGGTACTTTAAAAGCAAACAGAGCACTATGAAAAAATTTTGTTCTGTGTTTTTACCCACTGTTCCTTTTGCTCCAGCGACGAAGGGAAAAAAACCTCAAATAATTAAAAAACATTTGTGTTGGGAGGTGAGGTGGATAGTGTCTTCAGGGAAATACCTTCCAAAACAAGAGTATTATATTACACATGCAAACTGCAGGCACAACATGCTGGATTTGCATATATGTGCATACAGAGAGAGCCAAAGCTTCCCAGCCAGCCCAGGAAACAGCCGTAATTCATCCTTGTGAGAGCACCCGACAGCTGGATTCCACAGCTTCTGAAAAGTCGAGGAAAAACCCAACCCTCACATCTTGCTGAAAAAGAAAAAATACCCCCAGCATGTGAGTGAACTCAAGTCAGCTGTGGGTAATTGGCTCAGTTATCTCTAATGTCACTGTTTCATCTGCCAACAGTGAGAGGCTGATAAACCCTGGAGGTGGCTGGACTGAGGAACAGTCCCAGCACCTCCTGGCTGCTCCTCTCCTTCCCAGGCAAAGCAACTCCTTCTCCTGCCTCAGTTTCCCAATTAAACACGGCAGACCAACACAAAACTGCCTCCCACATTAGGATTTTGAGGGGAAAAGGTGTCACTACTGTGCTGTCAATGAACATCACTTCCGTTTGGCATTAGTTTGGAAAACAATTTTATTTTCTTTCTCTTGTTAGAAACACCAAAAGAAAGGAAGAAGCCATGGGGAGTAAGACCTAGCCCACCTTTTTCATTATATGGCATGAATTGTGTGTGTCACACAGATGGGTTATGTCTGTGTGCAGCAGAGAAGGTTGGAGCTGGCCTCTGGGAGAAGTCATGAGATGTGTTTTTAAGCACTATAACGTTGCAAAATGGTGATTGCTGCTTTCATCTGGTGGCAGAGATGTAGGCAGCATCTTCCCTCCATCCTTCCTCTGCAGTGGGGCTGAGATTTTCTTAACTAATGGGAAATCTTGCAATGGGCTCTGGTACTGGAGAGGTGGGACACTGGAAAAAAAAAACCAAAAAAACAAAAAAAGAAGAAGTGATTTTTATTTTAAAAACAGAACTTAAAACCAGAAGGAAGAAAATTAGCTCCAGGGCGATGAAATTGAAATAAACTCTTTCCTTTTTGGTTAAACTGTGTATTGTACGATGCAAAAGCATGATCTCATGCTGACTTTGGGGACTTTGCAGGCAGCTCCAAAGCCAACCAGAGCTGGTCTTTCCCAATTATTAATAAAAGACAAAGAAAAAAAAATTGCTTTTATAAAATAAAGAACAACTCATTTTTACTTAGTGTTTGGAGTATTTATTGGTAAGAATATGCCAAATTGTCAGAAGCTTAATTCTTTGGAAGAATTTATCTGTGTTGAGACAACTGCCATTGGCAAAAGCTAATTCCACCTACTGATGGAATTTCATGTCAAAGTAGGAAAAAAAAAAGACAAAAAAGGGAGAAGGCACATCCCCAGCAACCTTATCAGCTTGGAACAGGACAGAGCCACACTCAGGCTTCTGTGCCAATAAAAAATTAATTATTCATACAAGTTCTTATGGAGAACAGAGGAAGACCAACCACTGGGTGACCAAGAGCCTCCTTAGCAGCAGCGAGGTGGGAAGGTGGCTGGGCCAGCAGGTTGCTGGGAGGTGCAATGGGCATTCCAGGAGCTCCCTTGAGCCAGAGGACTTTGAGGTGCTGCAAAGGGGAATGGGGTTCATGGTTCAGTCAGTCTGGCTTCACCCCAGGACAGTGCAGCATCTTCTGCAGGTTGTGAAAACCTGACTGACCTGACTCATTTCACAGGGTATTGGCCAGTCTTCTGATTTGAGATCAGATTTTGGCCCAAAGAAAAGGAGAAATCAATTTAAAAAATGCTCCAATCAAGCCAATAATCCGCATTTTTAGTTTTTATTATTGGAAATATTTATATTACAGTAGCTTGGTATTTTAGAAGGCTATAAATGCATTTTTATATAATCAGCATTTTTAAAAGTCTATAAACATCCACTATGTTTGCCTAATGCACTATAAAAACTTCCAAAGGAGCTGTTATTATCCAACTTGTCACCTCACACAGGCTCCAAGGAGGAATTTTTTTTTCTTGTCTGCTGTTAATAAAATGAAGCAAACCATTAACAGCTTTGGAGCTGAAGGGAGAAGCAAAGGGGTTTGTAATCTTGGACTCCAAAGGAAACGTCTGCAGCTTTGCTCCTCACCTCTTTGAGATTCCCAACACGCAACAACAATTTTAAACAGACAAAATCAGTTTAGGTTACATAAATTCAAAAGCCCGAGTCTGGTTCTTTTAAAGTAACATCTTGCATTTTCTTTGGAGTGTTGCAATCTCTCACATATCACTTTGAACTGGCTCAGTTTTACAGGCTGCCGTGCAGCTTCCTCAGTTTTCTTCATTTAGAGGAGTTTTAATGCAGAATTATTATGTGCACACATGAATATATTATTAGGCATATGTGTATATATGTATGCAAATATATATATACACACACATATATATATCTCTATAAAACCTGTCTGACAGTGGTGGATGCACATCCAGGCCCCATCTCTCCCATCACTCTCTGTATCCCAAACTCCCAGAATTATCAGCCCATGGAACAAGCCCCAAATCAAGTCCTGATAAAAAGATGCCACGTACTTTAGAGAGAACACAGATATTTTAGTCCCATTAGGAGCTCAAGGGTGAGTGTGGCTTTTAAAGCAAGTCGTGAAGAGAAGAAATCTGTTTGCAAAGCCCAGGTCTGGATTTTAAATCTCTTAATTCACATCTCAGAGATTTGCTGTTGGTTCATATCCCTTTATAGTTTGCGCCTGTTCCCAACATATCTTGGTGTCGGGATGGATTCTCAACCCCGGGGAACCTGTCAGGGATGTGATAACAACTCCCTCAATCCAAAGAAGGGCATGGTTGTGCCTGTAAGAGTGAGTGGTTCTTAAGAGCTCCCCTGTGGCCAGGGCAGGGTCCTGCTCCACAGGGAGCCACACACACGGGCACTTTGTGATTTCACACTCCAAAACAGGATGGGAACCTGTTGCTCCTGGCACCTGGGTTCTCAAAAGCCCCAAGTGCTCTCCAGGGAGTTGCAGGCAATGTTCCCCTGTGCTGGCTGGGCAGGTTTTTTGGGTGAAGGCCTTCCTGGGTTGATCCTGAGCTGAGTCAGGGTGGAGAAGGGCTTCTGTGGCTTCAGTTATTGAAAGGGCAAATGCTGGGAAAGCACTGAGAGTCCTGACTGATATCCAGGGAGGAGCAGCTTGGAGATCCCTGCAACAATGGAAAAAGGGAGGAGAAAAATCCAACAGTGGTTTATTCATTGTGGAGAAATTCCCAGCTGTTCCATGGGGAAATGAGCTGAGGGTACAGAGGGGAGAGCAGTGGTCACAAGGCCCATGTTGGAGCAGAGTGCAGATGGGGGAGAGGCTCTTCTACAATCTCTGTCCTCACTGCCAGTCCCAGGTTTGGCTCCTGGGGTCAGACAGAGCTGCCTGATGGCTGCTCTATGTTGTCACTGCAGAGATGGCTCTGGCACCACAGGGACACCAGACTTTGTGGTTTTGGACACATACGTGTCCTGGGCTGTCCAAAAGTGTGACAATGTGGAAAAATCTGTCCTTGGGAGTGGGGGGCAGCAAAGGGGAGTCCGGGTTCCCAGCACAGGCTCAGGCTGAGACAGAGAAAAATCCAAAGCAGCCCAGGACAGAGAGCAGACACGTCACTGATAGTGGCTATTTCTGGCATTGTCCTCAGAGCTGGGGACCTCCAGGAGCACAGGGGAGCACCTCTGGGACCTCCTGGGAGCCCTTCCCACCTCATGGCACTATGGGGTAGTTCCTGCAGGCATTTCCTATCCTTAGATGTCTTGCTATCTGCTCCCAACAAGTCTAACAGCCTTAGATGAGTGTTGCCTGATGGCCTCACATGGATGTCCTAAGGGGAGGTGTCCTTTGGGGTGACAGTGACGTGTCTCTGTGGGTGTCTGTCCCTGTCACACGCCACTCCACATCCATGGATTGCTGATAGGAGCAGACAGCGTTGGGTACCTCACCAGGCTCACACAAACTTCCCAATCCAGATGCACATCCAGCCACCACCATGCAAGCATCCATTGCCAGGTGCTGGTCCCTCCAGCCCTGATCCCCCAAAGCCCACCCACAGCGCTGCTCTGTCAGCACCAGGAGGTGCCCTTGGGTTCTGAGATGTCATGGTGCTTCTGGGGAGCCTCAGTGAGGTGGAGAGACCCAGAGAAAGCTTGGCAGGGAAGGACATGGGATTGGGGAGGTGTTCCAGAATGAGGGTCTGCTGCAAGCAAGCAGGACAGGTTGGCTGAGTGCAGACATTGCTGTGTCTGTCATCATTTATTTGCTCTCCCCAGGTGACCTCCCCAGGGCCCTGGACATCTTCACTTTGAAGCTGGGTGTAACTCAAGTTTCTAAAGATGTTCACCTGCTTCTCTAGGCACAAGCCAAGGGCAGTGCATGCACTGCCAAAATCTCCCCTCGTTGCTGTACTACCGGATGAAACTTTGGAGGTTGGAAAGATCCTGTGGCCTCATAACCCAGGAGACACCACTGTGCTGGTGATCCACATTAACCCACCCTGCCAGGGGGGTTTCCCTGCCTGGCAATGAGGCTCCCCAGGACTCTCCACATAGTGCAGAAAATCCAACACCTTCCCAGCCTTCAGCACCTTTGGAGACACAGGAGGACAGGCGTGGCCAGACAATGAGGTGCCCAGGGCATTGTGGTGAAGGACTTTGCCCCAGCATGAGGTTTTTGAAACACCGTTCTTCCTTCTGTAAGGTGAAAATCAGGATCTTTTGAGCTTCTTCCCCACCTTCTTGCCTGGAAACCTTTCTACCATGGAGGAAGAAATACAAATGAAAGAAAGAAAAGGCAAAGAAAAGAAGCAAAGCGGAAGACAGCCTAAGGTTTTCTGTCATGGACAAGGTCTCCGCTCTGTGTCTCTCAGCGCTGGCACTTACCAAACATAGCCAGGGCCCCGTGAAACCTCGGGCCGGCACAGAGTAGTAAGATGAGCTCCCTCTTTATTTGGCCTAGCTAAAAATAGCAGAGGGGAAAAAAAAGGCAGAGTCAGGACCCTGCAGGACCAGTAGTCAATGGGCTGCGAGGAGCGATTGAACTCCAAGCCCTGCTCGGCAGGCTCCAGCTGACGGGCTATTTTTTGCCGTGGTTGACTAAATATGGTCAGGGAGGGAAGAGCAGGAGCAGGGGCCGTGCGCCCGGGGGTGCGTGTTTGGGATGCTTCGTTGGGTATATAAGCACTGGAAAGGTGGACTCGCGTCCTGACCAGCGCTCCCCCCTCCCTCCTCCAGCCCCCCCAGCCGTGTGCATCCCCCCGCAGCCTGACCCCCCAGCCCGGGCTGACCCCCGGGAGAGGGGGGGGGGGGTGACAAGGAGGAGGAGGAGGAGGAGGAGGAGGAGGAGGGAAGCGGGGCGGGGGGGAGCAGGCACTCGTGCCGGCGCAGCCTCTCGCATCAAGGTGTGCTGCAATCCGGGCGGGCACGGTGGCTGCTCCTTAACCCCCGGCTGGCCGTGGCGCTGCCCGAGCGCGCTCCCCGCCCGCCCCGCGCAGCCCCCGCGGCACCGCGCTGCCTCCCCGCACCCCGCGGCACCGCGCTGCGATGCGGTGCAGCAGCGGCCAGGGAGGGATGGACTTGTGGCGGTGCTGGGCGGCGGGGGCGAGGTAAGGGTGGGTGGGAGGGGAGGGTTTGCCTGGTGATTTTTTTTTTTTTTTTAAACATAATTCCCTAACTGGTTTTTTTTTTTTTTTTTTTTTTTTTTTTTTCCCTCTCTTCTGCTCGCTGTCTTGCCTTTAACCGCTACCAGCTCAGCTTGGTTTAAACACTTTTCCTGGCCAATGCAGGACTGAGTGCCCATCCAACTTACCCGGGGACTTAAATGTGGGCTTCTGCATCCGGCAAATGTATGTGTGTGTGTGTGTGTGTCTATGTGGGGATGTGCTGGATGTGTGTTTAATCTGTGGATCGCTTAGGAAACCTCACCCCCCTCTTTTTTTTTTTTTTTTTTGTGCCGTCGCATACTCCGCATTTAAAAAAAAAAAAAAAAACCAAAAAAACAAAAACTAACAAACTGCAGAGCAAGCAGTGCACTAGAATAATCTGAACTGAAATGTTAGAACTTTGACATGCAACCGTTCTGCAAGGTTAAACCGGCCTTTAAATGCCTAATTCAGACACAGGCTGGCTAATGACACCTGGGGGGATTGGGGCTTTATTTATTTATTTGCAACAAACTAGTGCTATGAGCTGATATCAGACAGAGCAAAAGGGTGAAAGGTGATTAAACTTAGCCTAACTTGCAATGATCTCAATGCTGTGGTGATTAACTGTTAAAATGCCGAGAAATGAGTATTAATTACAGGCACATGGTTTGTGGACAATCAGAATGGGAATATGGGGAGGAGAAGTTAGGTTTCCCTGCAAGGGTTTGGAATTCAGGTTACATGAAGTGTAGCATCAATTGACTGTTATTGCTTCTGCAACTCAGAGTTGACTGTGGTCATTATATTTTATATGATAGTGGTGGTACCTATCACATGAATATATAGACACCAGTTTGCTGAGGTGGATACTGTGGTGCACACACACACACACACTCATGCAGATTTAGGTACATTTTATAGCATGCATATGGATATTTTATACGCATCTTTATGCATAGGTATATAAATGCTGTATACAAGCAGGTGTAATGTATCATCCAGACACAGCCCATCTCCAGGCTGTGTGGGGAGTGTGGATACAGGTATAGTGTGCCTGTGCCGGAGGGAGTGTGCACTGTGTAATTGTACAGGCAGAAATCCGTGATTTGTGCTGTCAGTTTAATTGCTGGGTTCCTCTCGAGCAGATGGTTGTGTCTGTGGCTCCCAAGGTCTGAGCCCAGTCTCTCTGCCATAGGCTGTGCTGGGACGAGCTCCTGCCTCCACCTCGGCCCCGCTGGCATCTCCCTTCTCCAGTGCCCAGCCCTACACTGGGGCTGACTTTAAAGTCCCCAGAGGTTTGTGCTGCACAGCTTCAGTCCGACTTTGCCACTTGGACCTGAGCAGCACCTTGATCCTGGGGCAGAGCTGGGCTATAATATACAGCATGTTGCTTTCCATCCCTCTCACCCTGCTCCTTCCCCTTCTGCCTTCAGGCAATACGTCAGGCTCTCCCCTCCCCTTTTATTTGCCCCTTGGCCTCTGCATGGTCCAGGTCTCCATCCATTTTCCTCTCCAAAACAGCTCACAGTTTTATTGCGCATGTTTTTCTGCCAAGAGCAAGCGTAGGAGCTCAGCGAGCCCAAGTGGGTTGAGGATAGTGGCTGATGTTCACCCACCACCACTCTGCTCCTGGTGGTAGCTGGAGGATGGGACCCACAGGGTGCCTCTGATATTACATTAAAGGCACCATCACGGCCATTTGTCTGCTCCTCCACCAAAAGGCACAACCCTAGAAAGCATAAGATTCCACCCAGAACCTCAGTGCAAATTTAAATTGCCGCGAACTGTGCGGCTGTGGTCGTGTCATTGTCTTCAGTTCTAGTAAGGATTTAAAAGGTCATTTTTTAAAAGCTCTTCCACAGGGCTCGCTTTAGGTGGCTGGCAGGTGCTGTCCCGCTGGTCTGCAGAAGTTGGGGACTGTTTAGGACAGCCCATGTCAAATGCATTTGAGGAAATCAAATTGGGTATGAGGTGCAGATGGTTTAACAGCCCAAGAAGTCCAGTAGCTGTCCTACTGCTGTCAGTCTGAAGGAAATTCAATACCATGGAGTGCTTGGCTGTGCAACACCCCACCACCAACACTTTGTTTTTGTTGTTTGTTTGGGTTTCTTTTAATCTGAATCACTCAGACTTTCCCTCACACTCTTCAGCTCTCCCTTTGCTTTAATTTCACTGCAGTCATGCATTAAACCAGTGCCACAGCTCCATCTCTCTTCCCCTTAATCCAAAGTAAAGGTTGAAATTTGCTTTTAAATGAGACAAATAATGATGGTTAAAAGGGCCAACAGACTGAAGGAATGAGGGGGAAGCTGCGCAGAGCCAGGACCGAAGCATGTGCAGGTGTTTCATGAGGGGTGTGAAGTGATTTTGGGGGTTAGGGCTGAGCACAGCGGGTTTACACCCGTGCTCCGTGCGGCCTTTGCTTTTCAGTGGTGCTGGAAGTCGATGGGGCGCAGGGAAATATTTGCTCCCCAGCTGGCAGTGATATTTCAAAAAAGCAGTGAGAAGCATCGATGCAATTAGGTATTCCAAAGCGCTTAGTTCGCCACTTGCTAAGTTTACTTAAACCCTCTTTAAAGGGTTCATTAGAAGACTGCGAGGAACGGTAAAATTCATTAACAGGGAGGCAGCCATTGCACATTTGCCTGTAAATTGGTATCGATCGGCGGCCGCGGCGGGCGCAGGTGAGGAGGCACCGTGCCCGCCCTGCTGAGCGAGCAGGCAGCGCCCGGCGTGACCTCCGCCGCGCTCCTGCCTAAATCCTGCCCATTATAGTCTCCCATTCAGCCCGGGCGGCGAGCGCAGCCCTGCCACTCGGCCCACATTGTTCAGGGAGCTTTAAAGCTCAGCACGGCTGCGAGGGAGGCGAGGGAGAGGGGCAGAGGCAGGGCTGCGTGCGGGACCGAGCCCCACGGGGCACAGCGCGGGGCTGTCCGGGGCGCGCAGCCCACGGGGGATGCGGGAAGAACTCGGTGAGGCTTTGGCCCGAGCTCCCAGCACCTCGCTTTGCCTGCCTTTTATATCTGCAGGTCTTCCCAAAGCCCCTTAGCTGGCGTGGAGCTCAACCGGATGAGTTATTAGAAGCAATTTTTAATTTTTTTTTTTATTATTTTATTTTTAATGCCCTGAACGCGCCAAAAGGCATGTGCTATCTTTTGGGGGTTGCTTATCTGCGGGGTAGTGTCTGGCTCCCAGTGACCAGCAGAGGAAAAATCATTGGATTCACTAGGTAAGATGCTTTCTTCTTCCTATGCTTTAATCTCTACTTACTGATAAAGCAATCGCGTGTCTGGGGCTGATGAGTTCTCTCACTCTGGCGAATGGAGCAGCCCTTCCTGGCGGTGGTTTGTAAATCAGTAGCTGGCTATTCGATTCTTGGCTTTCTGAAAACAAATTGGCTTTTTGTTTCCAAATTGTAGGATGGAGGCAATTGGGAATTGATACATATTCAACTTTCTCCCACATGGCTTTGTCTGAAATGAAACCTATATATATGTGTGTATACAGCAAAGGCTTTCCTCTAAACCACATTTTGGTCTTTTTTAAATGCTAGAAGTTTATGATTTAGAATGAAGCACCTACTTTTTAGGTGGAATGGGAGGCTGGCTTTTACTCTGTGCCGTTTATGTTTCAAAGAGCTCCTGCCAGGGCAGCCACTGGACCTCTGCTGCTTTGTGTCCAGTGAATTATGCAGTTCCCCTTCCCAGGACCCAAAATCCATCATCTGCCGAGGGCTCAGCCCAGCATTACCAGCAAGGATTGGGAGCTGGGGTGTGTGTCTGTCTGCACATGGGCTGGGCAGGAGGAAAGTCTGCTGGTTTGAACTGAGCCGTAACTCACTCTCAGGATGTAAATTGTAAATCAGCATTATTTTTCCTCCTGTGACCATATAAATGCGCATATTGAAACTACCTGCTTGAGAGACATACTTCTTTATATGCCCATATGAACCTGGCAAGCTATGGAATGTAAAGAAGTATGTATTTCAGGTGGGAATCCTTCTCAGAGGAGCAATGTGTGACCCCGGGCAAGGCGGGGGAGAAAGACAGACAGATTATTTTATATTATTATTTTTTTTAACTGCCTGACCCGGCAGACTGACTGGGGAGTCAATTGATGATCTTGTTCCAGCGCGTGTATTGTTCTGTCACTTTGCCTGTGTCAGCAGGTGGAAATGCTCATCAGGACATTAAATATTCAATATGCTGACTGCGGCATGGGCTTTGAAAGGCGATGCCAGAGGAAAGCTGGCTGTCCGCTCCTGGGTTTTAACAGGGATGCAGGCCAATCACTCCCTTTTCCTGCTTCCCCATCGACCCTTTTTTACCCCCAAAATAAGGCTGGATAGCAAACAAAGCTGGCTGATCTTTAAATCTAGGAACAACAAAAGGAGATGGTTGGCGGGGGGAGTAGAAGAGAGAGGAAAAGGAGACAACAGTTGTGACTCGGGTGTGCGGTGTTTTAGCTTTAAATTAGCGTGCAAATTCCGCTTTTTGAATCTTTCCCATATGGAAACTTTTTGTGCTTAAAACTGGTGAGAAGGAGACCTTCCTTGTCAGTGTGGTGAGCTATCGAGTCAGCGGATCACAGCCAAAGCCAGAGAAGTGCCCTCAATATAGGGGTCTTATTTTCCCAAAGGAAAATAAGAAAATTAGATCCTTTAATTCTGGAAGCCTTTTCCTTTGTAGCATTTTCCAATGTAAAACAGTTGGCAATTTCTCCAGGATCCTACAATATTGTGGCAAAATAAAAGAAATTTGGTTTAAAGAACGTGTAAGGTTCTGCCTAGGCGGGATTCACATCCAAGGCTTTAAAGCTTTCAGCCCCAAATTTCCTCATGTTTCTGTGAAGTTGCAATGATGTGCAAAGCTGAACTCCTCAAAAAGCCGCTCCCCAGTTTCCCAAACTCTGGTTTCCATCTCTGTGGGGCCGCTGAGGGCAGCATTTTGCTTTTGGGTGTTTTCCCTGCAATCTCAACCCCATCTCCACCTTGCTCAAGGGCTCCCCAGGCATCGTTTGGTAGGTGTGGTGCCAGGACATGTCATGCAGAGGTTAATCAAGTCTTTCCCATGGCAGCATCCTCCCCCAGGCATGAGGAACAGGCGAGGCTCTGAGTTTGGATTTTGGGGGAGTCTTTATCTGTCTCTACTCACAGTGAGTGCCGTCATCACTTGTTCCAGGTATGCCAAGGGGGATTGAACTGTTAGCAGGTGCTCCTGAGTAGTGGGTGAGAAAAGGCAGGTTGGGCTATCGTGGAGTTTTCCTACCTGTAGGATTTGTGGGGTTATCAAGGTTCCTTTTGTTGTTGTTGTTGTTGTTGCTTAAATTAAGTACCATGGCTGATGGAGGCGTGGGCAGTGCTGAGCCCCTTCCCAGCAGAGGAGGAGCCTTTGCTTTTTTGTCCAGGTGGCTTTGGGAAGGCTGGGTTTGCACTGGAGGATGGCTGGTTTGCACATTATCCTGTTGGCTTTCTCAGATGCTCTGGTTGTGTTGGGCCCTGGAAAGCTGGGGTGTTCCTGGCTGGCTGTGGCGCAGTCCCTCAGGATCCGGCTGCAGGGATGCAGCAACCCCTGGCTCAGCCCCACCAGCAGCCACCCTGCCTGGGGACAGCCCTTATCCCCCATGACCCCACAAGGATCAGTGCTGTGGGTGTCCAGCCCCATTTTGGGGTCAGATTTAAATATGAAACTGGTGGATGTTGGGAAGCAAGCTGAACCCAGGCAGGAAGGTGCTGGTTCCATGCAGGACTGCAGTTCCGCTCCTTTGGAAATCAGCAATGCTACCTTGGGTCTCTGGATGAAAAATGAGGACAACTCTCACCATTCTGAATATAACATAACATTATATCTAATATATAATTTATATATGAATTTCCCCTCCTTTCCTTGCTGACCCTTTGTCCCACTCCTTCTCATTTCCCTTTTTCTTCCTTTTTTCCTCGCTTTTTCTTTTTTTTTTTTAATTTTCTTTTTTCTTCTCCCCCTTTCTCTTTTCTTCCCCTTCTCAGCACAGGTTATACTAAACCCCCTGTGCCACTGCATGTTGCTCTTGCAAAGGTGTTCATGGTTTGATTTACAGCAGATACCTGCATTTGTAATGCAATTTTTATCTCCTTCCCCCCACCTCTCTGAATTAATACGCTTGTTAATCACATGGAATTGCTAACTTTAGGAAGTCGCTAAGTGCTCAGATTTATTTTTTATGTAAATATTTTCAAAGGTATAATTCTGAGCGCTGTCTCGCAGCATGGCAGCGGAGGTGGCAGGGGAGGCTTTGCCATGGATGGTCTCACCTGGGCTTGGACGATGTTAAAAATTAAATGGGGTGGATGTGGTCCCCCAGGAACCATGGTAGCCTTGCTGTTGACACCAATGGAAGCAGGTGATGGCTGCAGGACTTCGCCAACCACTTTGTGCCTTTCTTCTGCTCCGTGGCAGCTCTTCATCACATTTACACCTCTTTGGATTAAAACTGCGGCTGCTACATTGCACTGGGCCTGCTCTATTTTACAGCTAAAGTAAAGCCACTTCTCTTAAACCTTTTATAAACTGATGAGCATCTCCTGGCCTTGAGTGCCATGGTGGGTGTGATACGAGGAGCACCCGTGCTGGACCTGCAGCGCTGGGATGCTCAGGTGCGCCCATCCATCCTGCGAGCTGAGGACTGTGCAGTGCCAGGCACAGAAACAGGAGCTCTGAGAATTGTAAAAGCCATAAATCCAGTGGACCAAATTAGTTAAATTTTTCTATTCTATGCCTCACAAAATCCAGCCGTTCTGGAGATGAATTCCCCGCATGTAAGCGGAACTACCGGCAGGTATAAGATGGATATTTCGCACGTGCACATGAGAGCACAGGGACAAATTTGTGCCATGCGGTTTTCCCTGGTGGGTTTTTCTTTTTTCTGTACTTTTGTGTGTTTGTTACATTGATGATCCATTATTACAGTTGTTACTATTACTTAATGTTGGAAGACAGGTGGTCCCATAAATTCTAGCACCCTTTATTTTTTTTTTTTTTGAAAAGGGGGGGCATGTTTGCAATTCAAGTTTAATAGTGCATTCATCAAGAGCAATAAAGCATTTTATTGCACAAGTATTTCAAGGGATGTGCTGGCCCTGGTAAAAGCATTAGTAAAGGGGTGCATCAGCAATCTCATTTAAAACTGTCGACCCAACGTGAAAAATGTTGCGTTGAAGAATAAACTGCTATTAAGCATGATTAGATTGACCTGCAGGACAGATATTTTAGCTGCAGCAGCACAAGTCGATCAAAGTGAGCATCGCTTAGATTGCAAATTTTTTTTTTTTTTAATGCCCTAAATTAAAAATAAAAGAGCCTCAGAATATTTAGGACCGGAGTGTGACTTTGGGGGTGAGACCTGTGCGTTCGATTCGAAGCGGTTTGGAAAAGTGGGAAAACGGGGAAAAGGTATTAATTGCTGCCCCTTTAGCATACATTGAAAATATGTTACTCAGATCAACCAATCAAAAAAGAAATTGTGCTGACTCAGCACTCGGGCTAGCCTGCACGTCCGATTGCAGAAGAGATCAGCACTGCACTGCAGTATCTTTCCCTGCCTTTGACACCAGTCTAGCTGGGCAGGGCTTCCCTTGTGTTTCCCAGGACTAGTTTAGGCCAAGAACAAGAGGAGGCCCTGAAGACAGGAGAAGAGAGTCAAGGTTGCACGAGCCTTGAGCTGCTAACAATCCTTTTTAGTCAGTAAGAAAGAGCTTCCATGCTAGGTTTGCCCTGCCAGATGCAAGCGGCATGAATTGCTTGGGAATATATCTATTTTTAAAGACTTTCACCACATCTTGCACTTAGCAGTGACTGTGGGCGAGGGGGTGGTGTGTTCCTAGCAAGAGAAATATCCTCGCTCCTCAGCTCGGATCCCTCCCTGGAAAGCCCAGGGCTGATTTCAGTGCCGCACTGGCGGGTGCCTCCCAGAGAAGATGCTGGGTTAAATGTTTGCTGCGTGATGCTGAAGTTGCTCTTGACCTCAGCCAAGCGGGCAGCGATGCTGAGAGCTTCCTTCCCACTGGGACACGGGGATCACGCTGAGAGCAGCCCAGTGCCCCAAGGATGGGAGCCAAGAGAGAACATGGACTCCACTGCTGGCTCGCTGGGGTTGCAGCCAAGTTGTGTACCTCGCCTGCCTCAGTTTCCCTCTGAGGCAAAGTAGGTTGTTGCTGAGGAGTTGTTGAAGCTGTGTTTGCACTGTGAGGCTGAAGGTGGAGGTGGCCAAGGCGGGTGGAGGCAACGACGTGAGGCCAAGATTGTTCTGGTTTGGTTGGCACTGACTTGCAGGGTTCTGCTCGGTGTGTATTTGGGGAGATGGCTCAGCCTGCCTGGACTGTGCCCCTCTGCCCTTGTGCTGTCATGCAAGGATTCATCTGCGTTCCCCACACCTTGGAACAGGTGCAAAGTGCGAGGCTGGACTTCATCCATGAGCCCATGGAGCTGTGGATGCTTGGGAGGTATCCCAGGAGGATGAAGGGTGATGGGGTCCGTGGGGTGCTCCATGACTGTGGGCCTGCTTGCTGGTCACCACTGTGGCCGTGATCCTGTGCTGCTGGGTGACTGTGCCAGCACTGGGAAGGTTGGGCTGTGCCAGGCTTAACCAGTTGTACAAGCCCAGCCCTGAGCACCTTGGGGGGCACCTACAGGCAGAGCAGTGTCCCTGTGGGCTGCTGTCTCCTGACCACTGCAGCACCCCGTGATGCTGCTGAGGTGTTTTTGCTTGCACTGTGTAAGCAGCACCAGTGAGCATCCCTGGGTTAGTCTGTATTTTTCCAGAGCAGTCTGTACAGAGGAGCAGCACTGGTGGATGACCCCCTTGTGTGCAAGGGGAAGGCTTTCAGACACAGATATGTCTTGACTAAAGCAGGATTTGATAGTCAAAGGTTTCAGCAGTTGGAACAGTTGCTGGTGGTGCTCAGGAGGCTCAAGGGAAGCAGGTGACTGACATCTCCAACAGATGCAGGGTTTTCCTTTTTTTCTTCCTTTTTCTTTTTTTTACTCCTGAAGCACAGAGCTCTGCCTGTAAATGCCTTGCCATGCCCAGATATGGCCAGTGCTGGGACCTGTGCCGCTATCTAAAAAAGCCCTGGGCAGACTGATGAGCCTGGGGGAACTGGGGAACAACTGCTATAAATAGTGCTCATTCTCAGCTGCCCTTCTGGGGGGACAGGATTAGGTGGCATCTGGGCAGCCAGGAGGCGTGGGACTCGTGACCACCAACCACAGAAATCACCCAGCAGCTGTAAGGACAGGAGCCATCCCTGCAAAGACCTTACATAGGCAAGTCAACCCTGGCATTTGGGGAGTTGGATAAAGCCACAGGAGCAGGAATCCAGTGACCTAAGAGCAATCGAGAATAAAGTTCACCACAACGGCTGGGACACCACTTCCAATCTGAGCTGTGACCTGGCATTGCACACAGGACTTGGCTTTTGGCTTTTCAAGCTGTTTGGTGCAAGCAAAGGAAGGTGTCAGGAGGGAGATGGTGACATGGGAAGCAAAGTGTCCCAAGGAGCTGCTGAGATGAAAAGACTGGTGTTCCCTTCTGGGAGGCTGCAGGTTAATTTGCTTGTTAATTTCCTGGCAGCGAGACTATTGGAAGCTCTGATTTAATATTTGTGTTTACTTCAGGTAAACAAATTAACAAAAAAACCCAAGTCTTAATAATTTAAGACATCAGCTTGATTGAAGCTAGAAGAAAGTAATGAATCTCATGTGGTTTATTTCACTCTCAACCTGAGAGGAGGTGGGCAGTGCCTGGGGCTCATGGCCATGGGGATGTAGGGTCACTGGTCCCTAAAAGTGAGGGGTGCTCTTAGCTATGGACTGCAGGAAAGTGAAACAGCCTCTGAAAGATCAGAGGAAAAGGAATTTGTTGTGCTTGAATGAAGCTCAGCCTTGAGTATTTGAAGGGAAAAGTTGGAGCAGGGAGCGGGCAAGGTTTGGTCAAACAGAGGAGGTGGCTGTGCAGGTGATACCTGAAAGGGACATCCTGAAATGTGTGCAGTGGGAGATTGGGGATAAAATCGTGGAGCAACACTGCAGCTCGTCCCTGAGCAGGTCTGCTGTGGGATGGGGACTGGAATGTGCAGGCAGTGTGAGATGGGTATTTATGTCCAGGCTTTGCCCCTTCTGTCCCTCACGGTGTCAGGGCTGTGCTGCACCACTTCGCCTTTAAATTAAGCCAACTTTGTCCTAAAGCCTTGTCTTTGAAACAATAAGATGCACCCGCTAAAATCTATTGTGCCATTTTTGCAAAGCCCAGCAAAAGTCGCCTGTGCACCGTCCCCTCCCTGTCCTCCACGCTCATTTGGCCTATTTGAAACTGAATTTATTCCTGGGAAGGTCCCCATCAATTTGCCTTGCTCTTTTGTTGACAAGTTTATTAAAAACCTGGGCAACTACATATTAAACTTTTATCAGTGTCGAGGAAGAATACGTCCTTTGAGCAGCCACAAAAGTTATGGATTGGGGCTTAATGTTTCTTGTTCCACCATTCAGCTGAGTCAGCGTAACAAATAAAAGCTGCCACTTCTTTTTTTTTTTTCCCTTTCTTGAGAGACAGTTCCCTTAACAGTGTAAGTAACTGTGTCCAGTAATGCAATAAAAGGTTTCAGGTCTGGATAAACATGAGGGTTTTGTTTCTCTTTATGCCCATATGCCTTTAATAATTTGAATAACTAATTTAAAATAAGAAAATATGAACCCTGGAGGAAGTTACTGCTGCTTAGCTCTGAACCAATAGTTTCGGTAAAATAACTGTTACTTTATAGTGTTTATATTAAAAAATTTGCTGTAAATTAATAATAGTTGTGCTGCAAGTGATGTGTTTTCATGCAGTGTGAGGGCAGGAAGGGGTTGGAGTGGTGTTTGGTTGGGGATGTCCCTTTGAGCCGCTGCAATAGGGGATCTTCGCTCTTTTTCTTTAGTCATAAGATGAAACAAAGAGGAGGGCAATATGTTGCACCAAAGATGTTAAAAATAAAGCGTTAGAATTGCATAACCCAGTTCTCATTTTGCCGTGCAGCTGAGTTTTTAAGAGTTGAAAGAAGCCTGAGAAATAATTGGTGGGAAGGAGTTTAAACTGATAAAACAACAGTCAGGCAGAGGGGAAAAAAGTGAGCATTGGTGGGACTAAGCCACAATTCTTAAACTCTGCTGGGCAAATAAATAAATAAATATCACAGCATCGTTCTCTGCCAGTCACCGTGTCCAAGGATTTTTTAGTTCTTGAACAGGTTTGCTGGCATAATTTGTCAAGTCCAACAGGGAGGTTTCCGTGTGACAGCCGATTGTTTTTCACCAGGCACAGTGGTGCACCAGAGCCGTCCTGCCGGCTCGGAGCAGCTCCATAATTAGACAAGAGTTAACATTCCTGCATGAGGTGGCTCATCCCTCCTGCCCAGGGCATGGCACAGCCCATCCTGCACCGGCGGGGAGCGTTCCGGACAAATCCCTCTGCCTCCAGGAGTTTATCTGCATCACCATTTGCTCCAATTATAACTAATTGGACACATATTGCATTTTCATAGAATCTAATTTTCTATTGATTTTAACGGGTCTGCTGGTGTTTTGTACTATTAAGTGGTATCTTGTATCAGTTGCTGTTTAAAAACGCTGAGTGCACTCCCCTGTATGGGATTATGCAGTCAGCACATGTTTTAAAACCTGTTTAATTGTTAGGTCCATAAAATGCTCAAACTGTATTAGGGAACGGCTTTGTTCTCTTTTGAGAGTGTGAGTGGCGAAACAAAAAAATCCAACTCCACAACTATTTCCACAGCCAGTTTCAGGAGGTGCAGCTCCCAGAGACCTGCTCAGAGTCTTGTGCTTCGGGAAAAGAGCTTTGGAGGGACCACCTTGATCCCACATGGAGCCAGCTCCCTCCAGGTAATGATGCTCTGCACTGTTGGGACAGAGCAGGACCGTGCTTGACTGTTATTTTTACGGAAGGCTAGGACCAAAATTTGGGTTAAGACAGAGATAAGGTCACTTTAGATGCTCTGTATAACCGAGGAATAAGGTGATAACTGTAGGATTTGGGACTTTATTCCCTGTCATAGATATTGCCGTGTACCTTGGCAATACACACAAATAATACCAGACTATCAAATTAGCCATTTCATTTCAGCAAGTACTCATTGAAGCAGGGTGAAAGCAACAGCCCTCTGGTCAGCAGCATTTAAAGAAGAGGAGATTTAAAGGAGAGATTTAAGGGAGGAAGGATGAGGTGGCCTGGCAAAGAGAATTTCCAGCAATGCCTGGGGATCGCTGGCTCAGGGATATTGGATAACAGCAATAATGGTGGAGAAGGCAGAAGAAGGGAGATGGAAATAATGTTTTGGGGCAGTTGAGTTACCCCGGGATGCTGGTGAGTTTGCTGTCAAGTTGCTGCCTTTGCTACTCATTAGCAAGAGCCACGTTGTGTTTGTTGGAGACAGGTGAGTTCATGAGGGTGTATAAATTAAACAGACACTTTATTAAGTTCAGGTAATAGTTTTGGTTTGAAAGACTGAGTGGCTACTGCAATGTCAGCAACTGCTTTAGTGCACAAAGGAACTGAATGCTTTTTAATTAAGTCAAATAAAATCCAAGCAGAAGGCTCTTGAGCCTTGTCTGGAGTCTACTTTTTGGGTTGAACATCTTTAATTTTAGAAATGTTAATAAAACACAGTCTACTTTTTCCCTGTAATAATATAAGTTCAATTAATATTTGATGTCTGTAAGGAAAAGGATAAAAGCAGCGAGCTTGTATTTTCTGGTTTACAAATGGCACATTGGGCAGAATCCTGCAACTGTGGCATTGATTTAGACATCCTTGCAAAGACACCATGCAATAAAGTTGAATCATCTGCAGTATAAGTATGGCTGTTTGGGGGAAAAAATAGCAATGTGAGAGAGTAGACATTTTCCTCTATTATCAAAAGCCACTTCATTTTGAGGAAATTTCCTCCAATTTAGTAATGTTTGGATAGAAATCAAATAACACATTAGCTTTGGGAAAGGGGAAAAAAAAAAACCTTCCAAAGCTAATTACAAAGGGAATGTGCACTTCATTAAGATAAAGCTGTAGGAAATCAATGTTCTGTATTGTTGTTTTTACCTTTTGATTGGATTTTAGAATGATAAATTGTTCATGCATTTGATCTAAAAATGATTTGTTTATTCAGATGAAGAGCAACAGTACTTTGTCTCATTTGGCCTTTTAGCTTATAATGATAATGGCTTGGAGGGCTGCTCATTTCTCAAAAGTGTATTGGACTGGAATAGGCAGGAGATTTCTGGACTCAGAAGGATGGGCCCCATGCAAGGGTTCGTGTAGGCTAATTCTATTGCATGTTGAATCTTCTGCTTCATTAGGAATATCGACAAATGCTGATAAATTCTTTGGCTTTTCTGTACTGTCTATAACACGTCTTTATTAGAATATTGAGGCTGAAGTGGGAAGATCTGCAAGAGAGGAGATTCTCGTGTTGGGTGCTACTGATCCTACTTGCCACAGCACTGGGGGCTTTTGCCCATTTTCCTGGATATAATCATGGACAGCACAGCCAGCAGCCAGGCACAGGCACCACGCAAGGGCCACCAGAGAGGCAAAGGCCAGGCATGTGTTTGTTCTGCTGTTTTGGCTTTGATTCACCTCCAGTTCTCACTCAGAGTGCCCGTGGCTCTCCAGTGCCATCCCACAGCTGGGCTTTGCCCAGCTCAGATGGCAGGGGAAGGGCCATGTGCAGGGAGGCACCAGCACCTGCTCCTTCCACATTTTTCCAGTGCAAGACCCAGCTTTGTGAGGAGATGATGAGACCTGACTCTGCTTTGGACAGAAACCTGACTGTGCTGGTGCTGGGTGGGGGGAGGATTTGGGACTGTTTTGGGGTGCTGCTGCAGGCTGCACTTGCAGCATTGGCACAGGCAGGCAAGGAGAGCAGCACTGATCCCTGCCTGGCTGTTAGGATTGGCAAACTCTGCTGCCAGATCCTGCCTGTTGAATCTGGCAGTGCTCAGAGGTGAACCCTGTCCCTCCTATTTTATAGTGGAGGGGGCCCACAGGCATTTGGAAATGAGCGCTGCCTCACTGGAGAGATCAGGGGCTTCAGCACAGCTCAGATCTCTGAGAACATCTATAATTCTTCTTGTTAGGGTGGCTGGTACAGCCCCAGAGCCCAGCCTGGCAGTGCCTGGGCTGGCAGAAACCTGGGCCCTCTCTGCTGGGAGGCTACAAGTCCCCATGGGTTGCAGCCCTCTCCAGCTTTATAATGTGGGCTGCTCTTTCTTAGCTGCTGGGAAAGCCTCAGCACCAGAGAGACATCATTAGTTTTGATTAATGGCATCCAGAAGAGAAAACCTAATTTTCTAAAAAGGAAAACCTTACCCATAACTCACTGCAGAGAATTTAAACAAAATGTTATAGAACATCCATGCCAACTCACATTGATTTCAAATATGTTCCAAGGCAATCCCCAAAGCAAAGCAGGGGGGAGTGGGGACAGCTCTGGTCCCCAGCAGAAGATGCTCAGTGTAACTCCACATCTCTCTCCCACAGTGCTGCTTTCAAAGGACTGACCCCAAATCAACAGGGCTGGGACAGTGCACACATATCTGGGGAGCAGGCTGGGTTTCAGATGGTGATGCTCAGGCCATTTGATGCATTCTATCTCAAAATTCACATATCCATCAGGGTTTAGCTCTGTACAGCCTCGGTCACTAAGGGCACTTCCACCTGTACCCAATCACCAGTAAATAATTACTTTCCTTTGCCTCCCGTAAGTTACCAAAGAATGAACTTAATGCTTCCAGGTCTTCACTGTCTAAGTTTCCATTTAGTTCCTTGGCTTGATCGTCTCTTGAAAAGGTACCCAGAGATATCTTGATTAAATTAATTGTGGAGCTCTTTTTAAAAAGCTATTCTCTCCCTTTCTCTCTCCATCTCTCTCTCCATTTATTTATAGGCAGCTTAGAGTAACGGGTTTGGGCAGTTAAGTGATCTGCAGCGCTTACCGTGACAATGCGAAGCCTGTAATTCTTCAGGAGATAAAATGCTGGCCCACTTGCAATATTTCTGCGTGCAGAGGTTCCAAGCACAGGTGCTTTTCCCTGGTATCATCTTGCAGCATGGTGGGCTGCGAGGGAGAGGGGGGGAAAAGTCACCTTTGCCTCATGACGCATATAAATTCTTTAAATAGGTTATGCACATGGCAATGTGCAATATCTGCGCGTGGCTCCGGGTTAAGAAGGAAAGGCCTGACTTTATTGGCTCCCACTGCAGAAATGATCGGAGCTGCTGTGATTTTTAAATTTGATTTACCGGGTTATTTTTAGCAGTGGGGTGTTCATGCTGCAGGGCTCTCCAGGAGAAATCAACACCCCAGTGCTGAGACGAGAACCATCACAGGAGTGACTTGGACAGCAGTGGTGTAGCGAGGGACTTGCTTTCCCCAAACAAATTGCTGGATTTTCCAGCAAACAAATTGCTGGATTATGAGATTGCAAGAAAGAAAAGCTTTTTTTTCCTTTCATTCCTCCCTTCAGTTTCCTTTCCACCACTTTCCTGTTGGTTTCTGGTGATGGCAAATACAACCATTGCTTGAGCAGGTCTTAAACCTCCTGAAAATGCTGATTTTAATGCCAGATGAGAAAACACAGGAGGCTTCACAGTAGGGAAGCAAAGTTTGCTAACCTCTAAAAAAAGATTTCAGGTGTTCCAGCCTTTTTCCTCCCATTTTTCAAGGAGAGCCCTGAGGGGAGAAGAGTTCTGCAGCCTGAGCTCCTTGGCTGTGGGCTGGGCTGGTTGTAGCAGATGACATCTCTGCTGCTGTGAGTTAGGTGTCACTTCAGACACCTTAACACAGGGCGTGGAGGAGGACAGCACACCATAAAACACTGAAAGGAAAGAAGGCAGGAGGTGATAATTAAAGCATCTGGATGAAAACAGTAGCTTAACATTTACTTATGTCACACTGTAATAGCAACGTGGCTCTCAAAACAGAAAGAGCCAAATATCAAGTTTAAAAATGCTTCAGGCTGATGGTTACTGCTGCAGACTATTCCACTGCTGTTCAACCTGCCTCTTTAATTCAGACCCGCTCGTCAGCCGTAGCCTCTAAGAAGCTTAAATAAATCCTGACTGCCTGAAAGTGAAGCCATTTGAACCAGTGCAGCATCAGGCAGCAAGTTCAGAAGAGGTCCAGGCAGCTGGGAAAGAAAAGACCCTGAGGAATTCTCTTCTGTGCTGCCACAGCCCACGAGGCCAAATGCTTTGCTAAAGCTGGTAAAATGGAACCAAATCAACTGTTCAATGGATTTGGTCCCCTTCAACCAGCTGTAGCTGTGCATTGATCTCTCAGACGCACCTTGGAGGATGAAACACTTGAACCCGACCAGGGCGGCTCAGGTAGAAGACAAATGGCCACTTGAACACTGCTGATAAGGAAATGATGATGATTGGCATCCTCAGATCTATTGCTTGGGCTCTAAACTGGTGGGCTGAGCCTGAGTCATTATGTGGTTGCCAGTCAATTCTGCCTAACGGAGACCACTCAAGATTGATAATCCCTACCACCCTCCTCCATTGATCTCAGCTGTAACCCAGTGTGTTCCCACTGCAAATACTGTGCATTTTCAGATGTGTTTGCTCATGCCCACCCAGGATCCCCTTGCCTCAATGCATCTGCTGCAAGGAAGAATAAAGGTTTTGGTCTGAAGTTCCCTCCTTGTGTTTTGTACCACGCGCCGAGATGCTCCTTCCACAGCTCTAGTGAAGAAATGAACTGTTACAGGGCTACCAGAGCTGGGAAGGAGTTGGGAACACCAACTGCTTTCTCACTGCCCCAAACTGCAGATATCCACGGTCTGCACCAGCAACAATGTTTTTCTGTTAATGAGATAAAAGCTGTGCTCCTAAAAAAGAGTTCCCTGTTTGACTTAGTTGACGTAAAAGACTTGTAAAGTCTCTACCCCGGGCTGGTCCTTATAAGCACTAATGTTATGCTAATGGAGTTAAAGAAAATCGCTCACTTTCCCATGTAATAATGATTGGTGGGAAAGTAAGCTGGGCGTCATCCTTTCCTAGCCATCGTAAATCTATAGGACTCTCACGAGCTATGAATATTGCAGCTTTAATGAGCCATTTGGATGCAAAAGTCTGATGGGAGATTATTCATGTCTTTACTTCTTAACAACACCTGGCCCACGTTAACCCCTGGCATGAGGGTGTACAGAGATTTGTCTCTTTTCACACGCTAGAAATTAGGTTTACTTCATTTCACATCCGTGGTCCTTTAGGTACCATTTAAGTGTTCTTACACGGGCCAAGAGTATTCATGTGCTTCAGGATAAGGAGTTTGATGGATCTGAGGCTTAACATGCATCTAATATTTATGTCATTGGGTATTTAAAAGACGAAGACATGAGGAGCAATGTTACTGCAGGACTGCCTTTCCTCAGCTAAAGGGAAAATATTCCTTACTCAATCCTGCTGGCTCATTTTTCTGCATTTTAGCAGTGCCTAAACATCCATGTCAATATCCTACTGAAGTCTACATGTGGGTTTTTTTCCCCGTATACTTCAGTCAGATTAGGCACATTTTCCTTCTTGCCAACTGATTTCTTAGGAACACGTAAAAGAAAGTACCGGTTCTATCTTTTACTTATCTTCACAACTGCAGCATCCTTCTAAGCACCCAGTGATGTACCCAAAAGGGCTTTGACCTGGCCTCATAGAAGACTCGAGTGAATGCAAAATGCATTTGTTGATGTTTTTGACTGCAAACAGAGGAAAAGGAGCAGCTCCAACAAATCCCTGTATTAGCATGGATCCTTTTTGCAGCCATGGGTAGTGAGGGTGCTCGTTGCTTTCCAGCTGAAGCCTCACAGCACAGCTCTGCCCTTGGCAAAACAGCCAAGTGGCCACCACGTCTCTAACTCACACATTATCTGTCCCGGGGGATTAATTGCTTTGTAGTTATCCATGCTGGGTTCAGTGCACTAAATCCCAAATCCTAATTCCCATCTCAGAAGTATCAAGCAAAGGCATCTACTGAGACAGAAATATCTGTCCATGCAAACCACATCAACACTGTCACTACCAGTCCTGAGATTCCTGAACATCCTTGGGATGAAGGCACAAGGGAAGGGGAATCCTCAGCACAAGTCCCTAATTGCTGGAAGCCTGGGCTGTGAATGATGTTGGGACTCTAGAGGAAAAGGTTGAGTAGAAACAGATGCTTCCAGCAGGTTGTGGCCTGGGTTTCCAAAATACCATGCTCCTCCCACCTGCTCCCACAATCTGGGTTATTTTCTCTTGTTCCCCAGGGCTGCATCCAATGTAAACAACACCATTATTAACATTCTACCCTGGTAATGATAATTAAGTTACTAAAAAATGTCAAATGGGGAAGCTGGAGGCATTGCAACTTGAACAAAACCAGGGAACATAATGAAAATTTCTTTTCCTTAAAGAAGTTTAGAATCCCCAAAGCCACCTTGAATAGCAGGGAAGCTTCCAGTTCTCTGGAAGCAAGGGAAGATATGAATACACAGGGAACCCAAAAGTTGGGCCATGCATTTTAAATGCCTAAGTGTGGATCCCACCTTCAGGCACCCATGCTTGAAGATTTCTGGCTGTGTTTTTATTGCCTAATTATATCTTTATGGGATGAGAAATTCAGTTCACTTAGCATGGAATTTGTATAACAATACAGTCATTATGGTCTAGGCAAGGAAATATGAGGCCCAAGAAGAAGGCAGCAGGTGGACTTCAGGGGAGCTCTCTAGGGACTGATAATGGGTAGGAACAAATGTAAGGCATGGACCAAAAAATTATAAATATCCTTCCCAATGATTTGTGTTTCAGCCCTGCTCGCTCCCAAATCCTTCCTTTGGCAACAGCAGTGTTTGGAGCTGGCTGATATCTGCCCTTTGCAGCTGGGAGCTGCCTGGATCCTGAACCTGTCCATGGTCTGAAAATTGGATCTGCTTCAGTCAATTTCCCACAAAGCATAGCTCTGAGTGGCATTCTTACCAGTGACTTTGAAAATCCCAGGATCAGGTCCTGGCTAAGTCATCAGAAACCTTTAGCCAACCATCCTTAACTCTATCAAATCTAATTGTTTCCCATATCCTCTAAGAGGCTGCTCTGATGGCTCGCCAGACACTGCTGGTTTCCTGGAAACCCTATTAGCTTCTCAAACAAGGCAATCCTGAGGACTCAGTCCTGCAAACCTTTTGTGCAAACATTAAATAACAGCGAATAATTAGCAAGAATAATCCTTTTTGCTTGACCCTCTTCTGTAATAAAGACCTTTGTCGGCGAATGCAAACGTTATTTTGAGGAGCAATTCATAATCTAGAGCTGCTGAACACATCAGCCTAAATACACTAATACTCCTATATCCATATTTGTACAGGACTTAAGACAGACAAAAACAGGAACATTCTCTGTCCCAAAGACCTGAGAGCATTCACCAGTCAAGCATAGGAAGAGGAGGTGCCAAAAGAGGTGGCAAAGAAGGGACCCACTTCTGCCTTTGATACATCTTCAAGTGTCTCAGGTGGTGTGATCAGATCAGCTGGATTCTTTCCATGGAGTTTTTTTTTCTGTGAATCTTTTTTTTTCTTTTATTTATTTGTTTTTTTTTTTTTTTCTGAGGGGGGAGAAAAGAGAGGACAAGCAAGCCAGATAATTGTTCTGTGCTGACAGTTTGTCAAGTGATGGAGGCACAGTTTTACTCAAGAGATCTGTGTTACAGCAGCGAGTGAGCAGAAGTCTCTTCTTTTCCTCCCAGATGGCATTGACATATAGCCTGAAGGGGCTATCAGGATACAAAGATAAAGATGGTTAAAGACATTAAAAACTGTACAATGTGAGCACCATCTACACCAGGACCATCATCTAGAAGGAAGATTCATCCTGACACATCAGGCAGAAGTCAGATCTTCTATTGGTATTATATAAAGCTGTTGATTCAAAGGTGTTTTTGAGATAGACAAAATATATATATTCCTGTTACTAACCATGTCTTTTCCAGTAGGTCTTTATTAACTCTTGAAGAGCTATGACCAATAAATGTAATGATCTGCCTTCCCTTTTCTTTCTGGGTGAACAATATCTTCTGCAGGGTGTTTATCACTGTGGGCAATGAGTGGTTTGAGCCATTCCTGTCTAACTCCACTTCCCAGCAAGACATTGAATGCATTCTCTTCATCACACTGTTTCCCAGATCCTGTCAGGGCTTTTGTTAATGATAAATATTGCACTCAGGGTAAGATTTTAAATCTTGCCATAGGAGGGAGGGAATTTTAAGTTCTGCATTCCTTGGATTTGGTACTGTGTAAATTGCTTAATTAACTTGCACAGACAACGAGCTTAATAATGTTGCATTTTTTAATAAGCAAGCAGTGCAGCTGGAGGGATGGAGAACCACGAAGAGAGGAGTTCACCTGCAGGAAAATATCCTCTACTTCCCCCAAAAGCGATAAAAATGTCAATGCATTGACACAACCCCTAATTAAAAATGACTGCCATAATCATGCCTATCATAGCTGTAGGACATTGTTTGGATTAAACACGAGCAGCGGGATGTGCTGCACGTGTTTTCCAAAGGAAGGCAGGGTTGGATGATGGCACCTCCTGCACACCCAAGCTGGAGCAGAGGAAGGATCCCTCAGCTCCTACACACGGGCTGCTCCTTCACCGCCCTTCCCACCGAGCTGCACGACAGTGACTGCCTGCACAGCCTGAGCTGCTTGCAGCCAGCAGATGAACCGTGTCCATGAGCCCTTTTTTGGCTGGGGTTGGAGCAGATGTCCTTCCCTGTGTGTCTGACGTGGCCAGACAGCAGGCGCGTGGCCGGGCGTAGCAGCCTGGTGGCTTCGTGCATTACCTCAGCTCCTGCAGCAGTGCTGGGCTGTAGTAGCACCCAGCTTGGCGTGTGTGCTACTACATCCCCCTTTTCCTCACACAGAATAAAATCCCTCATTTTGGGGTATTCAGCAAGCAAAGGGACAAGAGAAAATAGCTTGTTGCTGCTCTGTGGAAGTTGTATTATTCAATTGGCCTTCCTGGATTGGATATGGATTTAATGGTTGGACTTGATGATCTTATGTCAGAGTCCAGAACACTCCTCTGACTGTCCTGGGTGATTCCAGACCCAGACAGGGGGGCTGGGAAACCTTGGCAAGAAGTCAAAAACTCCTGTGCCTTCGATTTTAGCCCCTGGGAGAAATTACCTCTGTGTGAGGATTTACAAACAGCAAGAGTTTAAGTAGGGTGATAGTTAATTGGTTACAGGGTGAAAAATAGATTTATAGAGGTTTTTAGTCTGATAAGCAGAAAAACACAACATGGAGTCTCCACCTGGCTTTGGGGCTTCTTTTTCCTTCTTCACCTTTTCCATTTTCTGCTGTGGCATGGGCATCTTTGGTTAGTTTAGAGTAGAGCCTGACTTCCTAACATGAAAGATAGGTATTGGGAATCTTTTATAAAAAAGTAGATGTAACTTTTAGGATAAAGATGCTCATCACCTTTGGGGCGGTGTTATTCCCCGTGAACTGACCTGCTGAATGGATCTCTGTAGAAAGAAAATGTATAGATAAGGGAGAATAAACAAAAATTGAAAAAGCAGAGGAGACAGCTCTCGGTCTTTTCTTCAATCTTGGTGCTGGGCAAAAGACTTTTGCATTCTCAGGAAGAACAAAAACACACAGAAACCCGAGAATCTTAGGGGTCTTTTCCAACCTGAATGATTCCAAGAGAAACTCCCTCTTTTCATGTTCAACTGCTCTTGCCTTATGCTTGTGATACCGATGTGCACCCAGGGATCTCAGCTGGCTCTAAGCACTTGTCTTTTATTCTACAGCACCAAAAATAAACACTGAGATGCTTCATGTAGCCCTGGGGCTGAAAGGTGGGATTGTACCACAGAGCTGGGGCTGAGAAGGAGCAGCATCTGCTGCAGGGGGTTACAAGGAGCTGAGTAACCAAATGATGGGGCACAGCATGGCCAGTCCTTCCAGTCTTTCTCTTGAAGAAACTCAACACCAAGGCTTCTTTTCCAATTCCCTGTGGGATAGTTACTTCACATCTCTTAGCATCCCTGATAAAATCTGCCTCCAGCTCTTTCTGCCCTCCCATTTTATAAATCATTTTGTGCAATGCCAGACAGATGATTTCTGCTTTCTCCTGCATAGAGGGACAGGAGTAGGGAAAAAGTGGGAGAGGGAGGGATTTAAAACTTTCCCAAATATTCCAGTGTCCAATCATGAGCTGGTATCCTGCCAGGACTAAGAGATGGACGTGTGCAGCACTCACTCAGGAACAAATAATGAATGATCCTGCAGCCTCTACTCAGCACAGGGAAAGGAATTAATTTCTATCCCCTTTTGTGGATCACCTGAAAAGTACAGGCATAATCCATCTTTCCATGGCAAGAATCATGGCCCTGTGAGCCAAAAAAAGTCTGTGAAGGACAAAACCTGGGACAACCCTTTGAGCTGGGACATCCGTCAGTCACAGAAAGAAGCAGGAAAAGAAAGAAAGAAAAAAAAAAAGAAAAAAACCACCAAATGACTTCAACTGATGCAGCTTCATCTCCTGCAAGGGAAGCTGGAACTGAGCTTGTTGTAACATCCTCACTTCATTTTGGGGATATGCATTTCATTCCCAGCTGCCTTGGGAGTGCTAAAAACTCCACAATAATACCTTTTCATCATTGAAAAACTTCCATTGTGATCCCCAGCCTGCAGTGTCACACCGGACAATTTAATGTGGGATGTGAGTAGACTTTCAAGCATAGACAGATTGATTCATGAGTGAATTAATCTGATGCATCTTTTAAATGGAAAACTGACATAATTTTCCATCAGAGACCTGCTAATAAAGCACATTTACTTGGTGAATCCATTTTTTCCTGTACTAAGTGCACTATATAAGGTATAAAAATACCAAATCAATAACCAAAGAGTATATAAAAGTGAGACTGACAGATTAGAAACCATGGGTGAGCCACCCTCTCCTTGTCTTTTTGGGGGGACTCTGTTTCTGCTGCTGAAAACCACATTCCCACAGTTTTCCCAGGACAGCAAGGCTGCAAAACCCCAGGTGTCCTTGCAAGTCCCAGAGGGGACCAGGAACATCGAGCCACCTGCTTCCAGGGGTCTGGTGGCATCAGTTCTCCTGCAACCCTCCCTATTTTTAGAAGCAGTTGGTTTGAGGGGGTTGGGTTTTTCTTCTTTATTAGGTTTTATTATTATTATTATTATTGTTGTTGCAGAAAGAACTGGGTAGAAGAAATGTGTTTAAAAGACAAAGGCATCTTCCAGTATATTTGTGCAGGGAGCCTGCCAAGGGAATGTGCACAAACTCTCCTTTTTTATTCTTTAGCTGGAGTACAGCAGCGTTGTTTCAAAGGAAATGCCTGCACAGTCTTCCCTCTGCAAACACTGCAACCATCATTCCATCAGTGCAATTCTCCCGTGTGAGCTAATTTAACAAGCAGTTGCTTTGCAGGCTGTGGAGAATTGCCTCTTACCTAATAATTCTGCTAATTTGCTTAACTTTCCCAGATTGCAAATGGCCCTGCTCTGAACAGGCAGCTTTCTAAATGAACCCCCAGACAAGTTCCTGACAAGAGCCAAAGGAAAGGTGGATGGCTCAGGAGGTTAAAGCTCACAGTCTTTTATTTTGACCTTTGGGCTAGCATTCAAATTTGCTTGTTGGGAAAACTGCATTCAGCATGTATTTTCTTCAGGGATTTACGATACCCTTTTGCTTGTAATTATTCTCAGTTGATGTCTTCCATAAATTAAAGAGGCTTCTATTAGCAAGCTCCAATCCTCTCAATTATCTCGCAAAAGTCTCCTTATTTGTGGCTGGGAGCTACCCCACCAGGATTGCCATCCCTGCAAAGCTCCTGGACCACGGCTACAGGCAGAGAAATAAAGAATGTACACGGGTAATACAAATGTCTGAGCAATCCCAGAAAGAAATGAAAACTGCAGTAAAGGTAAATGTCAGACTATTTAAAGACAATGTTAACTATTGATTTTTTAGAGGAGACTACCTCTTCAAAGGATGGCAAGCATGACTTCAGATACAGAGGAAGCAACCTAGATGGATGGCAGAGAGAGGGAGGAGAGTGATCTGGGAAGACACAGATTTTCCCAGAGAGCAAAATGAACCCTTGATGAAGCCTCTGGGATTAAAGAGGTGGCTTAGTTCTTTCACAGCATCCACCCTTCAACCCATTTAAGCACCATGCCTTTTCCAAGAAATGAAGGGCAAAGAAGCACTGATAAGCAATAAAGAGATAAGCAGCAAAGTACTTGTTTCACTGGTGTTTCCCAGTGAAAAATGAACTCTCGAGCACACCCAGTGATTTGTTGTCTGAGTAGCAAAGCTCACCCAAGTTCCTGATTTTGCTTCCAGCAGAGATGCTCATTGCTCATTCTCACACCCTGGAGCAGCTTGGACTCATTATCCAGCACTGGCTCTTCCCTCCTGCACCTGCCTGCATGCAGCTTCCACACGGATATATCCATTTTATATATACATGTATATATTCTTAACTTATGGCCCATGCTGTGAGATCCCTGCCAAAGCATCCCAGAGCTGATATTCCTGGCTGTGGGCGCCTGCATCCGCAGGGAATTGTTCCTTTCAAGCTGCAGTGCAGAGACAATGCTGTACATGGTGCTTTGGGAAAACAGCACGATAAGAATTTAGTTAGGGGAGTTAAAGGTCTTCCAAGGCTGCATTTGCAAAAAGGGTAACTTCTTATCTCGGTGGGTGTTTTGGAATGGGAGGCATGAAGGATCTAAACCAGTGAAGTGTAATGTCAGCAAGGGCAAATTAAGTATGCGTTTGGATACAAACTCTCTTTTAGAGACAAATTTGGCTGTTGAAAGGAAAATTATTGTACACATCTACACAGCAAAGGAAATGGGTGATGCTGGGGAGCCACTTTTTAGCAGGTTTTGACATGGGTACAGGAGAGGAAAAGGCCTTCCCAGTGCACTCTGTTTCCCCTCTAAGAGTCATTTGGATGCTTCAGCTTGTCTTATAACCCCAGCTCCCCTTCTTTGGCAGCCAGCTCAAGGTGCAGAAAACCCCAGTTCCTGGTAGCTCCTAAAAACAGCAGTGCAATATGGTATTACTGCCTGGGGTAGCTTTTGGTTTAGATGTATTATTTCAATAAGGAGGTCTTCAGACAGTGTTAAATGACAGATAATATAATTTTTGAATGTGAGGTTCATCTGAATTTTATTTTCTGATGTTTTGACTCATTGACTTGATGTCTCTCTATTATGCACACACCTCTGGAGATGTTGCTGGCAATGATTATGCATAGCATTGAGTTAGTGAATAAAACCACTCCAGGAGCTGCTTTACAGATCACAGTATTGTTTTCCCTATAATTGTCCCACAAATGATGGAAGTTATATGGAGAGAGCAGCATGCTCTGACAGACTGCATATTTTTGCAGTGTGCATCAAATCTCTCTTTGGCCTCTGAGAGTTATTTCTAATGGTTCTTGGGGATTTAACTTTAAGACCAATGTATTTTAGTATCCATATACGCTCCACTGTTCATGTCATCCAGCAGCAACTGAGGATGAGCTGTCTCCTTAATATGGATGAGACACCAATTTATCTAAGTTATCACCTCCCAATCTCTCATACATCTCTGCTGTTAACTGCTGTGTTTCTGACATCCATACCTAAACTCTCTACAACTTCTTCTCCTTCAATTGAAGCTATAAGCAATTTTTTGGCTGGAAGTTCTTGATATGCATCTAATGGCTTCTTTATCTCCCGGCTTGAGTTCAACCATGAGGTGATGGAATCAAGCTCTGGACACTGCATTTTAAACCCACAATTCTGCACAGATCCATGTACCACGCTAAATCAGGGTGTCTTTCCAGCATCTGAGAATATATGACTGAATTAACATGTCCCAGGCTCACGTTGAACAGCACTGCAGCCCTGCTGTGCACAGCCCCAGCATTTGACTGCAGAGTCAGCAATACTCTCCCCCTTCCTGATACATTCCCAAGCCAGCAAAACTTAGCCCTACTCCTGCTATTCTCTTTATAGAAGGTCCCAGTGGTATTATGTATCAAATAAAGGTCTCATTACTTAGATTCTGGTTCCTCCATGGCATTGCTCTCATTAATCATTTTGGTTTTCAAGCCTGTGCTGCAAACCATTAGAACTGTCTTACTTCCCACCCCTAAATTAGAGATTCCCTCTCCTGCCCCTCTTGCCATAGGAGCCATCAAGCCCCTGGGGATGAGTGCTGCTGCTGCTGCTGGGCCAGTGCTGGATGACTGGGAGCCTCTTGGCCATGAGCTCTGGGCTTGAGTCTTACTGCAAAGGGACTCCCCTTTCTGCCCAGCCTCGTTTTGGGGCCCCTGAGGGTGTTCCCACTGCTAAATACCCCATACTGCCAGCTTTGTGCCTTGCAGCATCTCTAGATGCAGCACCCTCCCAGCTGAAAAGGAAAACTCTTTGGCTCTGCCCCAAATCTGTTAACTGAATCCCTGACTTCTCTCCAAAATCGTTGGCAACAACTGAGGGAACAGAATCACCTCCTTCTTCCCCATTCCAGTTCCTGTTGGGGTTTATTTCCAGGGAGTTCCAAGGTCTGGCACAGAGATCACCCCAAAGATTCACACTCTGCATTTCCCACAAACAGAAATGCAGCAGCCCCCACTCCCCTCCCCTGCTCCCACTTCCCACACCCCTGGCCTCGACTCTGCTCTTTGCAGTGTAGGATCCAGGGAATTTGCTACTTTCTCCAGGTAATATCTTTTTTAGGACCACAAACGACTTACATAAAACACTGGAATGAGATTCTCTTTGTGCTGAGGATGAAATGCAAAAAGGCAGAAGAACAGGGGAGAGCACATCCTCCCTCAGCTCTATGAATTCACCAAATCTGATGGTTTATTCATTTTAATTAGGCTTGGAATTCATATATAAGTGTATATATTTATACATGTGAATTCATATAATGACACATAATTAATTTAGAATTTGGCATTTCCGAACAGGTAATTAAAATAGTTCATTGTTGATTAATCACTTGCAAAATAAATTATTAGCAATATCACTGTTAGCATTATGTTTATTACTACAATTTAGAGAAATTAAGGCAGTTCACTCACATTAAATTAAACACCAAAGCACAGCTGTAATATACCCTAGATGATATCTACTTACTGGGAGAACAAATGTGATGTGTGCATTACAGTACATTTGCTGGGTCATACATCTTGGATGGCCTCTTCATGTCACCACCAGAAACCTAATCCTGACACACAGATGATTCCTGTCTCTTTCCGTAAATATAAAAATAGGATCTGCTGGACTTCAGCACTGGCTCTGCACTGCAGTGTGCTCCAGGCAGCTCAGACCTGCCTGGGATGGAGGGAGGCTCTGCAGCAAAAAAAATCCTGGACCAGGGGAGTGGGGAGCTAAGCAGGGTGTAAAAGGCCACATCCAATTCACAGAGTCACAGAACGGGTTGGGTTGGAAAAGACCTTAAGGATTATCCCGTTCAGCCCCCCCAAAAACCATTAGTGGGAAAGGAAATCAAATTCTTCACTCCTCAGCAGGACCCTGGGTCACCGCTATGAGCCAGATTTTAGCCAAATTGCACAGAAATGGGATAAATCTCAGCCTGACTCAACGAGGTGCTAAACGTTTAAACAGATCGTTTCAGTAAAAGCTGAATTTAATTTTAAGCAGCTCTCTGCTGGGGTGGGAAGAGATTTTGTTCTGTAGGGAAATAGGTATCCCATGCTTTTGACAACTGTTTTGTCTGTAGGGCATTCAGCCTGGAGTCAAGGGAAGCAATAGGGAGAAGCCAGTAGAGATGAAGAGGACACAGATCACCCCACGACATATTTTCTGGATCTGTCTCTCTGTGGTTTTATAGCTATGGGAAATAATCCATAATTAGGTGTATAAAATAGCTCTCTGATCTCTGCTTCTGGCCCAAAAGAGCACAAAATTGATAACTCAATTATCGCTGCTGGAAATACAAATAAATTAAAAGCACCTGGTAGGAGGAACTCTAAGGCAGGGACACCCATGCAGCAGAGTGGATGCTGATCTTCAATTGTGAGCTCACAGGCAATTAAAGCCCTGGGGCTGGGGCAGGGCTGGGGACAGGCTGGGATAATGTCCATGGATATTCCCCAAACTTTGTGCCAAAGCCATCAATCAGTGCAAGGCTGATACCATCCTCTCAACCCAGAAACAAAGTCAGGGGGAGAACTTTGGAAGTAGTGACACTCTTCTGGAATGGAGGGACCCATAGAATGACCAGTGAGCTTATTTTGGTTACAGGGTGAGGGAAACCTGGGTTAGGTTTTAACAGCTTTCAGCATAAGAAAATAATTAGTGTCACCAGCAAATTCCTGGGAGTTTTTGTTCTGAATTTACAAGCAGAGCAGTGCAGGATTCTGAGGGTCTTCTTCACTTTTTGCTAAGTCATCTGGCATTTACAAAAACCTCTCTCTCCACTGAGGCTTGCTTTTAATGACTCTTGTGCTGAATTAACAGTCTGCACCGGTGTGACAATGAGAACAGTCACTAATGACCACTCTGTTTGTCTAAGCCACATGCTGAGCACTGACTTCAGTCCCTGCCACAGACTCTCTTTGCAACTCTCTCTGTGTCTTTTTAAGCAATTTAAAATGTGTGGGATGAGCTAGCCTGTCCATCCCTGCCCCATTGATATTCTGCTGCCTGGAAGTGTCCTTGAGTCAACAGCGAGCACCTGTAGGGAAGTGTGACCTGGAATGATGTGAGGAGCAGGAGTAGAAAAGCCTTTGAAATTACATATATCCAGTTCTGATGACCCACACGGTAACCAGTGAAATATTTAAATGATCTGCCCTTTAATGCATCCTCTGCCAGAGCAGAAGGGTGAGTGCAGTTTTATGGAAAGGTCTGGTTTTATTAGGCAACACACTCTGTGACCCAACGGAGGATGCGTGACAGTGCTGACACAGGGAATATGTGCAGGTATTATTTCAAAAAGGAAAAGGACTCCAGACAACCCCCAAGCTTTGTGCCAAACCCATTCCACTGTATCCCACTGAACAGGACACTTCCACCCGTGGAATTGTTTCTTGGATGAGGGAGGCATCACCTCAGCTATTGTGCAGGGTTTGAATGATGCAAAACCCAGTCAGGGTCACACACACCCTGTGACAGCCCTGCTGGGGACAGGACATCACCTGGGGAGAGGTGCCAGCTCTTCTCATCCCTTCCCATCCCAAGCACTGCTCCTGCTGCTCAGCCTGCCCACAGGCATGTGCTGCTTCTCTGCCAGGGCAGCACAATAAACTTCACTAATATTTTATTATTCAATAATAAAACAGGGGGTTTTATTTAGGCAGCAGTGCTGCCCTGAAGAAGCTGGGCACATGTCACCCTTCCTGTGCCTACTGCATGAGGCAGGTGTTAGAGCAATTCCATCTGAAAGCTTTTAGTTCCCGTAACTGATGATTTATAGTCGTGCTAGAATGGCAATAATAGTAAGGGTTTAATTGTTTTAATGAAAGTGGCTTGTTCTGCAATCGAATCAATTTGCTAAGTTTGGGTGATGGAATACAAGGCTGGGTTTGACCATGCTTCTCATGTGCCCTGAACAAAAAGGTGCAAGCCACTTCAGAAAGATCTAGCTTGGCATAGTGGAACTTTTAATAAGTAATATCTGCATAACTAACGGCAATAGGAGCAGCCCAACCTGAAGAAAACAGATTTTACAGGAATTACAGTCTCGCTGTCACATTTGTAAAAGGGACACATGCATTTTTCAGATCTTTGCACATTAATGGCTGTATTTGATTCAAAATACAGTCAGTGAACCCTCAGTAAATGGAATTAAATGGTATGTGTCTGATTTGAGGGTGACAATCCAGCAATTGTTTCTCGTTTGAATTACTACCTGCGTGGCTGGGCACAGCGGTAATTGAAACTATAATGTTTCATTCCTCTTTAGGTATAATTTGTCTGAAAAGTTCATTCAATGCTGTTCTATTCTCCCTCCTGAAACCCCTCCCTTTACCATTACAGTGCTCTCAGGGACTGCATCTTTTCTGTGTGCCCAGATTCTGACCTGGTTTGGGCAATTCAAGCACACAACAAACCTGGCCCTGGTGCTTCCCTGCACCAGCCCCACCTGTCCCCTCTTGCATCTGCCCTTCAGGGTACAGAGCTCCATTTATCCAGCCCCAGGTCTCTGCTTTGCCTTTCGCTCAGAGCTCAGGTGAGCATATCCTTACAAGGTTCTTCAAATTCCCCTTCAAAGCCAAGAATTTGCAGTGGCTTTGTGAGTTTTATTTTGTGTGACCACGATTATCAGCTGCAGGACCTGGACCTGCTTGTGCCGTGAGAGCTGTAAATGGAAAGGCAGCAAGGGTTACTCTTCCTCCCATCTGTGCCTTGTTTTGTTGCTTTATGTGGTTCTTTCACACAGCACAGATGTGGCTGTGGCAGTGCTGTGCATCTGCAAGGGGTAACAAATATATTGCCTTATTCTCAACACTCCCCATTTATAAGCAATTTCTAGTCTGTTTTCACCCAATATTGATAAACAGAAGAAAATGGAATGTATTTTATTCACCCATAAAGTCTGACATTTCCAAAGATAGAATCAAATTATCCTCCTCATCTGTCTGCAGCTCGCTGGGTTGCTCACTAGGTACAACTTTATGCCCGCAGAGTAATAACACCTGGTAATGACACCTAATTTCAGAGCCTCCAGAATGAGATGGTCTAGGACAAACAGGGTTATTCTGCTTACAAATAATATGTAACACAAAGACAGACTCTGTGTCCTGGGATGATAGCACTTTTTTCTCCCATGGGATGAGGCTGGAAATCCCTAGGAAGCCCTTGTCAGCAATGGGACCTGTTCCTGGCATTTCTACAAAGGCATTTGCATCTTCTTGAGTTGCTGCCACTGACTGTGGTCTGGTTGTGATTCATGATGATGAACCTTGGGTTTTGTCACTGCTTTTGGGGTGATTTAGATGAAAATTCCATGTGCACATTGTCTGGGAACGTGGTGGTGCTATGAGGAGCTGTGGAGAGAGGCAGAGCTCTCCACCGCCCGCAGACACAGAGGGTTGGAAGGAAGAACAAAGGAGAGATCATAGGAAAGAGCATAATGAGGTTTAAAAGATAATTAAGGCTGCTGGTTCCCAAACACTACAGCACTCATAGCTGGGCTGGTGAGCCCAGGGGAAAGCCAAGGGCTGGAGTAAAGCTGGCAGCTGAGGAGGAGCTGCAAATCTGGAAGTGCTGCTGCAGGGAGGGTCCTTGGGACTTCTGAGCCCCTGGTCCCTCTCTCCAGGCACAAGATGTGCAGAGATGCTCATCCTCTGGGATGCAATTCATGGCACTGATGTGCCAACCTTCACCTCCACCAGGGGATCCTGGCACCTTGACAAAGCAGTTTGAAGCTAGGCTGAGCTAAGGGGATGGGTGGAGAATAACAATGAGCAAGGACAGACTGGCATCTAAATGTGGAAGGAGTCAGGCAGCCCATGAAGAAAAATCTGGGGAAAGGAAGGAGTGGGGATGGAGTGAGACGACACACCTGGAGGACAGGTGCTGAGAAGGGAACATACCCCCCAAGGACAGAGTAGGACAGTTCCTCCCCGAGGAATTCCCTGAGTTTCCAGCACCAGGAGGACCCCTTGTCCCCTGTGGTGATGTCAAATCAGGGGAAGGAAGGATCTCCTCCATCCTCTTCAGAACCCAAATGCTGTTGAATATCTCCTTCCAGAGCCAGTGGTGTCACATCCACCAGCACTGGGAAGCACAAGGGTCTCAGTGGCCTCAAACGTGCTGGGCAGGGGCAGAAATACCCACCCAGTTCCAGCAGTATTGTGCCTAACCAGATTCCCAGCAGCAAAAGCAATGCAAGCTGCCTCCAGTGGAAATTCCACCCAAAATGACTCCTCCAGAGTTAGTCTACAATTTGTAGTTAATAAGAGTTAGGAGCTCTTCCACTCCTTCCACATTTTCATACACAAACCATTGCACAGACTTATTTTTTGCACTGTTTTTATTTGGGGTTGTAGCTCTCCATGCCCAGAATCACCAACCCCTTGCCTTTACAAGTTTACCTACTAAATACTTTTGTTACTTTTTCGCTTGCCTTAGAGTGCACCGTGAATAATTAGAGCAAGTGGCTGCATTTCTCATAATAAAGCTGTGACTTCTAAGTGCCAGAGGACATTTGCAGTGCTGGAAGGGAAAGGTAATTGACATTCCCTTAGGGAAACCTCTTCAAAAATTTGGCCCCTGGTTGCTTTGAATTTATTGTCAGTGGTACTATACAGGCAGGAAAGATGATAATCCGTGCAAGCAAACAAACAACACAGCCAAAAGAAGCCAAAGCAGAAGTTCAGCTCTGTGTCTCTGATGGCTGTGACCTGGCTGATCCTCCAGTTCTTTCTTATAAGCCATGATGTTGGGGCATTATAGTTCAAAAAGAAAAAGCCAATAACGCTCTTCTAAGTGGAACTGAAAGGTCTCATCAGCAAACCCAGGACCCAGCAGGTGAAGCCCAGGAGGTGCTGAGTGCTTTGCTGTCCCTGGGGTGCTGAGGGAGATGTGTTTGTGTGGGTGATGTCTGCTCCAGGGTGTCCCAAAACACTGCAGAGATCTCCCTCAGTGGTACACAGTGATACAGAGCTGATCAACTGCAGGCTCCCCTGGGCCTGCCAGGATTTCCAGAGCAATGATAGAGAGAATTCATGTGGCATTCCACACCCCACCATGGTGAGAGGAGAGCCTGTCTGCTCCCCAGCCTGCATGCCATAGATAAATAAATATCTCTATAAGATATATATAGATAAATATGCACCCACTGTGCTGCAGAGGCAGTGAACATGTGCCAGGTGCACAGCACAGCCTTGATTAACCCTTGCCTGGGTCACCCTCCTCTTGCAACAAAATGTGCATTAATGGTGCTCTCAGGAGGTGAGTTTGCACCAGCCTCTCACCAGCTTCAGCCTAAAGGGCAGCTCTGATGTCCTGCATCTGGGATATTTCCAAGAAGGAATGACTTTTCCCCTCTCTCAGACCCCTGACACAAGCTGCTCAGTCTTTTGGAGACAGGCACTGGCTGTTGGCACCAGGGCTCTGCAGTCCCTGCCATCCAGCCTTCCCGGGATGTCTTACTCCCAGCTGGGTTGAAGCAAAGTCTCAGCTCATTCATCCAGATTTATAGCAGGACTTGTAGTGCCCTGAAACCAAACTGTTGCAAAATTAATTTATTAAAAAAATATAATTAAAAACCAAATTACAGCAGAGAAGCCCACCATAGCACAGGCACAACAACCCCGTGGTGTTGGATACTCCACTCCTGCAGCACCAGGGGCTGGGGAAGGGATTTGCTGGCACAGGGGTGCAGTGACCTTGGGACAGTCTGGGTAGGGAGCAGTGCTTGGTTCTGTAGGATTTGTCCTGCCCCAAATGGTTTTGGGGGGGTTTTCCAGCCACTCCCCTTCATCTGCTCCTTTTCTCAGGGCAGAGAACAGCCTCATCACCACCCTGCTCCCTGTCCCAGGCTGCACGAGTCTTTGACATTGTCACGTCTTCACCAGTCAGGACCTGAGGGACCACACCCCTCCTTTCCACCTAGCAGCTCTCTTTTCCATTCAGCGATTTTGTAAAACCACCAAACCTTCCCTCATTGTACCTCCGCTTCCAAATTGTGTGTCTTGTGGGCTCACTGCTGCCGAGAACGCAGCAGCTATGGCGCATTTAAATAGCTGATTTTTCCAGGATCTGATTCAGGTCTTGCCTCCAGTGATATCAGTTTGGCTGCTGCAATGGGAACACTGTGTTAAACGTGTTGAAGTGAAGGAGAAAAACACTTGGGAGCATCAGGTGCAGTGCAGGCGCTGCTGGCAGGGGCTGGCTTGACTCCCCTCCACCCTGCACTGCCTAAATTTGGTTCCTGCCCTGAGCAGGGAGCGATGTCTGCCCTGCTGGGCCGAGCCTGTGCCCAGGACAGGAGCAGGGCTCATCCCAGGGGTGTCACCAACACCTCCAGCTCAAATGCCAAGGTGCTGCCGTGACATCGTGCCCATGTCCCGATATTTTTCCGTGCTCCAGAGGCACACATGCAATTGTGACCTCCTGCCCACTGTCCCCTCAGCCTGAGGACACGGAGCACTGAGGGTTTCGGGTGCAGATAAATGTCTGTGAGCAGGGGAGGGCAGACAGGACAGTGATCCACACCAAGGAAGGGGTTGTATCCTGAAGTTTCCCCTGACCTGAGCAGGGTTTATCTGCAGGCGACCCAGAGGAGAGGGGGAGCGCAGCACTTCGGGTGCAGCTGGGCCCCAGGACCCTGCACACGTGAACATTCCTCGGGAGATCATGCACCTCCATTCCCCATCCAATACCGTAGCTCCAGGTGTGCTTTGCAAATTCAATGGAATTATGGTTTAAAAAGTAAATTAAGATTTAAATTGAATATTAAATTACAAAGAAATAATCCAGAAAGAGCCTGAGAAGCACTTAATTTCTTGTTATCTGCAAGCACATCTACCATGGAGAAATGTCTGTGTGGAGCCAGGCACAGGGTAGGATGGGCTCTGGCAACGTTTAGCTCCAGCTGCAATCTTTGGGGACCCTCAGCACCTGCAGGCACCAAGGGCTGCTGCTACTCGGGAAGGGGCTGATCCAGCAGGGCTGAAATCATGCAGTAGGGCTGGGCTGGGAAGCAGCAGAGCATCCCGAGGGACAGTGAAGGGACAGAGCTGTGGCACTCGGGGCGATGCAGCCAGGACACACCGCTGCCCATGGGGACACCACGGCTGTCACCAGAGGCCACACGGGGCCCGCAGTGGCTGTGCTGCCTGGGCTCTGGCCACCACATGCTCACACATAATTCCTGACCTCAAGTTGAAAATATAATTCTTTCTGCCACATCTGACATTTAGCTGTACAGCGATCCTTGCCAGGAAATTGCCATCGTTTCAGTTCTGCTCCCAGCCACCCTTCTGATTTATATTTTTGTTTTTATCCAATTTTTCTGACTTGTTTTGGTAGGGTGGACAAAATGTTCTCACTCAAGACAGATGACAGTTTGCCGATAAGAGGAGCAACTTATCACAAGCAGCTCCGATTCTTTCTTAAACGCTTAGTCTGTTGGAACAGCTTTAAAGTCTAATGTGATATCACAGGTTAGCCCCAAATCTGCTTCCCCTCCTGTATTTCATACTTTATGGCTCTGAGCATCACTCCTTTTAAAACAAAACACTTCAATCTTTTTCAGATCATTGTGGTTTTCCTTCCCCCTTCCCCCCACCCCCTTCTTAATTTAACTATTTTAAAAATTCTTTGAGCATGGCAAATAAAATAAACCCCAGAGATGAGTGACCTCTTGGTAGCTTGGTGTCCTTGAGTCTAACTTTAGAAATCGTTTGTCACAGGCACAGAAATGTGCACTGCAATCAGAATTAGCTGCCAGAATTTTTTTTTTCCAAACAATGATATTGTAATTTGAGTGACATTCTTGATAATAGTTCAGGTTCTCCAGACTTCTCCCCCTGCCCCAACAAACCATGCACTAGAAATAAAACTTCTGTCTTTTTCTGATTTTTTTTTTTGTTTGTTTCTGTTGTTATTTATCATATGGAAAATAAATGGGAGGGAAAAGATAAATGAAAGGAAAAAGAGAGACAAGGAAGTTGAGCAGCTTGGGCTCTGGAGACAAGCCCAGTAGGCTAACAGGGTATTATACAGTTGGGTTTAGTTCAGCAAAAAACAGGACATTCTATGAGAACTGGGTGAATAATTTGCAATTAGTAATTTGGGACATAAAAATCCAGGTTATTTCAAAACATGCAGCTTTACGGTGTGAAATGCTCTCTTCTGCTCTTGGTTGGAGCAAAGCACAGCGTGCTCTGATCAGGGCTTTCACTGCTTGGAATTGTAGATTTTGTAGCAAAATTACTTTTGATCTGCAAATGTGCAATTCTCATGTGAATGTTTATCACTCTTGCTCTGGTGCCTTGCACAGGACAAGGGATGCACTGGAGTTTGTGAAGGGATCAGCCCCTGGGCACGAGACCTGATGGATCCAGGAGCAGCTCCAGTGGATTGCTCCCTTTGCCCTGCATTAAATAATTTCAATTTTTATACATCAGCACAACCCCCAGCCGCTGAAACCATCCCAACAGTCTGCAGGTGCCAATCAAGAGATCCCTGCTGGGTGCTCATCACCTGCAGGACAGCACCAAGGGACAGGGGACATCACCCTCCTTGACTTCAGACACTGCACACAGAAAAGTCCTGAAATCCTTTTGGGAGCTCCTGCTCCCATCCAGAGCCATTGTGGGTGGGTTTGCATCACCCCAGGGTACACGGGGTGGGAAGAGCCATTCCTGATCCCTGGATTTAGATTATGGATGAGAACTCTACGGGGAACTCACTTGAACATCTTTTGTGAAAAGCCTCTGGATTTGTAGCATTATGTGAGAGCAGGAGAAAGACTCACTGTGCTGAAATTAGGGTTGCTGGGGCTGCTGCACAGTGGTTGTTCAGGGTCAGGTCTCTTGGAGGATTTTAAAATTTCCAAAGACCTTTTTGGGAGCTCAAAACACAGCTGCCAGCCTGCCTGCCTAATCACATCACTCCAGACCCCTCTCTCGTGGGTCTGGCAGGAAGGTGTCCCACAGAAAGTGAAGCTGCCTGTCCCCACTGAGGGCACAGTGCCAGGGGAGGGCTCATCCTTCAGATGTGCCACAGCATCGCTCCAAAATGCAGCCCCAGAGCAGCTGCACCTGAGCAGCATTAACCTCTCCCAAAGGGGATTCCCCAGCTGTGCCCTGGATGGTGTGGAGCAGGGCTGAGCATCCCAGAAAGCACGGAATCCATGGATCCTGCCACAGCAGGGACCTCACCAACCAAGCCCACAGCAGCCCTGCATAACACCAGCAAACCTCTCCCAAGGTCAACCTCCCCACACAGCACAGTGGAGCCTCCTGGGATCCCTAGGACTAAGAAAGTTTGAAATTGAGCTCTAAAAATGTGTACAGGCAACAAGGTGCCTCCTTGACACCTGGCTGTTACCTGGAAATGGGGCATGAGGGGTCTTGTAAAGGCTTCATTTTCCCTGTGCTTGAACCCCCCCAGTGCTGGCAGCTCCCCCTGCAACTTCCCAAGCCCTGAACATGCAGAGGGAATTGCAGGAGACACTTCCACATCTCTGTGTGATGGAGTTATCCTCCTTCCACTAAATAAATGCCCACGTGTGCACTTCTAGCCTGTATCTGAACAGGAGGCACTGTGTGCCTGACTCTTTCAATTTTTCATCCTCCTGGAGGAAAAATATGATAGGAAAAGCCTAAAAATTAAAAAAAAGACAGAGTGAACAGCTATACCTAACACCTTTTTCAGCACAATCCACCCAATTATTTTCCTTTCTCAGGCTATTTTAGTTTTAAAGCTTCCTCCAAATGTAGGTCCCAGGTCAGCAGGGCATTAAGGCACCCCTGAAGTACTTTGACTTTAAAACATATCTCATGGAAAGGACACTAATCATCTCTTGCATCTTTAACTAAAGATACAGCATTTTATCTGGGATCCTGAGTGTGCCTATAAATATCAGGCAGGGAAATGCTCGATCCATTACAGAAACAGGCAACCTAAATCATGGAGCAGGCTGGGGCTCACCCAGGGTTAACCTTTGTCCTGGGAGGGAGCTGGATCAAAATCTGTGCTTGGCAGCATGTCCAGATGATATTGCAGTGCAAACAGCACGGAAAGGTGTTCCCATAAAGATGTCCAGAATAATCCCATCTTCTCCAGGTTGTCTCACAGCCCCACGGGCATCTCAAGTGAGAGGTACCTGCACCAGTGAGAGGTGATGGCTGGTCTAGAGGTGTGAGGAGAGGAGACCCTTCAGAAAATAAGATGGGCAAAAGCCTCTTTCTCATCCCATCTGGTGGTGGTGGGTGCTGGATGAGTGACCACAGTGAAGAGAATGCAGGTGATCTGTTTGCCATTGCACTGTACCTGGATTACAGGTGGACAGCTCCTGAAATACAGCTAAATAAAAAACTTTATGGCATTTAATTTTGGCTACCATTTTCCTTGCTTTTTATTATCCTAAACCCAAATTGTTTTCAAGGCACTGCTTACCCAGAAAAGGAAAATCTCTATGAGAGCCCCAAATCAGCCTTTTGTGAGGCAGAGTGGGCTGTGGGTTGGGCTGAACAGATCTCCCTTCTTCCCCAGGCACAGCTGGGATCCCTCTGCACCCCAGGACAGACGCTCACCTGCAAAGGCTGTTTCCAGGAATGTGCTGGCAGGGACAATGCCAGCCCATACAGCAGGAACACTGCTGCATGTGTTATTAGAGTCATTTGTTGTGGTTAGTGAGCAAAACCACCCAAACTCATTTCTGTTCCATTAGAGGAAGGAAAAAACAAAAAGGGAATAGAATAACTCATTTCGAGGTAATTTGCTGGGGATTTTGTGTATGATCAAGAGGGTTGTAAAAAGCGAGAATACTTACAAAAGTTCGATATGGCTCTTGAGAGAAAAGTATCACAAAGTTATCAAATATGGACAAAGTGAGTCCAAAGTGGGTGATTTCAATGCATTTTGCCTGTTTGCAGATCACAAACTGCCCCACTCTGGCCTGCCCAGCCCACAGCTGCTTTCCTGGATAGTTTGAAGAATTTTTGGTGAAATCTCAGAGGAATGTCACTGCACTGGCTGGCACCTCCTTGGGCAAGGATTTGATCCTGAGGTTTGGCAGGGCGTGATCCTCCTCTGTGATCAGCCATCACGTGGACCTGGCACAGGTCCTGTTTGTTTTCTCTGTTCCCCACGTCTCTGGGGAAGTGAGAGGAGATCCACGGTGGGCAAGGGCCCCTTCCCATGTGACACAGAGCACAAGGAGTCCCTCCAAACATGGACATAAAATTCCAAACCACCACCAAAAGACAGCCCATAAAGCACTGGCTGCTCTTAGAGGCAAACTGGAGATTTCTCCTGCTAATTATAAAAATGGCAGACAAAACCCTGCACGATATGATTTCTTACATTAAACAAATTTTATGGTGGAGAAGACTTTTAGTGGCACTATTTGCAGACCTGGCCTTTCGCCAGCTCGCTGTCATTAATTCCGCTGATCTTAAGTATCAGCTGCACTTATTCCAAGGGGCTATAAATAAAGCCCTGAAGCCTATTAAAGGAGCCAGCTTCCTCAGGCTGTTTGTCAAGCCTGGACAGACTGACATGGGCACTGTTCAGGCAGCTCTGGCCAGTGCTGAGCATGTCTGGGTTCAGGTCTTTCACATGCTCACAGATTTATCTTTCACGTTGCTGGGCACATGGAACTATTTTATTCACAGAAAACCACACTCTAGGCAGGCAACAAACAGTGCTGGTTCTGTTAGGGCTGGGCAAATCCTTGACCACATGCCTGAAGTATGGAACTGTTTGACCTTTGCCGGCTGGAAGAGTTAAAAATGAACAGGAAATTGGGAAAGGAGAAGAATTGGAGATGATATTTTATAAGACAAGGAGGTGTTTTAATGTAAGATATGGAGAATTCACCACTCCCAGAATATTTATCAGTCACACTTGCACTCAGGGTTGCCACCATTCTGACCCTTCTCTGGGATTTGCCAGGTAGAAACCCAGGCTATGGGTGCTCCCCACCACCCTGGGGAGCCCACGGGCTGCAGGCAGGATGTTCCAGGATGCAGCAGCCACGCTCTGCCTCTCTGGTGCAGCTCCTATGAAAAATGGGTGGCAGTACTAATGTGTGCTTAATGACCCGTGGTGCAGAAATGACTACGATGCAGGAATTAAATTTACAATCAACTTCCTTTTTTTCTTTTTCTTTTACTTTTTTTTTTTTTTTTTTTTTTTTAATCCCCTTGAAACCTTGAAACCAAAGTTCCTAATCAGAAAAGTCCATGAAAGTGTCTCTCTGCTCCCAGGCAGGGCAGGTGACTGCAGGCAACTGCAGGATTAGAGCTGGGTGCTGTCACCGTGCCAGGCATGACACGGGGCTGCTTCAGTGGCAGGGTAAATTGATGACACAATCTCAGGAGAGCTCACTAGTTGATGCCAGGCTTATTTTTGTAAGTGCAAACTAATGAAATTTAGAGTTTTAATGAAAAAAAAAAAAAAAAAAAAAAAAAAAAAAAAAAAAAAAAAAAAGAAGGAAAGGAAAAAAGTGGAAGCTACAATTTATAAATGGAATTCATAATGGAGCAGAGTGCCAATTGCATTAAGGAAACAAGCAGCTCAGGCTTTTACCCAGAAGAGCCTCCAGGGTTTTTTTAGCAAGAGGCAGAGAGTTCCAGTTTGTCCCAGTGAAGCTCCTGGCTTCACACTGTCCATCTGTCCTGTGCTCAAAATGGTTTCGTGGGGGAAACCACCACGAGGGGTTTGGGATGATGCTTATCCTGGAGCAGGCACCAACCTCTATTACAGGTCATTTATCCCTTTCCCATTCCCACACCACTCAGCTGGGGTGGACCTTGCTCTTCATGCTCTGAATTTTAAAAGGTAACAACAAAATTGTTTAAAAGGCAGTGAAAGGGATGGAAATGTAGTGACAGGGATGGAAATGGAACCATAAACTCACTGCAGAGGCATCTCAGAAAATGAAGGTGAGTAACCAGGAGGAGATAAAGACGTCTCCCAAAAGGAAGGATGTTCAGAGCAACTAGGAGGTTTTTTGTAGCTTTTTTTATTTTACAGATTTTCTACTCTCTTCTCCTGTGCTTCACCACCTCTCTGCTCACAGATTTGGCCCTAAATACTCTGATGGATTAAAGAAGATGGAGAGGCTATTTTCCAGAATGGAAATAGGAACATCTTCAGGCACAGAGCCTGGATATGGCCAAATCTAGACAACTGCTCTGGTTTGGTTTTTTGCAACATGAACAGTCCTGATCCTATGAGTTTATGGCTCTATGATTCTGGGATACTGTGTTATGGGGTCAACACAGGTAGTCCTGAGCTGGATTCAAGCCAGCACAGCCTTGGAGCACACACCAAAGGCAGAAGATGAGGAGGTGAGAGGAAACCTTCAGATCTCCAACCACATATGCAATGCCCTAAGCAAAATTCTTTCTCTCTCTTGGCTTGGCATTCACAAAACCTCTGGAAATCCTCTGGGGACCAAAAGGCAAGTGAAATTCTAGCCCAAATGTGATGTTTCCATGGAAGCCAAGTAAGAACATTTCTGTGGGGAAAAGGGGAAAGGTCGCAGCAGCTTGAGCTGAACATGGGGAAGTGGCTGCCAGGAGAAACCATGAGGTTGGATTCTGTCAGCAGCAGACTCATGACAGATTGTTCCTTGAGCCATCCTGCATCCACTGCCATGGTGACCCTGGAATCTGTGCTGCAACTGGCAGTGGCTGGGCTGAGGTTTTCCCTTCTACTGTGCCAGCTGTTTGGGCTGGTGACCTCTCTGGAAGGAGGGGACTTGAAATGGATGAGCAGGAACAGGCACTGGGGAGTGTGGAGAAGCACAGAAATGTTTCAGCATCCATTCCTATCCCTTGCTCAAGTAAGAAATGAAGCTGTGGAGAAATAAGCTGATGAACACACACCTTCAGAAGTGAAGAGAACATTAATTGTCTGTACAGCAGAGTCCCAGCAGTATGACAAACCGGGAACAACTAATATATGAGTACAGACTCTTTCTGGAGAGTATGACTTAAACTTGGGGAGAAACCCCATGTGCCTGGAATACGAAAATCAATAGTTTCAACTTATTTAGAAAGAACTGGGTGGGCAAAGGAGGCACAGGAGGGATAATCAATATCAGAAGTGAAAATGCTGTGTTCAGAGCACCACTAGAAACTGAAGAGAAAGTGACCTCAAATACAAATAAAAGCCAAAAGAAAAAGGCATTTCTCCAGATCACCAACTCTCACTAGAAAACAGGCATTACTCACTTCTTAGTCACATATCTGTAATATTTAACAAAATTTCCCTGAGCTGTCCTGGGGAGCTTCAACTTGAATGATGTGATCTGGAGAGCTCACCGTGTCGGTTTGGGGATTTTCTAAATGTCCTAGAAGAGTGTTCCCTAACCAAAACCAGGAGGATCCTCTACAGGATCATCATGACAGCTGCAGGACTGTTTACAGACCCAAAAGCTGCCTACAGCCAGCACAGAGGTGACCCCTTGTACATGCTGGGCACAGACTGGAAAGCCTGAGCTGGCAGTGGGTCCCTCTGCTTTTCTGAGTAGTGAGCCAGGTCACCTAGAGGATTTTAAACAGAAAATGTGAGTTGATATTTGGCAACTCCCTGTTTAAAGAGGCTCTGGCTTCTAGGAAATCTAGTAAAATCTCAGAGTTGGGAAAGAGAAGGTTATTCTGGCTGAAAAATGAAGCTCAAAGGACAGTGAAAGTAGGTAAACTCCCAGAAAGAAGGAAGGGAAAGTAAATAATAATGAACATAAGCCAGCCCCAAGCAGCAGGCTGTCAGGTGAAACCTGTGGCTAGCAGAGCTGAGGGCAACAGGGATGTGCTCTTTAGATATAAGAGACTCAAAGTAGTTGTCTAGACAGAATAGCAGACATGAAAAAAAAGAAAACATAAAAGGCAGACGCTAAATATTTAATTTCTCTATTTCGGGGGAAAAAAATCCTGAGTGAAATAGCCATGTAATATGGTGATGTAGAATATCTTCTGCTCCAACTCAGGATGTTAAACAGCTGCTACTACAGCTAGAGGATTTTTTTTTCTTTTTTGATCAGCAGTTCCCAATATTCAGAGCCTGAGAGTTTCAAAATCTGTCCCAGGAGCGCCCCGGGCTGGCACAGAGTTTTCCAGAAGACCGAAGCAGTGTTGACTTTGAGCCAACAAATAAATGTCGATGAGGAGGATGACTTGCGTAATTATAAATCTGATTGTTTGATGTTGATTTTGTGGGGAAAAAAAAAAAAAAATAATGGAAGAGCTGATAAGGGACTTGATTAATAACAATTTAAGGAGAATAACTAATTACAATCAACATGAGTTAATGGAAAATAGATCTTATTAAATGAAATTGATATAATTTTTCAAGAATGTGATTATAGATTTGATTGATTTAGTACATTTCATCAACACTGTTACGTTTGACTTCAGCGAGGCATTTAACTTAATGTTGTCTCATTTATTAGGAAGCTAAAACAATGTAAAATCAACACGGCCCGTGCTAAACGGATGAGAACCCTGGTGATAGGTTTAGACATATCTGAGGAGCATCCCAAGCTGCTACCTCTCTGTTCATTGCTTTTAGCAAACGGTAGAAAATCAAAACTCATTACAGTCAAAGTTTGCTGATGAGATTTGGAGTCAGACTGCGGCTGGAATGTGGATGGCTCTCTGCCTCACTGTTCCTGAACCAGAGGAAAGTGAACTCTGGTGGGTTTCACACAAAGCCACACTTCCAGGAACCAGGATTCCACTGCAGAGAGGAGGGATCCTCTTACACAGCACTGGAAGCCTGATAAATTAGTGGAGTGAAATATCTCTGGTGTAACACCTAATGGGCCACTGCAGCTATTTCTGGTGCCTGTGACTCCAGAAGGATGGTGATGAACGGGAGAGGGCACACGGGAATGACTGAAGCGTCACAAAACATGCCTTATAGTGACAGACTCAAGGACCCCAATGTGCTTAGCTTAACAAAGGGAAGGTTAAGAGATGGCTTAATGACAATCCAGATGTATTCAGACAGGGTACAGAGATGGAGAAAGGGAGAGCCCTTCAATCTAACAGACAGAGTGATAAAAAGAGCTGGTGACTGGAAGCTGATGCTGTTAAATCCCATCTGGGAAGGGTGTGCTTTATATTTGGCAGAGGTAACACCAGAACAGCTCCCCAACAGATGGTTTCATCATCACTGGCCATTTCAAACTCATGCTGGGTTTTTTCCTTTTTTTTTTTTTTTTAAAAGCCATATCCTGGATCCACCAAAGATCACTGTGAATCAACACAGAGGCACCCACACTGCAGGAATGGGATGGGCATTTTGGGGGGTTTTAATCTTCCTAATAATGAGTAATTAAGCCATCAGCCTCAAGCACTGAGTAGAACCATTTCCTTTTCCCAGAGTTATTGGTCTGGCCTTGGTGGGCACTCACACAGGCACCTCCGTGTTATTGGTACTTCATCTTTGCCAGTGGAGAAGTGGGTAAAGTCCTGTAAAACCCCATAAAATGAGTTCAGCCTACATCCCCTGTTACAAAAATAAAAACCCAAAATGCAGTGCCAAAGAGAGCAGCTCAAAGCTCAAAGTAGAAGAAGAATGTACATTCCAGTGGTTCAGTAAAATCCTACTGATCTCCATCTGCTGATGTAGCTTGGTGGACTTTTCAGGGAAATGACACATCCATGTTCCTTAAGAGTTGCTAAAATTATGAGTGGAAAAGGTGTAGTTTTATAACAGGCTCATCTACACCCAGGAAAACACAGAATGAGAGAGTGCTGCAATCTTGGGGACTTTCTGCAGGAGCTCCATCAAGCCTCTGCTCTCTGGTTTGGAAGCTGCTGAAATTTCTCCTTCCATGGAAATTATTCAGCAGAAATCCCAGCTACAGATCCCTCAATCAGGAAACTCCAGGAGTCAAGCATGGACTTCTCCTGGAACTGGTCTGCAAGACCCAGCTGATGTCTTACTGTGCTCCCAGGTGTACTTGGGGACCAAACAGATATAAATATATATACATATATAATTTATTTCTTTGGGTATTAGACCATTATTTCTGTGTTTTAAGCTCAGAAAACAGTGTCACAAAAAAAGTTTTCCTTCCAAAGAAATACTGTGATTGGTAGAAGTGATTAGATAAGAACTGATATCCAAAAGCTGGACAACCAAAGCTTCATAATTGATTTCTATATAGGGGACTTTATCGTCTGGTGAGGTCTTTACCTTTAAAAGCAGGTCTGTACCTTATAGAAAGGATAGAAGAGAGAGGTCATTTGTTATCTTATCTTGTAATGAGATCAGCAAAGAAAGACTTTTAAGGCCCTCCACGGTTTATTCATGGTATCAGTATGGTTCTTCAATTGCAGAATCAATCCAGATGTAAATTGGGATGCTGGGACCTTGTCTCTTCCCTTCTGCCCACATCAAGGAGCATCTGGGACCATGTCCATGGGTCCTGAGCTGTGCTGGATTTACCTCTGGCATGTTCCAAGCCATTGCTGCTGTCCCCACAGCTGATAATCCAGATTATCAGTGAATGGGGAGGAGGCAGCACTGCAGGGTGTTGCAGTCACTAATCCTCCCCACACACAAACCCTTGTGCCTCCTGCTCAGGGAAGAGGCCATCACCCAGAAACTTCTTCAGTAGTTTCAATTCAGTCTGCCAGAGCCCTTTGCTCCTAATGCCATTTAATCCAGTTACTTGTTAGCCAGCCAATTTTCACTGATATCAGGCTTTGGCCCAAGAACAGTGCAGATCTTTTTGAACTGAACATCTTAAGCACAACACTTACATTTTGTCAGAAAAAAAAGCCTGAACCAGCAGAAACTCTTTTAAAGCCAGGGCAGCATCATTACCATAGAGGCAAACACTAATTTAATGTGGTTCACAGTAACAACACACCATTTATTTAAATACTTCACCATTTAATTTATTCAGCATTTTATATTGAAGAGTATTTTCATTAGGATTCCACTGCAAAACCGAAGAAGGCATTAAATCATTTAATATACTGACAACTTGCTTAATTTATTTAAGCACAGGAGTCTAATTCAAAAAAGCCAGACCTTATACAGAGCCCTGTCTTTACAGCCCTGGCATACAAGGGCCTATTAATTTCAGGGTAGTGCGTTACATGAATTTATTTTGAGATCCCAGTACGTGTTCTCCTCTGGTCAGCAGCTTGCTGTGGGGCTGCACCTGCCAGAGCTGCCTTCAGGAATTCCTCCCAGTGCACACCAGTCCCACTCCATGCCTTTTGCTTCTGCTAATGCTGGTGAGCATCCAGCCTTTGCATTTGTCACCTGGCTGGGTTTGGTCCTTGATGTGCCACAGAGTGACCAGCGTGGCTGGAGCTGCAGAGGTCATCAGGGAAACAGAGGCAAACCAGCAAGCACTGGGGTCATCAGTGATGGCTTCAGTTTAACTCTGATTAAATGGCATTCAGAGCACTTAGGACAGTCTGGGGGATCCACTGCAATGTACCCCTGACTCGGCTGATATTGAATTAACCAGACACAGCTCTGTGGTGAGGCCCCTCCAGCCCTGCCCTGAAGGTGCTCAGCAGCCTCAGGACTGTCCAGAGTTGTCACATCAAAACTCTCACACCCTGCCTGAAGCAAATTCTCCTCTTGGTATTCTGGGTGCTCAGTTCCTTGGGCAATCCAGCCCTCGTGGCTTATTACTGATGTCCCTAGATGTCCCATAACGAATGGCAGAGAAGAAAATTGTCACTTGTGACAAAGCTCCGGGTGATATTGGGGTCCCCAGTGGCTCCTGGTTTGGCTGCTTTCCAAGATTGGGGCTGAAGCAGAACCTGGGAAACAATAGCACATTTTCAATAGGATGCATGGGGTGGCATTAATAAACATTAGGGGGCTTGATATGATCAGGCAAAAGCAGCACAATGAAATGAGGTACCAAAAGCAGGCTGCAGAGCAGGGGAAGGCACCTGAACAGGGTGTTTAATGACTCACCCGGCTGCGAAATGCAGCTGAGGGCAAGGCTGGGAGAGAAAACCTTTTAATGAATTCAACATGTGTGCACCCTTTGAAGCCTTAGCTCCCCGTTCCCCAGTGGTGTTTGACCCACCTGAAGATACACATCACACAGAAAATAATAACCAGCAAGTAATAATAATAATAGTAATAATAGGAAGAGCAGGACCTTCATCTCCAATTCATATTTATAATCCAGCAAATATCTCACCTAAAGCCACAAGATTTATGGGTTTGCATCTATAATTAATATCCTTCCTTAAGCAGGAAAGGGTATGTTTTCCTACACATAAATCTGGTGCTCTAGACCTGGATTTTGAAGACTGATATTTAAATCCCCAGCAAGACACAGTTATTGATTGTATAGATGTATACAACAAAGACACATCATGCACATTTACAGAGATAGCGTTGCACAGATATTTTTAAAATAAATAAAGTTTTTCTTTTTAATGCAATAGATGAAGCTTAATCAGGAAAAAAAAGGAGGAAGATGGTCGACTTGGTGTCTGCTCCAAACTGTCCCTATTTCCCAAAGATTTCATTTGCATCAGGCCCCTTGTTAAAAGCAGGGCTGTTCCTGGGCGCCGAGACACATAAAGGGCTTTGAGACAAAGGTAATCGATTTGGTTTTAGTGTTATGGGGAAAATAAACAGTTAGGCTGATATAACAGTAAAAGGGTCAAACAGGGTCAGGGCTAATGAAGTGACTTATGGCAGGTTGGAATTAAAACACCCTTCCTTTTCTCCATCCTCCCCTCCAGGAGTGATGATCCCTGTGAATGCCCAAAATCACACCTGTGGGTGACAGCAAAGCACCAGCTAAGGCTCATTTGGGCTGGGCACTGCACTTGCCTTGGTTGAAGGTTTCCATGTCCAGCAGCACCTGCTGAGCTGTGGAAAACTCCAACCAAGGCAAGCCCTGCCCTTCAGCTCCCCATCATGGACCACAGCCACTGCACATAGCCAGGGTGGCTCAAAGGTGCCCAAAATCCTCCCTCCAGAGCTGAACTGGCCACTGGAGGTTGCAGGATCCCTTTAAGGGTCTGTGCTGTAGGCTTGGAGCCTTGCAGCCTCAGAACTAGCTTGGGTCTCATGGGACAACCACCTTGCTATCCCACACTGGGTCAACACCAGCTTGCCCAGCATCTGCTGGTTCTGGTCTGTGCTTAGGAGACCTCCTCACTTTCTGAATATTCTCTACAACCAGGTTTCAAAGGGTTTATTTGTTCTTTTTTTTGTTTTGTTTTGTTTTTTTCCCCTCAAGGGTTTCTTTTCACTTGAGTTGTAATGAATAAAGTGGGAATGTGCTGGGTGAGGAACCAAACCTAGGAAAATACAGCTTCTCTGGAGCAAGCATGGATATATCTAAACTACTGAGAATTACTGGAAATTTAAACATAGGCACTCAACCAAGGTCAAGGGTGGAAGCATCACCTCACTTAGTGGTGAACTTACCAACAGAGGTAAAACGCTTCTGCTGTTCTGTATCTAAAGAGTAAAGACATGAACAGAGCCCAGACACTTATATGTATACTGTCCTAAGGCATATAACCCCCTTATTTAATGGAGATTTTAGTTAGTCACGTTTCAATACTATTAATCAAAAATTTTTAAAAAGCACTCAGTCATTTAAGGAACTCATCAGTGACTGCATGTGAGAGAGCCTCATTCAAACCTCATGGGGAAAGAGCTTCTTCTCCCCAGATTGTGGGCTTCCAGAAGGGAGATTATACCCAGGGGAAGGAGAAGGCAGGAACTGGCAATAACACTTGAGTGGTGCCACAAAGGGGTGGTGAGCCCCCAGGCAGGCTGGCTGCACCCTGTTTTGGGGAGTCAGCTCCATCACCCACGGATCAGAGATGGTCCTTCCCCCGAATGTTACCTTCAAGTGTCACAAAGCTTCTGAGGAAGGAGGGAAAAGAAAAAGCAAAAGAAAACTTATAGCAAGCACTGTGCTGCTCCAACACCTAGTGACCATGGAGAAGCTTTCCCTACAGACGTGCTGTCCAGTGCATGCCCTCATGAGTTTTATCTCTGTGAAGAACAGGGGCTGTGGGTGCTCAGACACTGCTCTTCTCTGCAGCTCTGAAAGGGGAAGAAATTCATGGCTGCTGCTCTTCAAGGCCAAGGGGCTTGGGAAGCTGCAACCAATGTGGGGTACTCAGCCAAGGCAGAGCTTTGTTGCAACTTGGTTTTCATGATTTAGCATTCCTGCTGTAAATAATTGATACTAATGTAAGTGAGATAAGAGACAGACTGTCTGTGGGCTGGGAGGAAGTGGATCCTGGTGACATCCACCTGGAAATGTGCTTGCGGATTTGTCTGAAGTAAAAACGTTGAAAAGCTAAACACAATGTCCAGGAGGTGGGGAGGGAGCAGGAATGGGAAAGGTAATCATTGATCAGCTCCGAGCACTCCCATCTCTCTAAGAAAAAGTTACCACTAATAATTTCCTTAATAAGAGAATTCATGCACTAACTAGCACTTCCTCTCTCCCTGAACACAATTCTCACACTAGTCCATAAGCTGTGTTCCTGCATTACCAGAGAGCTGGGTGGGTGTTAGCACAATTTAAGGAATTAAAATGTCATTAAGGGGGTGCGTGGAGCACAGCCTTCCTTGTTGGACACCATGCCAGCAGGAAAACGCCAGTGAGCTCAGCATATCTGATGCCTTTGGCTTAGGTTATCTACAACCAGCTGAGTACCAGGAAGAAGCCCTCCTGAATCTCAGGTTTTGAAATTGGAGAAGGCAAAATTATATCTCTGGTCCTGTGAGGGCGGCCGTGAGACGGGAGATGGAGACAATCCTGCTGGGTGGAGAAGGGCAGATTTCCCTGCTGGGAACCTTGGAATCCAGCACATCCCTGGGACCATTACACTATATCCATTTCTAAATCCTGATTTGGAGGCTGCTATTGGCATTTCACATCCTCTGAGGAGTCTGTGCCCGGCGGCAAACCTACATTCACTTCCCCCAGCATGACATAATGCCTGTTTCTATCCTGTCTAGTGGATATTAAAAAAGATAATGTCAGCTGAAAAAAAAAATGACATCACTATTGAGCCACTTTACAGCTCTCTGCCTCTCTCTCTCTCCTGTGTCTTCACATCCCACCTGTGTTACCTCTTGCTCATCAGCCCAAGGACCTTCCAACAGCCACTGCACAAGGTATGTGTGCCTGATGGTTTTAACTTGCTGGAGGATGCAAGTGCCAAAGTGAAAGGAATTTGCAGTGGCAATTCCTTAATTTTAAACTATTTTCTTGCAAACACAGGGAAGGTCCTTCACGTCCTCTGTCTCCCAAGCCTACAGCAGGCAGCTTGTTCTACTCCTCTCCTGAAGGCCATGCCTTTAACACATCACTCCGGTAAGCACATATTCAGGGCTCTAAATTTGTTTTAAAATACACTTCTTAACCTAGAGATTTCATGCAGAAAGGCAGAGGAAGAAAGCTGTTTTGGAAATGTTAGGAAGGAGCAGCATTGACTCATCAGTGATATGAATGGGGAAAGCCAGAGGGACCTTCTCATCTCTAATGTGATTTTATGATTCAGTGAATAATACATATTAGCATAATACTAACTAAAAAAATCCATACTCATCATAGAATCACAGCTATCAACATTATCCTATTATTAATTATTAACATTTACACTATCAATCAGCCCCTGGCTGACTGATAGCTTAAAATCTTGCATAAAGATTGTTACAACAATAGCCACAGTACATCACGTAATGTGCTTCACAGTCGGGTTGTCATATCCTCATCTATAAAGCTTTTTACTAATGCACTTTACAACATATCCTACAGTACATGGATGAAGAATGTGGCTGCACCCAGTAATAATTCCATTAATTATGAATAAAGCATTTACAAATGACATCCTTATTTAAAATTAGTGATGAACACATTTTGGTTTAATGCAGATGCACTGTGTAATTTGTAATTGGGTAAAAAGCAATGCTGGCAGCATGGGGTAGGGAAAAAGGGCCAAGATCTTATGATCTTTGCATCAGTAAGGATAGGGGGGAAAAAACAGTGGAGAAAATGATTGGCAAACAACAAAACATTGGCATAAAGCTGACCAAACTCCAAGGTGATGTTTGAAAGCAATGACTAAAGATGCCCGGCAGAGCTGGAAGGAAAAAATCCTTACTCACTGACCTTGCATTGCAGTTGTGTTAATAAAACTCACTCCTATATTAATAAAGTCCATATTTTCATTGCTTTCTCTCATTTCAGTGTTTTCAGCTGGCTGGCAGCTCACCAAGACTCGTTAGCCACATACAGTTTGCCTTTGCAGTACCTTGGTACCGCTTTGTCCTGTAGGCTCTCGGAGATGGCAGAATATTTATTGCATACAATATTTCACTGAGGCTACTTACGTCAAGAGGCTATAAATACATTACTCTTCCTAGTTTACTTAAGGGATAAAATGTGAGTAGCTAAGTTTACAGAGCAGGCTCAGGCTCTATTAATGTGTGGTCTGTTCATTTTCATATAGATCTCAATTGTTTGAAATTATTTTCCAGATTAATCCTGTGAATGATTCTTGCCTTGCTGATCGTTTCCGAGCACTGCTGGTCTACTTGTGCAGCGGTCATATTCAGGTTATTACATGTATTATGGAAGAAATGTTAATTTAAACTCATCAAGCCTTTTAGTAATAAAGCTGTGAATGTTTATGTGGTCACAGTTTTCTACTGAGAGCTTTGTGCCAAGAACTTTTTATAACGAGGTTCAACTATTTCAATGTCTCAACCGGGGATGCAAAAATCCCAGCAGCTCACTTCTGGCCACACTGGTATGGGAACAAGAGCTTTAGTGGTCAGGAGAAAGTCAGCAAACTCCCTTTAGTTTCTTTTTCCCTGAATTTCCCCAGTGAAATTTACAGTAGTCTGGATCAACAAGGTGCCTGGATAATGCACAGGCCATGGTGTCATGTGTCTGTCAGCACAGAGGCAGAGCTGTGCATGGGGCTGGCTGCTGAGGGTGGTGCAAGGTTCTGCAGACTCAAAGAGTCAGAGAAAACAGACCTGGATCCATCACATAAAACTAAGGGAAAAAATTGCCTCTGGAGGGACCTAGTTTTAGGTTCAGGCAGAACTTTTGCACATTTTCCAAGGAGATGAGATTGCAAGCCAGAGCTAAGCCAGTCGGGGATTCTATCTGAATTATTTTCACATTCTCTTTTAATGTCTCATCCATGGGTGATACCTAATGCAAAGCATGACACCTGACATGGCCCTTTCCCCATATTTTCAAGTTAATAAACATAGTAAAAAATAATATACAGTGTTTATTGCCAGCACTGTCAAGGAGGACACTGTGCATTCCCCCTCTCCTCCCAAACCCAGGCAGTGTAGAAGAGGCTGCTGTAATTACAGGTCTCCTTGTGCAAGACTGCTTTGAAATTCCCAATATTTCTCCAAACCACCAGCAAGTTGGTTTTCAGAGCTGCCTGACAGAGAATTTATTTATTAAGGTCTTGGCTGTTTGCAGCAGTGGCTGGGCAGCAGCAGTTCCGCAGAGTTATCAAAAATCTATTTCCTTGCAGAGTCACAAGTAAAATATCAAACCCCCTTTGAAAAGCCAAGTGCAACATTTACATTTTAATCTCCCCAAACGCTTTCATTTCTGACAAACTGGGTTTCTTGGTCTGTGTGTTATGGAGAGGAAAGGCAGTGGGGATGTGGGCAGCAGGTTTACAGCCCTGGGAGGAAGAGCGGGCTGCTCTGAGAGTGTGACACTGCTGGAGTGGCACGGTGACCTCCCTGTGCACGGGGACTGCAAGCACTGTCACCCTTCAGCACCGCTGGTGAAAAAGAAAAGCAGCCTGGCCCCAAAATCTAGCAGTGCAGGGACATCAAACACTGAGCTGGGTCAGCAATCACATGTACAAGTGTAACAAAGGAGCAGCACCAGCCCTGTGCTCTGCTGGACACAGCCTGTCCTGGCTACAAACCGCCCAAATGAAGGGGTCAGTGTGGGGCTAGCAGTGGCCACCCTCAGCCTCTTGCCTATTGTGGGAAATAGCCTTAATTTCACTGCTTATTCACACCTCTGCCTACAGGTTAATTGGGATGAAGTGGAGGGGCTGGCTGGACCCAAGCTCCACAGTTTGCAGTCTGGCAACAAAAGCAACTCTGCCTTTCGTTGTTACCAGCAGGGCTGAGGTCCTGTGCTGCCTCTGTGGAGTCGCTGCAGCAAACCATGAATTATGGATGAAATGAAAAATCCCAGCCCGGTGCACAGAGGGAATATGCAAAGTGCAGAGTGATCACCTTTGTGTGTGAGCCTTGCTTTGTGCCACCTTCCCATTCACGAGGCCCAAAACACTGCTCTGCTCCAGCCTGTGACTCCCTCAGCCTGCAGGACTCAGGATTCCCTCTTCCCCAGGGATGTGGGCTCTGAAATTATATGCATTAATCTGAAAAGCTTGTCCCTGTGCTTTGTGGGATCTTCCTGGGAGCTACTGAGGGTACTGAGGGGATGAGCTGTGTGGAATTCACACGCAGAGGTGCAGGCATCAGGCAGGATGGGTGTTTGGGATGGGGAAATCTGGCATGGTGCAGATCCCTGCTCCAGGTGCGTTCCTGAACACAGGAATTTGCAGGTGAGGTGACGCAGAAGTTCCCACCCAGGCTGGTTCTGAGAGCTGAGCCAGGCACAGCCTTTCCACAGGCAGAGGAGCCCTCAGGGGATCTGCAGAGGCGACAGTTCCCACCAGAGCTCCCTTTTCTTGAAGCAAAGTGTTGGAAAAGTGCTTGACAGGCTCTGACTTCAAGACTCTGTGATTTAGGGAAGCTCAGTCTCTCTCTACTCATAACTTCTCCTTCAGAGAGAAGATACCATTCAGGAGGCATTTTTAAAATGTCTTTTAATTTTTAAATGCTTTAGTTCCTCCCTTACAAATTCCAGCTCTCCGCTTTTGTGCACCATCTAATAATGTGCTTCCACACAGCCATTTCTAAGTGTGCAATATCAACATCTGTGCTAAAACCAAGCAGAAATTTTTCCCTGAAGCAAAATTTTCCTCTGTATTATTGTTACTTTTTTTCCTCTGTTTAATGGTTTGCTTGTCATGAGGCCTCTTCAGCCTCTTTTCAGGAAATGAAGGTTCTCTGCTTCTTGCTCCTTGTCAAAGACACCCTGGCAGGCGAGAGCATCGTCACCCTTGTCCCACCTCCTAAAAGCATTTTATTTAGTGTTCACTAAAACTGTGTTGCAGTAAAGCAGCTCATTGAAGTGGGTGCCTCATATGCAGCATGCTGGCAGAATTAATTTATTGGTGTTTGTACAGCCTTTTCAACTTCTCCTATTGTGTAGGTGTCAATAATGATAATAAAAATATTATTTTATTATTATTTTTATTGTTTTATTGTTATTCTGACTTTCTGTCATAGCCAATGATGAATGTTCCCCTGTGCAGCTATCCAGTAGGAGATGTTTTGTTCTTAATTTTGATTATTTTAAGAAGTCCTTTAGTACATCAAATAATCTCCCTAGGGAAGGATTTATAGGAAGGTCTTGAGAGCTGTCAGAGTAATGTTTTTCCAGCAGTGAAAACTCAACCTCCTCTTTGATTTTCATTTCTGTTTTGTCCTGGGTGTAGCTGCAGAGAGTGCTCGGTCACAGCCATCAGGATGGAGGAGATGTGTTGTCAGTTGTTTTATTTTTGATCCCATTTGAATGTGTCAGTCAACAGCCTCGAATCAAAGAAAGTGAGAAGGAGCCTTTAACTGTTGTGATTGAAAACTTCAGACTTACCTTTTTTTTTCTTATTTTTATAGACACTAAGTAAAAGGTTGGCAGGTTCTTGTGAATCATAACATTTCTAAATATATCCAAGAGGCTTTTTGCCAAGCTGATGGAGAAGGTGGTGTCTATTCCTATTGACTCCTTTCTCCCCTTCAGATTACTTTTGCATTTAATAATTTCAAATCATAATGCAAAAAATCAGGGACTCTTAACTAGGCTGGCTAAGGCTGTGATTAATGAAAGTGTAATACAAGCTACTGTACAGCCATTAGAAACCGGTTAGCTAATTAGTGTAATCACAGAGGTGGAAATAATTAAGAGACAGTAAAATAGAGGTAACCTAATAACAACATTTTCCTCTGACCCAGAACTGGTGAGAAAAGGATGGTTTGTTAGGTTAGGAGCAGAGAGGAGTGAAGATGGAATGTGCTGTGAGTAATCACTGTCAGGGAGGTCTCAGAGCACAGACAAGTAGAACAGAGCAGATTTTACACCAACATAATCCAGACTGCAGCAGAATCCTCTGGCAATGGTGCTTCACACCTCTGCATCCCTCTCTCATTTTATGCACTGCCACAATTCAGTGACAGACAATCAAGACAGGGTGAGGCAGGAGCTGGCTGCCTTGCTCTTTCTTACTTTGTTCCCTTTCTTCTTTCCCAGGTTATTAGCAAATACAATATTAAAATTAAGTTCACCTTGCAGTGCCTGAGTTGACCAGGTTTGGTTTCAGGAAAAGGAGAAATCAGTGTCCTAAGGTATGTAAGAGGAAAATCCCGTTTGATTTCCCTGTATTTATAGAGCTCCTCATGTATTTATGTATGTTATTCACTACAGTTTCACAGGACTCTACAGCTGGTTGAAAGATCTCATGCTAAGAGGGAAGAGCCTTTCTGGGCAGAGGAGAATGGAGCAGTGATCAGTGAGGGTGGCAGGTGCTTCCAGGAGATGGGTGCCAAGCAGATGTGTCACCCCTTCAACCCTCACCTGCTGCCTTTGCACCAGGGCAGTACCAGCGCACTGGATCCTGAACAACCCCAAAATGTGCCCCAGTTCTCCCCATGCAGGACTGTCCAGGACAACCAGAGATGTGGGACAGTGTGATGGGCTGGATCTCACCCTTGGGGATTAGAAGTGACCTGCCCTTGGCTGCTGGATGAAACAGCTCCGTGTAACAGGCAATAAAAATTCCTAACCTGTAATTTTCCAGCTGGAATGGGTCACCACTATGCCCATTTCCATTGGTTCTTAGCATTTCTGCCACGGGTTGTGTGCGTTTCGTTTGACCTGGGTCTAATGAGCAGAGAAGAGGAACAACGGAGCTGCAGACACACAATCAAGGCTCAGCCGCCGAGGCTGATGAGTCTGCCGAGACTCCTAAGTGGGTCTTCATTAGCTATTCACATGCGAAGAGCAACCCTTATTTATTCTTCTTTCCTAGGTGAATCTATTTTTGAATACCTTTTGTAGTGATCTTGTCTGGGGAGGGTGGCGGGGAGATTTGGATGGAGGGCACCACTACTGCCGGTTAACCAGATTATGGTCCTGGAAGAACAGGCTGTGACACCAAGCTGGCAGCAAACTGCAAAAAACAAACATTGCGATGCCATTTAGAGGAGGAAGGAATCATTTTCCCCAGTGACATCTCTGGTGGGAGGCAGAACTTTATCTTCTCTTTGCAGCTCAATTGAAGCATCACAGCAGTAGCATTAACTGTGCTTCCACGTCTTCAGCTTGTCTTTTCATTAACTTTTTTCTTTTTTTTTTTTTTTTTCTTTCCTTTTGTTTGTGCTGTAGCAGGGAACAGGATTTCCAGGGAGGGTTTGTGGGTGAGTCACTGGAGCTGTAAGCCCAGGATGTCCCAGGTGGATCCCCAGGCTGTGGCACGTGTGGTGCTGTTGCAGCCAAATGGATGAGCCTGGTGGTCTGCAGTGAAGAAGGAAAACCTGATTTATGTCTGGTGGAGAGAGGATTTTGGAGCAGCAGGTCACGGTGAGCCTTGCTCCAGATGTGCTTTCTTCCCCGCAGCTTGGACATGTGGATCACATCCTGGCACATCACCACAAGCAGACGGGCAGTGCTTGACCTCCGGCAGCACCGGTGGCTTCAAGTTTTATATGAACAAGCTCCTTTTCCGCACTGGGCACTTAAACGCTCTATTTTTAGCTTTTCCTCGGGCGGGGCTGGGCCGGTGGGGTGCTGATCCTCCCTCCCTCACCTGCCTTTGGCGAAGGCTGCCCTCTCCCGACACGCCGGGATCCAAGGGATGCGGTGGCTGAGCCGGGCCAGCATCCCCTGTCAGCGCCCATCCTGTTCCCCACTGCACAGTGCACAGCCCAGCGCTGTCCCACCCCATCAGCACGGACCAGCACAGACCAGCACAGACCAGCACAGACCAGCACGGACCAGCACGGACCAGCACGGGCATCCCCCGAGTGTCCCGGCCCCTTCACCGCCTGCCTCTGATGCTGGATCCAACCTGCATCCCCCTCTGGCATCATGGGGATGCTGCTAGAGGAGCCTCCTGCTGATTTCCTTTTCACCTGACCGATCCCAGCCCTTCCAAACCTGCCCAGTACCTTTTTCCTTTTTGTTCCGTTTTTATAATCTGGTAGGGTAGGTGTGAATCGCGTACTCCTCTGAGTTATCTTTTCCCAGCTGAGTCTGTCTGTGCTGCAGACTGTGTGGGTGACACCCTCGGGAAAGCCACGTTTAGCAGTACATTGCTCCAGGAAAGTGTTTTTATATGAACAGAGATGTGAGACAAACTCTTGCACCTCTGGGGTTGGCGAACAGCTGATCCATGAGAGATGACTTTTTTTTCCCCCTTGTGATTTTGACCTTATTTGCTGAAAGTGAAACATCATCCAGCCTTCCAGGAAATAGCACAGATCTTCTATCTGACATGAGAACATAAATCTTCTGTAAGGGTTCATCAATTCTGCATCTGAGGTCTCTGGAACCGAGCTGTGGACACTGGAGTGGCAATCTCAGCCTCCTGAATCTGGGGCTGCTAACCTGAGCCTCTGCATCTCCCCAAACAGGAGAAAAACAACTCCATGGGGTTGGCCCTTACTGAGCTGGTTCTGCACCAGTTCCTCATGCAAAAAGTGGGGGGGATTTGCCTGAATTACCCTGAAACTCTTAAATTTTTGTGGGAGACATGAAACCCTTGCCCTCCAGCTCTGTGTGTTTGGCTGAAATAAAATACAGCTTTACAGCCCAGAGTGACCCACATTTCCATGCTTCATCCTCCCCAAATCAGCTCCTAGGAGAGGCTGTTGCACAGCAGAGGTTTCAGGCTCTGCACCCCACACTCAGCAGGGCAGCCCCAGCTCACACCTCTAAGGGCACATTTCCTGAGAGGATGCCTGCAGGTCTCTGACCCTGTGCACCAGCCTTTGCGGGTTATGCTCCCACCCTGCTTTTTGGGGAACCACAGAGGCCTTTCTGAGAAGGCAGTGGAGCAGCTGTGGGCCTCACACGTAGTTATTTAATGATAAGAGGTTATTTACAGGAGGACGTGGCCGCAAAATTTTCCACCTCCCACCCTCCACGAGTGGTTTAGGAGGTTTTTTTTCTCAAGAAGTTTGAGCTTTTACTTTTGCTCCCCTGGGCTGTGTCCTTCAGTGTACAAACCTCTTTGCTGCCTGGCTCTTTCCCAGAGTAGGGGCACCCCAAATCCCAGTGGGCCCGGGGAAGGACTCAGAGCCACCTTTGTAATTTGCTGTGTGTCCCTCTGGATCAGTCCAGTGACATTCCCAACCCTCAGCGTGCCGGGGATTATGGCTTTAACTGAGCCCACGATGATACCCCTCCAAAGGCTCCAGAAAGCGAAAGTTTCTTTTTTTTTCTGCCTGGACCACTTTTCCTTGTTTTACCACTAGATGGGAGAGTGAGACTGGGCTAACTCAGCTGCTCCCCTCCTCATCCGGGTAGGAATTCCGAAGGGAGAAGAGAACTGAGAGACGCCCGAAGGTCATCCCGCAAATCCTCCCACCTCGGGAAGGGATCCGGTAACTCCCAAAATGTCTAGCTATTTCTTAACCCCAAAAGTGCACGGTTAGAGGGGCACGAAGGCTTACCTGGTGCTTTCCCAAAAATACCAGGAACCCCGTGGATCCCACTCTGCCCTCATGGAAAGGGGATCCACTTATATTTATTGGATATATTCTTGGGGTGAAAACGCTTTATATTTTTCCTCAAATCCACCTGTCCTAGAGCAGAGAGAGATAGGGGAATCACTTGCAATTCACTCCTCTCACCCACACCCCAAATCCTACTTCCCAGGGGTCCAGGTGACCCCCAAAATTGTTTGGAGAGGTTAAAAAGTTGTAGAATCACAGAATGGGGCTGGAAATTACTTTTGGAGATCATTTAGTCCAACACCTGACAGGTAAATGTAAATAAAGCAGCATTTTCTCCTCCTTTCCTTCTACAAGATTTTCTTTCTCCTATAGGATTCTGTGTAAGTATCCTCCCAGTGACACCATTTTTCCTGCAGAAAATAAAACTGGGCTGTTGCAATGATTGCATGTGCAGGAGGAGAATTCATGCCTTGTTCTGACATCATTCACCTCGGGAGCTGCTGCAGGTGAGGGAGGGGACAGCCCCTGGTTCATTACTCTCTTAGTAAATTTTCTTTAACTGCAGCACTTCCCAGCTCCTGAGACTTCCCGAGGTTTTGCTGAGACTGGGTTTATTTGGGAATTATATAGCTGCAGAAACAGTTTCTCAACCCAATCAGATTGTCCAGTTGGACTATTTTTATTTTTGTGAGGTTTGGGGCTTTAGAGGGGAACATCTTGCTTCCTGAGATTTCACAGATTTTGCAAGAAACCGCACAGTAGACAAATTTTCCAACTGCCTGTGTGACTAGATCAGAAGATGTAATCCCTGTAAAGCGGAAATTATCTTTTTGGAGGGTTTTGCCTTCTGCCCAACCTTCTTAATTTGCAAGTTCTTTAGAAAAGGGACTCATCTTTTTTGTTTAGCTCCTGGCATAGTGAGGCAATGCAATGAAATAAGTCTAATAACTTCCCTAATTGCAGTACCCTTGTTGCCTCTGTTGGGTTTTCCTGGCTTTGCCACCACAATAAATATCTGACATTATCCTGCAAGACAGAAATAACAGCTTCTTTGGATGACAGACTCTGGGTTTTTACCAGATCTATCTACTCATATTTTCCATAAGCAGCAGCCACCCCACCCTGGATGTGCAATGAGGCCACTGAGTCACCATGAAGGAGTGACCAGCTCATTCACCTCCCAAGGGAAGACCAAAAATCTCCTCCAGAGAAAAGAAGAGACATCTTCCTTCAGTTGGCAATTAGAGGTGAAAAAAAAAAAAAAGACATTCCAGACTTGGATTTTTAAAACCAGCCAGAACTAGAGTGATCAAGGCCTTAGCTGAGATAGTGATAGAATTAACCTCGTGATTTCTTCTCCATGTTTACAGGAATAATATTTTTCCGAAGTTCAAAGTCTTCCTCTGCAGGAAGCATGTGATGTGCTTTGCAGTCACACCATATTTTGGTGCTATGAACAATTAAAAAAATCAATTTCTGGGGCGATATTTTCTATGTTTATAATCTCTGAACTAATTACAGGACTGGAAAATCGATAGCTATCTGGAAATCTTTCCAATACGGCCAACTAAGCATGCTACAGATCATGCTGGAATACATTCTTCCCAAACACATGCTGCTCCTGACCATCTCCCAGATCCCAGGGGCAGATGATAGCACTGTCACTAAACCTCTGTACCTCACTGCACTGCAGTGGCAGCAGTTACCAAAATCTGCAGGGGGCATGGGGCTGAGAACACTGCTGAGAGCTAGAGCAATGCTTGTGCCAGAGTTTTAACCTAATGACACAAAAAAAAAAAAAAAAAAAAAAAAAAAAAAAAAAGTTGAAAGGCTGAGTTAGTTCAACAGGAATCTAAAAATGATTATGAAATAAAGTAATTATAAGCCCATGCCTTAGCTGCAATGCTGGTTTTACATCAAGCTTTATTAAAATAAAAAGTAGAACCTTTGGTGACTGGAAATAACTTCCTCTTCAAGTTTCCTAGCAAGAGAGAAGCAGCGTTAAATGGGCAGTTTGATGGTGATTACACTTCAGAAACACACGTGAAGAGGAAGGGTGTTGCTCTGATGAACAGATCTCCTCTTGCTGTACAAACACACTGTGTTGACCGTGGCAAATGGGCTAGAACCAGAGTTCAAACCCTTGTGCTGGTACTCTCCACACTTCCCACACACTGCAGGCATTGCCAGGATCCTCTCCAAGATGCTGCTGCCTCCATCGTGCCCTGTGAGAGCTGTGTGCTCTTCCTTGCTCTTCCAAACATGCTGGAGTTTGTGCTGCTGCTAAATGAGAACTAAATCTTCCCACTGGACACGGTGCCAACAAGCACAGAGAGGGGATAAGAAGCACAGAGCAGAGCACAGGGGATTCTCCCCACACTCCCATTTGCATTCTTACTTAGTACAAGAATGCCATGAATTCTGAGCTGTCACAATGCCACAAAGTATTTGCTCTGATTTTATATGTTTTTTCTCTGATTATTTTTCATAGATTTTTCTCTCCAGTGAACTGAACAGAGAAAAAGCAGGACTGGGGCACATCTCTGCCCTCACTACCTCCCCAAGCTGGGGTATTCCTACAGCTCCCCAAGGTGGTGATCCTCATCCTCAATTCCCACAGCTCCCCAAGGTGGTGATCCTCCTCA
>CM031874.1:7765744-7925971 GCA_018697195.1 Certhia americana | reverse complement strand
TCCTCATCCTCAATTCCCCCAGCTCCCCAAGGTGGTGATCATCCTCATCCTCAATTCCCACAGCTCCCCAAGGTGGTGATCCTCATTCTGGAGTGGAGCTTTGGGTCTAGCAGCCCATGGAGGTAAGGTGCAGCATATGCCTTGTCCCTGCCCTCATCTCAGGAGAGAGGCCACGATTTATAGTCCCTCCTAAATAAGAACTTGGCAGGTTGCTTATGCTCAAAGAATTTAAATTTTAGAGCTGAACACGATGCATGCAGTGATCTGGATTGTAGATACTGTTATTATTAATTTCTGTTTGCACTTCTGTAGCACTTCCACGTGCAACTGAGGAGCTCCTGTGCACATTGGGACAGAGGAAGGAGCCCTTGAGCTGCTGACAGCCTGCCCAGAACAATGGGCTCAGACCTGAGAGTGGCCAGGGGTGATGATGGTGGACCAGAGAGGTGGCTTTGCAAATCTGGGCTGCTTTCTGCTCAAAAGCAAAAGTTACAAAAGCATTGTGTTCATCATCACCACAGTGAAAATTTTCCTTTTAACTGCTGAGGCCGAAATGTCCTTGGTGGGGACGTGGAGCTGCCAGGTGCCACACACTGCTCAGACTGCAGGGACAGACCTACAGCTGCTGCTCTCAGCTCCACGTGTTTTCCCTTCAGATGATGGTGTCTTTGGACTCTGCTACCAGTCTTGAAATTTTAATGTCATATTTCCTTCAAATAAAACTCAGCTGGAGTGTGAGAATTCACTTCTGTTTCCCTTTTATGAAAGGAAGGCTGTGGTGTCTGCACATCACCTAAGGGGAAAGACCGGAGGAAAAAGAGCTCAGACCCTTCAATCTTTCAAAGAGAAGCTCCAGCTCTCCCTTATCTCTTTCAAAATTAATACATCATACTTTGCACATACTGAGCAACAGTTTTCCTAATATTGCTTTCCAATTGCCCTCAGGCCCAGTGGGGCAGTGCTCAGGGACACCCTAACTAGAGACTTGCACAGAGATTATGGGGTTTAACAGCCACCAAAGCATGTGTCATCCATGAATTTGTATAATTCTTCCTTAAATACATTTACACTTTCAGCTCTGTGCGGCCTCTGCCACCAGTTGCTATTGTTTAATCAGCAGCTATTTTAAACCTCCTACCTCCACTTTAATTTACAGTAACCTTTGCTCTTGTAATAATGAAGGCAGCTCACAGAACTGAGCAGGACAGATTCTGATGGTCCAGTTTGCAAAGACTGCAGGGTCTCACAATAAAGTCAAATAGACTTTACAAAGTCTGGTAAAAATCCCAGCAGTGGATTTTCAGACGTGCTTTTCTCACTGCAAGCCAGCACCAGCAGTCTTGAAAAATCCCACCTTTATTTGCTATTTATTATATGTTTCCTGTAAATTAAATTTTGGCTCAAATTAGACTTACAATAAAACTCTAAAAAATACTGCTTTTGATTAAAAAAAAATAAATCCAGATCTGTTCTTCCTTCCTGGAGATTTGCTGCTTGTTCTGCAACAGGAGATGTGAATTGTGGAAGTATTTATAACAGCAATATTAGGAAATGATCATTCGGGCACCAGAAATCCATAGGAGACTTTATGGCTTTAAATAAATTGTTTACTGCTATGTTAATCTAATCTTGTAAATACATGCACACTTAACTATATTAAAAATGTAAATGCTCCCAGACCTGGACTTTACATGATGAATAAACTACTCCCCTTTTTTTGCCTTGTCAGCTCTGTGGGTCTTGGAAAAACAAGATTTGATGGGCATTGAAAAAGTTGATGTCTGGACAGATTTAGCCAAAAGATTGTCACGATCATCTCAGGGCCCACGTGGCTCACAGGACTGAACTTGAAGAAACCTTTTTCAACATCTGCTCATGACAGAGCGATTCCAGATCCAGGAGTGCCTCCAGCCAGTGACTTCCCTTCCATGGCACTGAATTTGCATTCACTAAACCCAGAGTCTAATGATTTATGGAGATTTATAAAAAACGGCAGCCCAGAGCTGCTGACACTCCCAAAGCTTCTGACAGGAGTACAACACATCATAAATCCATCCTGGTGTGAAATATTGAACGAAAACCAGTGCAGGCGTATCTGCAAGTGTTAACATGACCCATAAAATCAGGGATGCAGACTAACTAAAATTATCAGTGTGCCCTAAACCTGAGCAGATAACATATATAATAACAATAGTACAATCATAATGTTAGTAATAACACTCCTAGTGCAGTTAGCAGTCTCCTTGTCGTTGTTTATTATTGTCACTGCCCTGGTAATTCCCAGCTCCAAGGATGGACAGAGACACACACATGGCCACATGTTTTGAGAAACAAAATTTCAGCTTCTCCTATCCCTTAGAACAGCTACCAAGATCTTTGGGATAAGCCTTTGGGGAGGCTCTGGAGGAATCATCTGCCACACACAGAGCAAGGTGTGCATTGGCTCATGCTGAGCCGCAGGGTTTGGAAAACTGGAGTTAAAGCAAACATGCCCCTGGGACAGATTCCTTTTCATTTACAAGTGAATCAGCAAGGCTGATTTGCAGTGCCTGTCCAGCACCTCTTAAAGATTTTAGCAGGAGACGGACTTCTTCCAGGAAGCGTCTGTCCTGCCTTGCCACACCTTCTTCCTTGGTTACCTTATCACAGTTGCTATTAGCTCATGCAAATCCACAGCACAAGTTCCTTATATGTATATCTTCCTCACCCAAGAGGCAACCCACTTTGATGAACAAAAAAAATAAATAAAAGAAATCACTAAAAACTAAGCCAAAAAAATTACACTGCACCTCTGAGGACAACTTCAACCAAAGCAGAATGGACCAAAATACATGTGGAGAAGTGAGCTGAGCTGAGCTGAGCTGAGGAGCAGGATGCATCCCCCTGCAGCCAGAGCCAATGATTCACTCAGCTCTACAAAGTGGAACAGGAAACGCGGGGGGATTCCCCAGCTCGGATGCACTGCTTCACCTTTGCACATCTGTCGTCCTTTCTTGTTTATTTAGAATAAAAAGGTTTTGAAACAGGGCCTTATTCATCTGTGACTGCACAGTACCAGCTTCGTTGTGCAGGAAATGGTTTGTATATAATAAAGCAACATCAGTTTGTATACGTTGAACAAATGTTTCCTGGTTTTCCTGGCCACAGGAAAAACCTACACTTCATTTTACTTTAAAAGCAGATTCAACAGCTCCCAGTTTAACCAAACCCCACAAGAGCCCCATCTACCTCCAGCTCCAAGGGGAGAAAGGATGATACAAAAAGGCAGCACCTTCCAGCTCCATCTTGGGACCACAGAGGATGAGGAGGCAGTGATGTGAACAGCACATCTCCACAGCCCAAGATGAGCTTTTATGAGCTGCTGGGTCTGCTTCTGCCTCAGCCTGTGCCCCAGCTCTTGGCTCCTTGTGTGTCCCTGAGCTCTGGCAGCAGCTGTGGGAAAGGTGCCCCAGTGAGAGGGGATGGCAGCTGGATGTCAGATGTCTGCCCACGTCTTTGCCCTCCTCCCTGCCTCGTGCGGTGCTAGCTGGGCTTTTCCATTAACAGGTTATCCTGTGCACTCCGGGAAATGGAGCGCTGATTGCACTTCAGGAGCTAAGCATGCAGGGCCTGAATTATTTATCTGCCAGCGTGCAGAAACGAGGCAAATGCCCAAGTGATGTGGAACAGCTCTTGGAAGAATGCAAAAGGGGATGCAAAGGCAGCATGAGGAGCTGCATGGTCAGAGCTTCACATGTGCATATCACATCTGCTGGGACTCTTCCTGCCCAGGTGGTTTATGTACTGGAGGGTGTGGAGTGCTCAGGTGTGGGTTCTGATCCAGAGACTCTTCTGTGGAACTGCTCATGAGCCACCTCTGAGTCTCAAACCAACCACTGTCATGGCAAGTCCCCAAAAAGCAAAGAAAAACGCCCGAACAAATGTGTTAATGCAAATGCAGGGGGTTTGGGGGAGTCCCACAACCTTCCTGCTCAGCTCCCTCAACTCTGGAGGGGTTATGCCATCCTTTGCAATCATTAACCCAGCCGTGCCCAGCCTGATAGCGCCTGGCACGGTATCGCACCATGCAGATAGCGCCACGGTTTGTGTCCCGGGGTCAGTAACGCCCCTGCCCCTGCTCCTTCATCACTTTCGCTTTCACGCAGCTCAGTTCCAGCAATAGCTGGAGGAAAGACCCAAGTCCTGTCGCTGCTCTCTGCCGCCACAGACGCGGATGCAGCTCCTCCAGCACTGTTTTCCCCTCGGTCTGGCGCAGCGATGTATCCCAGAATTTCTCCATGAGCCTGCCGGGGGTGCGGGGAGGCTGAGATAGCCCCGGACGAGGGTGGGCAGCCCGATCCTGGGGGCTGTGAGGCTGCAGGTGCGCAGGGGGCCGGGAAACAGAGAGGCTTTGATGTGCTGCAGAAGTCCTTACCCCTCCACCTGCTCTCTCCTCACCCCCTTCTCCTCGCTCCCCCATCCCTCTCCTTTCCTTGCCCGCAGACACAGCACCCTCTCTCTGCGTCTTTCCCTTCCTCTCTCTCTCTCCCCAGCTCCCACCGCCGTGTCTCTCCCTTCATCCCTCCTTCTCCCCCTCATCCTCTGCCTTTCCCCGCCATCTCTTCGCCCTCAGTTTCCCCCCCATTGGCCCGGCCGGTAGCGGCATCCCCGGGATTGGAGGAGGTGTCCGTCCGTCAGGGGCTTGCCCGCCCCGGCCCGGCCCGGCCCCGCTCCGGAGCTCCGAGCGGAGGTGGCGGAGCTCGGGCAGCAGCAGCAGCAGCAGCGGCGGCGGCAGGTACCGGGCAGAGGGCATCGCACCGGCCAGGGGCTGCGGGGAGGGATGCAGGAGCGGGGCATAGCCGGGACAGCCTCCCCAGCCTCGGCAGGACCCGGCGGGCGGTGCCCGGGTGGCTGCGGGGGAGCCCCGGGGGATGCGGAGCTCCGGGAGGGGGCTCGGCTGGGGCTCAGCCTCTCTGCGGGGGATTTTGGGGAGCCACAGCGCGGGAACAGCCCGGAAGGTGTCACGGGGGGAAAAAGCACCGAAATGGCCCAGATCGCTGAGGTTTTGTGCTTTGCGAGGATGCTGCAAGCCTGGAGCTGTGTTCGGACTGAATCACTGCGGATTGGGGTTTTCCTTGTAGCGTGATCGTGTCTTTCTGTGAAAGATTTAAAAGATGCTGAGGAAAGACAGAAAGTAAGGAAAGGTAGTAAAGTGGCGTGGCAGGATCCTTACATCAAGGGAAAAAAAAAATGTTGCGTTAGTGATAAATGAATCCCTGTTTCGCTGGAGCTGAACTGAAGTTAGTAGCGGGCAGGATGCTGGGTGGAATTGGAGAACTTTAGTTACTTGCCCTATTTTACTTCTATAATCCATTTGTTCAGATGATGCAAATCAAAAGCTGCTGTAATAAAAAGCCGAAAACCATGGTTTTCAGCTCTGCGAGCCTAAAAAGCACAAGTGGACCTTAATCACATTAGTTTGTTGTATTAACATTTTATTACCAGTTTGACACACTAGAAACCTGAAGTTATCCCTGCCTAGCACCTCTTTGTATGTTTACTAATTGATTTATTTATATATATATTTTAAATTATTATTTATTTATTTATGGCCTCTGACTTTCTGTAGTGCCACTTGGCAGTAAAAACACACATTAAAATAGCATTTGAGGCAGAAATGAACACACGGAGATCTTTAGAAAAATGTGACAGAGTGCTTGTAAACGTGAGAAACGATGAAACTGCGGGGGGAGCGGATTACTCAAATAATGAAAAGGGGAAAAAAACCCTAGCTATTTATATGCAAAGAGGTCTGGCTTGCAAACTGCCAAAAGTGGTCGGAAACTGAAGCAGCAGCTCTGTGCCCTGGGCGGGCTGTGGGGACAGATCAGAGCCACCTGCCCTGCCAGCACTCCACCAGAGCATGGTCAGTGAGTGATGAGCATGGTCAGGTGGCAAAAGTGCCACCTGAAGCCCTGCGAGGTGGCCACTCCACTGATATTCCCTAAAGTTCTCCTGCCCACGGGGCAAACCTGCTCGGTGACAGTGGCAGGAACATGAAGTGTGACCCTGGGGGGAGAGATGGGACTGGGAAGCAGCGATTCCTGCGAGGGTTGGATATTCTTGGCCAGTGAAACCAGGAGCTACCTGAGCAAGTACTCGCTGGAAGTCTTTACAGAGATTAGAGATTTGCAGGCAAGGGGGAAGATGGGATCAGCCACTAACAAAAGAAATACCCACCGGCTTAGGGAGATCAGCATCCAGCTGCTCGCTGCCTCATGACTGCAAACTCCTCCAGGCAGTTTTAATCTTTTTTTTTGTGCCTGTCTTTGCAACACGGAGCATTCTGGGGAGGATCCTGCCTTCCCATTTGGGGCTTTACACCCTGCAGTAGTGGGGAATCAGGGCTCTTTTTTTATGCTGCTCATTTTGCTCAGTCCACCCCAAACAGCATCACTGGGCACTTGTTTTGCTTTTCTTTATTTTAATTGGGTGTACCAAGCCCAGAACCCTGCCTTTGCACAGATGAAGGTGCTCATATGCAGGACCCTGTACATTCTGCTTTACCATTTGGGGATTTTGTCTTCCTCATGTGGTTCCTTGAGGTGCTGCCTGTAAGTTGGTTATTCAGAGCCTGGGACATTTGTATCTTGCATAATCACAGTGAATGGTGGAAAAGTTTTGCAAGACTCTGCACCCACGGAACAGAGTTGGCAGCTCTTTTCTGGTGGGTTAGTGAAATGCTGGGTATGACTTCAGGGGAGAGGTTCCCCCCCCTTGGATTTCGTGCTTAATGAATTGAGGTCACTGTGTTAAGGCAGCGTGTAAAAGTTATCAACCACGCACAGGCTGTTCCAGGTGCGAGCAGCCCTGAAATGGGTTTCTCTGGCTACCCTTCTGAAGGGTGCTGGGCTTCCCCAGCAGAGTTAAAAACTGCATTGTCGTGGTCTGGTGAGGGGCTTATCCTTGTGCAGAGAAGCAGAATTTGGGAGCTGTAGCAGCCCAGAGCACACCACGGGCAGGATCAGGAGCTTTGTCTGCAGGGTCAGTGGCTCTCCCTGCACCTGTGCCCAGCTATCCCAACCCTCATCTCCTCTCCTGCAGCCACTCTCCTTTCCCTTTTCATAACTGATTTATTGCTAGACCTCCCCACCACAGAATTAGTTTTGTTCCATCTTGGCCTTGAGTGACCTCCTGGCGTGCGAGCGCGGCCGCTGAGCAGTGGGGCTGGAGAACAAAGAGTTCCTGCACGCACGCTCCGGGGAAAGTGCTCCCAGAGAGGTCAAGGGCTTCATCTGGTCTATGAATCCCAGACAAAAGCATCCATCCTACTTCAGTAAATGGGATAAGTGATTGTAGACAAGTACTCAGAGAGGGCCACTAACTTTAGTGGATTTTATGTCAGAGCTCTCTCCAGTACAGAGGAGAGCATGCGATGAGGCAGTGAGGTGTTTAATATTAGCAGAGTAGTGTTGTTCTAACCTTAAACCTCTCTTCAGGCAGAAGTACCCCTGAACCTGGGGTTCTGCAATGTTGCTGTTGCCAAAAATGGTATAATTCCACCTCTAGATTGTAAATGAGCTGGAGCAGTGGGCAGATGTTAGCACTGGGAAATACTCTGTTTATTCTGGTTCACCTTATTCAACAAAGTGCTGAGCCTTTCTGTCAGCTTTTGAAATTCCTAGAGCAGTGAATCCCCTTTCTTCTCTTATGCTATTTCACTGACATCTGTAGAGTTACACTAAAACTGAATTTAATTGCTGTTGTTAATGGCATATTGCTGTGTGGCATCAATAATCTTCCATCACTGGAACGCTCAGAGCTTGACTTGGTTGCTTCAAGAAAAAAAAAAAAAGAGATGCTGACAAGCTTTGTTTAACTGTGGCTGATGGTTTGAGGGAATTAGGGAGTCATTATTATGTTGAAAAAGCAAGATCAAACACTTTTTTCCCTAAAAAATACTTTGATTTTGTAATATTCTGGCTGGAAAATAATCCAAGAAAAAGTACTTTTTGTCATTTTTGTAGCTTCCTATTTGTCAGTTCAAGGGCTTTGGATATCCTCTGTGATAGGAGTTTATTTTTCTAGGTGTGATTAAGAGATAAAAAATATATATATTTAGATTCTAGAATTTTGATAAATGGTAGCAACCCATGACACAGAAATAAAAAGTCCCCAAAATATCTGAAAGACTTGAGCTCTTTTAGACATTTTTTTCTCATAGCCTCTCCTTGAAAACTGCATCAATCTTTTTAGCTTGCCATATTCCAAATAAATCAGATTTGAAATTTTAATTCAATATTCTTTTGCGTTAAAAGCCCCATAGGAAACAGAATCTCAGGCAGTCAGAGCAGTGATGAGGCTGCTCTACCTTGCCTGGGCTGGAAGGGTTTGCCCAGGGTAGATGCTGTGGGGCTTGATGTTAGCTTAAGAATTCACAGGAAAAAAAATATTTCCTTGCAGTACTTTCAGAGCTACTTTATGGCCTCCTTGGATTGCTGGAGTGAATTCAGTTGCTGAGGATTTAGACCTTTGATCCAGATGTGGATCTGGCTTGTAGCAGAATCAGCCTTTTCTGGGTTCCCCATATAACCCTGAGTAACCTGTGATCCCTTTAGTGTTGCATACTCTCCTCCTATTTGGCAGTAAGCCTTGAAAAGAGTTTAATTCAGAGAAACTGAATTAAAAGGAATGAAAAGTAAGTAAGCAGGCTGTGATACTGATTACCTCTCTCCAATATTCTTGTTTTTAAATAATTTAAATTCTGAAGTACTGCCTTTTTTCAAGAGGCAAGAAAAAGAGTTTGCCTGCTACCGTGAACCAGCCAATCTTTGTTCCCTTGAATTCCCTGTTGCTTTCTGTGAGTGATCTTGAGAGCCCTCCTTGGATGCCTTGTGTGAATGAACAAACACCACCCTGTCTGAGCTCAATGGCAGGATCAGGACCATCATTTCTGAAGGTCAAACTCAGTCCACAGTGACCTCCTTGAGCCGATGGCCAAGGACAAGGACACACTGCTGTGTCCATTTCTCCTGGTGTGGGGACTGTAGGATGTGAGCAGGTCCTCACCAAGGAAAGCAGAAAAGTTCCTGAGCCAGAAATGGAAACCACACTACACTGCTGCATGGAAGTGGGAATCCCTTGAAGGCAACTTCCAGGTTTCCAAGGAAATCCATCCTCCAGCAGCTGCTGTCCGAGGCTGTGATTCCTGGTGCATGAGAAAGGGAGGTACAATGCAGAGCGTGTCTCCCCACTGCTCATGGACAGCAAACCCCTCCAAATCCAGCAGATATTTGGGCTTCACAGTGGGAACGTTATGTTTATTTCTTTATCTCGGGAAGAAACGCCATTTGACACCAATTTGCTTCCTGGCAGTTGGAATGAATTGCTGACCTGATTGAGCAGTTCCAGGTGAAGGACGTGCCAGCCTGCAGGAGGGGCAGCCTGCAGAGCCTGGGTGCTTGCAGGGAGTGTGCACTCACCTCTGAGCACCTCTTTCTCTGTCCCTTGGTGTGGATATTGATGTGTGTGTGTGTGGAATTGCTGTTTCACACTGAGCTGAGGTTCTCAGAGAGGCCTCCTGAAGGTGAAGGATATGGCTCAGCATTTTTCCATCTCTCAAAGGAGTCAGTGGAGTCTCACCTCTTCTGATCAGAGGGGATTTTTATTTATTTATTTATAGGCATCCAGCCATGAGAGAAGCCAGCAGCCACGGGCAGCACAGCCAGGATGCACCTGCCCATTTACAACTGTTGCTCTGATCTTTGAAAGTTTTTCTCAGCCTTCTGATGTTTTGCATTCTTGTAGTAGAGTTCTCACGCACTTTCATGTAAACAATGATTGTTTTGCATTCCTTTCTAGAGGAAGAAAAAATTAATGAACTCTTGGTTTGACCAGTGTGGTCAGAGAGGTGACAGCTTCACCCTCCAATCCCTGGTCACCTTTAGAATGGTATATATATTAAAGTCACACAATAAACTTCCTCTTTTTCTCCTTTCCTTGCAATAAAAGTTACCGTGAACGTGTGTGTTTATTTCATGTCCTAGTGTGACATACAACCCCTTGTGCTTTGTGGCCATGCTTGAGATTCTCAGTGCTTTCTGCAGGAGATGCTGCTTGTTCCCTCTGTTGGAACTTGCAGTACAAGGAGTAGCCATTGGAATGAATCTGAGGTTTCTAAGGGAAGTAGCATGCCAGGTTGGCTTCTTCCCACCCATCCTTGGTGGCAATGGTCAGCAGCCCTGCACGCTGCCACTGTGCTGATCTCGTGCTCTGCCCCAACTCCCCTTTGGCCATGTGTTCCTACCCTTCACCTCCTAGCTTCTCTGATTTTTGGTTGTGGTGCTAGTCTGGGAATTTGAGTCAGAGAATGAAGAGAAGAGTCATCCCTTTGAAAGTGTTCATCATTTCCTCTCAGTGACACAAGGAGGGATCTGCCCTATTCAAAGAAATCCCCCAATATACCACAGCCTGTCAAGATCTTGGGTATTGCATGAGCAAATGCAAATTATCTACAAGTTGACATTCTGTTTATCTAAAAGTATGAAATAAAAGGAAGAGTGATGCCTGTTTAGCTCATCTGTAGGGGATAGATGGGGAGTACTTGATATCAAGAAACTGGGAGGCTGCAGATGCCATGTCAGAAGTCTTACAGCCATGTGAGCCTGTGCCAGTGCTGGACCAAATTCCCTATGCCATGTAAGAGTTGTGCTGAATGGGTTAATTTTGCACCATCTGGCTTTGTGCTAGATCAAATATTGTTTCTGTTGTGGTAGCCAACATGAGACCAGAATAAGCTCGGAGTAATATCCTCAGCTAATCCAACAGAAATATGATTATGTACCTGCTCCTTCTCCAGATTGTATCTGTAATAATGGGTGGTTTAGCAACACAAAATAGTCCTTGTGGAGACAGGGGAGAAGACTGAGGGTGGAGCATTTCTGCTGGGAATACAGGCTCTGACAGCTGGGGTTGTTCAGCCTGGAGAAATAATTGCTCTGGGGGGACATTAGAGCCCCTTCCAGTGCCTAAAGGAAGCTGGAGAATGAATTTTTACAGGGACATGGAGCGATAGTCAAGTGGGAATAGCTTCAAACTGAAAGAAAATAGTTTTAGGATAGATATTAGTAAGGAATTCTTCCCTGTGAGGCCCTAGTGCAAGTTACTCAGGGATGCTTGTGGCTATCTCACCCCTGGAAATGTCCAAGGCCAGGTTGGACATGGCTTGGAGCAGCCTGGGATAGTGGAAGGTGTCCCTGCTCATGGGCAGGAACTGGATGGTCTCTGAGGTCCCTTCCAACCCAAACCACTCTGTGATTCTGTGATTTGAGGGCTGTGGGTAACCTGAATGTGATGGTCTCTTTGCAGTTGGCAACAGAGACACAATAGGAATGTCTAACTCAGATTAGGTACTTAGCTTTAAACAAGTCATTATAGACAAAAAATTGCAGTCCTAGTGCAGAATGGCTTCCTAGGGAGTTACCTGAGACACAGAAATGTTGGTGATTTAACTTTGCATTTTGCACACCGCAGTGACCTCCAAGGTGTAATCTGAGGTTAACCAAAGCAGAACAGCTGGAGTTCTACTGCATTTTGAAGTATTGCACATTTCAAGCAGTGAGTTCATTTAAGTGCTGTCTGGGAGGCTCTGCTGTTCCCCTGCTTGGCAGGAATCTCAAGACTAATGCCTAAGAGGATTAGGGAGCATCACTGGATGTTAAACAAGATCGGGGCTAAGCAGTGTGCACCAGTGAGCTCGTGCTCCTGGGGCTGTTTGGGGAAGCTGTTAATTGCTGATCTAGAAAAACAAGTGGGTTTGTGGGGAAATACTCTTCCCTTAGCTGAATCCTTGGTGTCTGTCTCCCACCTGGCTCCGTGTTTCCACCTGCCCATCTTGTGTTGTCCTGTGCTCACTGCAGTGGTGAGTGCTGCAGGAGATGCTGAACAGCAAGTTTCTTTTTCTGGGATGATTTTAGCTCTTCTAGTGTGCTCCACTGGGCTCTGTGTAGTCTGGTTGGACAGGAATGAGTGGGGATGCAGCCCACCAACACAGGGCTGAGCTGGAGAACTTGTTATAGAAAGCTCAAGCTGAAGTCTGTCCTTGGCTGGTAGAGCAAAATGACTTTGTGGTATATGATTTTCCCCAGAAAGTCCCCACAGTGAAGAGGAGAGGGGTTGGAAGGCAATTGTGTCTCAGGAAAAAGTGAAGTTCTGGATAGTTTCATGGTAACATTTCATCTGGTTTTCCTTTTTGTTTCTACCTTCATATTGCTCAAACCGTAAGGATTAAAAAGTGTAAGTGCCTATAAACCATGGTAGATGTCAACATTACTGAAATACATCTATTCTGAACACAGCATCCTTGAGTTGTGTAATACAGGATGTTGCATTTTTTGCATTTTAGTGCTTCTATCTTTAGAAGCACCAGAAAATCATGTGTCTCATATTCTTTATTTGGGTTTTGCTCATTTTGTTTAATTTCTTGCGTCATAAAGGATTTGCCTGAGTCTGCATCTTCTGCTTGGAAACAAAGAAGGGAACAGCTGTAGGAACTAACTGGTAATCCTCAGGAAGAGCTGACCTGCAGCTCATGCAGAAAAGAGTGTGCTGAATATAGAACATTCTTTAATGGGTTTTAAGAATCCAAATGATGCTAGAAACCATGCAGGGCTAGAGATTGGGAAAATGCTGGTGGTGTATCTGGAAACACCCAGCTCCATGGGCAGTGACAGTGATGGAAAGCACAGTGCTGTGCCAGCGTGGAAACCCTCCCAGCACTGGCTGAATGTAGGAAAAAGACATTAAAGCAAGAATGACATTTGGGAGGGGGAGTTAGGAATTACAGCATAAAAGACCCTTTTGTCTGTTTAATCTGTGCTATGGCAAAAAGCAATGTCCGGGTTAAATCTGCTCCGTACGTTGGCACTGCAAGTTTTTAAAGATGGTCTGAGGCAGCTGCAGCCAATTGTATTTGCACAGATAAGCTGGAACAAGTAAATAGACCCAGAAAATCTGGCTAGATTTATCTTCAAAGCATTTTCAAGCAGCTAATTGAAAATTATCCAAGCCACCTTCCTGATTTCTTGCATATTGTTGCAATAATTTCCCGGTGAGCGGAAAGCACTTGGAAAACATACAAAGGGTTTTGGAGTGCTAAGCTCTACTGTTTGGAATTTATGTAATTATAAATATGTCCTTGCTCATGTGATAATGCAAAGCCAGTTTCTGCTGCTCTATTCCATTCTTCAGACTCCAGTAGGACTAATCATGTAAAAGCAGGTCTCTGACATGAGGGGTGGGTCAGGATGTTCCTATTGTCCCCCCACTCCTAGGAACTTCTTCCCTCATCCTCTGTCTGTCCTTGCAGCACTGATGGTGAGCACAGCATTCGGTACACAGTCAGCTGGCTGCTCTCTGGGTTTCTTTCACATTCCTGAAACTTTTCCACGTGTGCTGGACCGTGCTGTTTCCATAGGAATTGCTTACCCAAGGCTCTAGTCTTGTCCTGGTGCCGGTCCTACATTAGCAGCATCCTCTGTATTGCTGATCCAAAGGGATGCCTTTTAAAAGGTTAAAAATGTAAGGTGTACACTTGTTGTGAGTTGGGTGAAGTTCCTCAGCTGCCAGCAAAACAGTTCAGTGTTACTCAGAACAACTCACTCATCCCATTCTTGCTTTTATCTCCCTTGCACTGAACCAGTGCCCTAAGGACAAGCCCTGTTCACAGGACTGGGATGTGGATTTATCTCACTTCTGGGAGGCTTCCCCACTCCTAAAGCAGCCAATGGATTACACTTGATCCATATGGTGTTTATCAGCCATGACAGAAGGAGTGCTGCTAATCCTCTGAAGCCAAACTCTCCGAGGAAAATTCAGTGTGTGTTACCAAGAGAAGTTAAATGGACAAACCCGGATGAATTTATCCCTTGCTGGAGTAATATGAGCTTGGTACTTGGATGTGGGCTTTCCCAGATTCTAAGCACTTGATAAGTCAGTAAGCCCAGGCTCACTTATGCATTGAGGAAAATAAAAATAGAGGAGACCTAGAAGAAAATAAAGGAAACCCATCACAGCCACTGGGCATCACCTGGGGCTGCTCCTCTCCTGTTTGCAGTACACTTCCTGATCATCTTTAATCCCTCACCCCTGTTCATTAGGAAATATCTCCATGTATGCAATAGAATTGAAAAAAATGCTAAGTCTGCTCATAAACTGTGCTCAGCTGTGGAAAGCAGAAGTTATGTATAGATATTATTTGCCACAATAATACCATATAAAAGTCAAAAACCGTAATGTGGAAGGGAAGATTAACTATTATTGGGCATGTTTCAGCAAATGGGATTATTTTGCATGTCAGTTATGAGTTAATTTGCAACATTAATCTCATCGCAGTCCTTGGCAGAAATTCAGAATGTTTTTAATAGGTCCTGTGACTTTTAAAATGATCACCTGATGAAAAGCTTGTAAGTTTTACTATTGATTTAATGCTAAATATTATGGGGGGGGAAGTCTTTACAGATTTCATCAGGAAATACAAATCATACGCTTTCATTGCCTTGCTGCTTCTGCTGTGTTGACTCAATGTTGGCACTCTGGAACCAGCTGTACAGTGGGAAAAAAAAAAGTAGAAATCTTGCAGCAAAATGAGGAAATCTATGGCAGAGAGATAATAGCATCGGGACAGATTCAGTGTAAGCAAGAAATCACCCGCTGAGTCATTAAAAACAGAGATGAGTTGGAGGCAATAAATGGATGGCTTGGAAGAATATGAATGATTAGGAAGTGCATGAAGTTGCTTGGGTTTTTTCCCCTGAAGATTTTATTTTGTCCTCTAAAGTGGCATATGGCTCCTGTGGAAGCTGATACCCACAGTGAATGTGTCACAGCCAGTTTATAAATACTTCAAGAGATGCCAAGCAGCTTGGGGGACAGCACAGAGCAGGAGTGGGCTCTCTGCCCACAGCACCTGGGCATGAGTCATTAGCCCAGGTCCTCTGGGATGTGTGCAGGAGGGGGATGTTGGGGCTGAGAAGGCTTCTGGGTGGGGGGAAACATCTGCTGCCTGGAGGAAAGGCTGGCTGCTTTCTTGGGAATGTTTCACCCTGTTTGCTGTTAACTCGCACTGGCAGGAGTTGAAGGGAGGATGATGTGGTCACCTGGGTGCAGTGGCCCGGATTGCTGCCACCGAGGAAATAAAACCTTTGATGAAGAGCTGTAATCTCTTTCCTGACTCATGAAATACCAAAATATCAATATAAATTCATGAGGTATCAAAGGAGAGGTCCCAGTGTTTAGAGGAATGTTTCCTCCAGGGTGGAGCTGGGTCATTTTGGGAGCTCACGACTCCTGCTTGAGTATCAGGTAATAACAGAGATGTGCTTTTCCTGACTGCTGAAATCAGTGAGAGCAAAATCAATCCCTAGCCAAGAAACCTTCTTTGCAAGTGCAGTCAAGTGTAACATCAGACATGAGTCTGATACAAGTTTGATAGGAGGAGGGTGCAGCTGCAGTCCTGGCTGCTGTGCAAGGAGGCGTTTGATTTACATGAGTATGAACCATTCCGCCCCTTAGAGCCTGATTCAGCGCCTAATAATCACTCCTGACTTTAACAGAGTGCTAAAGCGGGCTTATTTATTGCTTCCAATATTGCATCCAAAGATGAGAAACAGATTTAGAGCTGTAAGAGTCATAAGAACACTGGAGAGGCAAAAAAAGCGGAAAAAACAGAGTCTTGCACCAAGGCATCATTTTTTTTGTGCCAGCACTTTACAACAGTCTGTCTCTGCAGCAAAATTTCAACCCCTGCAGTTAGTTTTTACACTTTACACATCAAAATAACCTGGCTGTATTTAGCCAGCTAAGGTAGGAGTTACCTGGAGGAGTCCAGTGTGGAGCTGCAAAGCAGTGCCCTCCTGCCTGCCAGGCTGACCTGCCCTGCACTATCATCAAATCCTTGCTGGAATATGGACCTTGAAATAGGAAATAGTCCATGCACTCTGCTCCCCAGACAGATTAATTAAAATGAAATTATCTGCAAATGTAAGTTGGACCTCATTTATTTTACCTACTTTAAGGACCAGACGTGTTGTAGCACTACTGACATGAATGTTTAAGATTTGGTAGCACATGTGGGCTGTCCTCTGCCCTTCTGGGATGGGGCAGCACCTTAGTGCTGCTCTGAGCATCACTTTCTGCCCAGTCCTCCTGCCCCAGTGCCTGCAAGACCTGCTGGTACAGAGAAACACATCTATTTAGCAAATGTCAGTCCTCTTTTTTACAGCAACACACAGGTATTAAAGTCTTCATCGAAGGCTGCAATATCCCCAGTTTACAGCCATCTGAACATAGTTCATTTTATCAGAGAAAAAAAGTGCCCTTTTACCCTCTTCCATGCTGATGAGGCTGTCATCTCAGGGGGAACATTTTTGTGGGAACCTCTTGAGCAGATATTGGCAAAATTATTGAGAAATACAGGATGCTTCGAGGATGCTCTCTAATAAAGCAGTTCTCGCCTAGAATTTGTTGCTTGGTTAAGACCAGTATTCAAGGGAGAATTATTTTCATCATTTATAGTTCAGCCAAGGTATTTAAGGAAAAATACTCTTGGTTGCTGGCACGGTCAGGTGCTGCAATGCACAGGAACAGGGTGAAAGAAGGCAGTCTGCATCAGTAATCAGGTTAGAGTCAGCTGCCTCTGCCCTCCAGCCTGCTCTGAAATGGCATGTAGTCTAATTAGTTATAGAAAGGATTTTACTGAATAGTTGTAAACAGATCTGAGGGCTTGGAATAAAATCAATCTGACTGTGGAAACTTTTCAGGATAATTATAAACTGTTATTGGCAGAGTGTGAAAGAGAGACCAAAGGACTTCTAGCAGTGGGAAATTTGTAGCTGTGTGGACTGTTCTCTGCAGGGGGAGGAAGGGGATGGAGGTTGTGGGGGTCTCACCAGGTCTTTATCAGAGGAGAGATAAGGGGCTTTTGTTGGTGAGGACACTGCCTTAGAGGTGTTTTTTTTTAAGGCTGTTGAATTTTTTGTTTCTTTCTGTAATGTTAGTGGTGCCCTGACGCCTGAGGTACCAACACATCCATGGTAGAAGCACGTGACCAGGTGAACTGCACAGTGAACGGCTTATATTTATTAAAAAAAAAAAAAAAAAAGAAAAAATAAGGATATTTGAGGGGCTTGAGCATGGCTTTGTATAAAGGCATGCAAAAATTCTCTTACAGAGATCAGAATGGTCTTGGCTCAGACCCTCACCTTCTCCCTACTGAAGTAAGTGCTGAAAGTTGCATCTCCTGGACAGGCTGGTCCTCGCTGCCCCACAGAGCCACCCTGGCCACCATCCCACCTCAACCTGCCACTGGACTCTGCATTCCTGTTCATGGCAATGCCCCAGAACTCCACCAGAGAAAATGGCTTTTGTTTCACTCAGCCCCTCGACTTCTCCTGCCCATCCCCTCGTCCCGGCGAGGCCGGCCGGGCGTTCGGTGCCGTGAGTGGGAGGGATGGCTGCAGCACCCCCCTGAGCAATGGCATCACATCCTCGGGGGCTCCCAGCCCCTCAGACTCCTGTGCCCAACCCCTCTGCACACCCACCCCGGCCGAGGAGGAGACACCGTTCCAAGAAGGGATTAAATACGTGTCTGCTGAAGGGGAGGAACCGGCCTGCGGCTGGGGGGGCTTCACCCCCGGCTGCTTGCAGCTCTGCAACACATCCAAAGGGGTCTTGTTCTTCCTCTGCGTGGCCTCCTTCCTGCAGGGCATGACCGTGAACGGCTTCATCAACACGGTCATCACCTCCATCGAGCGCCGCTTCGACCTGCGCAGCTACCAGAGCGGGCTGATCGCCAGCTCCTACGACATCGCGGCCTGCGTCTGCCTCACCTTCGTCAGCTACTTCGGGGGGAACGGCCACAAGCCCCGCTGGCTGGGCTGGGGGGTGCTGGTCATGGGTTTGGGCTCCCTGCTCTTCGCCCTGCCCCACTTCACCACGGGGCACTACGAGGCGCGCTCGGCGGCCCAGGTGGGCGTCTGTGGGGGAAACCAGAGCCTGCCCTGCTCCCAGGCTGCCTCCAGCCTCTCCGGGTACAGGTTTGTCTTCATGCTGGGGCAGTTCCTGCACGGGATGGGAGCCACGCCGCTCTACACGCTCGGCGTCACCTACTTAGATGAAAATGTCAAGACCAGCTACTCCCCTGTGTACATTGGTGAGTGGGGCTGAAGGGGCAGCTCCAGCCCTTTGAAAGCAGGGGGATGGGGGGGACAGGTGAGGACAGGTGATGGTCTCTCTGCCTTGGCCACCCCATGCTGGGAGCACCTCTCCTGACTCTGCTGAGCCTTTTGCTCCTGTTGAGGGGCAAGGTGGAAATCTGAGGGATGTGGCAGATGTTTGGGGGGGGTTCTGATTATTTAGCAGGAGGAAAATGGTGAGCTTGGTTGGGTGTTTTTCCTCTGGCAGCTCATGCCTTGTAGATGGGGAGTGCCTCCTGCTCCTGGCATGGGGCCAGCCCATGTGGCATTAGCATCACTGGCAGACAGCCATGAGGCCATAGCCCCATCCATGCACGGGGGCATAGAATCACAGCAGGATTTGGGTGCAAAAGGACCTTTAAAGGTCATCTAGTCCAGTGAGAAGGGACACCTTCAACTCGATCAGGTAGCTCAGAGCCCTATCCAGTCTGACCTTGAATATGTCAAGGGGTGGAACATCCACTGGCTGTTTGGGCAGCCTGTGCCAGTGTTTTATCACCATCATTTATATCTAACCTAAATCTTTAGATTGTCATCCCTTCAGGCCTCAGCACAGCAGGGATGGTCTCTGGGCTGCTCAGCTACTGCTGGTACAAAGCACAGCCAAGAGAAGAGGCTCAGCTCACTCCTCTATATCACTGGTCACTCAGCAGCTGCCAAACACTTGCAGTCCTGTTGTTGAAAGTGCCAAAAAGGTGATCCTTTAGCAATTTGAAAATGTGTCATCTGTCCCTGCTGCATCAGAAGGCTGTGTAGTGTAGGAAGCAGATTACAAAGGAGATCATCAGCAAGTTGATCTTTCCACGTGCCTTGGTTTAAACAGCAAACTGAAATAAGTGCCAGTGGTGCTGTGTTTAGTGTAGACATTTTGTGCTGTCAGTGGGGAGAGAATCTTGCTGCTCACTGCTGTGGCAGTCAGGATGTGGCAGTGGGATCAGCTGCATCCTTGCTAAATATGGTTTATTTCTGAACAAATTTTGCCTGCCCCATACTATAAACTTCCCAGGTTGGATGCAAAAGGTTCCCTGGAACAGAGGCATGAGCTGAAAACTTGTTGGAACGGTCTGGGTTTGTGCCTCAGTGGTGTAGGGGAAGGGTGTGAAGCAGCCAGAGGCTGAGCATCCTGCATCCAGGAGGGAATTGGGCTGGGAATCCCTGGCTGACGCGCTGCTGGTTGTCTAACACGATTTGTTTTCCCTTTCAGCTGTTTTCTACACTGCTGCAATCCTTGGGCCTGCAGCGGGTTATCTGGTAGGAGGAATGTTTCTAAATATTTATACTGAAATTGGCAGAGAGTAAGTCGTTAAAAAAAAATCTTGTTCCTTTCCCTTTCTGCTCTGTGTTTCCTTTGGGGGTAGAAAAAAATAATAACAATGATGTGGAGCAATGAGCTGGTGGCTGGGTAGAAGTGTGCCTGGGGTGTTGGGTGGTGTGTGTGCAGGGGGGGAGGCTGGAAGGGTGGTTTGCATTAGCACTGCTGCTGGAGGGAAATTGCTGACAAACCTGTCAGCTTAAATCCTTCCTCACGCTGCACTGCCCGTGCTAATGAGGCTGCGAGCAGCAGGTGAATTTTTTGAATGAGTTCCCTGATAAGGCAGTCCCTCCCAGCAGTGCTGCTCGCCCTCCCAGTCATCCCACCAGGATGCTTAGTCCCTCCTTGCTTTGTAATATTTGTAATTTATTCTTGTTTCCTTACAGGCTCTTTGGTAGATCATAGAATCACAGAATGCTTTGGGTTGGAAGGGATCTTAATGATCATCTAGTTCCAACCCCTCTGCCTTAGGCAGGGACACCATTTATTAGCCCAGATGAATGATTTAAAAAGGGGGAATGGGTTTCCAGGGGAAGAAATGGTTTATTTCCACCACCTTTCTTGCAAAGGGTGTTTTTGGGGTGCAACAAGGACCTTGGCAACCCTCAAAGCAAAGCTGAAAAGGCGTGAGGTGAATGTGCAAACCTGAGGTTTAAATGAGAATTGAAATGATGTGATTTCCTGGGCTCGAGAAGTGGTGTGCTCTGGTGAGGCAGTGCTGTGCTGAGGCAGGAGGGATGGTGGACGTGGCATCCCCATCAGATCACTCAGTTTCCTTTGCTGTCACCCCTGGCCCCTGCCAGCCTCGGGGAGCGGCACACAGAGCTGCCCCTCTCCATCCCCAACCACTGCCTCTCTCCTTTGTGTCCCTTTGGCTTTGCTTCTTGCAGGATCGACATCGCCCCTGAGAACACGCTGTGGGTGGGGGCCTGGTGGATCGGCTTCCTGGGGGCTGGAGCTGCCTCCCTCCTCATCTCCATCCCCATCCTGGGATACCCCCAGCGCCTCCCAGGTACGGGGCTCCTGCTCTCGGGGCTTGGGGCTGGGACAGCACCTTCCATCCTCATCTGAGCATGTAGCTGGGCATGTGGGAGCAAAGGAAGAGCTTCCTGTGTTTCAGCTGTAATTCCTAAATGGATTTCACCCCTCTGGCTTTCCATCTGCCTCTGTTACTGCTTCTCCCTTGCAGCTGTTGGTGGAGGGAGGATGTCACGTTGTGCTTTCCCCCTGCAAATCCTCGCCTTCAGGAGCATCCAGGTCCCGTGTCTGACAGGCTCCTCGTTCCCTGTGCCTCTCGTTTTCAGGATCCCAGCGCTACATCGTTATGAGGGTGTCAGAGGCTCATCAGCTCAAGGATGGGAGCCACAAAAAAGCGTCGGATCCGGACTTTGGGAAAACAGTGAAAGATCTACCTCGGTAAGAAAACCACCCCATGAAGAGGTTAGGGGGCCCTCTGCAGAGGGGAGAGAGTCATGAGCCCAAGCTGAGCTTCCTTTCAGCCCTGCCGGCTCAAAGGTTTTGCCCTTCTTCAAGCAATGACACTTTCTTGCAGAGGAGTGTCTGGTCCTGTCAAGGTCTGGGAGCTCTTGGCAAAGATGCTGAACCAGAGCTGGTGCTGGGGATCCCATGCGGTAGCAGGGCACAAGTGGTCAGTCCCATCTGGGTTTTCAGAAGCTTGTGTCCACCTGCAGTCCTGTTTCACACGCTGAGTTTTGCTGAGAGTGGCTTGATGCCAGGCTTTAGGTGATGGGAGATGCCCAGGCATTGCCACTTCCCCTCCTCTCCCCAGCAGCATTATTTCTGCCTGTCTGCTTCTGCCTGACCTCACCTGGCCCAATTGCATGTTTCCAACAGCTCCTCCTCCCCAGCCCCTCGAGGCTTTATTCCTTTCCTCTATTTTTACTTGTGTTAGATCCCTGTTTTGTCATTTTTAATGAGAAACGAGATGAAACAGGCTCTGTGATTCTCACAGCTCCATTCCAAACAAGATATACTACACTGTAACTTTCAGTTCCCTTTCTCTTTTATGCTTGGTTTCCTTTTTTTCCTTTTGCCTTCACATCTTCCAGCCACCTTTTAAGTGATACTACTTCTTATCTCTGCAGCAAAGCAGTGACACAGCAACGTGCTTAATCCTGAGCTGCTGCTCAGCTCTGATGGGAACAAAGCAGGGACCAAAATAAAACGTGGTGTTTTAACCACAGATTATTGTTTGGGATTTTTGAAATATTTAATGATTTTTTTTTTTTGTTCTGTTGAGTTGTATTTAAATGGAGGGCAGGGGGAGAAGGTGGTGCTTTATTTATTGCTTGGGGTTAGCTGGCATGGAAGCTCTGGATGTTGCAGAGATACCTGGATATTGATTCCTTTTGGAGCTTGCAGTCAATAAGGGGATCTTCCTTTTTTTTTTTTTTTTTATTTTTTATTTTTTTTTTTAAATTATTTATCCCAGGACCGTTTTTAGGGAGTAGATTTTATCCATGTGTGACAGCTGCTCCCTGCAAAGGCAAACGGTGTTGCCAGACCCCAGGCTGCTGCCAGTCACTTCTGAGCTTTAGTTGTGGTCTTTGTTGTGCTGGCAGAGGAGGATGGAAGCAGGTGCTCAGAACAGGAATTTTCAGCACCAGTCGAGCTGTGTTGTTTCAACAAAACGACTCACACCCATCTGAAATTCTTGGAGACTTTGTAGGAAGTTTACCAGGGGTTAAGACAGTTTTATGAAGAATATTACATTGAACAGATTTCAGTGCTGTTATTAAATGGCATTCTTGACTGGGTGCCATTTTCCGAGGTCATGGCTTGTTCTCCTTACGGAAATTGAATTCAAAACTGCATTTAAATAACGATAAGGCTGTGACTGAAACCAGCACAAACAGGGCAGCAGAGAGGGATGAAATTCAGTAATTGATGCTTTTCTTGCTTGTCTGGAACAAAGCTCCCACTGTTTCTGCTGTCTGACAGCAGGAACAGAGACAATCCTCCTCCAGGAGCATCTTTCACACTGAATAACAAATACCCAAAGGTGGAAACTTGTATCAGACAATTCAGACCAGTCCAGACCTCAGTGTGGTTTGAAAGCAGGAACCCAACAGACTTTTGTGGTCCCTGGTTTTGATTAATAAAAGGGAAGTGCCTTCAAGGCTTTCTGCTCTGGAAACTTGCATTAAAGAGGAGATCCCATCTGTGCAGGCAGCTCTTGGGGACACATGGACCAGGCTGGAGGGTGAGGCCAAGGGACACTCGCTGTTCCTTTTGTGTTAGTCAGGGGTTGTGTGCCACACGTTTTCTCACAGTGTAGGCAGTAACAGTCTCCCAAAGATAAGCAGAAATACTGATGAAATAAAATACTGTTCCATGCCATCGGGTCCTTTCTAAGTGAGGTTAATGAATTGCTGCATTCCCAGTGCTCCCTAAGAGCAGAGCTTACAGGAAGGCAGCACATAGCCTAATCCTCTGCTCTGGAGACACTTCTGTCTTAACTCTTGGGTTGAAAAGGCCTGATAAAACAGCATTTTCCTTTCTCTGCTTTCGTATGATTGCTCTCATGCTCCTGTCAGAGCAGAAGGCCTCAAAGGGAGGGCATGTGCCAAGAGGAGGCTTTGTCCCTGCAAGCTGCAGGGTGGTTTGTGAGGATCACTCCCTAGCCTGGCAAGCCCTGATCTTCAGCACGAGGAGCTGTGGTCAGTATTTCACTGATCACTCCTGGATTAGGTGCAGGGTGGGACTTTGTTTCATTTCATGGCTTTTCTGCAGCTTCCCCACATTGCAAAGGGAGGTTGGTTTATGTTCCTGTGGGATGCACGTGGTGCCTCTGTTCCCTTGCTGCCAGTTTGTGCTGGAAGAGCCCCCATTCACATGCTATAAAATTGTATAAATATCTATTTATTAGTGATTCATTAGTTTGTGTCTGTACTCTGGTACAGTCTGGGGTGTCCTGGGCATGCCAGTGTTTCTCAGAGGAGCAGGTTCTGATCATGCAGGAGGTCCCAGCCTACTCAGAGAACCATTATGTGAAAAAGAGTTCCTGTATGTGCCCATATCAGTAAAGTCTTGGAGGGCCAGCTTTTTTAGGTGGTGGGATTCTTCTCTGTGCTGTGCTGGGCCTCCTGAAATCCCTTTGGCTGCAAGAACAGCACTGCCAAGGCTGTTCAAGAGTCAGGTGATTTCTGGGTGTGTTTAAAGTCCTACTGATGTAATAAAAAGGTTTGTGTTGTCTTTGGTAAGGTTTTATGTGCTGCTCACAACTACATCTTCTGTCTTCAGACAGATTAAATTGAGTAAATCCTTAGTGCTGAAAGGAGATCCTTTGCATTTTCCTACTTGCAAGTCCAGCCTGTAACTTTTGGGCAGAAGGCACAAAGTCACACTAGTGCCAGGGAGCAACTCTTCTCTGTAAAAAGATGAAGGCACTGTCCATTTCCTGCCTCAGCCACAAGATATACATGCATTTTCTCACTAAAATGTTAGGCTTTATGCTTCCAAATTAAGCACAGTCAAAAAGATCTGGAAAATAAAATACTACATTAAACTAATCCCAAGAGCGAGGCAGTGTAAAGCCCCCTGTAATCAAAGTGTAGGAATGTGTGGTATTTCAGCTTCTTTGTTGTTTTGATGAAATTAAATTCTCCATGTGAGGAAAGTTGCATGAATCTGACTCTGAGCCTCAGCACGTCTCTCCCTTGCTTGTACCAAGGCAGGTTTTCTCTGATCTCACATTTCCACCAGGGCAGGAGGTGTTGGTGGCCAACCCTTGGCATTTCTCTTGCAGGATTTGTGCCCATCCCAGAAAAGGGATAACCATGGCACAGCTCTGGGCTTGGCTAGGGGGAAGTCATGGGGCAGAGCTTGAAGTTTGTTATGAAACATCCCCTGCAAAGCAATGTCAGTCCTCTTAGTCCAATATCCGAGATAGTGAGAGATAATTGAGACCATTCCCTGTGCCCCAGGGCCTTTCTGTATCTCAGGGATGGAATTGTTGCTGGATCTGCATATAAATGACACATGGCAATTTCTCAGGCACATCTGCAGCTCTCTCCTAAATCCCAGTGGGTAAGAATAAAATGGAGTTACTCAATTTATACGTTAAGCTTCAAGTAAAACTGGGCTTAGATTGTGGCAGAAAGATTGCTTTCTGTTTTTCAGGTGTCTTGGAGGTGTTTCCTCCATATAGAAAGACTTGCTTGGTATTTCCCCTGAGTTACAAAACATCCATGGTTATCAGAGGTTGTTATTGTTCTGAGAGTGTGGGTGCACAAGTAATGTGTATGTGAGCATGTAGCACAAGTTTGCTCTTGGTTGAGTCAGGAGTCCCAAGATATCTGCCAACAGGCACTAATAAAACCTAGAAATGGTGGAGATTTGATGAGGAGTAATGTCCTCTCAGTATTACCCCATTTAAAAGGAGAAAGTACTCAGCCTGACCTTAAATGTTGGAAAATTAATGCTGAAATCATCTTTGTAGAAGTCATGGGTTGCCTCAGTGTGAGTTACATCACACACATACACTCTTTATGTTGCTGGTTGGAAAAGCTCTTTCCAACCCCAATTAGCTCCTTTTTGGTGTTTTTCCTTTCAAAGAGTTTCAGGATGGTGGGATGTTGCCTCATCTTAGACGTGATCCTTCTGACTTAGAAGACCTGAAATCAAAATGTGCCTGAAATCAGTGATTCAGTTCCAATATATTTATCCTTCCCAGGTCAGTGCTGCTACTTCTGAAGAACCCCACCTTCATCTTCCTCTGCTTAGCAGGAGCAACTGAAGCAACCCTGATTGCTGGGATGTCCACGTTTGGACCCAAATTCCTGGAGTCTCAGTTTAGTTTAAGTGCCTCTGAAGCTGCCACCTTTTTTGGTAAGGAAACCATGTTTTTGCAATGTTTTCCCATTTTGCCAAAAATAGAAGAGCACTTTTAGCTTGTTTAGAATAGAGACAGCTGTTTTGTAGTTTAATTATAGACTGGTTATCCTCTTCAGCTGTTAGATAGGATCGTTTCCTATAAGCACACCTACACACCGTGCATTTCCAGAGCTGCATCTACTGACATCAGGAGGAAATGTGTCACTTCTGTAGCCATCTGTTACCCTCTAGAGGAAAGCAAAATAATTGTAATTCCTCCTAGTGCATCACCAGGAAACATTGGCTAAACGTTTCCTCTGAGGAGGGATGTCAGAGCTGGGGAGGATATTTTGTCAGCATCCAGAAACTGGGAGGATCCTCACCTAAGTGCTGTAACATAGATCAGGGAATGGTGTCCAACAAGCATCAGCACTCATGATGTGCTCCTCAAAGAGTCAGTTTTAGGATCTCTGGGTAGAAAAAGCTGCCTTACCAGGCACGTGCCACATTACCTGAGTTGTTACAGAGGACCACCCACTACAGCAACATCCACTGAACTCCCACCAAGAAGCCACACAGAAAACAAGGGATGATTTATATGCAAAATACACTGCAAGTAATCTATTCAAACCTGAAAATTCCTTGCTGACATTTCTAAACTTACTTGTGGGTTTTTTCCTCTTCTTTTTCAGGTTATCTGGTTGTGCCAGCTGGAGGAGGAGGCACATTCCTGGGAGGATTCCTCGTGAATAAATTTAAACTGCGCTGTTCAGGAATCATCAAGTTGTGTTTGCTCTGCACAGTGTCAAGCCTGCTGGCCATATTCATTTTTTTTATCCACTGCCCCAACATGCCCATGGCAGGAGTAACCCAGATGTACAATGGCAGGTAACAACAACCACCCTGGCTGTCTGTCCTGAGGGGCTCTGGTCAGAATAGAAATAAAACTCAAAAACATAGTGCTAGTGGCAGTCATTTGTGGATGTATAGGGGGTGAAAGTTGGTGTCTGGTCAGTCCTACAGGCAGATATCAAGGGTGAGATACAGAAAATAGATGTCCTGAGTTTTTGGAAGAGACTCCCTAATTAATAAGGGAGGGAAGATCAGCAGCACCAGAGTGGGAGATACTCCACTCTTCAGCTGCCTTTGCAGCAGATCCCATCCCTATCCAGTGGAATAAACTAGACCAAAAGTGGGAATCTCCTCTCTGAATGGAAGTGGCACCCTAAGAGCTGGTCACTTAAACTCCCTTGGTGGCTGTGGGAGAGACAGCTCCAGGGCATGGTTACAATTTGGTGGGATGAAAGCCTTCCCAAGCCTGGTTTATTCTCCTTGGGGATCCATCACAACTCCCACTGTCCCTTCCTCTCCCCATTTCCTGTAAAGTGCTGCTCACTGACTGCTCCTGTGTTTCCCTCAGTGCTTTGCCAGGTGGGCACCTCAACCTGACAGCAGCCTGCAATGCCCAGTGTGGCTGTTTGCAGGAGACCTACAGCCCTGTCTGTGGCACTGATGGCATCATGTACTACTCCCCCTGCCATGCCGGCTGCAAAAGCGTGTCTGAAAACCTCAGGAGTGGCAAGAAGGTAGGTCTGAAAGCACTGAAAATGGGTGAGCGGGGTCATGGTACATCTCTGGAGAGATTAGGCTGGCTCTGCAAGAGGTTTGAGCTTTGCTGCAAAATCAGGGCAGGGTGGATTGTCTCAGGTGAGATGAAGGCAGAAGGTCCTCTGAGGTCACCCTGCTTTACTTCTCTCATTGTATCCAATCGTCTTTGCCTCGTTCTGGGTCAAACTGTGCCAAAATCCATGGAAAATCACCCAGGCAGGAAGGGAGCTTGGAAGCACCTGATTTCTGTCCTAGTGCTCACTTTGGGTCTTGAATGAACATGATGTACCTCCTCATCCTTCCAGCATGTTGCTCATGGAGTCAGACAAAGGCTTAGGAAGGGTAGAGGTGGTAACTCAGTTGCCTGGCAGAGTTAATTTCCCTTGTTTGATTGACCTGTTTGGAAGCAGAGGTGTGTAAAAAATGCAGCTTGATTGCCACTTCATTCTGGGAGTCTAACCAGCTGCTTTCTGCCCTCCCTGAATTTCTTGCTTTTGAAGCTTTGACTGTCACCACACTCTCCTCAGCAGAGCCCCCACCAACCTTTCTTTCCCAGGTCTACCATGAGTGTAGCTGTGTTGACAAAGCCCTGCTGCCTGGCTCTGGCAAAGCAGAGGCAGGGAAATGCACCTCCTCCTGTGCAAAAAAGCCCTTGCTCCTGTGCTTCATGTTTGTGGTCATCCTCTTCACCTTCCTGAGCAGCATTCCTGCCCTGACTGCCACCCTGAGGTAAGCACAGGATGGCCTTGTCCTCTGCCAGCACTGCAAGAAGCCTCAATATCCTCCTCTCTGCTTTATCCTGCTGGATCAAGCATGGGAAAGGTGTGATTGACTCCACTCCACCAGTGAGGGGCTGCCTGGAGACACCAGGACTAATTCCTGTCCCAGTCCAGCTGGGAAAGGAGATTTCAGGATTTCTCCTCTGACATGGGATACACACATGTACAGCAGGGGTGGAGGGAATTGCACTGGGGTGATCCTAAATCTCCAGGGGGATGGGTCCCAGCTGTGATAAGCTTGAGGCTCTGCAGTTGTGGGGCAGGGAGGTGCAGTCTGGTGGCTTTTTTAAACAAACCCCTTTTTTCCTCCAGGTGTGTCTCTGACAGACAAAGATCCTTTGCACTCGGGATCCAGTGGATTGTGGTACGAACACTAGGTATGGAGCTGAGGGAATTTGCACACCACAATGGTCTGGTGGTTCTGGGAGGTGTTTGCCAAGCTGTCAGCCAAGAATAAAACACACTGGGTTGAAAAGAAGGCAGTAGGACACACACTGCTGAAAAGGAGGATGTTTTCTTTCATTTGCTGTCATCCAGGACAACCTAATTCCTTTTGCAAACTGAATAGAGGGTTCTGTAACACGTCACAGGCGACAGAGGTTCAGTGTCCTGCCACTGTGCCCTTATTTTTAGGAAAAGGAGCAGAGCTGTTGAAGCTCCTGTGAGTGTCTCTTGGCTCTTGTGCAAGCTTTAGGACGGCCAGAAGGCCTGCTGGACTCTCAGATATTGAAATGAGGTGTATTTTTGATACCTGGTGGCTATGGATGCTGCAGCATGATATCAGCAGAGCTTGGTGCTTTCCTGCAAGGACTGTTGTGTAGGTGCTGCCCAAACTGAAGGTGCTCTCTCTCTCTCTCTGCCCACAGGAGGCATCCCTGGCCCCATTGCCTTTGGATCCATGATTGATAAGTCCTGCCTGCTCTGGCAGGACCAGTGTGGTGAGCAGGGCTCCTGCTATGTTTACCAGAACTCAGCCATGAGCCAATACACCCTCGTCGCTGGACTGGTCTACAAGGTGATGCTGCTGCTTAACTCCACTCCCTGATAAAGCAATCAGGTCTTTAGGACACGATGTTTTCCTCTGGGAAGGAATTCTACAAAATTGGGTTGCCTTTATCTGGCCCACCCCCAGATGAAATTAAATTTTCACACAAGAAATTTCTCAGGGCAAAAGGGAAAAGCCCTGTTTGCTTCTTATCAGGTAATGGTGCTCCTGACACCATCATTCTGTTAAATTCCCATTATTTTCTAGGCTTACAGCTTCTATTGCACCATATGAAATACCTCCTTCCAACAACAACCAAAATGATTTTTGCTAGAAATGGAGTAAAATATCTAAGTGCAGTGTATTAGTGAGAATGAGGGATGGCATTGTGGGCAGGCTGTAAATAACCATTCCCCAGTCACTGCTAGAAAATAAGAGTGCTTAGAGCTCTGGGCTTTGTTTATTAGCAGAAAACCATCATTTTAACTGCTCCCAGACAAGCACTTGCCCTAGATAGTAGCATTTAGCAGCTGCTGTGATAAAAAGGTTTTCAAAAGCCTTCCAGGAAAAGGCTGAGGCAGTGTTGGCTCATGCAGCACTGTGCTCCAGGTGTCCATGTGGGGCTGACTTTTCCAAATTCCCATTGCTATGGGGCTTGCTATGGGGCTGGCTAAATTCAGATTTTTACTCCCTCTGGCTTTATGTGCTGCTCTGCTTCCCAGGCTGGCCAACATCTTCTTCTCCCCAAAACTTGGTCAGCAAAACTTATTGCACGTGTGGGGTGGGCCCTGATTTTGGGGGGGAGCAGACAAATAATGGGGTCTCTCCATGGCTGCAGGTGCTCGGAACAACCTTCTTTGTAGTGGCCTGTTTACTCTACAAACCCCCTCCTCCAGAGTCATCCCCAGGCAGCTCGAATGCATCCGAAAATGACACCAGTGACCTCCAGGAGCACAAGCCTTCACTGCCAGCTGAAGGGGATTTATAGTGCTGTCCATGTGCAAGTGACGTTCTCAGCCTCAGAAATACCACGAGAAGACATTATGCAGTCTCTCAAGGGGTTTTTAAATCAACAGTAATATTTCAGGCTTTTATTCTTTTTTCAGTTGAAGATAAATAATTTAAGTAACCACTGGTGTGCTTTGCTATTTTCTTAACGGCAGAAGCACATTTAAATTTGTGCGCTAGTGCCATGTGCAGTTATTTAAGTTTATTTAAAGAAAGGGCTACTGTAGCTTTATTCTGTGTCTGTGACAAGCTGGGACCACGTTCTCCACTCGTGGAAGTAATCACTGGTAACTCCAATGGAGCATGTGGGGTTTAAACCACCAGAGAATCTGGGCCAACTGTATTGAATATCTCAATTGTAAAGCCAACTGTAGCAAAACTCCTGTTGGGACTTCCAAGCCTGGGAGGAGCATTGCTGTCCTGCAGTCTGCACTGTCTGCACTGCAGAGGGGTCAGCTGGCCCTTGAACTGCTGCATGCAAAGCAGACAGCTCTGGCAGTGTCCTCCTCCTTCCCATGGCACACAGAATCCCTCTGTTCAGGAGCAGCTTCTCTCATTATGCAAGTTCCTATTCCTGGGAGAGAAGATTTGATTAGCAAATCCATCAGTACACTACAAGCAGCCATTCCCAGAGCTGCTGAGCACTGTACACTCACTGCCTCAGCCTCACTCATTGCAGGGTTTACACCGTGGTGACACTTCTTTTTTTTTTTTTTTTTTTGTTTGTGTTGTTTAAAAGTAATGCCTTTTGTAATGTACTGTGCAAAACTTGAACTTCTTGCTGTTTGCTGGGCTTAGGAAGATGTGAGATACAGATCTATGCAATGTTTCTCTTGGGTTGTTCTGTTCAAAAGACAGTGGGTTTGGGTAAATGGAAAGGGTGGAGTGAATTTAGTTTGTCTGTAGCCTGAGGGATGGCTCTGCCTTGTGGAAGGGGAATGCTGGCTTGTAACTGGCCTGCTTGCAAGGAGAGGGGGCGGCATTCCCAAAATGACCTTTTGAATGTGCTCTTGCAATATTGACCAGGACCTTTCTGAGGGGCAGAAGTGGAACTGGGGCATGTGTGAGTCTGGCTTCCCTCTCATTGCACATCAGGCCAGGTTAGTGCTTGTTGTGCCAGTGTTTGCACAGCCACATGATCCAGGTGCATCCCCAGGGGAGGCTGTGGCCAGCCCTGGAATCCTGCAGGGATGGGACATACAGCACTGAGCTGCAGAACTGGTGCTTCCTTTGTGCCAGCTCCAACTCAGAATTACTTTGTAGATGTTTTTTTGTATATTTTGTGTATTTATGCTTTCACAAATGGGCACAGGATCGGCATTTGCTTCCTTCATTAGCAAAGGACTGACTCTCAGAGTGTTCCCATTGTAGAAGGGGATGGTGGTGCTGGGAGTGTGGTCAATATTCAGGTCAATGGAGGAAAGCAGCTTCTTCCATTCGCAGATCCCCTTCCAACAAAGCCAGAGAGTGACCTCCCTGCTTCCAAAGGCCTTGTTTCCATCCCCTCTCTAGTGCTGGTACAAACTGTGCATCCCCTGCCCCATCCCTGGAAGTGCTCAGTGCCAGGTTGGGTGGGGTTTTGACCAACCTGGTCTAGCTGAAGATGTCCCTGCCCACAGCAGGGGATTGGAACAAAATGATTTGTAAGGTCCATCCCAACCCAAACCATTCTATGATTCTGTTTCTAGCTCTAAAAACTGCTGGAAAAACTAAAAGTGATAAGGGCAAGGGGGATGGTGGCTTCTGGCTGCTAGTGGATGGGCAGCTGGAGGAGCTTTCATGGGGCACAGTGTGCAGGAGAATCCTGTTCTTCCAGGGAGGCAGGATTAGATCCACTGATGCAGAATTTAACCCCAACACTGCCCCAACTCCTTCACCTGGGTTTGGAGCCACCTGCAAGCACGAGCCTGTCTCCAGGCCTTGCCCTTCCCAGCTTAGACACTTTGGGTACAAGCAGAAATCTTAGATGGGGAAATGCATGAATGTATTTTGGGAGCATATTTTATGTATGATGTATTTATGAAAGGTAGAAGTTTCTCATATATATATATATAAAAATATATATATATATATGGATATTGCAATGCAGTTCGAGTGTTTATAAAATAAACTTTATCTGAGTGTGTTGTTTCCAGAGCTAAACAAAAGCTCCTGGGATTCTGGGCATTTATTACGTTGCTGTGGGACTGGTAATTCAAGGATTTTAGTAAGCAGCAACATGGCATTCCTGTTCCATAAACAGGCTGTTTATGTGTACAGGTAACTTAAAATATTTGGAAGTATGTTTCCCAGTCTGATACGAAGTGTTATATTGCTATAAAAGCATAGAAATATAACCAATCTTTCACAGGTCCCTGTGTGTGTGTCTTTCATCAGTTGTCACCCTTTCCCAGCTGCAGTCCTTGGCAGGGATGAATCCATGGTGCCATTTGCAGCAAGGCCATCGTGGGATCTCCAAGGAGGAGAGTTGGAACTCAGGTTTGTGTTTAATTTGTAGCATTAATAAAGCCCCTCATGGCTACAGGAGCTTCAGGCATCAGGTGACATCAAGGCCCTGTGGGTTGGTGTCTCCTGCTGACCCTCTCCTCCTGACACAGGATTGTTGCTTTTGAGGGCAAGAAGAAGTTTGTGGTTGCTGGGGAAGAAGAACCATTTCCCTTTTTTATCCACAAACCGACCCTGTTAAAGCCATGGAGTGTCTGGCAGCCCTGCCCTGGGTAAATAAAGGTCAGAAGTTCTGTGTCACCTGTGTTTTGCTCAGGGCCATTCACGCAGTTGGGGACCACAAACAAACTGTGGTCTGAGGAGAGCCACGGGGAAGTGAAACAAATGAGCGCCCAGAAGGAGGGCAGGCAGGAGGAACTGCGTGTTGTTTATTGTGGGCAGCATCCCAGGCAGTCGATGAGCCATTTCTCTCTGCTGAGGAGTTTGTTTGGAAGCTTCCTGGAGGTTTTAAAATGCCAGTAAATAAAGGCTTTGAGTGACACACAGATGGTTCTGCAAAGCTTCCCACCCTTCTGCTGCCACGGTCTCTCCTACGCCTGGAGGTGCAGAAGAGCCTCAAAGCCTCCCTGTCCCAGCAGCTGCATCCTTTGGCTTCCCCTGCCCCATCCCTGCAGCCCTCCTGCCTTGGTGCCAGAGCCAGGAATGGCAGCAAACACTGACAAATTCACTTTTCATACTTAGCTTTATATAACACAGGTAGAAAAAAGAACCACCAGCCGAACAAACAGAACGTGAGTGGCGTGATGGGATTTCAGCAAAAAGAAAAAAAAAACCTCCTTTTTCCAAGGGACAGCCTCTGCTCGTGGCCGTGGGTCAGGGATTTGTGCAGGGCCAGGTGGGACTGGGGAAGGTGCCACTAGATGGCAATGGAGCACGGTGCCATGGCCAGCACCTCCGTGTGCTGGTGACAGCAGATTATGGAAAGGGCAGAAATCCTGTCAGTGCACTGGATTGCAGTTTTGCAACAGCACAACCACAAATACGTTTTATGAGATCCAAATAAGGTCCAAAAGTAAAATTTTAGTATCTAGTGATACATTATTCTAGGGAAAATATAAAATTTGTATAAAGAAAGCTGTGCAACAGGTGAGGATTCAAACAGAGCAGCTGTATTATTTCTACAAAAGCCGGTAAATTTTTATTTGAAGTGTTCCCTTCTCAAGCAGGGATGGAGGGCTCTGAGTTGTCATTCAAAGGGCAGGTTTTATATTCCGGTTTTCTTCCTTCAGATGTTATAATTGGGGTTGTTACTTGCCTGATCCTTTCACCCCTCTCTGAGGCAAGCCTGCCTTTATTCTGAAGTTAAAAGAATGTTTGCTTTGGAGCACAGGAATAATCTCAGGTGCTCTGACCCAGGTGGAACTCCATGGTAAACCTTATACTGAGCCCAGTGGTCTCTGGGTCAGGATCATAATTAATAATTTATCTTAAAAAAAAAAAAAAAAAAAAAAAAAAGGAGTGCTAGGTTAAGAGAAACGTGTTTTCTACCACCAGGGCAGCCTCAAGCCAGCAAATGTGAGGGTGGCCAGGAGGTGTGAGGGGTGGCTGTGGTTCTGCCATGGGAGCAGAGCTAGGTTTCCATCACACAGTTGCAGGGAATTTGAGGAAGCAGAATGTGCTGGTATTTTCTGTGGCCAAAATGATTTTCTCTGGAACAGAATAAATGCCAGAATTTTTTTTCCTTTCCTCAAGTTTTCATATTGACCTGCAAGCAGCAATTTTAGAAGAGGAAAATGAGACCATTCTGCTCCTTCTAATAAGGTGCTGCATGTCTTCTCCAGCCAGGCACCTGCCATCCAATTTCCTAGAGATGCACAGAAGAATGAATCTCACATTAAATTAGAATTTTCAGTTGTGTTACATCTCGCCTGCTTCATTATCTAGTAACATTCTGTTGGTTAAGACAGTCCTGAGAAACCTCCTAAAAGTGCAGACAAAGGGATGAACCCACCACGAATTCTCTTCCCCCTCTCCTAGAAAGGAGGAAGCAGAGCTGCTGTAAAATGAATATTGCAGTAGTACAGTGAAACACTGATGCACGAGTAACTATAGAAACTGTAGCTCCAGACATGAGTGTTCAACATACTAATGTGCCCTGCTTCAAACTAATGTGAAAAATGTGATCTCTTACTATTGTGGCTTTCTGGTTTAAAAATACAAAATCTGTTCCAAGTGGAGCAATGCTCTAAAAGTTGATGAAATCACAGATAAAGCCTTGCACCTCAGGAAGGGGAAGTGCAAAATCCTGAGCTACCCAAGACTCTGTGGCATTGCAGATAAAATCTGCCCTGTAGTTCATGGAACTATGGAATGTTTTGGGTTGGAAGGGACCTCAAAGATCATCTTGTCCACGGGCAGGAACACCTTCCACTATCCCACCAACCTGGCCTGGGACACTTCCAGGAATGGGACAGCCGCAGCTGCTCTGGGTACCCTGTGACAATTCCAACTCTACACTTATCACCTAAACAGTAGCAATGAAAGCATTTTTAATAGAAAAAGTATTTGTTGTCTCTGCATGCTTTCATTTCTAAGGAGGGATTAGTAGGATTTGTCTTGGGAGATGTAAACACTCACTTTTTTTTTACTCCGTTAGGAAAAAAAACAGTAGGGTTGGGCTTAATGCATCAAAAAAAGGGAATGTTTTCTTTTTTAACATCGAGGGCTGTCCATCTAACTTCTCAAAAACTTGCTGCTCCCTGTGCTTCTCCTGAGAGACAGCCCAAGCTGCTAAAAATACCCAGTCAGGGGCCTTCATGTGGTGTCATTCATCTTTCTTTAACAATATCTTAAAACCTTACTTTCATCTTTTTTTCCTTTTTTTTCTTTTTTAATTTTGTTTTTTAAATGTGATAATTCCCAAATCCCCACCAGCAATCTGGGAGGATCATTTGTGCAATCCTTTTAACACTTCAGTTGGATCTACTCTAAGAATATTCCCTCATTAAGACTGCAGTGTCTTTCATTTTCTCTGTGCTGGGAGCTGGGCCCTCAGCAGTGTGTTACCTGCATCTGCATAAATCAGATAACTGGGAGGAAAATTGATGAAGGCCCAATTTATCAGTGTTTTTCAGGGCTCTCACACTTTGTAGGTCAGTGGACTTGTAAGCGTTCCTGGCACCTTATCTGCTTCTTGTCTCACTCTAAATCTTACGATGCTCTTCTCTTGGAGATAAAGCTCCTCTCATTTTTCCATAGCTCTGTTATTTCGCTGTCCTGGAGATCCCAGTAGCTGCACGTGGGGTGGCTCCTGGGAACACCCAGATGAGTTTTAGATTCCCTGTGAATCCTGGAGAACATCTGTTCCTCCCTGAGCTCCACTGGGACAACGCGCTCCAGCTCTGGGGGTGCTGGGGCTTGGGGAGCTGCCCAGGGCAGGCTGAGAGCTGCTAAACCTCTGTTTGCAGCCTCAGATATTTGAAAGCTGTGGGGAGAACTAGAAATCTCCGCAGGCTGCTGTTTTGCGTGTCCCCAAAGTGGGCACAGGGGCTGTGGGGACAGGCAGCTGCTCCTGGGGAATCGCTCCCTCCGGAGCATCCCGCAGCCAGATGGGCGCTGTTCCCTGGGAGCACAAGCTGGGGAGCTGGAGGGGAAAAACCGAAGTGGCTGAACTCGTGTTTTGCTAATCTAATTAGGCAAAAGAACATCATTAATACTCTGTGTGTCTAATTGATTAACATTCCCGCTAAGCGCAAGGTTGCTCTCATTAGCGGAGTTTCGGAGCCGCGAATGCCTCTCATGCCCGGAGTTGCAAATGTGTTGTGTTATCTCGAAGGCAACGTCTCCTCTCCGCCTTTGTGAAGTATTTTGCATTTTTACAGGGCTATTAGTGATGAGGGGAAAGGGAGGAGATGGGGGAAAACCCCCGACTACAGAACAGCAGAGGGTTATGCACAATGAAGGTTTGTTATCTTCTGTGCCTCATTAACAGTGAAAGGCAGAAAGATTCTCATTTTTTTTCGATCTCATAATAACAGCATCATTTTTTTTTTCCTATCCCAAAACATGACAACAAGATTTTACATTCTGCATAGGAAAAAAGAAAGAAAAAATAAACTGGGGCTTCAGTGAGCTGAAAACCTGGAACTGTACAACTTGTTTCCGTCGGAATGAATCAGACCTCTAAATTTTCATTTTGCAGGTCTTCCTCTTTTTTTTCCTTTCTTTTTCCCCTTCAGTTTCATAAATATCTGTATATTACTTTCTGCTTATACCAGGAATTTTCAGTTCCTAGAAGGATAAATGTGAGATGATTTATATCTCTTGCCAGACACACACTGACCAGAGGGATTTCCCAGGCTCCAGCAGCTGATCTGGGTGTAGGAACAGAATTAAATTTAGACCATCAAATAATTCCTCTTGCAAGCAACTAAATGCAAATTCTGCTCATATTTTCCCTTTTCCTTATCCTACCAGAGGGATTAAAAAAAAAAGCTATAAAAATATTAAGAGCTCCAGCCTTTCTTAGGGAAGTTACCAAGAGGCTGTTTTTTCAGACAGCTTTGCCGGGTTTCTCAGAGGGAAAACTCTTTCCCAGGTTTTTTTCTCAGTTGTCCTTACCTGCCCCAATTTTCCCCAGCAGCAGAAATCAGTCCACAAGTGACACATGGTCCATCTGAGCCCATCCAGGGCAAATAGAAGCCCAGGGTGATGCCAGGGGTACAAAGCCTTCCTAAATGTGGACTGGCCTGTGCATTCCCTGGCTGTGTTTGGTCTCATTCCCCAGAGTGGTGACAAATCCCCTGTGAATCTGGGTCACACCAGGACAGTGACAAAGGAGCAGCACAGGCTGTCTGTGCTGTGGCTTCTGCTCAAGGACAGCCCATCTCCAGCTGGGAAAATGGGTTTATTCTTCAGGAATGCATATTAAAAAAAAAAAAAAATAAAAAATTGCAAAGCAGATTAATGCACCCAATTGAGTTTCATCCTCACTTCCTATGGAGACATTGTGGAATTTTATTTCTGTTTGTTTCAGGGGAGAAAAAGGCACTTCCAAGAAGCAAGTAATTGTATTTACAGAATTATTTTTGTGTTCGTGGGCTCTTGGGGGGAAGCAGTGGGAATGAACAGGGCACGCTGTGATCTGACTCACAGATAAACTGCTCAGTGGACCCACTTCCCAGACGGCTGCTGCTAATTTAGATTGGCATTTGTTTATTATTTTCCTTTTGCGTTGCTCGTTTCCTTTCCAACACCCACCTGCCTGGCATCACCCACACTTCTCATTTCAGCAGGACAAAACATCCAAAGGCTCAAGTTGTTAAGGGAAAATCCCATCACAAATGCTGCCCTGTGCCAGGAGGCAGCTGCAGGTTATTAAAGTTTATTCTTATATTTTTCTGGCTTCCCATTTCCAAAGTGATACAACTCAGGGAACCCAGACCCAGGGAAGCAGATTTCCTACCTATCAGCTTTGGGAGGTGATTTATTAACACTCCTCCTCCTCCAAACCTGGGGGTCTCTCCCATCCACATCCCCTCCTGCCACATCTCCATAGCCACAATGCAAGGGAAGTGATCCCACATTTATTAAAATAAACTCCTTTCATGTCTCTGCAGCTCAGGAAAAAGCACCTGTCCTATACCTGGCATCCAGTTCTTTTAAAACACATATTTTTGCACGTTTTCAGCCTAAAATAGGGCCTCTGTGGATTTGGGGGGTTTTAGCCACATCTACGCCAGATTAGGTTTTGAAAGAAATAACATCTTAGCTTATTCCACCCAGGATCACAGCAAATCCTCTACCTCTTGAGAGCTTTAGTTACCAGATTTCATAGAATTCTTATACAAATCCTGTCAGTAGATTAAAGGCAGATCTGAGCATTTTATACCCTCCAGGGCTGCAGGGCCAGGGGCCCTGGGTCCCCTTGTGACCCAAAATAGGGTACAACCCTCCCCAGGCACACTGCAAAGGCTAAAAGCTTGAGCCTTCATCTCCTCAAAATCCCTGAATAAAATCAGCCAGAGAGGAGGTTTTCATCATGCCCTGGACTGTCTCAACATCAGGAATAATTGCTGTGACACTGTGATTTTCTGTCTGCTCTATTAAGCCAACCTTGGGGACCACGGTCCCCATGAGGATGTGGCCTCCCAAAGGTTTCCTGTCACGTCTTCCAGCCCTTCTGGGGATGCCTCAGCTACCATGGGGGAGTTCTAAAGCAGCACATGACGTGTGTTCAAGCACCTGAATCCTTCCTCAAATGTCAGCCTCCTTGGGAAGTTTCGCACTGCAAAATTTCACCTCGCTTTCCCTCTGGCATTAGGTTACATTGTGTATTGCAAGAGCCGTGAGCAGGAATATGCATACACAGGGCTAGAGGAAGAAAGAAACACTTTAAATGAAAGATCAGGTTATGAATTAAAGATAAAGGAAATGTGATTACTGCAGAAACCAACTGAGAGCAGGCAAATGCTGAGGCGGATTAAGGAGGAAGCGCTCACTGAGCGTTGCCACATTTGCTTCAGTAATATTCTGTTTATAGAGATAAAACCAAAAAAAAACAATATGTGGCTTGAAAAGAGCAACATCTAACATCCCCTGTACCAAGTGCTTTGATTTAGGCTTCTCTTGAAGTGCCAGATGTAATTAAAACTCCTAAACAGCTGTGGAAATAGTGGAAATCCATCCTTTCCTACCTGCAGCCAGCTGAAGGGTGTCACTGGAAGCAGGTGGTTAAGAGGGCACCAGGGAGAGATCATTCCTGGTAACCTTTTGTCTGACAAGTGAAATGTTAGGGGCTTCCCTTCCCTTCTCTCTGCTCCACAGCATTCCCCACCTCACTGCCTGGAGCTCTTTCCTTTCTCTCACACATAGGCAAGAAATGACACTGTGCAGCCGTGGGTTCTGTGGGGAAATTCACCCTGTGCAGCCTCCCGAGAATACACAGAGTCCAGAGCTGCATCCTTCTGCTGGCCTGCTGCCTAATTAGGTATTACATACCTGGGTAATGATATTAAATGGACCCCGACTGGAAAGTGTCTTGGAAGACAAAAGTTAAATTTTGACTCAATATAACAAGATGACCATGGTAGATTAGCTTAAAACTCTGTACAGACCCAAATGCTGCTAAACCTTGACAGATTCAGTTTTGAATTCAAGAAAGATCATGCAAACTTTGGTACAAACAGTTAATTTTAGGAGCTTTAGGTCTGAGTTAAAACTCAAGGAGAGGTGGATCTTGCATGTTCTTGCTCAGCACCTGAGCAATCCAGGTGACTTCAACCCCTGGAGGGTCTTGGTGCTCAGCCCCACCTCTGGCCCTCTCCTAAACTGAAATTTCTGCACAAATCTTCCCAGAACTAAGAAGTTTTACCTGACATTTTAGAAAATCACTCGAGGGAGACAGAGTTAACACAAATCATACTTCCCAGCCAGCAGTACATGTTTGGAAAATGGGCTTCATTTCACTAACTCAGGTTTTTTAAGCACTATCCCTGCTGGAGAAAATGGCAGATAGAAAAAACACATGGTGGAATCAGGAGCCGAGAGAGAAATGTTCTTATCTCATAGTCATTTATACCCTTAAGTTCTTATTTATCCCATATCCACTAGCTGCTTTTATCCCAATTAATCCCCTTTGGAGGGTAAACCTTCCTCCCACTGCCTCCCCCTCACACGAGTTCTTCACAGGTGCTCTGAACATTCAGTTGCAATTAGTTTGCAGTCCACAAAGGCTAAATAAACAAAGAATCACCAGCTTGGGGGATCCTGTAGCTGCAGGGAACAGAGGGGACTCCCCAAATCCCGTGTGTTTTCTCCTCCTGCCTGGGACAGCATCTTGCCAGGTCTCAGTGGCATTTGTCTCATTGCCATCACACCTGGTCCTGAAAAGGTTTTCTGTGTGCTGTGCTCTCAGCGGCTAATTTGGGTAATAGCATCGCTGTAATTAGAAGGGGGAAAAAAAACCACAGAAAGGAAGGAAGTCCTGGGGTGTGTAGGGGAAACAATGAGGTTTGTTTGAGATTCCTCATTGCTTTCTTGATCTGATCAGTGGTTGCAGTAAATACACACACGTACATAAATTCGCACAGTCTAGCTTTTTCCACAGCTTACTCTCCACAGACAGAATGTAAAAACCATCATCATTTGATACTATAAAACTACTTGACATTTTTCATCGTGAATATCAAGATTGTTTTCTTGCCACTGCAAATCCCTGCGGAAGCGTTATGCCCAGTTATCTCAGCTCAACACATTTCACAGGAGGACATGTTATAAGAGTGGCAAGATTGACAAAAATAAAAATTCACTTGAATGTAGAAGGCAAATCTATTTCTTGTTTGGCAGGCTCTGGCAACTGGTGCTTAAACAGCTCCTCATGCATTTCGGATGCACTCACAGCACTTGGGCAGAGAAATTGCTGCCTTCCCGTCTGGAGGAGAGACAGGCACTTTGCACCACCCGTCTGATCGTGGATCATCAGAGCTGAAGCTGCACAAAAGCTGCTGCTTAAGTGCATTTCAGCCTGGGGAATTCAGAGCTGCCTTTGTAAAACGTTCTACATAGTTTGTATCGAAGTGAATTGGTTTAAGCATCACCCCTGCTCGGGGCAGAGCAGAGTGAGGGGTGGTGGAGTTCCTGCTGCCTCAACTAAGCAAAGCAAATGGACATTTTGCACCACTTCTGGGTACAAATTCCCTCCACTAGGAATGGGGACTGGGAGAGCTAAAACCTGATGCAGGACTCAAAATATTTTAAAGTATCTTGTCTGGCCCTTCATTCTGGTGGACACTCGCCTTCAGCAGAAAATGAGAAACTAACAAGAGCTGGATAAGAAGAAAGAGCTGGTGGGACAGGCTGAATGTGTCCAGGAAGGCTGGTGGGATTTTGGTTTTGTGTTGTCCATGGACATTTCACCAGTCAACTCATCTCCTGAGCTGGCCATAATTCCCAGAGATGTAGGAGCAGAGGATGGAGTCCCAATCCATGGCCTGACACAGCTGGGAGTCAGCTGTAGGTGGCACTGGGGTGGCAGCTACAGATACTCACCAACTGTCATCCAGATTTATGGAAAATGGGCAGGAGACCTGCCTGGCTCCCCTGGGTCTGGGGAGCAACAATCCCAATGCTGAGTGAATTGCAGGAACAGAGTGTGCCTCATTAGAAGAGCTCCTCATAAGTTATTCATTGTTATTTAGGCTCAATACCAGACAGCAAAATTTAATCAGCCAGCATTGTGAAATAGCAATGAGGGAAAACTGGCGAGCAGCTCCACGTTTCCAGAGGCATTATGAAATGGTCCCTGTGGCTTTAGCTACTCATTTTGCCATGTCTGTTAGCAGTCCTGCTCTTCCTGTGTTATTCCTGCTAAGCAGAGGCTGTCGGTTCCATTCCTCTCCACTGTCCCCCCATGGCAGCTAGGAAGGGCCTTTGCTCACCTTTGCTCACCTGACATGTCCTGGTGAGTGAGACCTTGTGGTTGGTGGCACTTGGGCAGGAGGAGAGTAACAGAGTTGTTGGTGAAGGATGTACTGACTACACTGTGTTCACACTCAGAGACAGCTCACCTGGCCCTTGAACATTCAAATAGAGAATGTCTTTCCAAGTGATCTGCCCCAAACCCACAATTACATGGGTTATAATGCAAGAGTATTACCAGTCTTCCTTCCTTTTGACATTCCAGCTCAAACCAGCAGCAGAGCTTGACTGCCATGAAGAAGATGTAGCTTTCCTCTTTTTCCATCTTTTTCTTCTTGCATTTCAAGTCTGTAAGCCTGTTCTCAAGGCTTCATTCACTTGACAATAATGTTGTATTAAAATCTCCATTTACAGCTCCTCGGGTTTTTGCTTTCCCCCAGAGCTGCTGTCCTGGGTGAACCAGAGTCCTTTAAACTGAAATGCTGATAAATTACCATCATTGCAAAGTGATGCTAAATTTCCCAGTTGTGACTTGATGGTAATTTGGTTTGTGAGAAGAGCAGAAAGGACCACTGGGCTCTTCTCACTGGAGTTTGAAAGGTGACCTTTTAATTAAAGTTAGAGGTACCAAAGGGGATTAACCTGTCTGCAGTGCCAGTTCTGAAGGGTGAGCACAGGTGAATGGGCAGTGGGATCAGCACAAGATCATTACTAAGGTGGAGCTCAGAGGGAGGGAGACACCCAAGCTGTCCCCCCAAAAAAGGCTTTGCAGCCACGTCTTGCCAGCTGCAAACCTTACTTGACAAAAACTAGGAGAACTCACAGAATAAACTCGGCTTCTGGGTTTTCCCTGGAGTTCACAGGGGTTGCAATTGCTTTGGGAAGGATTGTCTTGTGTCCAGCACAAGTGAGGCCCTGAGAACTGTCTTTTGAGTTTTCATACTGTTATTAACAATGCACATTACTTGTACTGCCAGGGCTCATTGAATCTCCACCAAGAAGGAAAGGGAAAACATTCCAGTAATTGCTATCACTGGCTTGTGGCTATTTACAGCACCTTGAGGGGCAGCATGCCCTGTCAGAGAGCTTTGTGATCCTTTTTCTGAGTCCTGTCTTCAGCTAAAATCGGAGATATTCCCTTCCCATTTCCCTGATGTCCTTGGCAGGCAGCAAACCATACGCTTTTTAATGCCTGTTGGCAGCAGAATTTCCAAATGCCCCAGAAGTCTGATATTTTTGTGTGCCTTTTTAAAATGGAGGGTCACATTAATTAATTAATTCCAGGACCCAGGAAATGCTCCTTGCTTCCCAGTTACACAGTCTCAGGGCTGGTTCCCAGTATCCATGTCAAACCACGCTGCATCTCTGTAGGACAAGGAAAAGGAGGGGAGCACATCCCCCTGATCCTGAAAGGCTGATGCATTAGCTTATTGCCTCTCCTACCCTCACTAATGCCATAATCTGATGGAATTAGGAGAGATGGTCCAAAAACCAGGAGAGTGGAACGATTCCCTCCAAAGCCATCGGTACCTGTGAAGTGCTACCCCACTGCTCCATCTTTGCTGGGCATCTCATGTGAGAAGGGAGGCAGCAGCTATCCCAGCAGATGTGGAGGAGCAGAGCCATATGTTTGAGTGGTTTATGGCTCCCGGGGGGGCTACTGCAATCACTGTCCTGTGGACAGCAGCCCTTGTTGGGAAAGATAACACAGAGGCTGAGGCAGAGTGTGTCGTGATAGGAGATGGTTTCACTGATGTAGGAAAGGGGGGGTTTGAGGGCTCTGTGAGTGCCTGGAAGAGGTGACAGGGTTTTCTCACCAGCTTGGCCCATCTTCCCTTCTCCTATCAGCACTTGGAGGGGCTCCATCCTGCAGCTTCATCTGCCTGGCTTCCTTCAGCACTGCTTGTTCACAGCCAGCCTTCTGCTCTGCTTGCTGCTAATGAAGTAATCCAGCGTCTCTGCCAGCCACCTGGTGCCTTTGTTAAACGGGGAGGGAGCAGCAAACTGTTCTCATCTCATTTCTAAGCTGACAACTTTTCTCATGTGTAGAGTCATAAATATGTAGGAAATTCAGAGACCACATCAAATGCCTGATCCAAACTTAAACCTGTGTCTCAAAGAAGGACAGGTCAGCTCAGAAATCACCTGCCCTGCACTTTGACCATTGTGCAGTGCTTGCTCTCTGCCGTGATCTCTACTGTGTCCCCACCTGAGTTCTCACTAAATGAGTAAATTCATACCTGTTAGTGTAAATTGGGTAGGGAAGCCTGTACCAAATGGAGGAGAGATTTTGTGAATATTTAATCAAATGGAAGAACAATGAAAAGTCCCAAGGCATGCACTGTTTTAAGCAGGAGGGGATGGAAAGCAGGTGTGAGAGGCTCTGCTGCAGGCTGGGTTTGGCTTGGCACAGGGATTCCACCATGGGCCATCTGTAATGCGATGGTCTGGTGGGGAAATAAGTGATGGAGAACAGAGCTGGACCACTCCATCCATCAGGATTCAGAGGGAATTTTATGTACTACGAGTCTCATGCATGCTCATGTTGGTTTCCCACATATCTTGTGTTATTCGTGGTTTGAAGCTATAACTATTTGGCTGAGGAAAGGACTCTGTATGGGTCCTGATCTTTTTCCCAGCCGACAGAAAATGGGTGTTACTTCATTGTCTCCACCTGAGTAAGAGAGATCTGAATGTGAACAGTGAATTTTGCATGCTGGAACAACATAAACTTATGGAGCTTGTCAAAGGTCACATAATGATGGAATTGGAAAATTATAAAGGTACTGGAAAAACATTAGATGATATCACATCTACAGGGCCACAAAGCTCTTAAAAGATTACCCCAAGCCATGACAGCACTGAATCTGCTTTGTGATTAATTGACTTTGGGGGAAAATATTTTGCCTAAATACCTGCAGGACCTCTTGAACCAGAAGGACTTTCATTAAAACATGAAGGAGTTCCAGCATTATCAGAGCTTTCCTTTTTCTTTTTTCAGGAGCTTCTTCAGAGTCTAAGATGGTATCTGTAGGTCTAGCTGAAATTTGGGAATTAATAAATAAAAATAAAGAAACCAAAAGGAAATGAGTAATTAACTGCATTACACACCCAGGCTAGCCCTTTGTACCAGAAGGGTAAGGAAAGTGTGTGAGTATGGATTAATTAGATTTGATCTTCTGGTTTCCAAGGAAATATAAATTTGCCATGCCATGCATTTGCCACTCTTATTTTTTTTTCTTCTTAGTTTTTATTTTCATTTGCCTGTAACAGAGTTTTAAATACTGATTCCAAATGTAATATGCTTCCAAAGCAGCATTAGTGCTGAGTCTAAACCAAACATTATCTGATTAAATCTTGACCCAGATGAGTTTGTCTACTTTCTGTGCTTCTAAATACATATTTACCATATGTTGCCTCATATGCTGCTTTTGTTCTTACTGATTCTTGGGTCCAAATGCAGTAATAATCATATGTTCCTTTTAATCGTGAGTCAAACAAAGTTCCAAGTTTGCAACCACGTTTGCAAGTCTAGAAATTATAGAGCATCAACATCCACAGTCAATCAACACCCTGGTCAACCCTGATGCTGTCACATCTTCCCAGCTCCAGAATCAGTGGCCAAAGCCTCAGAGGATGTGAATTTTTCCCTGTGCTGAGGCTGCCCAAGCACACAGCACTCTGCAGCCTCTCAGGACCCCTTTGATGCTGCAAAGTCCTGTATTGGTTAAATTTATCTGATTTTTAAACCGGAAGCAGTCCATGGCTCCAAGCAGTTCTTGCTGCCTCAGGGAGGAGGTGGTGCCTGCTCCTGCCCTGGGTGTTTCCCCCATGAGGTTTCAGCTCTTTCAGCCATAGGAAAGGCACGGACAAAGCTGAGCAGCTCCTGAGGGCTGGAGTCCACCGATCAGGAGACCCCCATGGGCACCCAACACTCTCCAGCTGGGCAGTCTCAACATCACAAGTCTTTTAGCAGCTGCTGAGCCTCCAGCCCCAGGTCACACTTGAACTGTCAAATGAATCAACACAGAAATGTGTCAGATTGGAGTGAGGGCTTTGGTTGGACCTGGCTGGTCCCTGGCTCCTCTTCTCTTCCCATCCTGCAAGGAAAATGTTTTTTATCTGCTGGGGAGGGTTGTGTTCTCCCACCTCTGCTTCAGCACAGGTTATAACCCCCTGCACACCCCTGTGCAGCTTCTCCTTTTTGTCCAAATTTCTACAGCAATCATGAGGAGGCTGTATGGATCCCATTTCTAGTCTGCTGTTTAAAAATATCTTGCTTTTGGGGCTGGGCACAAGGCTTACTAAGCTGCATATTTATACAGAGTATTCAGACTTCTTCATCGACTTGAATCAAATTTGACAGTGCCTACAAAACCTCTGAGTATCTAGAAAATCTAAATCTTTTTTAATGTGTTTAAGTATTTGCACTGCTGAAATGAAAGTGAACATAAATGCTGGTTTAATATTTATCCCCATTTGTTCAAGGATTTTATTTTCAGGGTTCTGTGACAGTAACATAAATGTAAGTTATTGCTGATACATATTCACACTTTATTCCTCTCTCCCAAACCTCTTTATACTCGTGCTACTTATTCTTGCTTGAGCTCTTCCTTTTTATACCTGTTCCCTAGCAAATTATAGTTAGAGGTAAAGCATTTTCTAGTTCAAACCAATTTCTAGAATTATTCAAGCATTTAATTTAAGGAAAAGTATGCAATTACAGCAAAGTACTTTGGAAAATTTTAATCCTTAACTAAGAAGCTGCCTTGGAGTTTCTGAGATGCACATCCCCTCATCACAGGCTGTACTGGGAGCTCACAACAAAACCCGAGAGCCAACATTCTCCAGCTTCAGCCCTGTGGTTGTGGTGCAGACTCAGCATTGATTTTGGCTGCTGCTGGAGCTGGTCCCATTAAACACACCTACAAGAAAGCCTCCCAAGGAATTGGGTTTCTGTCTGAATAGCAGAAGTTGCTGTGTTTAATTTAAACATTTAACATCGAACATCCTCTCACCCCACGCTCAGAATTGATTATAAACCTTGGGATTTCTGTCTCCTTGCTGTGAAGGAAAATCCTCAGTGGGCAGAAGTGGGGAAGGAAAGTAAAGGCTACTGCTCTCCTTGTGGACTCAAATCCACATGTGCTGGCCAAACCCCATCATGTGTAATATTTACACATATTCTGCATCCCATCCACAGTCTGCCTTGTTGCACTGCAGGTGCTCAGCCTGGCTCCAGGAATGGCAGCTCTGAGCAGGTTCCCTGCAGGTTTATTGCAACCTGTACCTCAAACCCTCTATCTTAATTTATTCCAAAACAAAAGCATTTGTCTGGATGTCATACAAATTTAATTTCATTCATTCGTGCCAGGTTAGAAATTACACCCATGAAAGGGGTTTGTTATTGGAATAATGGAAAAACCAATTAATGTCATTGAAGCCATGTAGGACCAAACCTCCTGGATAAATCCATGGGCTGCAGGGGGTTTCAGGGGAGGTTTTTTTGAGATGTTTGCTCAGTGCCAAAACCAAGCAGGAGGATTTGCTGCTATTTTATAGGTTGGCAAACTGATCCACATAAACACAAGCTGTAATAATTAGGTTGAGATAGTAAGATGCAAGTGCACTGAGTTAGAGGAAGGGAGTGGATTTTATCCCTCTTGTTTCTTCACTCCTTTTGATTTAGGTGGTGGCATAGAATCATAGAATCATTAATGTTGGTAAAGACCTCCAGGACTGTCAAGACCAATCTTAATGGAAATATGAAAACACATTGGTGGTGATATCTGAACCCAGCCTGTTTTTTGTCTCCCAGTCAGCTGGGATGTGGCAAAAATCAGAAAATCCTGAATTCTGGTACAGGTCTGGGCAGTCAGGAAGGCAGGGTTTGGCTCAGATGTGGAGCTCTGCCCCTGATTCCAGATTCTGGGCAGAAAAAGAGCTCAGTGAGGCTGTGTCTCCATCCTCTCTCCACAAACTGGCAACATTCAAACCTAATTTGCCTTGTAATGATTCTCATCTAATGTTTTTTCAGAAACGACAGCAAAACGTGTGATTTCATGAAGGGAAAATCAAAGGTGCTCGCAGGGAGTTCCTGTTATTATCAGCACATTTTGGGCTCTGTCTGTGTGATCAAATAAAGCAATGAGAATGATGATGATAATTGTTGTCACTTGCAGCTCCTCTCCAGCACAACCTGCCCGTGATCAATACCAGTATTTCTGAATAATTGTGCTCCTGCTGAGCCCAGGCCAGCCCATCCCCTGGGACAGTGGGACAAGGTGTTGCAGCAGGTCTGGATCTGCTCCTGCTTCCTCCTCCTGATGAAACACAGCACAGGAGAGACCCTGCAGATTGCTGTGCTTCAATTGTGCATTGAGTTTAGCAGAGGATGGGGGACAAGAATGCTGGGTGTACCGGGCACTGGAGGAAAGCCCTCATTTTAGGGAGAATTCCCTCCTGATCCAGCTGGAAGTGGCTAAAGCAAGAGCACTTCTCCTGAGGAAAACTTCACAAACCAGAACCATGACTTCAGATCCCCCTGCATGTCTTGGACAGTGGATCTCCAGGAACTTGGGGTGACAATTATTTGTTTCCAGCTTTATCAGCTGCCTGGAGCCAGCAGGACCATTCCCTGTGGCTCTCTGGTGTGTGAGCAGTTGAAGCCCCATCTGTGAGGATATCCTGGCTGTTAGGGTCACCTCCAGCAGCAGCTGCTGTTTGCCATGGAGCTGAGCAGAGCAGCTCCCTACCAGGCAGGAGAGGAAGAAAAGGATTGTCTCCATGAAATAGCTGTCTCCTGGAGAGGTTGTAATTGTAGGCTATCACCTGGTGAGGCTGGTGGGAAGGTGGGCAGAGCCCTGTCAGTGAAGAGTGATTCACTGGATAACTGTTTTACAGGAGAGCTCGCAGCACTAATCACAACTTCTCAGTTGCTAATGGCTGAGAAGATTTAAATAAAGAATAAAAATAGCTTTGTGTCTTCTGAGTCCGCCATGAGCATGGCACTTGTGAGGAAGTCTGCAATTAGGCAAACTGAGAATCTAGAGAGAAATGGATTTGACTTATCTCCTTGACTTTTAGCACTTGAAGAAGAAATTCAGCTTGTCAGGAACTGAACATGAGTCTATTGCATCTCTCCTGGCTTAGGAGCATCACCTTCTCCCAGATCTAGGTTCAAAAGCCAAACAGGGTCACGAGTCACCCCTCAAGCAAAAGAACCCACTTGGGCTCCCTGTCTCCTGCTCTCTTCTCCCTTTCTTTGAGGCTGGAACCAGCCAAAGAGCTGTGAGCTGCCACGGCTCCAGCAGAGTGATGTGCTGAATGCCCTGGGTTAGCTCCCATCATGGGCTGCAGGAAGGAAGGGACCAGCTGTGACAAGACCCTCACAGTTTGGTTTGCTGTAGGTTGGTTGGTTGGTGAGGGTGAGATTGTCACATTTTCTGTCTCTATTTGCTGTCAAATTCTGCTCTAAACCAATTTCGCTTAAATTTGCAAAATTGCTTCTTCACATCATTCCTTTTACATCTTGAAGCAAGTGTGCATTTGATCAAAATCTTTCTTTTTATACTTTGAGCTCAGCCTGTGACATGTCACGCAGCTAATTCAATACCTACACATGCCCTTTTATTCCAATAAAAGATGAACAGATAAAGTGATCTTCTCATATTGCAACACAAGATGGATTTTAGTTCTTGCAAGTTTGCCCTTTTTCAAGCATATCTCAGATCTCTTTATATGGCAGGCTATCAATTTCTCTTTCTAGCTGGCAGATTAGGCTCATAATAAAATGTGTTTGCATACTTATCAAGGAAAGCAGAGAGTCTCACAGAGGACAGGGGTATATTTCTGAGCTCCTTGGAGGAGCTTCTGGGAAGTAAAGATCTCCATTAAGGTACAGATAAAAGCAGGTGGGAACTACACATCTTCCTAATGCATCCAAAGCTTCGTCCTCACAAAGATGAATTTTGGACTTGCTGCTTGCTCAGCTCATTTTCCAGTGGTTTCAGAGGCTCATCAGTGCTGTTAATTTGTTATTCTCCCTATTATAAGCCCCTGAGGTGTCTCAGGTGCCTCTCATTGTCTGGGGAGATACTCAAATTGAGACACCCTCAAGACAATCTTGTTTGGGGACAACAGGTGAAGAACTCCCAAAAGTCTTTACAAATAACTCTAAAAATCTTTAAAAAAATAACTCGGTATTCGTGGTCAAAATCTCGCTTTTTTTTTTATATGCCCCATATTGTTACGGGCCCCAAACATTGGAAAAGCATTTCCAAGCATTGGCCTTGTGTGCAAATTAAGCTGCAGAGGTGACAAAAAGTGTTGCCTGGGGACTTCTGCCCTCTAAAAGTATTAATTATGCAAACAAAATCCAGGCAGATCAAGACTTCAGCCTGACTTTTGGCTTTAAATTTGAATTTTGAATTTTTGAATCTTGAATTTTTGTTTCTCCTTGTTCCTTCCTGACAGAGGAACATTTCTCCTTGCACTGAGATCAACCTGCTCATCTTGCCAGCATAGCTCCAGGTAAGACAAGGGCTTTAAGTGTCTCTCTGAACCTCACACAACATCAGGGCCAGGCTGACCTGTGGCTGCAAAATTTGCTGAAGGATCAGAGCAAATTCTGGAGAATCAAGTGATTTAAAGAAACAATTTTGATAATTGAGCTCTGTCCAGCTGCCTGCCAGTACATCTCACAGCTGCTTTTGAGGAAGCTTCTGTCATTGTTATTTCTCTTTGCCACCTGGTGAAATATGACTTCCTTTGATGACATGATCACTACTTAGAAAGAAGAACTCCATCTAATTTTTCTATTTCACCTATTTCACATCCTTGTCACCAGTGTGGCTTTGCTGATGTTTAGCAATTTCTTGTATGAATGCACCCTTCTACCCAAATCATTCTCCAGATTCTTTTCCTCAGGCATTCAGAACTGGATTCAAGGCTGGGTGGGCAACATCTTTTTGTTTTGCTGTAAAATCATGTACTGCACTAAAAGTGAACTTGTTTTGGTTTCAAAATCTGTACACATGGGCTTTGTAAACAAAAGAGAAAAACTGTAGCCTGAGCTTAGGAAAAAAGAAGGCTCTGGAGTGTCTTAATTGTGGACTTCCAGTACCTGAGGGAGCTACAAGAAAAATGGAGAGAGACTGTACAAGAGCATGGAGTGACTGAACAAGGGAGAATGGCTTCAAACTGACAGAGAACATGGAGAGATCAGACATTAGGAAGAAAATCTTCCCTGTGAGGGTGCTGGGGCCCTGGCACAGGATGCTCAGAGAAGCTGTGGCTGTCCCTGGATTCCTGGAAGGGTCCAAGGCCAGGTTGGATGGGGCTTGGAGCAACCTGGGATGGTGAAAGTTGTCCCTGCCCATGGCAGGGGGTGGAACACAATCTTTGAAATCCCTTCCAACCCAAACCACTCTATGGTTCTGATTCAGCAGTGTCCTGAGGAACCAGTTTATCAATTCTGGCAAAGACAGCACAGGATCACCTCTTTGTTTTGGCAAAATGAATAATAGTCATAGGTTAGGCAAGACAAGAAGCAGAGCAAGGAAGTATCTAGAAGAAAAAATGAAAAGCTGCTGCAAGAGCAGACATTTTCTGTAAGATGAAAAAAACCCACCTTATTTTTTAACAGTGAAACAGTTGGAAATATTTTCCCTTGGAGTCAGAACAGTTTTGTCTGTGATTTATGAGAATCTTTAGAAAGATAGCTATTGTCCAGAGACTTCCCCTTCTCAGTAAACATCTTTCCACTAAATCAACCAAAGATTTATTTTCCGCAAGCTGGGCCTTTTTTATTTTTTTCCCCCACGCTTCTTCAGTACCTGCAGTTCCCCAAACACCTCTGATGAGACTTAGGGAAAAAAAGATGTCAGGCACTGAATGCAGCCCCAGTTATCACTGAAAGGCACTGAATGAGCTCTCTCTGTAACACAGGATGAAAGAAATGAACTTTCCTGGCCTTCTTTATTTTTGTAGATATTTTTATTTTATCTCCTGCTTCCTTTGGTTGTTTTCCTACAGTTTAATTTAGACCAGTCCCAGGGCTGCTCAACATTATAGAGCCTCTGGAGCTGGGGATTTTACCTGGTTATGGGAGCCCTTTCCCTTGGGTTGGGTGCAACCTCTGAGCCATAATAGTAGAAAGAAAAGAAAATCCCTCTCTAGGAACTCTGCTCACTAACAGGGTTAAAATTGGTTTTGCCATCTCTGGTCCAAGAAAACTGAATCTCTGGTCCAGCTCAAACTTGTGAAAAATCATGTGGGTAAACCTGGCCAAGGAGAGGAAGGAAATCAGCACAGCCTGAGGTGTGAGATGTGGCTGGGAGGTGTCAGGGTGGGCACAGGGCTGGGTGCTGCTGCCTCTGCAGATCTGCTGGGATCAGCAGGACAGCACCTGCCTCAGAAACAAAGGACCCCAGGCTAGCCCAGGAAGTGATCCCCATAGTTTCCTGGCCACAGGAGTGTAAGTAAACCCTTCCTCCCAGTCTCACACTCACCATCAGAGCAGCAGGTCCTGCAGTGATGTTAGTGAGAAAATAGCAGGATGGAAACTGGGATTCTCCAGGCTGAGGTCGGTCTGTGCCCAGGTGGCTGCAGGGCAGGGATGGAGCTCAGCAGCCTCAGGAACTCTTATTCCTCCTCCTTGTGATGATCAGGGATGACCTGGTCATACCCCCAGAGGCTGCAGAATGGTGTCAGCACCCTGTCCTCACACAGGGAGAGGGATCCCAGACTGGGTCCAGGAGCAGCCCAGGCTCAGGGTGTCAGTGCTTGAAAAAACAGGAGGATGTGAGTTCTTAAAGGGAAGAATAGCAGGAACAAGTCAGACTACAAAGAACCAATAATAAACATTTGCACAGGTCAAAGCATGCTTTGGAAGAAAGGAAGTGCCAAGTTTTTGAGTTTGAAGTGTCACAGAGCCACTCGGTGTAAGGAGTCCCAGGAAAGTTTCCACTGGGAACCTTCCTGGTGCTGACCCTCCTGCATCCCTCAGTGCTGGTGTCCCTGGAAAAGGAAAGGGACTTTCTGGGTGCAAGGGACCAGGGTGAAGGGTGTCTGAGCACATCTTGCTGTTTGGTGACATAGAGCCAAATAAAAAGCTGTGCCAGCTCATGGCATTTCCAGCATTTAATAAAAAAGCTCACACCAGGAAAGAGCACAAAGCATGCCTGGTGTTTTGTGTTTTTCCTGAAACCCAAGGCATTTAATCAGGATCTGTGAGTACTTCTAACACATGGGAAGGGCACTGGGAAAAGGCAGTAAAGAGCATTTGGCTGCCAGGGATTTTTGCTGCGCTGCCTTTTCTTTTGCATTTTACAATTGCCAGGCCCACAAAAAGTTTGGAAAACGGCATCAATTATTTGGAGGAGGGCTGAGAAAATTAGGTAAATCTGCGAATTGAGTCCTGAGACTTGCTGAAAGATGCTGGTGAGTTGTGTGAGGAGGAGGGACAGCTGGAGCTGGAGCATTCCTGGCAGGCAGGGCTGTGCTCCAAGCCGGCACCGCTGCGCGGAGCTGTTGGAAGCACGGATGGCAGGGCTGCAAAAGCAGATTAAACCCCTGGGGAACAGAGGAACAGCCCATCTGCTTGTGCCGTGCTTGGGGTACGGTGGAGGGTCCCAGCGAGTGCAAACTTTCCAGTTAGATTCCTCTGTCCCCTTTTTTCATATTTGTTCTTGGAATAAACCCTGGGATTTCCAAAGAGAAACCCTGCGTGCAGCGCGACTGTCTGTGTGGTGAGCACTTGTAATGCATATGTGAAGAAAAAATGCATTTATTGCCCTGAGGAATCAGATTTGGGATTGTTGCAATACCAGCCCAAGAGACCCCAAACTCCTTTATCTCTTAGATAAAGCAGTTGATATCTCCTGTGTGTGTCCAGCTAATGTGTCAGACTCTGATGTTTGAGACAAATATTACAGGGTCTGTCAGCCAGTACATTCATTATCTCAGAAGGAGTTCTGCCTGAGTAAAGGGCTGAATTTGACCATGCAGCACACAGAGCACAGGACCTGTAAAAGTTGCTATGGCACCTTATTTCCTGGTTCTTCCTTCCCAGAGATTGATTCCTCTTCAGAGTGATTCTCTTACCGACAGCACCATACACATCACATTGTGTTCTGGGTTTGGGCTGCCTTTTTGTTTTTTAAAGCTTCCCAAGAACACACATGCTGGGGTGTGTGATCGTTCTCTGCTCTGGGCATGTCTGTCCACTTTGCCAACCCACACACCGACGTGCTCACTGCAGAGCCTCAGCGGGTGAATCTGCTATGAAAAGCAGAGTCAATAAATTTCCTGTGTATCAACTGGCTTGATTTAAAATACTCTTCTGAAATCAGTTCAGCCAAAGGCAGTAAATATTATTTATTGCTCAGCCAAACCAACACTTCATTTTGCAATAAGTTGAGTGTAGGAGTGCCTGAAAGTAATGATCCAGTCAATATTGCCACCAACAATGCTGATCGATGTCCCTTTTTCTGTCACTCCTTCCTCCCTCACTTCCTTGCTTTTCAGGCACAGCATGCCCCCCCAAAAATCCCTATGCACTCTAGGATTTTACCTTCCCAACCCGTCTTAGACCCTCCTGACTTTTAGGGGAGAGCTTGTCTACAGTGAGCCCACTGGGAAGTGATTTTAAAGGCTTCAATCAGTGCAGCATCCCCTGCCTCACTAACCTGCTCTAACAGGGGTTTGGGGCTGGGTGCACAATAGGAAAAAGATTGATGCTGTCTCTAAGCACCAACCTCTTGAAGAACTTTCCCTTTGCTGCTTCCCGTGCCCTTCAGAAAAATCCCACCCGAGGAAATCGGGCAGGAATATGATTAACAGGAAAAATTCCTGGTGGCTGGGATCACCTGGAAAAAGAACAGATGAAAAATACTTGAGTCTACATAAAACGGGAGTGAGGCTTCACATCTGAGGCACAGTGGGACCCTCGGCTAGAAGTCCAGGCAGTTTAAATAGATGAGGTCTTTGGGTGACATTTTCCAGCAAGATTTTAGGTAAATGCCTTGCTGTAACATTTGAGATCAGGCGTTTCTTGGTTTCCATGATTCTTTTCCTTTTTTAAGCCGCAGACACACACACACACAATATATTAAAACGAGCCCAGATTAGCTAAAAGGTCGTCTGGTTCCGAAATAAACAGTGGGGATTTATGGTGGAGGCTTTGGAGCACCAGAAGGAAGCGGTTCATCCCCGCCTCTGCTTTGATTGGAAGGGGAATGTGGATTAAAACCTTGCTGGGAGCAGAAGTGAAGGTGAGAAGAGATGCTTTTGTCATTCATTTTGTAGAAAGCGAATTCACAGATCCCCCAGGGCATGTGCTGGCAGCGGGGAGAGAAAAGAGGTGCTACACAGAGAGGCAGGAAAGGGAGCGGGATGGGAAAGGGGTGGAATATCTTGGATGGGCTCAGGCGTGGACCAGCCGCAGTGCCCAGCTCTGTAAAAGCGAGGTGAGGACAGAAAGGAGAACCTGCCTGGGCAAAAACTTTCTGGAAAGGGGGAGATGTTGGTCCCTACCTGAGGAATGCAAGGCTGCATCCCAGGAGACAAGCTCTGTGCTTAACACCCTGTCTGTGAGAAACAGAGCTGTCTTGCCTGTGAGAGAGAGAATCCTTCATGTGTGGCTGAGGCAGATTTGACAAGGTATTATTAGAATTTGCTAAATTAATTAGCTCATAGAAATGCTCTGCTGAGGCCTTTCCTGACAGGAGCACTCAGCCCATTTTTGGGGTGGTCCCAAGTTCTGGGATAGTACCTTCCCCATGCAATTTTAGGAAAGAGAGATTTGGCTGGTACAAACTACACCAGCCTGTTGAAATGTTGATTTTAGGCCAACAACCACATTATTTCCAGGTACTTGCTATTTCAGTTTGCAATTAGAATTACATTTAAAATTTATCTCTTGATATTCCCTGCCAGTACTTGGCATGGAGGGAAAGTGGAGGAGGCAGCACATGGAGCACTCAGGAAAAGCTGCTGGGGCAATTCTCTCCTTGTTGTCAGCCGTGCCTGTGTGCAGAAACATGAGGCAGCAAAACCCAAACCAGAGCCTTTCTGCAGACAGCTATTGATATAAACGTGCACATCCACATTGCAAAATTAGACCAGCAGATGGGTATCTTGTTTGTGGGAATAGCAACTGCTTTTCACAAGGCCAAAACGAAGTCACAGCACCAGAAGGGGCAATAACTCTTCGTTACGGATAAAAATCCCAAAGGAACTCTCTCGCTGCATCTGTGGGAGAGCTGCTTTGGTCTATAATTGTGGGTTTGTGCTTAAATCATGGGGTTCTGAGCTCCCCCCAGCTTGGGGGTTGAGGGGCTGGGGACACTGGGTAACCAGGAGAAGGTTTATATCCCAGCTGCAGCTTTCCTTCAGACATCAGTACCAACTTACCACATGTGCCACTTCCCTTTTCCAGGATAAATATTCTTGATCCATCCCAAGACCTTGTCCAAGGGTCAGGAGCAATAGGAGAGACCAGCTGGGAACAGCAACTCTGACAAACTCCTCTCAGCTAATAGAAATTTCATAACAGAAGAGCTTAAATGGAAGAAATATTGGTGTTAAGAGATTATTAGTCATTCTCTAAACTAGAGAGGGATGAGTGCCGGAAAATATTTCTTTCCAAATTGGTAAGAATAACATGACTAAATAAATCTGATTTTGGTTAGTCTTCCGTGGTATTCTTATTAGATGGATGTAAGAGGAGCAAAAGTGGGGGGAATACTAACTCTTGGTGGATGGCTGGGGAAAGTTTGCTGTTTGTATTCAAGAGATTATTTGATTGACTGAAGAATTAGACATCTTTTATCAGCTAGGTAACCAGTCTGGGAGAACACAGAGCCCACTGGCTGTTGGAAACAAAGTACTCAACATCTGCTAATGAACAGGAAAAACTATGGCTGCCTTTGGACAAACCAGTGATGCCCTGAGTGAGATTTTCCTCCATCTCCTCTTTTCATTTTTAAAGATTTTTATCTCAAAGGCGACTGAGTGGACAAACAGCTCACCAGTGTTTTACAGGGTGGCTGAAAGGGTAACCCCATCACAGACCACGCACCCTTGGGGAACCTTTCCCTATGAAGGATCCATTTGTCACCTTCAGCATCATCACGACACCCTCACAGCCCCAGTCCCTGAAAAAGGGGAGATCACAAAGGAACCCACATCCCCAAATATGAAGATATTAAGGGAAAAGTCACTGATAGGGACCAAAGCAAAGCAGCTAAACCATGGCACTGAGGGTGCCTCAAGCAGGTCAGGGCATATATAAGTATTTTTAGGTCCTTCCTTCCCCTGCATTTACATGCATTTATCCTAACAGCAGCAAGAGCTGAGTGGATATTTGGGAATCAGCAATACCTACAGAGGTACAAGAGAGTCAGAGCACCCCTGATACCTCTCCTCACCCTGTGGGGATGAAGGAGGGAGCTCAGACCCACGAGCAGAGCAGCCCCTTACCAGCCCTCAGCTTCCAGGTGTGCCTCTGTGTCTGCCTCGGTGAGGGATGGAGGTGTGGGGGGCAGTGGGGAGTGGCTGCACAGCCCAGCCCGGGACCTTCTCCTCCTTCTCTCCCTACACGGGTCACACACGGGCCCGAGCTGGGGCTGCAAGACCCCCTCGGGGTGGTCTGTGGTGAGGGGCAGGGAGGGCGGATGTGTGGAGTGGGTGGGGGTGTGGGTGTGGGTGTGTGTACACCTGTACTGGGGTGTGTGTGTGGGTGTGTATGTGCGTGCCTGTACCTGTGTGTGTGCCCATGTCCCAGTGTGTGTCCCTGTGTCCCAGTTGTGTCCATGGGTCAACGGCCTGTGTTGTCCTGTGTCATGGTGTTTGGGTGTCCATGTCCCTGGTCTGTGTGTGCATGTGTCCTGGTCTGTGTGTGCATGTCCCTGTGTGTCCTTGTCCCGGTGTGCCCGTGTCCCAGTGTGTCTGTCCGTGTCCCAGAGTGTGTCCTTGTCTCAGTGTGCCCGTGTCCCGGTGTCTGTCCCTTTCCAGGTGTGTGGCCGTGTCCCAGTGTGTTTCTGTGTCCCATTGTGTGTGCCCATGTCCCGGTGTGTCTGTGTCCTGGTCCCGGTGTGTCCATGTCCCGGTGTGTATCCGTGTCCCGGTGTATGCCCATGTCCCGGTGTATGCCCGTGTCCCGGTGTGTGTGCCCGTGTCCCGGTGTGTGTGTCCGTGTCCCGGTGTATGCCCGTGTCCCGGTGTGTGTGTCCATGTCCCGGTGTGTGTCCATGTCCCGGTGTGTGCCCGTGTCCCGGTGTGTGTGCCCATGTCCCGGTGTATGCCCGTGTCCCAGTGTATGCCCGTGTCCCGGTGTGTGTGTCCGTGTCCCGGTGTGTGTCCATGTCCCAGTGTGTATGCCCGTGTCCCGGTGTGTGCCAGTGTCCCTGTGTGTGTCCGTGTCCCGGTGTGTCCATGTCCCGGTGTATGCCCGTGTCCCTGTGTGTGTCCGTGTCCCGGTGTGTGCCCGTGTCCCTGTGTGTGTCCGTGTCCCGGTGTGTCCATGTCCCGGTGTATGCCCGTGTCCCGGTGTGTGTGCCCGTGTCCCGGTGTGTGTGCCCGTGTCCCGGTGTGTGCCCGTGTCCCGGTGTGTGTGCCCGTGTCCCGGTGTATGCCCGTGTCCCGGTGTGTGTGCCCGTGTCCCGGTGTGTGTGCCCGTGTCCCGGTGTGTGTCCGTGTCCCGGTGTGTGTCCATGGCCCCTCGCCATGTCCCATCCCGTTTCGGTGGATCGGCAGGGCGGATGGAGCCGTGTCCGCGGGCGCTCTCACCGAGCGGGGGGCGCGTCTCGCCCTCGCACAGGCGCGGCAGCCCCGGGACCGCCGGCTCCTCCCGCCGCATTAAAACGAGCCAAGTTCCGCGCCGGGGGCAGCGGCGGGTCCGGGCGGCGCTGCCCGGCGCCGGGGATGCACCCGAACGCCACGGCCCCGGCCGTGCCCGCCGGGCCCCTGCACCCGCACCCCAGCGGCTATGCCAACGCGTCCAACCGCTCCGACCTGCTCCCCAAAGTGCCCGACGAGGAGGACCTGGACGTCAACACCGACATCTACTCCAAAGTGATGGTCACCGTCATCTACTTGGCTCTTTTCTTGGTGGGCACCGTGGGTAACTCCATCACGGCGTACACGCTGGTGCGGAAGAAGTCGCTGCAGAACCTGCAGAGCACCGTGCACTACCACCTGGCCAGCCTCGCCTTCTCCGACCTCCTCATCTTCCTCCTCTGCATGCCCATCGAGCTCTACAACTTCATCTGGGTGCATCACCCCTGGGCTTTCGGGGGGGCCGTTTGCAAGGGCTACTACTTCCTCCGGGACGCCTGCACCTATGCCACGGCTCTCAACATCGCCAGCCTCAGCGTGGAGCGCTACATGGCCATCTGCCACCCCTTCAAAGCCAAGAGCATCATGTCCCGCAGCCGCACCAAGAAGTTCATCAGCTGCATCTGGATCGCCTCCTTCCTGCTCGCCATCCCCATGATCTTCACCATGGGGCAGATCTACGGCAAGGACCAGGATCCCGACTCCCTCATCTGCACGGCCATCGTGGACACCTCCACGCTGAAGACGGTCATCCAGGTGAGGGGCTGGGGGCCGGGCAGCCGCCTTCCTCCCCCGGCTGGCCAAACTTTGCGGAGCCGGGCGGGGCAGGAGGGAGAGGTTGGAGCGGACACCGGCTCAGGGATGGGGATGTCCCGGGCAGCCCTGCCGGGTCGCGCCGGCCCGGGATGCGCTCAGGAGGGATTTGTGGGGGTCTCGGCTCCGCTTTCTGCGCCCCTCCCCGCTCCTGCCCCACCACACTGGGCAGCGACCTTGCACCGGGGTAAATCCTGCTCCGTGGTTAATGCGGCCCCGGGTCCGTGCAGAACCTCCCCGGAGCTTCTTCCCGTGCCCGGAGCTTCCCTTGTCCCGATCCGGAGCTCCTGGTGCCGAACAATCCGGGACAGCCGGCTGCGCTCCGCCGTGTCGCCCTGGGGACTCTCGGGTCCCCCGTAAAGGTGGCAGATCATGGCCAGAAAACCCCAAATCCCTACCCTTTCCCTGCATCTCCTTCCCTTCTGCTGGAATGCGACCAGCAATTTCAGGGGATATAAAACCATCTCTCCCCCTCTTCTAGTTCCTTGTGTTGATCCAGAGCCCTTTTCTTCAATCTGGTGACATCTCCTAATTTCAGAAAGTTTAGGACACAGGGTGTAGCATAGGCTTCTGAAAAGGAGCTGCATCGTGGAAGCCAGGGGCTGCTATTTTTGCTTTTTTGGGGAAATCCATAGCTGTTTTTTTCAGCCCCTCCTGACTTCAGCACGGCTTTGCTGCTCTCCACACGGTGCTAAATCCAACACGCCCATGCGTGGAATGGATTTCAGCATCAACACTTGCCGTGCTCCAGTGCTCTGGCGGGTTGAGGCATTTGTTTACTGGAGCATTGAGCTTGAAAAATGTAAGAGACACGGAAGGAGGGACAGAAGAGAGCAAGACACCAATCTCCATAGTCCTTCGGCTGCCAGGCTTGCTTGTGATAGCTGCTCAATTTTTTATTTGGAACATGAATTTCAGGTGGGGTTAATCAGCGGGCAGTTGGAATTTAAAGCTGCATGTGTACTGAAGTCGTTGAGATGTTCCCACACTTGAAGGGAGGGAACTTAAATGGAAATGAATCAGAACCAGTCCTTCCCACTAAAAGCAGGTGAGGGTATGTGCATTTAGATTTTAGACCAGAGTCGGTAAATGTTTAGGCATAACTCTCCCAGTTTCCCCTCTGTACTGTTCCAGTAAGCCAAAATCAAGCCCTGATAGAAGCCCTGAATTCCCTCTGCATGTTGCCACGATCCCTCACTTCCATCTGAGGTGGCGAGGGCTGCATTTCTCCTGTAGAAGCCTGGAAGGTTTTGTCAGCAGCAGCCCAGTGTACTTAACCCAAATTCTCTGCTCTCTGAGGAGACATGAGCCATCTGATTTGAGAACAATGGGACTCAAATGCATTATTTCCACTCATCTTCCTTCTAGGATTAAACTGATGCTCATTGTTTCCATGGTAGGGCTAAAACCAGATTATTTCCTATCCATATCTTTGGAGATTACACTTTAAACAATACTCAGTGTACCTTACAGACTTGCAGTTATTCAAGCTATACTTTATCCCACTAGCCAAGTCAGGAGTAGGAAGACACAAATGTATTATATGTATGTGAAGTTCACCTGTGGGCTTTTCCTCATATATATGTACGTATTTAATTAACTAGTGAATTAATTTAAAAGTTAAAAGAAAGAGACAGCTGTTGGGGGAGAAGGAAGAACCAAACCCCAAACGGTGTCAGTCTGTTCCTTCTCGGGGGATCTGGCTGCAACAGTGGCTTTGCCAAGACAGGAAGGTTGTTTCATGGTTTCACTCCGTTCCTCTGAGCACAGGGGAGCATCACACAACGTGAGGCAGGGCCCTGGACCAGGGAGGGCTCTGGAGTGAATAAGCAAAGCAGCTGCAAGTCAGGTTTGAAGTGCGTTAATGGAAACCATTGCACAGCGTGTGAGCAGGCGCTCTCGCGGCGTAAGCTGTGCAGAGGTTTAAAAAAAGACAAATGATGGAAGATCCGGGAGAGAAAGGGCAGTGCTGATGTGGAGTGTGACGTGCAGAGGTCTTGCTGGGTGGCAATCTGGAGCCCTGGTCTTTTGTGGTGGGTTCAAGCTGCTTTAGAGCATCTCTGCATCTCTTTGCGTTCATTTTCTGTCCTTAAATTAAGGAGAGCAATGATGCACTTGCTCGAGCTGGCAAATCACTTGTAATAAATCACTCAACATATTTCACTCCTATTCCTGTTTTGGCAGACTGTCTAAAACAAACTGGCATTTTTTTTTTTTTTTTTGGAAGCCATTAGTTCTCCAAGTGGTTTTATTTGTTGACTGATTGAAAGAAGATCAAGTTCTGTCCCAGGACAGGGCATTGTAACCATTCATACCCTCAGAGACCAGTGTGAGCTATGGTTTTGCTGGGATCATTACAGGAGAATGGTCCTCTCTGAACTGGAACAAGCTTCCTGGAAAAGTATTTCACAGAATTGCAGAATATTCCAAGTTGTAAGTGCCTATTTGATTGTAGTAATTTAACATCTCTGATTTTGAAAAAGTTCCTTGGTATTTGCTTTGAGTATTCAAATTTTTATGGACATTCCCGAGTGAAATTAGACTGAATGTGAACAACCAGGATTCTTTGTAATAATAATAATAAAAAAGTAATTACTCAAACAACACTCAGGAAATTTGGTTCTTGGACATATTAACTTGCACCACTTAAGCTCCACAACTGCAAGAGGTGATTACTGATATTCTTCTAGCAAATACAAGTTGTTCAGGATAGCACATAATCAGGAAGAGCAATAAGTGAGACATTCTGCAGGGTGACACTGTGTGTCCCCACATTCTGTACATCAGGCACCTTTCACCTCTTGCCATTGAAGCATAAGCCCTCTGTGACCTCTGATATGAAATTCTTAGAACTATTTTCTGACTTTGCTCATCACTGTCCTTGCAGCTGCTTAAATCAGCCTGTGGATCTGGTTTATTATATAGTCTTTATTGCCATGTTTTCATGTTGTTCTGCCAGTCAGGGATGCCTGCTTTGGATTTTGGCATCCACATGGGATCTGGTACCAGGAGTAAGTCCATTATATCCACACTATTTAGGTCTAGTGAACTCTTTAGCTGGCAGACATCCTCTGCAGAGCACTGTTGCCAGTTTTAGGTTCTTTTTCCTAGATTAAACACCTTTTAAAGCCATACAAGTAAATTCATGTTTTTACAGCACTTCAGCTGGAGGAGGTTTTAAAGCTCCTTGTTGTGGCGGCAATAGATATGAGAGTTCTGGAGCAGTATGAGAAGTTTTCCCTGTTCACTTACAAGTCTGTGCCTGTGGGGTTGGCTCTGGAACCAGCTTCCTCAACACAAGATTCCTCTGAGTGCCCTGATCTACCATGTGCAGCCCTGTGTGCTAGCAACATTGCACAGTCTCAGCCCTGATTTTCGAAAAGCTCTGAATTTTACTGGCCAGGTGCAGTGCAAATTGATTTTCCTGCTTATTACTTTCTTACCTTCATACCTGTTTTCTGGAGGGGTTCACAGCAGAACCTTGGGAAAGAGGAGAAGCTGAAGGAATTACCTACAATCCTGGTGCACTGTCAGTCCCCACACACAGGGTCAGCAGCTCCTTGAACTGAAATCCCAGGATTTCATCTGAGCCTGGACTGGGCACACGTGCACGGGGAGCTGTGTATGGGCAGCTCGTAACACCCCAAAATTCTCAGGGGAAGATGTTTTCCCACTGGTGTGGCACAGCCTGTGCTTGGATGGCTCTGCTGCACAAATGTCCCTCAAGTTACAGCAAGAGCCTGGGTAGAGTGTCTGACACATGCTAATGTTTTATTTGCAAGGACAGCTGGTGTGATCCCATTTATTAAAACACATGGCAGCAGGCCCTGCTCCTCCAGAAACTGCCACAACTCCAGCAGCTCCAAGTTGTTCATTTGTTAGGGTAGCACTTGGGGAGCTCCCCTGGACCTCCTCAGCCTTTTGAAGGACCTCTGTCCTGCTGTGGATCTGTTCTGCTTCAGCCCACCCTGCCTGGCTGCAGCTCACCCATCCCACCAGAGCCCTGGTTTATTATGTTTTATGAAGCCTGCTCACAGTTTAGATGATTTGTAGAATAAATAACTCTGCACATGAAACAACTGTTTGCCCAGTGGCTCCTCAGCTTTATTTCTGCCTACATTTCCTCGTGCAATGCCTTTGAAGGGATCTGCCAAAGAACCTCAGGTGTGAAGAGGATGGAAAGGAAGCACCAGGAGCCTTGACATGCATTACCACGCTCTCTACACACTCTTCCAAGGTCAACTATTCAATTTCCATTTGTCTGGGAGGCACACAGAGTTATTAATTCCATGTCTGATGTTGCAAACACTCCCTTACCCTTTCCCCTGGTGAGGAGCACCTTGCCAGGGTGGTGGGATATGCTCACTGCTCTGGTGCTGTGGAAGGCAGGGCCCTGCCCACCATCAGATCTGTGATGGCAAGAAAATAAACACGACAATCATTTCTCCATATTACGTGCAAATAGCAAGCCATAAACCCAAGTGGCTGAATTCTCTCCAGGTTTGCTGGCAAGTGCTATCCAGGATTAGTCAATGGTTCAGGAATCCTGTGTTTATGCTGGTATTGACTAGAGGAATTGAAGTTGATTTCTCTTCCTTAAGTCACAGCCAAACTCCTACTGTGGCTTTTAATAACAGTGCTGTTCCAAATCACTCACTACACCAGAGAAGTCCTGGGTGCCACTCACCCCTCTGATGGCACCACAAATGGCACCTTTGTGGCAGGGCTGTCCCATCAGGTCACGGTGCTGCCACACCCTCGGGTAGACAAGAAAATGAAGATATTGGTGTGTAAATGTGTCTGGATCCATCCCCACAGTGGTGGAGAGGGACCCCCACCCCAGCAGCAATGCCCATCTGTTGTGGTGGGAGCATCCCTAAAAAGCTGCTTTTATTTCTGGACTATTCAGGGAACCCAGGGCTTTAACTCAGCATATGCACGACAGCCCAGCCTGCCTAATCCCAGCCCGTTTACACTCTGCTCTGTCTCACAGCTAGATCTAATTTAAATAAGCGCTTGTGTTCATTGCTTTACATAACCACTTGGCCTGCTGTGTTTTGCCAGTTCTTACATAATTTCTCCTCTTTTTTTCCCCCCCAATTGATTTTAATTTACTTGATTTCTTTTTCCCTCCCCCTTCCCAAGATGTCAGCTGGAGAGATAATAAAAAAATGAGGAAATGTGGCTGATGGATTTAGCTCTTAAGTTTTCCTCTAACCAGCAGTTTGTGAAGGCAGAAGAGATGAAGGTAATCTCATAGTTGCTTTTCCCAGAGAAAAAAAAAATCCCAAAACCTTCATCTGCCTTTAATCTTTCAGATCATTTAAAACAGCTATTTAATTGTCATCTCCCTGCTTCCCCCCTCCTTTCCCTTAAAGACTTTCACTCTCGTCTCAGTGCAGCATCTGCTCGAGACTCACAGATGGCACTTCTGCTTCCTGACGTTTAGAAAGGATTCTGTATCCTGCCCGGGGCAGGCAGGATGGGCAGCATTCCCCTGTGGGACACAGGGGTGCCTGGGTGTGGGACAGAGGGGAATTTGTGCTCCCATAGTGTCCCCATTGCTTTTTCCCTGCTGTGAAAGTGCCCCTTGCTGAGAGCCAGGGGACAGTGTGTGAGCAAAGGTGACTGGAGGGGCTGGGGAACGTGGTGGGGTCCTGGGCTGACAAGGTGGGAAATCTGAGCTTAGAGCAGAGAACATAAATGCCAAGCCCATGCCAGTGCTGACAGCCCTCCTTTCCATCACATTAAGCGGATGAATCTGGGTTTTTACATTCCCAGTCTGTCTGGTTGCTCTTTGTCCTCCAGGACAGGCCACCCTCACTGTGTGAAGCTGGAGATGCCTCCAGTGCTCACTCATCATGCTCCAGTAATATCTCCCCCATGTCTTGCTTCCCATGGATACCATTTCTTCTATCCAATTGCAAAGTCTCTTAGGTGTGGGATTAAAAAAAACCCCGAACATATAATAATGATAAATCAGTTGAGCTGGTGAATTATTCAGGAAAAAAGTGCTCAGGTTTAGAAAAGGTGGTGATGGTGGAGTACTAACCCTGACTAGGGAGCAAATTTCTGAGCTGACAGTTCATTACCAGTATTTTTCTGCATTCAGTTGTTTTCTGGGTATGGGAGAAAAACATTAGGGAGACAAATTTGTATCCCATTATTCAAGTGCCTTGTCTGTGGAGGTCCATCCTCTTCCTCCTCCCTCCCTGGGGTACCAGAAACTCATCATCACCCCTGCTCCTGCCAGGACAGAGGATGCTTGGCACAGGGCTGTGTTGTGTGACTCTCATCCTTGGCCTTTGGAGAGGATGCATCTGGTGGGCTGGAGGAGCTGCTCACCTGCAGGTGGTTTCAGCATGTGAGATTTGCTCCTCATCTCCTGTGGCTTTTTCACTTCAGTAATTCTCAGTGCAGAGTGCACTGCTGGGCACTGCTCCATGGGGGCTTTTCCTCTCCCAGGGATAGGAAGATAGAATGGACAAAGTCTTTGTAGCTGAACTCTTTCCTTTGAGGAAAAGTTTAGTGAGGTTTCTTTGAAGCTTTGTGTTTTCATGGGCTAGAGGCAATTCTGAGCTGAAGACAGGAATCAAGGAGATGAGATTTTCCTAGTAGAAATGAGAAAAAGAAAACAAACCAAGGAAAAAAATGTAAACTTTCACAAAGCCTAGTATTTGAAAGGGGAGAAAAAGCATCTATTTTATGCAAAATGTTTTTGAGAAAGCTGGGAGTCTGAAGAGTCATGGACAGAGCAGAAAGCATATTCAGAATCACTGAATCAGGGAGGCATGGGAGGGGCAGCTGTGCCAGAGGCTGTGCCCTGGGTTGGGTGGCACTGCTCATGGCTGTGTCGTGTTGTCACCTGCAGGGGAGCAGCCCCTGCTGCCAAGGGTCATCCCTGGATGTCCCTGCTGCCTTGGCTCTGCTCTCAGGGCTTTGTGAGGTATCAGGCAGCCAGAGGGGGAACAATCTCACCCCTTAACCGTCCCATTTTCTTCCTCCTTTAACCCTGGAAAAGGGGGTTCATCACCTTACCAGCTTCACCCTGGGAGCAGGGACCTTCTGCAGATCTGCCACGAGCACTTGGATGCAGGAAGACATCTGGCTCAGCAGACCCCTATTTTTGATCAGGACTCCGAGGAGCTAATTAATATAATCATTGCAATGCCACATCCTATTAATTTTAACTTAATCAAGAACAAAGCACGTCTGCACTGCTGAACTGAGCAAATGTGGTCTTAATATGTGGCAGGACTTTTGTATCACCTTGTTCCCCCGGAGAATTGGTTTAATAAGTCCATAACTATTTGAGTATGTTCAATAAGAAATTAACCCACTTTCCCCTCCTATTCAATGATTTTTTCAAAACCATCTTATAAAAATGCAGCTCACACAGCTGCTGGGAAAGTTTAACTCATTACTCACTTCACTATTGATTCCTCCTGCAAAGATCTTACATTTTATCCCCACAGGGGTAATTTATACATTTGAATACATTCATTTAATTCAAAAGAAGAAACTTAATCCTTTGAGTTCCCCATGTTTCATTTTTTATTGCTGTCAGTCATGGGCTTGTGACACTGTCATACTTGTTCCTTAAATCCAAGTGTGTCAAGTTTGATAAAGCACTGTAGGCAGAAGAAGGATAGGTTTAGACTAATAAAGAGATTATTTGACCTCAAGGTACAATGATGGGGAGCTGTGTATGCCCCAAACACTTAATAGACTGCACTTACTAACCCAAGGAGCAAACTCTGCCTCAGGCTTGTCTCCCTCACAGCTTGCAGGTGTTTCCTGGCCAATGCAGGATGGAAAAAAGGGAAGCAAGAAAAGGCAGGAATTTGATCAGTAAGTATCTCAGAGTACAGCAGTCCAGAGGAGCTGGGCACATGGCCAGCCTAGCACTCTGAGCACAGCCTGGAGAACAAACCATGCCAGGAAACAAACCCTGTAATACCTGAGGCTCCACGCGGCTGAGAGGAGCTGCAGCAGAGAAAAACACTGAGGAAAAGCAGTAATAAAGTAACCAAGAAGTTAACTTCTCCTTTGGGATAAGTCCTTTTTTTCTCCCTTGAAAGTCTAATTGAATTTCCTTTGCTCCCATCCTCAGCAGCCCAAGGGGAGGCTCCAGCAGCCCAGCTTCCTGCTTGCTCAGCCTTTATGGAGAAAATCCATAAACAGAGTGTGAGGATGGGGAGAGGGAAGCAAAAGTGTCCACAATGCTTCCAGCACTCATAGAGCTTGGGTTGACACCATTGACCTCACAGAACAGGTTAATTTTCCCCAAAAAAGAGTTTCTCAGGGCACCAGTGATGGAACTTGCCACCACTTTTCCCTTCAGCAAATCACACAGATGAACAGAGCTGCACTGTTAGCATCTCTCACACTTGGGGCTGCCATCAACAGGGGGACAGTGTTTGACTTAAATATGGCCTTTAATTTATTTATAACTGCATATCCACCACTCACTATCATATTTAATGCAAATAGCATTCAAGTGAAATCCCCACTGAGGGGCACATTATGAAGATTAAGAGCCTGGCTTTTCTATTACTCTGGTTTATACACTGTGGATTGGTGCCCTGTGCTTTGTAGGCAAGTGTTGGCAATATTTGAATCCAGAAATCTGTATCCAAGCCTGCTGTTTTGCGAAAATCAGTGCCCAAGAGCCTGCTTGCGATTCCACAGCCAAAGAAAAGGGCTGGAGGCATGAAAACCTCTGGGAAATGCTGACATCCAGGTAGGTGAGAACCTAGAAAAGCTCTTTTTGCTGGTCACGCAATAGGGCATTGGAGAGGGGTTTATTACTTTTAATCATATAACCCACTTTTCTTTTAAACAGGCTGTCAGGAAAATTAATCTCGCCAAGTTTAAGATGATACTGAACATATTCTCATGCCCTGAAATTATCTGGAGTTGGCTTATTCCTTTGGAACTTTGTGTGGTGAATTTGTCAGGTGTAATGCCATGGGTTCAGCACCTCATTATGGAATTTGTTAGTAGGTTTGCTTGGGTTTGTGTCTGGTTTGGGTCTGTTCCTCCCTCTGTTCACCTTTCATGGAGGAGAAATGTGACCCACATCACACTGTAAAATGTGGCCAAAGCTGGGTTTTGCCTCACCAGAGTGATGCCCCTTGTGCCCTGTGCCACCATGCAGATATTGGCTCTGTCACTGCTGCACTTGTTGCTTGCTGGAAGCTTGTTTCTTGTGGCAAAGGGGAAGGGAAACCTCCCCCCTTCTTTCTCCAAGAGGGAGTCAAGCAGTGGTGAAACTCCCGAGGGCAGCTGTTGCTTGAGGGCAATGTTGGAGAACCAGAAGGGAAGAACCAGCCCAGCTTTATCTGGAGAGAGGTCAGTGCAATGGTAGCATGGCCACAAACACTGCCTGATCTGATAGCTGTTTTCCAGAGCATCCTGGAGCCTAGGAAATACCATTTATTTTTTAGTATCTATCAAAAATGGGAGTTTGTTTGAAGACAGAGCACTAGCAGCTGCAACAGTCATTTTTCTGAGTCAAAGAAAACAGCAGAAGCCTATTAGACCTTGTGTCACTGCTGAATACTCTGCTTGGGAGCAACAAAAAGCTCAGGGAATTTCCAGCTGAGCTCCATTATGGGTGCATTTTCCCTCAGTTCATCACAAGCCAAAGTACGGGGGTGTCACCAATGGTGTGTCCCAGGGCAGTGCTCCCAGTGAGAACAAAACCACAGCTACCCAAAGAAAAGGGCTTTTCCAAGGGGCAGAGAGGGAATACTAACAGCAAAACAGAGAGGCTGTGGCTCACTGCCCAAGCTCAGCTCCCAGCCACAAACCCTCCCTGCTCCTCCCAGATCCCACCAGGTCACACTGGTGCTTCCTCTGCTGTCCTGTTTCAAAAAGGTTTCAGCTTGGTGCAATTCCTTGTTAACTTGCTCTTCCAATTCCCCCTCTGTAGGGGCTCCCACTGCAGGAGGGGCAGGAGGAGATGCTGGGAAGGAACAGGAGTGTTTCAGCTTAAAAACAGGGATGGGGCTTTAAGATATAGCTGTGCCTGAGGGAGCTGCTCTGCTTTTTTAAAAGAAAGATCAGGCCTGTTGCTCACCAGTGATATTAATGTTAGGGGCCCTGCAGGAAAAGAGAAGGAAGATGAAGCATGGCAGGAACCATTTATTTTTGAGAATGAGATGCCAGCTGCATTGCTGCTTTGCAGTTCTGTCTCTTCCCAACAAATGAGTCTCCCACCCCTGTCCCTCCCTGCCTAGCCCAAGTTCCTCTAAAAGGGGCTGGAGATGTGATCTGCAGCAATGGCTTTATCAGAGGGAGATGAGGCAGGTATTTCCCTTTCATGATTGCTTTTATCTTCCCTCCTCCCCCTGTTATCAATGGAGCTACTGCAAGAAATATTGTTACAAATATAGTGAACAGCTAGAAATAAAGCTTGCTGGTGTGTTCATTCCTTTAAAAAGCGTGTGTTTGGGAAAGGGAAAATTGTTGGTCATACCCCAGGAGCTTTTCTCATATCATGTAGTGCTGTGCTAAACTTCATCCTTTAACTATTTCCCAGGCAAAAGTCGCTTTTAAGGGCCCTCAGGAGCTGCCCCCTCATTGCAAGGTTATGTCTCTCTGCTCTTGCATAAACCAAGCTCAAATAATGTTTCTGTTTTATGCTCCAAAGGCTGCTGTTTCCCCCCTCCTCCCATGAAATAAAGGAAAAATTTGTTAAACTCATCAACTATTTAGGAAAAAAATGCAATTTACTCAGTTTCAATTAAAAGAAAACACCCAAAGCAATAAAAAACCCACTGGCAGCCTGTAAGAAGTAGAAGCAAGGAGGCAAGTGCAGAAACAGGGCAAGAAATGACAGTTTTATAAACCTCATGCTGGGTAGGGATAGAAGAGGTCTTTGTGCCTGCAAAACAAAACTGTTTTTTTCTGTAAAGCAACTATTGACTGGAGCTCTACAACTGCAGCTGGAGCTGTGCACAGCAGCCACACGCCTGCACACAGACTGACTTCCTCCCCACTGAATTCAGAAGAGACAGGCAACGCTTTCCCTTGGTGCTCTGAATCAGAGCTGTGCTCTCAAATTCCAGAAAAAAATCCCCTGAAACATTCCAGGTGATTTTTCAGGAGAAGGGGTTAGTTCAGGTGATTTGCAACACTTCCCTTTTTGCCCCAGTTTCGCAGGGCTGCAGCAGCGTGGCTGTGCCAGGTGAATTTTGCTGGGGCTGTGTCTGTCAGGGTGCAGTGCCTGATTTTCCATGTGGATTTGCAGTAACACCTTTCCTGAGCCAGCCTCATGGCAGCAGAGAGGAGCTTGCTTAAAAGGCCACGTGTATTGATCGGGCTGTAGAGATTATCTTGACTTGTGACCTGTGGGTACTGTTGAGACAAGATTGAAGCACAGCTAAAAATCATCTGGGCATTAATTCCATTCCAGCATTGGGCTTCTTTCCTCTTTGAAAGGCTGGTCCACACCTCAGTTCCTTACACTTTTGAGGCTGAGCCTCTGCTCCCAGGCAGTGAGTGATAGGACAAGGTGAAACAGCCTCAAATTTCATCAGGGGAGGGTCAGCTTGGATGTTAGGAAAAATTTCCATTCTGAGTGGCTAAGCAATGATGATTCTGTTAAAACCTTAATAGTTAGCAGGTGTCCCTCTATTTCTGTCCTACAAATTTCACAAATTTCCAAGCACACTTGGAAAACCTTCTCGTGCTCCATGGGGCCATCACATCGACCGACCAGCTCCTCCTGTCCAGCATCCTCAGGAGCAGTGCCTGTGGCTGGGGCCTCTCAGGTCAGCATCTCAGCAGCAGGGAAACCACTCAGGTGGAGAAAGAGTCTTTCTGCCTGGCTGCCTTCACTTATAAACAGACAGCAGTCCCAAACAGGGGGTTGGTGTTGATGGTTTCCTTCCTCAGAGTTGGGTGATCCAAATGCTTGGGAATTGCCCAGGAATGGGCTTGGCAATCAAAGACCTCTTCACCAGTGGTGAATCATAGAATCACAGGATGGTTTTAGTTGTAAGGGACCTAAAGACCATCTCATTCCAACCCCCTGCTGCGGACAGGGACAACTTCCACTAGACCCAGTTGCTCCAAACCCTTTCCAACCTGGCCTTGGACACTGCTGTGCCCAGCATCCCAAGAGGCTGATGGGGAGAAAATCCCCTAACCCTTGATGGAACGAGCTTGTTGAAAATTACTTCCAGCAAACATCAAGAAAGAAGCTTTGAAAAATTACTTTCCAGGTTGTGGCAGTGGCTGTTTTGACAGAGGTTTGATGCCTTCATTCAATATTCCATTGAAGCTTTGCTGGAGATAAGTGATCTCATAGAAAACAGGGCTTTTGTGTCTGGTCACAAAGAATGATTTGCAAAGACTCCGAGGGAAGAAGAGTACTTAGCCAGGGAGACAAGAATTTCAGCTGAAAAAAATCATGGCTTTTTCATTTATCATTCTAGCTGCAACTTGTCAGAAATCTGTCCCATCCAAGCTGATTGGGCTGGAAATGGGGCAAACCCGTGATAAAATGTGGACTGGTCACCCCTAAGAAAACAGCTTGTTCCAAGACTTACTCACAAAATGCTTCCAGCTTCTCCTTCTGCTCACAATGTGGTGTGCACCAAAACCTGGGATTTTTTTAGGAGCACATGGTTTAGGTGGTAATGTAGAGGTGGAGCTGCTGCCCTGCCAGCCTCTCACAGCTGTTGGGTGAAGTTTTGTTTAAGTTGTTTTAAGGTGAACGAGACAAACTTGCCTGGAGCACCAGCACCAAGCCCAGCAAAAAGTGGATTGATTAAATAAACAGAGATTTCCCTGTTATTAGTGCTGTTTAGATAACTTTGAAATGCTTATTTTTCAAAGTAAATGAATTACATAACCCTTTTCCCTATTTTTGGCTCAAGAAGGAGTCAGTGAATTTTGTGTTTCAGAGCAGAACATTTGTGCTTTTCACCATGATTCAGGGAACAGCTTTTTAGTCTGAAACTGGTGTGTGGATGATTCACAGTGACACATTTGGTGTTGGCAGCAGGCCCCACCTCGAAAGCCTCAATGCACCATGTGGTCTGGGCTGTGCCTCTCCAAAATCTGGGCTTGAAGCTGCTCTGTGTCTGGGGGGAACCAGGCTGATCCCTGGACCACACCAGGGTGCAAGCTGGCATCAGAACTGACCTGTGACAGCCTTTCTTGTCTTCCTTTATCCTTATCCTTGTGAAAAGTTTCATGACTTATTTTACTTCCAGTTTTCCCTTTCTTTTGTTCTACTTTCTGTCATGGTTTACATGTTCTTCTCCATTTTTGATGCTTTCTGGGCATCTTTTGGTTTGGAGCTCTGGGGCTTTTTTTTCTCCTTCTTTTTTAAACCAAAACAGGCAGGGTTGGAGTGTGGGCTGGGTCTGCTTCCCAGAAGGCTGTCCTTGCTGCACTGGAAGGAAAATTATTTCCCACCCTAGCTGTCCCTGGCTTCCATCACTGAAAGTGAGAAGAGATGGAATGGTGCAAAGAGTGTTGTGGAAACTGTGCTGTTTAACTCTCCCTTTGGTGTGTGATCCATCAAAGTAATTACATGCAGCTCAGGAGCCTCAGACTGCTGCAACAATGGCACTCTCCTGTAGCTTTTCTATTTCCATCTAATTAAAATGTTATTGTTTCATTCATGTTAGTTTGCATTTTAAATAGGGAGATAGGGACAGAGTGGCTGATTGGTAACTCATTCTCTGTGTGAGTAAAGATTAGCACTAATCACCTTGTCAAACTTGTGCTTTCCTCTTCCTTATGCATCTCAGACATCAAATTGCAAAAGAAGGGGAGAAAGAAGCTGGGGTTTGATGACACTGATTTATTTCCTCTGTTGGGTATCAGGAGGGGAAGGTGACATGCCCTTGCTCATTGCCTGGGTAGTCACTGTCTGCACGAGTTGCATTTTGAGGAGTGAAGGAATGTTCATCCCCAAACAAAACTCTGCTTTGGAATTTAATGGGCTTCCATCTCCTCTTGCCTTTAATTTTTGCTGTGTTTTATCACCTGCCTCTTCCTTGTGTCCAGAGAGGGCAGGGAGGAGAGCAAGGCAGTGGAAATATCCCTAATGGAAATAGAACTTGAAATCATGTCCATTAAAATGTGGCATGGCTCAGCAGCACCTCAGAGCCGTGATTTGCTCCCAAAACAGCCAGGTTGCAGCAGGCACCATCCCCACCACCCTGAGGAGGCTCAGCAGCTCAGGCACCACCAGCCCTCCCCACTCCCTGGCCACAAAGCCCCTCAGCCACCGGGAGGATGCTCGGTGGAGGTTTGTGCCCATTGGGAGCAGAGTTGTGATACCCAGCCCTGCTGGAGATGGAGGGAAGATTGAGCTGGAGTCTGAAACCTCCCCTGCTCCAGGGGTTTCTGCAGCCCTGGAGCACGTGTGCTTTTGGAAGGTATTTTTAGCAAACTTCGGTTTACTGAGGGTCACAGAGAAGTAGAGCATCAGCATCTGGAGGAGCTGTCATTCCACTTCCACTCTTGCAGGAGTAACACATTGACTTATTTATGAGAGCAGTCAGCTCCCCTCTCCTTGTGTATAACAATCTGCTTTACCTCTCCCAGCTCAGAGAAATAATTTTATTGTCAACCATTCTGTGCCTTTAATAAAACCTTAAAACAAGTTAAGCAAGCTTTGAGGGAAATGGAAAAGTTCCCAGATTTTATTTTATTTTATTTTTTCCTTCTTCTAAAATAACGCACTCTTTCACTGTCTAAACCAGCAAGCACTGGTTTAGATGGTTTAATCACTGCTCTGGCCAAAAGGAGGGGGAGGAAATTACTTATTTTACAAGACAACATCCAAATGCTTTGTGCCCAGCAGGAGAAGCTTAATCTGTTAGCTGGAAAATGCCTGTGTCAAGAATGACTAATCTGAGACCAAATGATACCTGAAAAGTGAAGATATTCAATGCTCCCTGCAGAGAAAGATCCATCAAAATTAAATGACAGGCTGTTTCCTCCTTTTTTTCAGTCCAAATGAACTTTCTTAATTTCTACACCTTTTTTTTCTGGATGGGAGCAGGAGAGGCAAAATACTCTGAAGGCACTGATGGTTCACACTGGAAAACAAAGTTGCCTTGCTGTCACAACCTCTGCACCCAAATGTTGAGCCTCACAAGAGCTTTGAGGCTTTGGGAGAAGTCTTGACCTTCTCTGCTGTGGCAGGAACCCAGAGAAATGCTGGGGGAGCAGGCTGCAGATGAGATCAGAGCAGGTGGGGGATCCCCAAGGGCAGGGAGCTCCCAGTGCTCATGGACTGGAGTCACTATTTCTCCTTCCTCCTCCCCTTCCACTGCAGATGTCCCTTCTGCACGTGGGAGAATGATGGGATTTGTGGTTTCACAGTGAAATAATTTGTTTTCAAAGGCGAAAAAGGAGTTCGGGTCAAACCAAGAAGAATGAATTAAGGAATTTATCAGGGAGGAGTTCAACAAAGCAATTAATTTGGGGTTGACCCACAGCACTTTGTGTGCAAATTAAGCTTCTAGTTCGAGCTGAGGTGGATCACTTTGCTTCATTTTGGGCCTATAACCTATCTTTTTCTTCTTTCTTCTTTAGCTTAGGACAATTCTGAAATAAAGCAGAAGTTCAGCATATTTTCTTATTTAATATTTTGAACCAAAATGTGTTAGTGTTTCCAGGGAAAAAACAGGTGTTTATTTGAAAACACTGAAATAGTTCAACATTTTTCCCTTTTTTGTCAGTACTGTATATTGAATTATGACAAGCAGCTTTTGGTTTCCTTCCAAAAATTCATTTTGCACCACTCTCTTAAGGAGATTATTTGTCTATAATTGCTGCATTCCTAAACAAAAGCTGTTGTCCTGTGCCCCCAGGTTTGTAGCTCTCCATCCTTCTACCTCAGCCTTCCTGGGGGGACTGGTTGAGCAGCTGGAGCTTGAGCCAAGCACCTCCAGAAGTAAAAACACAGGGGTTTATTCTCAGTTTAGAGGCTTCATTCTGCACGAGGGGCCCAAGAACACACTGCAAATGCTGTTAGAGCAGCTCTAAGCTATAGCAGATATTCAAAGCTCATCACACAAGTACAGGAGGCTTCTAAAGCCACAAGATTTGCTTTCACTTTTTCATTTTATTAGTTTTTTTCTAATTGCCTTTAGTCAAGGCACTTAGAACTACTTCAGCTATTAAAAACCTCCTACAGGACAAAACCATTTTTCAGTTGTTTTTTTAAGTCGTGTTCTCCCATCTCCTCAGTCCCTGAACTTTTCATTGCCTTGCAACAGCATGTCATAACTCCTTAAATGCACAAAGATCTTAAATTCTCCAAACAGATCTTCCTGGTAATATTTTTGTACAGCTTTCACAGTGTCATTGCGATGAGTCAAAGCACATCTGATTTGGCTTCATCCCTTCCTGAACCAGGTTCCACTTCATTTATGCATTTTAATTAATGCATAGTAAATAAGCAAACTGATACTTAAGTTGTCCTTTAGAAGTTAGGCACAATCTTTTTGGCATTTTTCTTGATTCGTTTTGTTTGATGTATCTGTCTTCAGGGTGTCCTTTTTTAAAATTTATTTTTCTTCTGCTCCTTGACTGCTAAAGATCAAATTTTTTCTTTGCAGGTTTCAGGTATAAACCAGAGAGCTCCTGGGGGAAGAGTCTTTAATAAGGTCTCTAATTGGTTGTAAATCTATTAATTCAAATACCACTCAAGTGGCTGGTGCCTTTCCTTCTCTATGTTTGGTTTGTGCTTTTTTATTTTGGTTCTCAGGTTGTGAGACTGGCTGTATCATCAAAGATCAAAACAACCCCTGTTTTTTTCATCTGTATGATCTCTGCTCTACCAAAGGCTGTGCAGCAAAGCAGAATTTCTGAATGCCTATGCAGCATCAGAAAACTCACCTGTGAAGTTTTCACACACTCAAATTAAGTTTGAACTCTACCTTTAGCATTAAAGCTGGTCCATGCATGTATTCTTACAACCATTCTTTCATGCAAAAACGGCTTTATAATTACTCTGAAATGGGATTTTTTCAGAGCCATCAGCTTTGTCTGTTTGTAACAAGGTCAGCTGCAAAGACCTGAATGTTGCTGGATGACCACAAGTTTGAGCTGAGTGAGGAGGGACCTGCACCTCTCAGCTCCCTTGTGTAAGCTGTGAACCTGAAAAAGTGCTCAAAGTTGCCATAGATCTGCCACTGTAGCATTTTTTCCAAATTAATCAGTGCCAGGAAACTGGCATCAGAGGTAAACTGATCAGAAGGAAACTTATCAGAAGGTAAACTGAATGAGAGCTGCAAGTATTGGAGCAAGAAGCAGCAGTGTGTGTTAACCACCCCCACAGGAAAACATCTGCAGCAGTGATAGAGTGATGCCCTGCAATTCCTCTGGGCTGGCTGAGTCCTGGCTTTGGTCACTGTCCTTGTCTCCATCACTCACCTCAGCATCTCATTGGGGAGTTGAGTTTTGGGAATGTTTAATTTCTATCTTAAACAAAATCCAGTGTTGCCTCCCTGAGCTGGTAACTCAACACAGCCTAAATGCAGCGAAAGACTCACGTGGTGAGGCCCTGGCACAGGGTGCCCAGAAAAGCTGTGGCTGTCACATTCCTGGGAGTGTTTAAGACCTTGGAGCAACCTGATCTAGTGGAAGGTGTCCCTGCCCATGGCAGGAGATGGAATGAGATGGGCTTTGAGGTCCCTTCCAACCCAAACCATTCCATGAGTCTGTGATTCCCACCACATCTACCTGCAGTGCTCTAGATTTCCCAGCATTTAACTGCAGTATGCATGAAGGAAGCAACATTTGTCTCCTTGTTAAAATCTAGTTTTGAGACCAATTAAAAGACAGGAGACAATTAGAAGGAAAATGTGCCATGACTCTTCTTTCTTTGCCCACGGAGCTGCCTTTGCTGAGCACCGCTTGCCCGAGATTTTGTGAGTCATTCCTACACAAGAGAGCTCAGAGTTCAGTGTGAAACCAGCACTTTCATTCTTGCACACTCTTACTTGATATCCCTCCTCCTCCTTCAGCATTCCAGTGCCAGTGGAATAATTGAGAACATGGTTGTTTTAATTTCCATGACTCGGTTTCTGAGTTGGCAGCACACGGCAGCAGAGGAGTCACTTCTCCAAGGCACTGCAAATTCCTTTAAACAACCATGACTAGGCCCAGATCTCTCTGCATTGGTGCAAAGGCAAGTTTTTATCCTGAAATCCAAATTTGGCTTCATTCATTTATAATATTCATGCACTCAGTCTGCCAGCTTGGCATTTCAACTCCCCTGTGAATGTTTTTATTGCCTTTAGTCAAGGCAATATTGCATAGGAGTTAGATTGAGGCATGGAAAGTCAGACTCTCCAGGGTCACTTGAAGGCTTCATTTATAAATGAACCTTGCTAGAAAACAGAGAAAGTCACTGTGGAAGTATTTGGAAAGAAGAGGTTTAGGCCAGACCTAGTAATTTTCTGCCTCCATCTACTTACCTGAAAAACAGGAATACTAAAAACTTTCTTGTACCCAGAAGGGAATGGATGGTTTTGCTTAATGAATCACTTAATATCTTTGTCCATAAAATGATGCATAAATTCATCATACTTCCACCATTTCAGAGCTGTGTACGCTATTCTCTCTCCATGAAAATTCATTGCAGTACCTGAATGCTGAGTGCTAATGAGAATTCTCTGCACTTAAAGGGATGAAATTAAAATATCACAATTACCAAAGTATATTCCATTAGATGGAATTATTTATGAGAACTTGTCACTTAAAAGACTCTCAGATTTTACTGAATCAAAAATCAAGTAGTTTCAGACCTTGTCATGTCTTTTTTTCTACCAGAGTGACACAGGATCATGTTTTCTACATTGCCATGAGTTATTTGGGAGAATAAAGTCCAGGGGTTTTTATGAGTCTTCTCTAACCATTGTGGAGCCTCTGTAAACAATTCAGAGCTGAATTGCTTCATTTCACCGGTTTTGATGCTCATCTTTCTCATGTCTGGTCTTTCATGGAAAGTGAATTTGGAAGGGCTTTGTTGTCCTGGATTAAATTTAGTCCTAGGCACTGACCAGAGGGAACATGGCCCCACCAAATAATTGCATTTTTCAGTTTCAGTTTTTCAGAAACAGACACGAAATTGGCATTTCTGATCCTCTATGGTCCATCTCACATTTTCTAAGCTTGGAGTTTCTAAGGGTACATCAGATCCCAACTGAATGGGGCTTTACTGCAAACAATTCCTTTTCAAATGGAAGAGGTAAATAATATCAGAAGTGAGCCTGTCATCCATGGTGAACTATTATTTTGTAGGCAGAGAAAATACCTTTTATTAAAATAATGAACTGAAATGAAAAGCAAGAAGACAAAGTAAAGATCTGGGTGAGTTCCTGGGAAAGCAGGTCCTTCTTTGATCTCAGGTAGGAGCAGACACCTCAGTTATGTATCAGAAAATCAATCTTTCAGTATAACTGTGGCACAAAGATGCCCACACAAGAAGCCAAGGACACTCCTGGCAGCAGCAGAGGTACATTTGAGGTACATATTTATTGTCCCTGGGATGGGGGTGAGCTGGGGGTATCTAACATGCCATAAAAGCAGTGCCATATTCCATCTCGTGTTAGTTAAAGCACTGGCAGTGGCTTATCTCAGAAGCAGATGTTTATGCTTAAAATAAATTCCTTGGTTTAAGGGTAGAAAGGGTCACAGTGTATCTCGATTTTTTTACTAGCCTTTTGCAAATAGAAATTATTTAAAGAAATGGGTAGTGATCGTGCTTCTTCTCTGTCCCTGTCTTATTGTTGAAAGAAGAAAAAGGACTGGAGAAACTAATTACATTTGAAGTGTATCTGCTATTAAAAAAAAAAAAAATTGAAGAAGTCATCAGTCACTGAAAAGAGGAGAGTGTTTCATTATGAAGCCAATTTGCCCTTTATTGTGACTGATGTGTGCAGGTGTTTGCCTGAGACTCTGAGCCCTCTGCTCAACATACGAGCTGATCCTGAACCTCTTCCCATCCCACAGTGACCCACATTCTCACAATATCCTGGAACAAAAACAGAGCATCTTTAGGACATTTTGAGGCAGAAATCAACTACCAGAGAGACCCACATCAACAAGAGCAGAGACTGGAGCATCTCAGCCCTTCTGCTTCTCACCTGGATTTATGCTCAGGGAAGGGGAAGAGAGTTTGGCTCCTCACCCCTGAGAGCTGCCAGTCCCCAGCACAGCTTTCTCCTTGGTCTCTGGAATTGTGTCAAAGCCTGAATGGATGTGGGGGCTGCAGCAGAGCATCAAGAGGCCAGCTTGCTGTCACTGCCAGAGGGGACAGGAATCCTCCCATGGCCTGGAGCCTGCTGCCTTCACCTGGGATAGCTGTGGCCAAGAGCTGGCACAGTCACCCTGGGCAGGGAATGCTCAGCAAGCTCACAGGCTCACAGCCAGGCAGCACCAAAAAGGCTCTTTTCCCCCCAACTCTGGACATTCTTTCAGCAGGCATCTCCCCCGTGCCAAGCTGGGCTTTGTCCTCACCGTGGCCACGCTCGGGGCGAGTGGAGCTGCTGTGTTTTGTGAGGCTGTGAAAGCCAAAATGCTCTGCCCTGCACGTGGCACCAACCGTGCCAGCAGCTGCCTTGGGCTGCCCTTGCTTTGTCCCCGTGCTGGGCTGGACATGGCACATGCCAAAACAGCGGCAGAGCTGGGCAGCAGCCCCCCTCACAGCAGCTTTTTGTGAGGAGATGGAAGGGAAAGGATCAAAGGATGATTTCGCTGTCAAATTTTGCTCGGCGGCATCAAACAGACGCGTGATGTGTCGGTTCACTGCTAGGTAGCAGAGCCAGATGCTTGCAGTGCTTCAGATAAAATGTGCTTCATTTCATTCCTTCAGCTCGCTCTGGAGCCAGTTTTTAGTAGTGAATTCGAAATATAAAAAAATCGAAGACTAAATACTTGATTCTTGGCTATGAATATTTATGGCAGTATTGGACTTGCAAATCAAAGGTAATTTAAATGTCAAAACTGGTGTAAAGTCTCTCCTTTGGAGGTTAAGTCAGAAAATTAAACTTGATTACAAGCCATAACATTTGGAAATTAGCATCTTAGGGTATCAGTGATAAACACTTCTGTACCTCCCCTTTTTAAGTAATATATTTTTAAAAAGATGAGAATTAATTTTAATAAAGAAATGGTCCCTTAATTAACAGTGTGGTAATTAACAGGGAAATCCTGGTTGCATTCACAACACTTTAATTATTTCATCTTGCCAAATCGCTTCCTCTTTTGCGAGGAATCTGCCTCCACAACCATTTGGACAGGAATGGTTCCTACCTGAGACAGTCTTGTGTCTGGGCAGCCTGCCTTAGGGATAAAAGCAGCAATTTTTGCACTGAAATTGTTGTGCTTCAAAAAGGAAATTATTTTCGCTAATGCATAGCAAAGGCCAGTGTAAGTAAGTGCCAGCAACAGCAGCTGCAACATCTCTGTGAGCAGAGGGGAATGTGACCAACAGCCACACTCAGAGCCTTGAGCAGCACCATGGGTTACTGGGTGCCTGCAGAGATTCAGCTCCTGATTCCTGCATTGCACAAGTCAGGACATTGGATGCTGATACCTGTTCCAGGTCAGCATTCTCAGCCATTCCTTCATGGAGCTCTGTGGCTTTGAGAAAGGAAAACCTGAAAAACAACCCTCCTGTTAAGAGCCTGTGAATTGTGCTGCAGGACTTTGAGCTGCCGTGGGGAAATGGTTAGAGATTCTTCCAAACCTGCAGTCAGAATCTTGATTTGAGGAATAGCAATTTATACCTTTGCTCCATGTTTAACACAGCACCTCAGGCTTCTCTTATCCATCAGACTTTTTAGCCAACCTCAAATGCTGGCTTCAGCCAGGTGGGTACCCTTACCCTTTGGGGTAAGGTCCAGAGAAATTTATAGCAGCAAATAAGCCATTCCACAAGCAAAACATCTTCCTCATGCCAGTCATCAGCTGGCTGGGTTATGCTTTAGAGCAAAGCAGGTTACATAAAGTCTGTACTCAGTAATGACTCCTCGTTGGAAACAACTCTGACATTTGGCCTATTAGCCTCATTTGCAGTCTAGTCTGATAGCATTTGGTCTCACATGTTCATTTTGTACTTTAATTTGGAAAAAAGAAAATCAATTTTGAGAAATGGGAAAGCGTTCAGGGCTTGCCTGTGCTGTGGTTTGCAGGAGAGAGCTGTGACCTTCTCAATCTGTTTTGCCTTGGGTTCTTTTTCTGAAAGACCATGTGGATTTGGGGTTATGGAGTCTTCCAGCTGCCCCGTCAGGCTTTGGACAGAGCTCATTAGGACCTGACCTGTTCAATGCAGTGGCTTTTAACTGGCCAACAGAGACATTGTCACCAGGGACAGGTGGCTCAAACCTGCTTTCCTCCCTACCTGTGCTAGATTTAAGATTTCTCTCTCTGCATGTTGCTTGATCCAACGTGTCCTTCCATACTATCTCCACATTTGAGTGTTTCCCTGCTGATTTATCTTCATGGCTCTGTGAGGGGGCAGGGCAGCAGACTGAAACCAGGAGATCCTCTGAGCCCCTTGGAGATGCCAGGTCTTTCTGCAGCCCCTTGTTTGTCTCGTCTCCCAAAATGGAGAAAAACCTGCCCCCCCCACACACACCTCCTCAGGATGACACCTGTAATTCTACTGTAAGAGCAGCAGAGTGCATAGTATTACTGTAAAAATATTAAATAAGCCCTTTCAAGTAGTCTGAGAGCCTGGGCATGAATAATCGCCCTGGTGTCTCCTCAGGAGCTCATGGCTTTCCATGAAATAATGATTCCAGACCCTGGGTGGTTTCTCTACAGCAGCCCTGAGTGCCCATTGCAGCACAGGTGGGTCCATGTGGAGGATGGTACTGGCTGTGGGTGGAGATGTCCAGGATGACTTGTGTCCTCTGGGTTCCCTCTCAGAGCAGCTGTTTTCCCTGAAAACCCCAAAACTGTAATGCTTAGATACCCAAAATTGCTCACCCTTGTGCCCCCTCTGTGGCTCCAGTTCCCAGCTGCTTCAACCCTTGTGTCCATCTTGCAGAGAGTACAACCTGTCCCAAAGCTTCAGGCATGGGAATTGCTCACTCAAATGGAAATGCACAATTTCATCCAGTTCTTAAGCCTTCTTTGAAAAAAAAGAGCTCTGAATGTCTCTGGCTGTGAAGCTTTTATTTGCCTCCCTTTCCACATTTATCCGAGCCATTTGTATTTCATCCTTACAACACAGAAGAAAAAAAAAGGGGAAAAAAAAGTGATAGACACATTGACTGATAGTGAATGGGTTTTTTCCCACTCTCTGGATTTATTCTTTTTCCTCCTCCAGCTCTTCACATCCTCAGTTCCCCAGCTCTCTTTTTTTTCTGTAAATATCCTTAACAATGAATGGACTCAGGAAATGTACTCAGGAACACATAGTCCCGTGGAGAAACCAACAGCCACACTCAGATCACATAGGCTGGGCTAAGAAAGCACCTAAAAATTATCCTGATTATTAAAGCTCCTTCCCAGAATGAGAGGCCATTTGGGATGGAGGCGGTTTCATCTCCTGGGGATGCTGGGGCCAGGAGCAGGACTAAGGAGTAGCCACCAAATTCAGCAGAGCCCTGGGAAGTCAAAGGGACTTCCTTCAGTTTCCTTCTGACCTCCCTGCTTTGCCCCAGGAATGCTCCCTGGGTTTGACCACCATGTGCACACATTTTCTGCTGGTTTATTTTTCTGTAACAGCCATTGCAAGTACCCTGCAGGAAAAGGAGCTCATTTCAGTAGCTCCCAAAATCAGCAGGAGCAGGCCTACAAAACAATATAATGACAAGTCTGTTGATTTAAGCGGCATGACCAGAGCAGAAGTACCCACACACTCCCAGGAGCACCAGAGTACCAAGTTGCTCCCATTTCACATTGTATTCCTATTTTTTCTCCCACTGGCATTCATCTTAAAAACTGGGGGATGCAATGTAATTAATGGGTGACACAGAGCTAATGTGTGATAAAGACAAATCTGGTTTTGTGTTCAGTTTATGTCTTGCCCACAGCAAGAGTGAAAATAACCAAAAGGATTTGGCTTCTATAAAGGAGGTGCTCCATGAAATACAAATGTGCTTCCTGACTTCCAAAATAGAAAAAATGCAGGGAAGTAACTGGGATTTTATCAGGTTAAGTAAGATCACAAAGAACCTGAGACCTCCATGAATAGTGCCTTGATGATAAATCAGTAAAAGAAGTCTATAAACAAAATGTGCTTCGTGATTTGCCTTGGTCACACCGCTCAAGTGCCACAAAGAGAGATAATTTTAGTCTTCCTCAAGACAGTGCCTAGTCGATACTTTTCCTTGGTAGCTCATCCAATCACCCTGATTATGGGATGCTCTGAGGAGCGGCAGGGGAGGGAATCAGGAGAGATGAGCGCAGCCAGCGCCTCGTGGAGAGAGGTGGGCTGCACTTGAGAGGCAGAACTTCTTGAAGGAGAGCTGGAGATCTCTCCAGCCCACTTCAGAGCCTGATGAGGAGAGGGACAGACAGGTACTGCCTCCTGGGAAGGGCTGCCATGGAAATAGGGACGTCAGGAGATGCTACATCATCTCCTGAGAGAAAGCTCAAACCTGACTCCGCTAAATGGCACTGCTGTCCCAAAGTCTTGGAGGTGCTGGTGGCTGCCCAAGCTGTGGAGCACTGCTTTAGGCTGCAATTAATTTGAGTAAACTGGGGAAAAATAAAAAAAAAGGGAAAGAAAAAATAAAAAAAAAAAGAAAAAGAAAACAACAAAGGAAATAAAACCCCGCACTGCCACAGCTTAATGAAGCAGCTTGGGGAGGAACTGTAGCGTTTTCTCTGTAAACTGAGGTATGTTCCAAACTTCAGCTTTAAAGTTCAGACCCCCAGAGAGATTGTTAGATTTTAATTGCTACCTTAATCAACATTTATTAGTGCTAACCAAAGCTCCTCATGGATTTAAAATTCAACCCAATTGTCAACTACTAATTACTTAAAGCAGACAAGCTGTTATTTTACCAGCTGTATTAATGAGACTTTTCAGCATATGTGAAATACTACAAAAAGCTTCAGAAAAATTGATCCTGAAATGTAATTCAACAGATAAATTTTTGTTTTGTCCTGACATTACTTGTCTCTCAGACACTAGAGCATCTCTTACCCTCCTCTACCTCTATCTCACCTGGCAGAAATGCAAAACCAGAATTGGGTCTGATGTATTTTTTCAATAGGAGAATGATTTTTTTCTTTCCACTTGGTTTTTGTTTAACCCAACTTTCCTTTGAATTGCTCTGAATTGGGTCTAACATGTTTTTCAATAGGAGAATGATTTGTTCTTTCCATTTCTTTGGGTTTTTGTTTAAATTAACTTTTCTTTAGGTCCTCCTGCAGTGTGTGCCTCATGCATCAGGCTGAAGGCTGTAGCCCTTGGCTGGTTTCTAACAAAGTCTTCATCTTAAATCTTCAGCATCATCCTGGGGAATGGAGCTGATTTATTAATTAGCCTGTGCTCTAATGAATTTCTGCTCTCCTGTCAGCCAGCTGCTGGTTGCATCCTCATTTTCTCCCCACAAAGGGCAGGATGGAGGGGCCACTGCAGCTTTGCCCACCCAGCCCCTGTCCCCAGAGAGGGACCTGGCTGGGACACAGGTGACAGAGGGGAGCCCAGCACCTGATTGCTCCACACTCCTGCACATTCCAAGTGTAAAACTGGAGTCTGACAGGCACCACGTGAGCCAAACAGACCCACACTTTTCCTTGACATGATCCACCTACCAGGAGAGTGTGGGAAGAAAGAAAGAAAGCAGCACTTGATTCAACTGTTTGCTGCTCTTCACAGTCAGAAATCTTTGCTTGTTATGCTCTTGTGCTTGTGTCTTTGGCTTTGTTTCCCTGCTAAAACAAACTGTTTAGCTAGGATCCTGAAACAGTCACTGCAAGTGACTTCATACCCATGTGGGCAAAAGCCATTCATTTTGATTATGAGGGATGAAATGACTCAGTATTGCCAGAACAAGAAAACTTGGGGGATAATTGACTGTCACCAGGGTTTGAATATTTTTCTTGATGCTGTCTGTGAGTAAATATCCAAGCATAACAGTCTCATTCATGACAACAGCCATCCCAAGCATGAACCAAAGAAGAATGGAATAACAGGCACAGGTTAGAGAAGCAAGGATCTGGGTGCTGGCTCACAAAATCAGCTGCTGTGAGTTATTTACGTGGTGACAGTGCCCTCAGACACACGTGCAGCCTGTGCTGTCCTTAAGGCTGTGGTGGCTGCTCCTCCTGCAGCATCCCAGGCTGCAAAGCCACACAGGAGTGTCAGATGTGCTGAGCACTTGCAGTTGTAGCCAAGAACACAGGAGAGAGGCAGATTTCCTGGGGTTTGACAAAGACATCATCAGCCATGCTCAACAGAGAGCATCAGTCTGCTCCACAGGCTGCACCATGGAGACACTCTCTTTGGATGAATGTCCATCACTTGAACCCCCACAATTTGTGCAACCCAGTAGGAAAGAAGAACCAAGAGGATAGGCAGAAAATAACTGCAAAATCTGGATTAGGATTACTCAGCCGTCAGGAGCATTAGGCACTGTGTGAACATTTATTAAATTATGTAGAGGGCTGACAAGCAGCAGAGCTGGAGAAACCCAAATATCTTGTGAAAGGCAATGGGCAATATCCCCTTGGCAAAAACAAGCAGGAACCAAAATACCAGCAGATAGTGAGAACTGAAATCCAACTGCACTGGTAAATTATTTAAAGTGTATTTCCAATCTGTCATTTGAAGTTGATGTATTATTTCCCCTTCAGTAGAACATAGCTTCTAGGAAGGGTGAGGGGGAAATAATAACAAAGACCTGTGTGTTCAAAGGGAAAAGCATGAACATTATTCACTGAGTTTTTGTTCAACCAAAAATATTGCCCTAAATAGTGCAATGGATCTGAGGAGCAAGGCTGAGGCCAGCAAACTGACAGCATATGAATTGACTTTATTCTTGTTTGCAAGCAAAATTGGGTAAATTGAATTCATTTACCTTGTAGCTCACTGTACCAGTCACAGGAAATGAAGAAGGAAGGAGCTGGACTCGATGATCCTTGTGGGTCCCTTCCAGCTCAGAATATTCTGTGATTCTTTGATTTCCTGAAGGAGGAAGTGGGGAGGATTTGAAGCTTTTGGGTTAATGCTGATGTGATGGAGGATCATCACTGCTGCTCTGTCTCTTCTGTCCTCCCTTACCAGGTACAGGAAGGCAGCAGCTGTCCCATGCCAAAACCTTTCCTTTTAAAATTCCACATATTCCTCTTAAACCAGTGGCAGGAAGCCCTAAATTAAGTGAAGTGACATGTACTAGGCCCCAAATTCATCATCATCAAGCTTAATCCTAGAGAGAACTTGCGTTATTTGTTTTTTGTTTTTTTTCTCTTTGTTGTTGGGTTTTTTTGATTACTCTTCCATTTTTCTAAATAAACATTCTTCCTGCAGTTTTATTAAGAGAAAAAGCTGAGTATCCATGATATACAAGGCATTACCAGCACACAGTGAGAAACTTAGAACCTTCCAATTTGTCTATTCTCCAGTCCATTATTTCCAGGATTTCTTGGATTTTAGAATTTTTCTTTCTCTTTGGAAGGTGGAATCAGCAGAGCCATTCAACTTTGAGTTTGGTGGTAAAAGACCAGAAAAGGAGGAATTTTTCTCTTAAGAACTGTTACAATTGAGAGGGTTCTCAGGCATTCAGGGAGGTAATTAAAAGCTCTGAGGTCCCCAGGGAGTTCAATATTTAGGTATTACCCTTGTGTACAATTAGGAGTAATAAGATTTATATGAAACACTTATGGATGAATCACATCTTTTGCTGTTACTTACAATAAATAAATAAATCTGAAAATAGTTCAGGTCACAGCATTGTAACCATGCATAGAAATGAGGTTTAATGATCCTTCAGGTATCCAGTCATGCTCAGGAATGCCACCATTATTCAGTGCTCTGACATCTTTCCCAACCCATCATGGGCAAGAGACCCATTTAAGTTGTTCTGCATAAGATGTTATTTTTGATGTACAAATGTTTTCTGCAAGGAGGGAAGTTTATGAATGGGAATGTTTTTGCCATAGATATGATGGATGTTTTTTGTCAGTACACAATTTATTTCCATCTGTTCTGTATCTGATTAACTCCTGCAGAGTATGTGATTAACTCAACTTCTCAACATCATTAGCTGCTCTGCATTCCCATTATAGTTCATCAATGTGGGACCACACACAGGCTTGGAAATGGTGCACGTTGGTTATTCTTAAAATCTTAATCCACACTGCCTGGTTATTCTCTGTGATGGCCACGGATCTACAGAGAGAAGCCAGGAAAACATCACTGCTGTGGAGCAGACACAAAATGCTAATGAAAACAGAGTTTAAGCAGATCCACTTTCTGATCTCAATGCTAGAGCTAAATTAAGCCCTTTGGAAGAGTTCATGGCTGGTGTTTTCCAGCTGGAGACAGCTCTGGAGGCATACAGCCAGCACAGAGAGAGGAGAGGACCACTGCCCTGTGCATGGCCATGTCCTCCTGCTGTGCACCAGGTTGTAGGTACTTGCACCTTGTAGATCTCTAAGTACAGCACAGACTGCAGTCAGTGCACACTGCCACCCCAAGCCTTGTAGTAACACGGATTTTTCTTCTGATATAAATATCTGCCAATACAAAACCTGAAACTCCTCCACAGCATCGAGCAGCCAGAGCTCAAGAACAAGTCTTTTGCATTATCCTCTGCGTTCTGTTTGGGGGGGTTTTCCTTCAATGAGTAAAGCAAGTAAGTGGATGTGTCAGGAACAGATGCTCACATGTCCTTGCTGTGCAATTAATTGAGCTCCAGCCTCACTGACACTCATGGCTGCAGGGCAGCAGCAGCATGGGGACAGGAACCAGTCCAGTGACTAGAGAACATCCATCAGTTCCATCTGATAATTTATCTTCAGACTCATCTGTTCTCTTTCTTCACCTCAGCAACAGGACCTGCAGTCCCCTGTTCCCAGACCACATCCAAAGCAGAGATAAAGCTGGGGCTCCTGCAGAGGTCTGAAATACAGAGTTCTGGCCAATTCCACCTCCTGTGGCTGATGCCGGCTGAAGTCAACAAAACCTGCTGAGTTATTTAATCAGCAATGGATTGGACAGGATGAGCCTGTGTTCCAGGCTTTTCTTTGGGATTTTTTCCCCCTGGATGAAAAACTCTGGATGTCCTGCTCGTGTCTGTGCTCATGATCACACTCTCATCCCTGCCCCAGCTCCTGAGGTTTAGCTGCTTGTGACTGCCATCCATCCCTCCGTGTCCCCACACAGCTGTGTCCTGGCTTCAGGCTTTGCCTCTGTAACTCAGAGCTGATCATACATTTTGACATCAATACCTGTGACTGGGAGCAACATTTTACATCATTGTAACCTTTCTTTGAAATGTCTGGGCTTGATATTCAGCGCTTTTGAAAAGGTCTCCCTGAGGCAGAGGGAAGGTGCTTCTCAGTCTCTCTGAGCTCCTGCAGCTCCAGGGGGTGAACAGGGGAGCTCTTTGGGATGAGATCAGAGCAATTCACATGGCCACACTCTGTTACCTTGGATAATGGGCATAGAATGTGTCCTTACCTCTAGCTGGGTAGAAGAGGTACAAGGCATACCGGGAGATAACAACCAGAGGCTTTTGTAGCCAATTCTCAGGGTGTTTCAAAGAGAAAAATAATAGCTGGGTTTTGGTATCTTGTCTTTGATTATTCATTAAGTTAATGATGGGATATTATACCCTAGATCTACACATATATTTGCATCCTGTCCCTCTTTAGGAGGAAAGGGAGGGTTATTTCATGTGGCTGAGCTCAGTGGGTTTGTGTCACTCTGGTGCTGTGAGGGCACTCTGCAGGGATACAGGATTCCACCATTCCCTCGTGCACACACCAAAAGTGTCTGCACAGGGCACAGAGTGCCACCCACACACGTCACCAGCCAGCCTGTGTCCAAGGGTGACAGCTGTGTCACCCCTGCCACGCTGTAAGGGCTGCTGGAGAGAGCAGCCACCTGAAATGAAGCGTGACAGGCAAACCTGCCTGAGCTAAAATGGGCAGAGTGTAAAGGTCGAGCTCCTGCTCAAATGCACTGGTAGAGCTCCAGATACACACACAGGCTTTGGCACTTGGCCAAATATTCCTATTTATCCAGGATTTGTGCTCCCATACCAGGATGCCCTTATCCAAAGTAAGGACTAGAGACAATGCCTTGAATACTGGTCCCTTCAAAAAATTCCAGAAGAGATAAATTCCTGTCCTAGGGTGACTCAATTCCCTTACTAGGCTGTAGTTGTCCAGCTTCCATGTTTTTCCCTGTGCCAGTTACTGGCTCCAAAAGCACGGGTTATTTTCTTCTATCACTCACAAACACTAACCTCTCCTGCCCTGTTGTAGCTAGGGAATGCATTTACCTGATAATCCTGAGATACTTGGCAAGGAAAGCTGGAGAGCTGTGTAAAGGTGGGGTTAATTAGATGGAAATTTATTTACTGTGGGGAAAAAAAAAACCCTGTAGATGTTTTTTTCATCAGACACATCCTGTGAACATCAAATACGAGTGCCATTGCCAAATGCTCCCTTTGGCATCCCAACACGATGCACCTTCCCATTCCCTGCTTTGTCTTGCACAGATTGCTGTATCCTGGAATGCAGTACTGTGCTTATTAATGGCTGAAATTATCCACTGGCTGGTTAAAAAAATGCTAATTCTGGCTACTGAGTGAGATAACCAGTAATTTTGTAAAGTACATTTAGTCAAATAAGATTTTTTGGCAGCCAAATGTTGTTGTAGCAGAATGTGCTTCCCTGATTGACATATGCTAACAATACTGCCTCCATAGTCAGGGGGAGGATAATTTACTTTCCATTTCCATTGGAAATGAGGTGAACCAGAATGTGGTAGATTGTTAAAATGTAGCTCTTTGGTTTAATAGATTTGCTCAAAACAACAAATCAAACAATGTGCTGTATCCTCAGTCCTCTCCCTCCTCACTTCCAGGAAAACACAAGGACACATCCCCTCCTGAGTCAGTTTTCAGCTCCTTTGGAGTTTCTCACCCATTTCCTCAGGTATGTCCCAGGGAGTCATTGCACTGAGAATCCTCCCCAGCAGAAAACAGGAAGGCTGCAGCCACCTCACAGCATTCCCTAGGTGTGCACAGGGAAACGAGCTATGACAGAAGCTTAGTGGGTGCAGATGAAGTTTTACCAGCTCATCATCATCCACACTTCTTTCCATTTTAACTGTCCTTCCCACATCCCTGAAAAGAAAGGGAGAAAAATGGCCCTGGGCATCCCAGCTCACTGCTGGAAGGGAGCCTGTCCCTGGAGAGTCTGTACTGACAGAGACCAAGGATCTGGCTCTGCTGTCACCTCATTTATCAGGCTACAAGGGAGCATCTCTGATCTTTGGCACAAATCCCTGTCATAACCCAGGGTTAAAATTATCCCTTAATCTCAGCTACCCTCCATGGCCACTCCAGGGGCCTTGCTCCTGCTGGCAGAGCATCCCAGCTGCTGCTCCATGGGATGCACCACACTTTACTGCTGCTGTGACCAGCATTTCATGCTCCATTGGCTTTGGGGGATTTTATTTACTTATCTGGGAAAAAGGCAGAAGGAAAAACATAGGAGCCGTGTTCAAAAATCTTTTATCTTCTTAGTATTGGAACATATTCTATGTTCTCATCAAACTCTTTCAATTAAAATGTTGTCAGTAGTTCTGATTCTTGGCTGTATTTATCAAAAATACTTACAGTGTTGAGTTTGCCACTGTATCTCCAGAAGAGCCTTTAGCCTAATGCTTTTGCTTTTAACCACTTAAGTTCTCCAAGACCTCTCTCATTTTTTCTATGCCTCTCCAAAATCGTGTGCTGATAGACCATGTGTGCAGTCAGCTGCAGTGGCTCAGGTGATGGAGTTTTGCTGGGAGCAAAGGTGACCCATAAACAAGTGTAATACTCATTAATTTTACCCTCCTTGCCTTCAGATATATCTAACAAAAAAAGTCTTGGCTTGTAGTAGGGATCCAAACCCCATCTTTTTCCAAAGTGACCTTTGAGTCCGTGTTCCTCCAACAGTCACCTTGGGCCACAAAAGAATAAATCTTTGCAAACCCTCTGATTTGCAGGACTTCGTTGAAGCCCTCTGGGGAGTTCCTGTGTGGAGTTCCGTGCTCATCTTCTCCATCACAGCTGCGAGGGAGCTGATGGCTGCTTTTAGTAGTAACCCAGGGAAACCACGCAGCCAAATAATTCAAGGGACGATTGGCAAGAGTGAATCTCATCAGCAGGAAGCTCAGCAGAGCTAGGGGAGCAGATTTCTATGCAAAAGATTTAGGAAGAGTCACAAACCTGAGAACTGGGTTCTGCCTTTGTGTCCCTTGGTTTTGCTGTCCCTTCCCCTGTGTCTCTCCCACACTCTTGTTTGGAAGGAAGAAGCAAACTCATTACAAGGTTGGATTCTCTGTCTCACACAAAATCTGATTTTTGTTGAGCTAATTATGAGGCTGATAGCTGCATCATTTTCCCTTCTAGAAGTTTGATTTAATTCCCACAAATTCCTGTTTATCTTCTCATGAGCTTATGAGACCCCCATCCTCAGCTATGCTCCATCTCCTGTGTCCTGCAAAACCCTGAATAATTGTAATGATTCCTATTTCACATTAAATTCCCCTTTGGCAGTAGACAGCCAAGAGAAAGGTGGGATAAACATCATCATTAGAGAGCCAGGAAGGCTCAGTGCTGGGGCAGGGCAGGACCCCAAGGTCTGCTGGCCTTGATGGAGCTGGGAAGGTCATTGTCACCACCCTGGGGACAATGAAGGTGGTGTAGCTCTGAGGGTGGGGTGAGTCACAGAGGTGTCTCTGTCACATCCTGGCATCCATCAAATGATCAGATACCTCAGACATGCCTGTGGGGGTTCAGGGTCTCAGCAGAGGTCTCAGCTGGGAGCTCACCCTCAGGTGACATCGGTGTTGTCATTGTCCTGCTCAGCACAGCCAGAGAAGAGTGATTTGGGTCTCTGGCTGTCACTGCTCAGGGCATGCTGGAAGGGAAGGTTGTTGCTTTGCATGAGACAAAACATGATTTGGTCCTGAGGACTAATCCCATCCCACAGATGCTGCCAGCCTGGTGCTTTAGCAGCTTTTAGGATTGCTGGATTGCAATTCTAGCAGTGACAGCAGCATGGAACTGGGTTAGTGGTTCATTCTGTCCTGCCACTGGCAAACACTGCAATATTGGATTTTTTTTTTTTTTTTTTTTCTTCTTCTTTTTTTTTTTTTTTAATGAGGGTTTAGCACAGTCACAGGGTTTGTGGTGTTGTGTTTTTAGCCTAGAGAGCAGCCAGGGCTAAGCCTTTCCATGCACAGTTTTGGGCTCCTGCACTGAGCTCATTCTGCCCATTTTGGGACTCTGGTGGGCTCACTTTGGTGCAAACACATCAGTTTTGAAGGAGAGGAGAATCAGGCTGAGCCATGCTTGGTGAGAGCAGAGATGAGGCCAGACCCTCTGTGTGTGTTCACCCAAACAACCCTGAACACAGGATTAGTGTAGATCCAGCATCACACAGACTGTGCTTTCCATGGTAAGCCAACATAAATCTGAGACTTTCAGGTCAAGAATAAGCTTGCACACTCTCTAAACCCTCCTTCCTGGGGCCAGAGTAGTCTGTAAAGATCTATGAAGCTCCAAAGGCTCCCATGGGTGTTCACTGACAGCTGTAGCCACTTCAGTCCACTGATGTTAGGAGAAAAAATTGCAAAAAATCCCATTAAACACCTCTACAATTCTTCTTGCCCCTGAACTTTCCATATGTAGTCCTGGAATCCCAGACCAGCTCCTGTTGAGCAAGTGGGAAATTTTCCAGTGACTTTGAGGAGTTGTTGGAGGCACCAGCTCCAGCAGTGTGCAAACTCACCCGAAAATGAAGTGTTGCTGCACTGATGTGCACAGTGGGCTGAGCTCCCAGCAAGCAGCTCCACAGAAAAACAGGGAATATAAAGGGTTTGTTTAGGAAAATTGGCTTTTCTAGCCCTTAGGTACTTCAGGACTTTCTGTTTGCAAATAATTCATAATTCTTTCAGCAAATAAAAGCATTCTGCTACGGGGGAAAACATTGTTTTTTAAATTTATTTATTTATTTATTTATTTATTTATTTATTTATTACTGTATGAGAGTTTTGCTACAAATCAAGGCAGGGAAAAAAAATCTGTTAAAATAGTCTTTGATAGAAAGTATGCAATATTCCCACTTTTACCATAACAATTCCTAAAAGGGAAAGTCAATGTTATTCTAGTCAATTTCTTAAGCTCTTTAAAAGACTTCACAATGCAATTATGGAATGAATCAAGGCTTTTAAGAAAGCTTGGAAAAGACTTTTAGAGTTCTGAAAAATTATATCAAGTGAGTCTAATTTACAGCTAGGGCAAAATTTTAGAATGAAAACCAATAAATCCTGAATCTCAGGTGGCAGAGTGAAACATTTCCAGAGTTAAGTGCTGCATTTTGCTGATGTGCAGTCATTGTTCAGCAGTGGGGAAGAAGAAAGGCATTCTGCAGCTAAAGCCACAGAAATTGGAGTGAGGAGCTACAGGGTTCATTTTTTAGTCTGACCTGGTAAATCTGAGCAATCATTTCACCCCTTTGTGCACCAGCTCAGCCCGGCTGCATTGCAAAGGTTAAATAGTTGGTCTTTACTGCTTAATGATCTGTCTTAGCCTGTGGAGGCAACTCCAAAAGATAACTCTTTATGTACAGGAGTCTGTGAGATCTTTTAGAAGCACAGAAAACTGCTTTATACTCAACAAAAGAGGCCATTAGCAGCTTGTAGTTGTGGGGTATATCTAGGAATTCACTCAGCCCGAAGAGGAGCTCTGTTATTATTTTCAGCATAAACGCGAGAGGATGTTCTCACCATGTGGGCGAGAGACAAAACCCAGCTGGTGCTTTTGGTTAACACATTGGTCTCCAGAGCACAAAGTTGTTCTGAGACGTGATCCATCCGAGGAAAACCTGGGCAGCAGCAACAGCACCTGTCTTCACCAAGAGAGGACTTTCTTCCTCAGATTTGTGGACAAAGAAAGTGAAGTGCTTCTGAGGAACCTCTGCTCCCCCGTGCTCAAGTGATGCTCATTTCTTTTACAGATGCCCTGCAGCATCCTGGGGGTGTGGATGGGTGATTCCCATTCACCTCCAGCCCCCCCAGAGCACTGAGCACACAGCTCTGTACCAGACACAGGGTGTACAGAGACCCTTGCCCACTGTGGTGATGGTCCAGCAGGGGTGTGTGGGTGCAGAGGGGGCATCTCCATCCCAGCAGATGGAGCACCTGTCTCTAGAGGAGGTTTTGCAATCTGCAGAGGGACCTGGCACTGGCTTGGAGTGCAGGGTTGGATGTGTCCTACATCACTGAGGTGAAAGATAAGTCACTGTCTGGAGAAGTCAACTTGTCTTGGAGCTCTCCCACTGAGCAAATTCCCTCTGGAGTTTCGTGGTTTCATCTTTTTGTCATTTTACCACTTCTAATAAAATTGCTTTCACAGCGATTTGCAGCATGGTTTAATTCTTGTCAATATTTTGAAACTGTACTAACTTGAAGGGGTTTTGATTTGTTCCATGCTCTCCTGAGTGATGTGCTGTCTCCTCCTGTGCCATCCAGCAGAGAGGATGAGCTCTGGGGCTTAGCAGAGCAGCTTCCCATCCCTTGAGATGTACAGGCAAACCCTACATATGTCTCTGTTTCCCTGGGCTGCCCTTTGCCAAGCTCAGTTCCACTGAGACTTCTAAACAGCCTAAAAGCTTTCCTGCATTTGACATGAACTGTAACTTCTACTTTATTCAATCACTGCTTAATTTGATCCTCCATTTAATTTCATCAAAACTGTAATAATCAAATAATTTGTACTAAAAACATTATGATTTCCACTTGTTTATTCTGATCAATAGGCCTTTAAGGCACAAGGTTTATTTAACTTAGTTATGAGGTAACAAAATGCTGTCATTAAATCTACAAGGAAAGGACAGAAGACAAAAAAAGATCATGAAAAAGATCCCAAGGAGTGCTCATAATGCAGGAAAAAGACAATAACACACTGTTATTTAGAAGTCACGCTATGCATGATGAAAGCCAAGCAGCATCCTGCTGGTTGTGAGATGAAAAGATCAATGGCATGTTTCAGTCGAGGCATTTCTGGCAATGAACTGCACTGAAAAGGGGAAAAGAATGTAATTAGATATAAATGATTTTGCCTTTTTTGGGTGCTGACCGACATGAATGAACCTGCGTCAGCAGTGTTTGAGTTCTGCCTCTGCACAATAAACCTTCAAAACCAGCTGAGTAAGAGGAGGGAAAGATTTCCACTGCAGGCTGTTCCTCTGCTGCTTTGAGTAATAAAACCCAACCTCCTGCTCTGCTGATCCTATCCCTGACTGGGCCCCATCTCTCCCCTGCAGGTCAACACCTTCATCTCCTTCGTGTTCCCCATGGTCGTCATTTCCGTGCTCAACACCATCATCGCCAACCAGCTGCTGGTGATGTTCAGGCAGGCGGCCCAGGAGAACCAGGTGTGCACCATCGGTGGGCAGCAGACCATGCTCAGCATGTCCATGGAGCCCAGCAGAGTGCAAGCCCTGAAACACGGCGTGAGGGTCCTGCGTGAGTATCGCCTTCCCTCGTGTGGCTGGAGGTGTCTAAATGAATGTGACTCCAAGAGTAATGGGCAGAAATTGGAAAACGCTTTCACCCAAAACACCCCCTGCTTTTGTCTTTGCTTGCTGGTTTGCAAAGCTAATGAACAGACCTGCTCACTCTGGAAAAACAAACCCAACCCAGCATTTTAATGATTTAGTCGACAGCAGTTTAAGACTTGCTCGTATTGTTTCATTACTTCCCTTTTTCTGCGGAGCTCTGGTTCAGACAGAGCTTAAATAAAAGAGCCTGCACTCAGGAATTGAGCTGTACTGAAGAACAGTGGATGTCTTGATTAAACAAGCTGAGGAAAAGACCTCAAGGAATCTGGTTGATTAGCTTTACAGAGGATAAAGCAAAAGCAGTTCAAAAATAGTACCCAAATTAACTAACAAAGTGTGCGCCCATAGTGGTTTGAAACATTAGGTGGGGCGAATTTTTTAGCAGAATGTTTTCTGATGTTCTGGTGTTTTTAGAAGGGCTTGGGTTGACAGGGACCTTAAAGTTCACCTGGTCCCAAACCCTTGCCATGGGTAGGGACTCATTCCACTAGGCCAGGTTGCTCCAAGCCCCGTCCAGCCTGGTCTCAGACCCTTCCAGGGATGGGACAATCTTGGTATTTGAAGTGCTTTGGCCCAGACCCTCTTTCCAACTAGAAAAATCCCAAGAGCAGGCACCAGGTGCCTCCATGATGTGTTTCCAGCTGTTTTTCACAAGGAATGCATCCCATGCAGCACTCCTTTCCATGCCATAGGTGAGCCACTGAGTGCATCCCAGCTTTCAACAGGGAAATGCCTGCTGAGAAAAAGGAAACAAAAACACAGGGGACATTAAATTCCCCACAATTATCTTGTTGGACCATGTTTGTTTATGTCTCTGACCCCAATGAACAGCACTTCATCCACGGGTGGCTGAGGAGGGAGCCTCGATTCCCCATGGAGCCTACAGGGACTCTGCTCCTTGCTATCCTTTTCTGGTTTTTAGCACTTCTGCCTGCTGCCATGAAGTGAGAAGCTGCCTTTTCTCACTCGTGCTACACCACCTCACACCTCTCTGTCTCCTTTTAGTATTGTATCCTCTTTAATCATCAAGAAGAGCGAGAGCTCTTCATGAATAATAGCAGAGAAACCTAAATTTACACCTGGAATTCCTCAGCACTGGAGGAAGTGCACTGCTCACCCACAGGTCCACATCTCTGAGGCACTGAAAAACAACCCTTCACTTTCTGAGCAATAAGCATAATTTTCTTTTTCATCTTTTTCTGCTTCCTCTTTTTCTTCTCCAGGCAAATTTTTGTGTTTGCTGTGTACTGCAAAAACTGAGAATATTTAGCAAAAGTGAGGGTTTCAGTCTTGAGCCTGAAATGGTTCAAAAGTGGGTCAGATGTGGCACCGTAGGGTCCCCCATGCAGTGATGCCCAGGTATTCAGGCATCTCCTCAGGCAGCAGGACTGAGCTCCCCTCCCTGCTGGGAAGGCAATGAGAGGGCAGCTGTTTGTTCATTTATGTGCTGAGGAAGATCCAGCAAATACAAAAAATCCACCCTCACTTTCATCTGTGATTCACTCCACCATGCAGAAATGCTCTTTTTATCTAGCAAATGGGAGTGAAATCCTGCTGCATTTCAGTTTTTCAGATTCACTTGATGGGTGGAGGTGCTTGATTCACACTCACATTTGTCGCCTGTTCCTCATGAGTTATATTTTAATAACCCAGGTCTCTACTGTCTGAAAAGTAGCAAAAAACACACAAGGATGCACTTGATTTATCCTGGCGTCCATGACAGCCAAAATCATGAACAGAATCTGAGCTCATTTATGGAAGAGGGGGGGAAAAGAAAAATGACACTTGTCCCCCCTTATAAAACTGTTGTCAGAGTGTCAGAGCCTCATGGGGATAAAATATTTTCTGATTCCAAAAGTGAACTTTCGTCTAAAGTACAGAGGAGGCTGATTTGGGTTTAAAGGTGAAATGTTTCAGAATTTGTAAAAGCAGTACAAAAAACTCTCCTTGCTGCAAACGTACTAAGTATTTGTTTACATTGTAATAAGAGCTAAAAGTGGCCAGGCTAACAGCCTCATTCAAAATATCCACAATAGTGTTTTCTTCCTTTTTGGTAGCATTTGTGTATTTTCTTGGCTCTGTCTGACTTTGGTCATGTACCAAATAATGAGGGTGATCAGGATCAAGGAATGTGTCAGGCCTGTTGCCTGGGAGCCACCTCATTAAGTCAGTAAAGCATGAGATTGTTGATTGTAATTCCCTCTCTGCTGTCAGAGTTCACCAGGTGTGAGGATTCAAACTCAGAGGGCTCCAAGCAATTGCAGCTTCCTAGATTTTTTTCTAAGGATAACAGGGCAAGCAGTTCTGTTCGTAAGAATAACTTCCAGCAAGAGATTTCATACCCTCCATCATCCTTCCAATTCCTTCCATTAAACCACCTCCAATTTGTGTTGCTGTTCCTTGGCTATGTTGGAGTCCTGGAATGCTGAGTGTCCCAAAGCTGTGTGATGCTTCACAGAAGTGTAAATATTTTCTGATTGCACAGCCTGATATGCCAAGTACTTGATAAAATTCTAACTAATCCTCAAATACTCACATGCTCATGAACACACACACACACACACACACCAGAACAATTATAGAATCATGAAATCGTGGGTTGGAAGGGACCTTAAAGCTCATCCTGTTCCACCACCTGCCATGGGCAGGGACACCTTCCACTATCCCAGGTTGCTCCAAACCCCATCCAACCTGGCCTTGGACACTTCCAAGGGATGGGGCAGCCACAGCTTCTCTGGCCACCCTTTGCCAGGGTCTCAGCACCCTCACAGGGATGAATTTCTTCTTAATATCCAATCTAACTCTTCCTTCTTTCACTTTAAAGCCATTTCCATTGTACTGTAACTCCAGGTCCTAGCCCCAAGTCCCTCTCCAGCTTTCTTGAAGCTCCTTTAGGTACTGGAAGGCTGCAACAAGTTTTTCCTGGAGCTTTCTGTTCTCGAGGCTGAGCAACCCCAATTCTCTCTGCTGCTCAAAAATCAGGGTGTATTTGAGCTTGGCTCAGGCTGAAAGCTCTATTCAGCCAAAATGTCTTCTGGAAAGGGGACAGTTTTGTGGCATGGACTGACAGCCCCACCAATACACCTGCCTGCAGCCCCTTCTCCTCCAAGCAGCCCTCAGCCCCTCCTGGCTGCCTGTCAGATCAGTTCCCACGTGGATGGAAGGAAGGCAGGAGTTATTGAATGGCACAGCTGAGCTCTGATAACGACAATGAGACAAACTGATGGACACCAAGGGGAGGCTTTGCAAGGGGAGTTAGCTAAGCCCATTAAAATGTAATCAGTTCCAGGTAGCGTTTGCTCTGTTACTGAAGATGCTTAGGAAAGGCAATTATAAAGCACTTAGAGGTTTAACCAATTAAAAGAATATCCTTCGGTCTCCCACAGCTGGCTGGGTGATGCCTCAGTAAAATGCCTTTTAGCAGATGAAGTCAAGCTGCATTTTTTTACTGGATATCTGTGAGTTTTCAAAATATGATTTTGAGATCTCTGCATTTCATCAAGTAATACAAGACAAAGGCCAAGATTTAATGATGTATCCATGTATTTCATTAATTTGTGCATTAATAATTCCCCTTCTGAACAAATACTTTGAAGAGTCCATTCATTTCTCCTCCCCAATGCTCCAAGTCTGAGTTATACATCTCAGGAGGAGACTATTGCCATGAGATTTAGCATAACCAGCCTACAGACAGGAACAGTAAATAGCTCATACTTTGCAACCACAATACACAGAAGAGCACCAGTATAAAATTCCTTAAACAGTTGTACTTCATAATTCCTGCATTCTAAGGAAAGCATATTTATTTGTTCATGAATCTTTTCTTTTCAAGAAAGGAACAAAATGCATGGCAGTTTGTATCTCTAATAAAAAGTCTGAGCAACTCCAAGTGGAGTTCAGCAAAACCCCTGCAGCATTAAGCTTGAGTGGAAGCTGATTTTAACAGCTGAAGTGTCACACTGAAATTTGGGAGGATAAATTACCTATTTAGCAGTTGTATATATTTCCCAGAGATGTTTGTAGTTGTAGGTTTACTTTGCAGCCTGCCAAGTGAGATAAAACGAGCAGCATCAGAGCGCTCTGTAAACACCCTCCAAGGAGCAAAAACCAGGAGTAGCTGCTCCTCTTGGGACAGGGAGTCTCTTCTTTCCCCTCTCCCAAGATGTGTCCCTTTGCTGACACCACACCTGGGCCTGGCAAGGCATTCCTGCAGGAATTGCAGGTTCTTGTGGCTGCATCTCTGCAGAAAACTCCGGGATTTGCCGTGCGTTGAAAGCAGATTTTCCAGGTGTTAAGCCATGACAATGTGTTTAAAAAGTTAACTGATATGATTCTAAACATGAAGTCTGGCAGGGGCTTTAGTCATTGTAGAAGCATGCAGTGAATACGTCTCCAGGGTCCCTTTGATGAGCTGAAACCATTCTGGGAGAAACAAAAGATATGTGAAACTCAAAACTGGAGGGGAAAGAAGAAAGGGCTGCAGAGGAAGCCAGTTCAAGTTACACCTGATCTCACCAGAGAAACAGATTTGAACCTCGTGAGGATAAGATGGGATCTCTTCTCTACCTTTCAAAGGAGAAATTCTCTTCCTTTCTTCTTCCTTCTCCAAACATCCAGACATCCCTAGGGGAAATGATGTGAATGAAGTTTAAATGGAATCAAGCAACCTCTTCTCTACTTTCCAAAAGAATAATTACCTCAGAATGAAACTTGGGAAGAGACCCTTGTTTGCACTGGGACAGCAGTGATGTGCTGGTTGCTAGTGCCTGTTCTTGGGCCAGCTTTAATCTGTATTTTCTGCCTTGCTCCTTATGGATGAAACTGGTGCCAGGAGATGATTTAACCACTGGTGTGAGCTGGGGCAAGAATTCACATCTATTTTCAAATCTATCATCTGAAGCCATTAAAAATCAGGACTGGAGAATATAGTCTGAGTGAAATATGTTGATTTTGAATGCCAAAAGGTTTTTCCATTCACTGTACTGTCTCACTTTCACTAATAAAGAAGAACTTAGTGCTTTTTTCAAAAATACGTTTAAGAGAATTAGGGGATTGTATCCAGCAAATGCTGTGTGTTGTCAGTGATGTCTAAAGGAGCTGAGGACTTCCCAAGTTCATTGTTACTCCCAGTTTCTTCTTTGCTCTCCTGAGTGATCTTGATTCATGCTGGAGGTCCCCAGTCCCTACTGATTGTTATAGACTTTTATGGAAATCCTTTATTCCCCAGCCTTATGACCCAAATACCAGCATAAGTAGTTTTAATTTTACTGGGCTCATACCTACCCTGGCAGCTCTTGCAATCCCTACTTTGGGGCCTGCTGATATAAATATTGCCAACAGCCTGTCAGGTAGAACATCATGTTAATATAAACAGCACCTCGAGGTTTAACGAGGCAATTCCAGCTGTGCCTGCACTTGGCCCAGCTTTCACCACCTTCCATATCAAACAGCATTTTGTGAGAGGTTCTCTTGTAATGGCATCAATTAAATAAGTATATAAAACCCAGGAGCTTGGGATATACAAGGATTATTTCTCCAAAAACCAGCATTACCCTGACACGAGCCCGATAATCTTTTGTACAGCTCATTAGTACCAGCTGGTGTGTGTGCAGCCCTTGGGCAGCGGTGGGGATGAGTCTGGAACACAGAAAAGGCTGCGAGCTGTTGTTCAGGGGGGTCAATACCTCCCCAAACAGCTCCTGCCTTTGCTCAGGAATTCCACCGTGCTGTTTCACATCTGTATGTGGCTCAGCTCCCCTTCAAATGCAGAGGAAAAAGAAATAAATTGGCTGAAATATTCCCAGACAAAACTATCAAGGGAAGATGGATCTGAGCCTCTCTGGCAGCTTTAGCAGCAGCAGGGGTGGTTGTCAGAAGGAGCAGCATCCCTTTTCTGTCTGTCCTGGAGAGGAAGGAGGACAGGACAGAGGGGTACCCTCACCGAGGGCTCAGGGCTGTGACTCAGCACACCCAGAGGGGCTGCAGGAGGTGCAGGGAGCTGCAGAGCACCAGCCCAGCCGAGCGCTTTGTGCTGCAGCATCTCCGGGCTCTGTGTGAGTCAGCGGCTCCTCACCCACCCCTGTCCCGGGGTTCTGAGTCACTGCCAGCCTCACATGGCCCCACAGAGGGATGGGGGCTGCAAACCCCCCCTGAGCATTGCTCCTGAGCTCAGTGAAAGCAGCCAGACCATGGTGAAACCATTCTCACTGATGGTGCCTTGGCCCGGGCACATGCTGACCCAGAGCTGGTCCTGCAGCAGGGCAGCTTCCCAGCCCCAGCCCGGGCTACACACAAGGCAAACCAAAATACCCGGTGTCATCTAATAGAATGTCACTTCCAGGATTGCTCCCACATCCAGTTTAGTCTGAGAATGGAGACTGGCACTGTTTAAATCTCCGTCGCAATGAAAAAGATGTCAGTCAGAATTGATGTTACTCTCTGCAGGATTTCCTGAAGGAAAAACAAACCAGGGCTCGTCCTCTGCCACTCCTCCATCCTCTCCCCTTCTTCTTTGGCATGTAGTTCAAACAGGCAGAGAAAAGAGCCATTATAGGACAAAATAGAAAGACATAGGATGCAACAATTCAGGGTTTAATACACATTTAAATTGGGAGTTTGATTTAGAAGAGAAATTAGGGCATACTTTGGTGGAAGGATCATTCCCTGCCATTTCTGGCACACTGGGGTCATCTTGCTAGGGTCCCTCATCCCCTCCCCAGCCTTGAGGTTTGGCACCTCATTTGCTCGAATATGGGAAATATCAGAAGCTCATGGAGCAGCTCTGCTCCTGTTAGAACCTTATTGAATTAATTAGAAGTGAGGGATGTGTCTGGTTTATTTTTAGTTCAAAAAATAAAGGCAGGAAATATCCAACCTCACAAACACCATCCTGGACAGTCACCCCACCACAAACTGAGTCAAACCCTTCCCCTGCAAGGCTCAGCTCCAGCAGGCTGACCTGCTCCTTCTTACTCCACCAAAGGAACCCATGTGTTGAGCTTTTGATGATGAAGAACACATCCTAGGATCTCATAACAACAATAAAAAATCATTTTGGCAGATGCTTTGCCCGGGATTTGTTTTACAGCTCAACCATTTTGACAGGCAGGTGCTCAGGGAAGAACAAAACAGCAGGAAAAGGAACCAGGTATCTGGGAGGGAAGGATATTCTCATTCCGTATTAGGTGAAAGAAAACACAGTCTCGTGTTTCGTATTTCTCCCAAGGGAGAGCACCCAAGAGGGCAGGATTGCCACCCTAAATCTGCTTGATCCCTTGTATGATAAAATGAAAACATACAGATTGAGGGGGACAAATTCAGGTCAGGATCTTCTAATCTATGCAGCACAGAACTGCACTGTTTGTCATCCAGCTGGGACTTCCAAATCAGACCATAAGTGTCTCCAGTGCACTTCACATGTTTAATAGAGTTTTAATTGTAGAGTGATTGCATGTGATATTACAGAATTATCACAGATTACTTAATTGCTGATGTTAAGCAGATACTTCTCTCAATATGTGTTTTTGTTACTGTATATCCATATTATTTGGCACAGCATTGCTTGAGCAGCAGAAGCAGGGATCATTTACCAGGAGAAAACCACTTTCATTTAATATGTTGGTAAATTTAACAAGCAGATGTGTGAGATTCTTATAATTGGCTGTCGGAAGAATCCAGATCCTGCCGTTCCTAAAGAGCTGCACACAGGGGTGAGCAGCTTAGGAGTGCCAGTGTGTGGAGGTTTCTGCAAAAAATTATGATGTGCCTGAATGACCCTGTGTTTGGAGCCATTTGGGAAGCTGCTTTTGCAGCCTGAAAATCCAGCTAATCCTGTGCAGGCACTGGGAGAGCAGATGGGCTGGAGCTGTGATGTTGGCTCGCTCCCGTTGGCCCGAGGCTGATGGATGGAGGCTGGAGACTGTTGCTTCTCCTGCGACCCCTGGGAGGGATCTCCTGGAGAATCACAGGGGGCCTGCTCCATCCAGGGCAAGCCAAAGGCCCATCCGACAGAGAAATGAATTTCTGAGGTGGCCAAAAGCGGGTGCTCAGAAATGTAAAGGAGAAAGGCAGGCATCCATGGTCCCACCGAGCTTCCCAGGGGATGTCCCTACCTCTCCTGTGCCACATAACATGCAGGGGCTCTCCCATCAAAGCTCCTCAGGGGAGGATCAGACACAGGTCAAATTCATTCACTTGATGGCATTTGAAGGGCTGCAGGCTGTCTGGTGATGAAATACATCTGTGATCCCTGTAGCCAGAAAGCAGCCAAAGAAGAGTTTGAAAAAATGAATTCACTTGGACAAGAGAATAAAAACAGAGCCTCTAGCCTTCTTTCCAACACATGTCCCTTCAGTTGCTTAAATCTTTATTGGACAAATGGCTTTTGCAGCATTCCTGGAAGATGCTGTCAAGCATCATGGAATAAACCTTCTCCATTGTTAGCTGTGTGTTTAATGAGAGAGGGAGCTCATGGAGTTGGAGTAGGGTGTGAGTATGGACCTGGACACCAGGAATTATCCAAGTTCTGTTCTCTCATGCCTCTTTACTAAGCATCAGTGATGGGAAGATGCAGCCACAGCCAGACTTGTTCCTCCTGGACTTTATTATCCAAGGAAAACCCATCTTCTGCACATCTTCTCCTTGAGCTACGACATGGTCCCTGTGGGATGACAGTGTCTGGGTTTGGGACATATCCACATAAATATTTTCAATCCCAAGGCAGAAAAAACTCCAGCCTTTGGCTCCACAAACCCAGCATTGTGGCAAATGTGCCAAATCCACATTGCACTTGTGGTACCTCACTGGAGCAGAACTTCACTGCTTCCCAGCCCCTTACAGGTCACATAAAGGACAAGAGTGATGTGTCCCTTGTTGTCTGTACAGCAAATTTGGGACCAAAAATTAACGTAATTACTTTATTTAGTCTTTATTTTCTTCTTGCCTTTTATTGTGTTATGTTTTGACTGAGATTTCTTTATTTCCTGCTAGGGTTCTGCCAGAATCCTGCTGTTCCATACAGAAGTTGAAACGTGTATTACAAAAGGAAACAAATCTTTCTTTTCGTTGCCTGATAGATCTACTTCTTAATCCAGACTGACAAATGCACTCTATCAACAGCACTTTTATGCCTCAGAGTTGTTGCATTTTATTTTCCATTGTTTGACATCCCTCAGAATCTGGAAAGGAAAGAAGCAAGGGTGTCTTTCTCTGCTTACCCTTTAATTGATAATTTTTATTATGGCAAAATCCAGACCCAAACACATTGTAATCTCAGGCATAGCACAAATGTAGAGCAAAAGGATGAGCCCTGCCACTAGAAAGAGCAGTTTAATGATGCTCAGCACCGTGGGGACTGTGGCCAGTGACTCCACATAACAAATTAAAGGGATTAGAGTGGCCCTGGCTCCCTGTCTACCTGGATGAGTAACACACTCACACAGCAGCTGTCTCTGTGAATACTTGGATGTGATACCCAGTGCCACAAGGGCATGAAACATAGATGCAAACAGTTTCCTTTAAGCCAGTGTCTGAACTAGGCATCGCCAGCCTTCATTTGTACCTTCTGTTGTTCCTAATGTCCCTGCCCTGGTGCTTAGTGCTGTTCTCTATTACTTCTGGTTTTTGCTTGTTTTTACAGACATTTGCAGGCTGGTTGTCCCTCAGGGTTATTAATTCTTTGCACTACAGCAATACAAGAACAAGTAGGGCTGCAGGAAAACAGTTACAGCAATTAAACCCAAGCAGACAGGTCCCTTTTTCACCCTGATGGAGAATTGCTCCCAAAGTTAAGGGCTTTTTTTTCCTGACTTGCAGGTGCTGTGGTGATTGCCTTCGTGGTCTGCTGGCTCCCTTACCACATACGGCGTCTCATGTTCTGCTATGTCCCCTCCAGCCACTGGACAGAGTGAGTCACAGCGAGGGGGACACGGTCAGGCTGGGGATGCCAGGGCACCCACAGGTGTGGGGATGGAGGCAGGGATCTGGGAACAAAGGTCTTCTCCAACCGAGGGGTTGAAGCCTCAAACTCCTAATTGCTGTTTTGGTTTCTTTTCTCTTTTGGATGTCTCAGTGTTTGCCGGGCAAATTGTTTTACCTGAATCCCCCCCACATTGTGTAGGAAGCATTATCTTGAACCAAAACACATCATCATCATCATCGTCCCCCCCTCCTCCTCTTCACCCCTGCTGGCAGCAGTGATGGCAGCTCCTGCTGAAATGACATTTGGACAGGGGGGCTGGCACATCCAGAGTGGATTTCAGTCTCTGTGCAGAGATATTGATCCCCAGCCCTAAGATGCAGCAGCTCCTGTCAGCACACAATTTAGCTCCATGAGGCCACATTTCCTCTCTGACAGGGGAGAAGACACAGATGGGGGAATAACTGTGCTACCTACTGAGTCTGGGCCAGGTTATTTACTGGGTTTTTCAGGGAGTGGATCAAAATAAAATACCAGCATTTTCCGCTGATTAGGAAGTGCCCAGATTGTCAGAGAATTCCAGGATAATTGCACAAATACACGTACACTGCTCACAGATGTGCAAAGGCACCCCAGGAGCTCCCTACTCCTTTCTGAGGCATCAGGCCAGGTTCTTCAGCAAAGCAGCCACCAAACTAATTATTATTTTTAAATATGTCATTAAAAGCTAATGCTGTCTGGGGACACACACTGGGGAAGCCTGGGACGCCAAGGGACACACTCTCGTGTCTCTTCCCATGATGTTACACCCCTGTTCTCCCTGAGACTGAGGCTGTTTCTTTCAAGGGAAAGAAAAAAAAATTACAATACAAAAAAGCAGAACAACAATAAAAACTAAAATTCCATCAACTCCAAACACAAAATATAATAAATTAGGATATAGAAGTCTACTGAATGGGACTGTGGATTCAGCCAGAGTAAAATCCAAAATCTATCTTCAGTCATGAAAACAGGGCTTTAGGCACACACTGGGACAAACTCCTGTTTCTCCTTTGCTTTCCTATATTAAAAGCACTTAAGGCACTATTCAATTATGTAATGACTGCATTTGCTTTGAGCAAGAGGGGTAGAGAAGTCTGTCTGTAGTTAGTGGGAATTTATGCATTGTGGCTGCGTTCACATAATATTTTTTTCTTCTTTTTAAAACCATGAGTGATTTTAGGAAAACACTGAATTTACAGAGTGATAGTGAACTATCAGTCTGGTGGCTAATCAAGAGTTTGCAGCAGCTTGGCATGTTCATCTATAAACGCATGTGCCTTGCCCCTGAAAAAATATTTCCAATATTAATTCTTCACAACTACACAGAGAAACTCTGCTTGTAAGAGCTGGATGGGTCAAGCAGTCCTTGGCAGTGCTGAGGGGGTGTGGAGGGATGGGCAGTGCAGTCCAGCACTCCTCTATTTATCTTTTGTTAGGCACTGCTCAGACTAGAAAAAAGGTCTGCAATTTTCACCAAGATAAATGATTCTGAGGAACATCTTCCTGAAAATGAGACCCGTGGTGTTTATAAATGCTTTACCAGCTCAGGGCTGTTGTTCTCAGTTGGCCCAAGGAGAGATACATCCAAAAGTATAAAAGATAATAAAACATTTTCAACCACTTCTAGTTGAAAACATTAAATTGTAGTGGTCAGGATGTGTTTCAGAAGCGTGCTATCATCAGCTTACCCCAGAACAGGAAATGCTGTCCCACATCATGGACAAATCCCAACCCAGGGACCCATTGAATGAGCTGATGCTGCTCTCACTGCCAGAGGGAGGAGAGAGCTGCATCTGCTACTGGAGTTTGGCTCTTCTGCTACCTCTGTAGATCAGAACTGCAGCCAAAAAGTCAAGCTAATGTGTACGTATGACACAGAAGCAAATTTCCATCTGGCTTCTCAGTTTCCAGAATGCCTATTTCCAAAATAAAAATGAATGCAGGAGGTAAACATCATGTCTGACCCCAGGGCTTAAATAAGTCTCTAACTGCTGGTGAAAGGGGCAATATCTTCACAGAGGCATCTGATTCATGTTTGACCCGTTGCAGTTGAAGATTCAGATGGGTTGTGGTGGCTCAGGCACCACATTTGCAGCCTGGAAAGGTTAGCAGGAAAGCAGCTCATGTTGTTCTCACCCTTGCGACTTTGAGTTCCTTACACTCAGATTTTTTGTCTTTCATCTGTTCTTCCAGTTTCCTTTACAACTTCTACCACTACTTCTACATGCTGACAAATGTCCTCTTCTACGTCAGCTCAGCAATCAACCCCATCCTCTACAACCTGGTGTCAGCAAACTTCCGCCAGATCTTCCTCTCCACACTCACCATCCTGTGCCTGCCATGGAGGAAGAAGAAGAAACGACTGGCCTTCACCAGGAAATCCAACAGCATCTCCAGCAACCACACATTTTCCAGCCAGGTCACAAGGGAAACTACGTACTGATTCCAAAGGATGAGGATGAGGAACGCAATTCATCGTGGAGTCAAACCTTGAGAGAGGCCTCTGTGACTTTCATGCATGGTCTCCAAATTCACGTAACACAGATGTGTTTAGCAAAGTCATTTTTGTTGGAAAAAATAGGCTTTGTTCTGCCAGTAACTTTGAGGTTATTTTCGAGCATTGGCCTTGCCTCTTGTGAGTAATGTCTACATGTATTGTAACTTCAGTCTGGTGTAAATCCAGATGTGGTGTTAACTGGGAAGCCAAAATGTGTTCAACTTAGGCAAAACTGTTCTGCATTTCATCCTTTTCTCAGTGCAGAGACGCCGTGTTCACATCCAAGGGTTTGAGATCACGTCTCCTGGAGGCACCAAGCAGAGAGTTTGATGAGGTGAAAGAAGCTTTGAACAGAAAGGGATGTTCTTGGAGAATGGATATGCTCATTCGTGGGATATTCAGTGAATGAGGAGTGAAAACTCAGGGAGCCAGGTGGTTATTTTAGAAATATATCTCCATTTGTGAGTAATGTGACCGAGGTGCTCAAGAGAGCCGCTCTGGCTCCTTGAAATTAAATAAGAACAGATGATGCCTTACCTAGGCTGGGGTGGCTGTGGCCTGGGCAGTGGGGTCACCTTTGGCTTTAGGGCATCCACAGTGCCTGGCTTTGGTACCACTGCACTGATTACAGCAGAGTCTCTGGCAAAGTCAAGAATGCAGAGGCTGTGCCCAGATGGAGTGCTGAAAATGAACAGAAATGGAAAATCTTCCTTTTGCCATACAGCCAAATCCTATTTTGTAACAGGGAGAACAGTTTGCTGGCCTGCATTAAGAGGTGAAAAAACTCTGAGCTCACGAGGGCTCCAGGCTGCTGAGATAAGAGCAATCTGCCCCAATTCTGTAGGATCTTCAGATTTTTCCCATTCTTATTGCAGTTTTACTTGTTTCCTTGTCATTTCCACAAGGCTGACATCTCAGTATATAGCAGTTGTAGGCAGCAGGTCCTCTTGTTTTACCTTCTCATTTATTACTTTTTGCTACCAGAATTGTTGGTACACTTATCTGCACCCCTGATATTCAGGTAGTTCAAATGCAGAGCATAAGAAAGTCTAAACTGGGGAGCCTTCACTTTAAACCCACTTTTAACAAGCCAGTGGAACAGAAACAAGACCCGAAAATTCCCTTTGGAATTTCCCAGCTGGTAAGGAGAGGTAGCATGAGCTTTTCCCTCATATGGTTCCACCTCTAACAGCCCCTCATATGATACAACAAATTGCTCCAGGGTCTTTAGTACTGAAATAACAGGGCTCTGGGACAAGTTAAAGGGCTTTTTCCCCAGATGATGACCTGCAAGAACCTGGAACTTTTCTTGCAGCCTGTCAATCATCCTGTGCAGCCTTTGCTGGTGGTGACCTGGTGTCCCCTTTCACACCACAAATCATCAGGAGAGCAGGACTTGCCTCTGAAAGGTGACAAAGTAGAAGAGTTGGCTCAGTTTGGCTTTCTGGGCTTTACCCATCCCATGTCACCCTTCAGCTAATGAGCACCTGTGGTCCCTAACTGAAGCCACAGTGCTGGAGGTGTGGGCTGGCCCAAGTGAGGGTGACACAGTGATGCAGACCAGCTGCTGAACCACTGGTGACATCTCCTACTACAGATGTTGTATTGTAGAATCACAGAACAGGACAAGTTGGACAGGACTCACAAGAATCATCAAGTCCAACTCCCTGGACTTGTGATTTAGGTCCTTTTGGGCTCAGCACATACAGGAAACACCCATTTGGGGGCACTTGCTGTGAGCTGTTGGTGATGAGTGACTAATTTTGGGGCATTTATAACCCAGCTGGCCACCATGGCAGCCCATCAACCACAGCCTCAACAACACTTGCCAGGGATGAGAGGTGATTTTAATGCCTAGTACAGAACCCCTGCAAAAGAAAGGGCTCAAAATAAAAGTCAGTGAGGCTTTAGTTTCTTCTGATTCAGCCAAACTGCAAGCTCTGTTCTGTCATGCCTTCTTGTGATTTCTTGCCCGGGTTGTACCGAGCAGAGGGCAGAGATTATATTTGACCAAGCACTTTTGTTGCTCATGAACTGTTGATTCCTCTTTGACAAAGAAAACAGGTAGTGGCACACAAATAAATAAATTGAAACAAGGAGGCAAAAGGAAGACTGATCTCTTCAGAAGGAAATCTGAACAGTGAGAAACCAGCAAGCATTTTCTGTGTATGGTGTGTATGAAATGGCTTGGGCAGGTTGGAAGAAGACAACCTGCTCATCCTGCCTAGTGGGAAAATCCAGGTACCATGAACAGGAGAGGGGAAAGATCTGCCTTGAGAGGAAGAGGAGTCTTGATGTCACACATTTAACATTGGCCTTCCAGGCAAGACACTTCAAATGTTTCTGGATGACCCAAATTATTTTACTTCACCTCTAAATACAGTCAGCAGCTGGGAGGAGCTTTCTGAAACCTCCCAGGGAAGCTGTAACTGCATTGCTTTGACTTTCATTATGATTTAACACCCTGCATGCCTCATTTGTTTTTGAAATATTAAACATTACTACTACACTTGTTCAACACCAACCTGTGGAAATATGCTTGATTATCTTAGAAAACACTGTACAAAAATTGTTGTTTCACATAAATGCTTGGTTTAGACTTTCACTACTGAGATACACTGGCAGGTTACAGAATATTTGATCATAGCTCAGAGAAACTGGCAGGTTTATTTTTGGTTTCACACATGAGGAGGAAAAAGCTGGAATAAAAGTGAATTTATCATAAACTCTTTCCACAGTGTTTGTTGGGCCACCCGAGTGCTGAAGATCTGGGGGAATTTGGGGGATTTATCCAAGTGGTTTGCTGACTTCTACAGCTCTGTTCTTGCAGTTTAACAGGAAAGCAGACCTGGGTCTATGGCCTTAATCTGAGATTGCAGCTCAAAGCTACCTCTTCCACTGGCCAAATCTGACAACCTCCAGCTGAGCAGTGTAAGTTACAGCTGGTTTCATCCTCTCTTCCCTCCTCACCTAATTTTGCTATATTCAGCATAGAGATGTGGTTCCCTTGAGCTTGAAGAAGTGAGGATAACTGACTGCAAACCCCCATGGTTTCCAGAGAATCACTGGACAGTTTGGGTTGGAAGGGACCTTAAGGACCATCCAGTTCCAAACCCCTACCAGGGGCAGGGACACCTTTCCCTAAACCAGGTTGCTCCAAGGCCCTTCCAACCTGGCCTTTAAAGGAAAGCTGACACAATAGAGAAGAAAAAGGTACAAACTGCCCCATATTTACCAGAGAAGTGGCTCTATACATGCCTTTTAACAATGATTGAACTGCTAATCCAACAAGGTTTTAAAATTTAATCTGGTGTGAATTTTGCCATTAGACAGATCACAAACTCCCATCTGTTGTGTCCTTGTCTTGGCTGTACTCTTCACAGAAGCAGAGGTGAGTGCTGGGGTCTCTGCTCAACTATGCAAATTCCCTGTGTTTGGAACTGTTTGTTTTGACTAAAAAAAGAATAAAATCTGTGGAACCCACAGATGTGAAGTGCTGCCAGATGGATTCTGAGAAATTCCATTCTGAAGAGTGTCTATCAAGTGACCTCTACAAACATTATTTTGAGGTTTTGTTTCTCTTCACAGTGCCCTTGCTAGAGCCATGCATTTGGCGGAGTGTGAAATCAGGTTTATAAAGTCATTTTGCTATTCAGAAATTTCCCCCAGACAGGATTGTCCCACCACAGGCCCAGTCCATCAGTGTTGGAATGCTCTGCTGAGCTTGTCTTTTTTGGCAAGGTGCATGAGACCTCACTTCAGCGAGCTTTTCAGGAGAAAACTCGAAGGAAAATCAGCAAGGAGGGTTAGCAGGGCACGACAAGAGCAGGACCTTTGCATTTCTAGCATCCAGCCTTCAGTGAAACAACCCCTGAGTGTGCTCCTGCTGCAGACAGCTCGTGCTGCAGGTCTGAACCCATCACCTGTGCAGCTGCATGGCTGCTGCCCGTGGGCAGGGACAGCAAACATCCCCAGGGTGTGGGAGCACCCGTGCAGCGCTGTGTCAGTCCGGTGTCCTCCTGGCTCTGTTGTTTGGTGACTCTTTAACCAAAGCTGTGTCTGCTAGAGCTCTGTCTGGTTCTTCACATCACAGCTCAACCACTCTTCCTGTCCTCAGTCTGGATTTGCTTAGTGCGAAAGCAGAAATTGCTGATCCAAAATTTCATGATGCTGTGTCCTGGCTTTGTGATCCAGAGTTCTTCCTCAGCTGTGCCACCTGATAGTCCTGCACATACTGTATTTATGGCAAATATTTTTTTAAAGTGCACCTTTTTTTTTTTTTAATTATTATTTTATTCTGAGAAACAAAATGTCAATGTGCTTTATTTTCTGTGGCCTGTTGCTCAATGGGGAAAAATGAATGTTTAAAGTGTGTCAGTGTCTTCTTTGTAGTATTTTCTGTAACAAAGGGAAAGAAAAGGGTGTGGAATCCTTCTTTGTGGCAATGGGAAACAGTTTTTCAGTGTAACATGCTATTATTGATACTGTATTTACTGATCAAAGTGTAATGAAATGGTTAATTCCTAATATAGTCTTTGTACTGTATGGTATTTTATTTTGTCATTTATTGATCCTAAGAAATAAATATCCAAATTTAAGGCTTGGATTGCTTTTGCTTGAAGTGGCAGGTGTGCCTTTATCACACAGCCTGGTTATCCTCACAGGCACCATGGCTGGGGTCCAGACTGGTGAAATCCCATTGCCTTGAACTGGGATTTGCAGCTCCTCTGCAGAAGGGCCCTGAGTGCTCCTGGTCCTGCACTCTGCAGCACAAACAGCATCCAAACATCAGCTGCTGCTTGTCTTCAGGTCAGAAAACAGATAGGGGGACTAGTTAGGTTTGAAGGACTCTCCCATCAGTGTTGTTTGCCCTGAAAAATCCTTCCTGAGATCTATTAAAAGCATCAGATCTGTGCTGTCCTGCTCTGCTGATGGGCAGAGCAGTTGAGAGTATCCAGCCCACCCAGGATTTGGAGCACGTGGACTGCAGGAGCCTGAAGTGTGAGAATGGAGATCTGAGCTCCCAGACTGAGCTGCACTGAGTTCTGAGATCCCAGTGGCACTGCAGGAGTCTGAGCTACTGCCTTGCCTGTCTTCCCTGCTTGCTTTTCCCTGTTGCAGGGCAAATGTTACAGACATTTTATTGTGGCCATTATTCTGCAGCAGCTTTGCCCAGAAAACTGAGCAGGTTGGGGCTTTATTGCACTGGGAGCTGTAGGGACACAGTGAAGGAGTCAGCCCTCACCCCAAAGAACGATGAAAAAGGAGGTTTATTGTGTCTTAACAGTGAGATTTCCCTTCCTATCTTCCCATCTTTAGCGCGATCCTCTTCCTCCCTGGCATTTATTTTTCTAACACAAATGTAATTTTGTGGGGACAGAATGCTTGGGTATTACCCATGATATTAAAGTGTCCTTACACTAAATGAGCAGAAATCAGTCACCTCCATCCTCCCTGCAGCTCCTGGTTAATGTTCTGTTGTGCAATAGCTGAGCTGAGCCATAAAATCTTCATAGTTTTTAACCATTCAACCCTTTTGTTTTGATTTCTGATAGAGGGAAAGGTTGCTTGGAAAGCAGCAAGAGAATAACATTTAAATATTTGGAATCATTCATGTCTGGAAAATCCATCTTCTAAAACCTAGCTTCAATGCACTGCCTCCCCAAAGGCTTTTTGGTGCTGCTTCCAGATGAGAAGAGCAGGAGACTCTTTTGTCCCTACACCATCAAGCATTAAGGATCAAAATCATTTATAATATGGATCCTGTTATTTGGTATTCTGCCCTGCTCTACTCAAAGGTGAATTTTCGGTCTGCAGCTCATGTCTTCAGCAATGGAAATCCACAGCACGTGGCAGCATCCCTGTTTCCTGGCTGCAGGAGATTTCTGTGCTGGGCACGGTGCTCCCAGCAGAGCCCCTGTGGCCCATGCAGAAATCCAACCCATGTTCAAGCTGGAATGAAAAATGTTGCTGTCTGCTTGTGACTTGTCTAGCTCAGGACTGACTCCTTAGAAAAGCTAAATCCTGGGAAGCAGAGCTTCCCAATCCTCCCAAGCCACCCTCCCACCCGGTGTCACATCACAGCCCGCAAATGTGAAGGAAAACAGAAGATGTGGAGAGTCAAATAATTCTTTTTATCCTCTAAAAAGGCACAAGGACTGTGCCTTGAGCCATGAGGGATGCTTTCAGCTTGGCCCTTATTTCTCATTTCAATTATAAAAGCAATTTCCATAGTTCACGAGGGGAAAATTTCAGGCACCTTTCAGAAAAAATGTTACGTTTTAGTAAATGGCTTCATAAAACTTAATAAACATCCATGCAGAAGTTAATTTATTTAAAATATCTTTAAATCCTGCTCTGCCTTATTGAATTTGTTTGAACTGTAGATCAGGCTGGAGTATATTCATGAGGGCATTTAAGCAATAAGGCAGTGCATCACAGTTTTTATTCCAGGCCTCCTGTGGGCTGGGAAGCACAAAGCAGAACTTGAAGTGATTTTGGGCACTCAAGTGCAAAACCCCTCCAGAAGCATAGGCACAGGCATGGCCCAAGTGCTGCAGGGTGGCCAAACCAAGCTGCTGGGGATTTTTTCTGGGAACAAAAACATGCCAGGGGAGGGCACAGCAGCCAGCCCAGCATCCGTGGGCTGCCAGCCCCGTCCTGGGCTCGCTCAGCCAAGTGCCAGAGGGAAAGAAAGGATCATAGAATCATGGAGTTGGTTGGTTTGTGTTGGAAGGAACCTAAAAGCTCATCTTACTCCAACCCCCTGCCATAGGCAGAGACACATTCCACTATCCCAGGTTGCTCCAAGCCTATCCAACCTGGCCTTGGACACTTCTAGGGATGGGGCAGCCACAGCTTCTCTGAGCACCCTGTGCCAGGGCTCAGCATCCTCAAGGAATTTCCTGCTAACATCTAATCTAAATAGAGAAGCAGCAAAGTTAGATATGTACCATATGACTGGTGATACAAACAAGCCAAGCCAGCCAGGACTTTCAAAAAAGTGGAAGAGAAAGGCTAAAAATTTGTAGTGAGTGTGTAAGTGCATGTGTGGGTGCTGCAACCTGGGATGATGTTTTGCTCAGGGCTGGAGAAAAGAAATCTCCAGAGAGACCTTAGAATCCCTTTCAGTACCTAAAGAGGCTTCAAGAGAGCTGGAGAGGGAGTTTTTCCAAGAACCTGGAATGACAGGACAAGGAGAATTTGCTTTAAGTTGAAGGAGGGTAGATGTAGATCTCACCAGCACCCCAAAATTTCACAAACATAATGGAGATGTAGCAGCCATTGTTACCAAGATTTAACAGCAGTAGCACACTTCCAACAACCAGCACACTCCATCCCTTTGTCACTGCAATGGAGCTCTTGTTTTAGGGATGAATTTCAGGCACAGGAACTTCTGGGATTCACCCAAGGGCCACAATGAAATCTTGTAGACCAGAGCCTCAAACCCCAGCGTTTCCAGCAGTCAACTCTGCTTCATCTCTACCTTCACTCAGCAGGTAGCACGTGAGCTACATTAAGCCTCCATTCCAAGACACATATTAGCAAAACATGCCAACATTCAACCATTAAAAAGCAGCTTCTCACTGGTTGTCAGCAACAGCAACAACCTTGTCACAGCACTTGGCAGCTCTCAGAGTGTTCTTGACGGCGCTGTTATCCTTGGTGTCTGCTCCGTGCAGATTGCAGGAGAAGGTGAGGCATTGTGTGCTGAATTTAAAAAATACCCAAACAGCAACAAACTCCATTAAATGGGTATGACCTCAGCAGTGCCACAGGGAGCTGTAACAAAATCTGTGACACCTGACATTTTCGATGTTTTAGTTCTTCCGTCCAACTGGAAAGCAGCGATGACTGCCAACAGCATTATTAGTACAGCTCCCACACAGAGCATGAATTCTTGCAAAGTTTTGCTTTACTGCAATAAATCATTTTTTGTCTTCCTTCAGACTAGCAATTGGAATAAGATTAATTTCTCTTTACCATCAACACAAGCATGAAATACCATTTTTTGTGACCAGTCCAGGAAAGCGCCTTATGTCGCAGTTGGTGTTTTCTGACTCAGAATTTGAGACTTAATCCCTCTCCTTACTCTGGGCTTGAGCCAGTCAGAGCAAGCAAAAGGTGCAGGGATTTTAAAGGTGGTCACCAGTGATACCACAGCAAGGCAGCCAGACTGGTTAATCCTCTTGCCCAAAGAAATGAGCACTCTTCAGGAGTCTGATCTAGAAAAAACACATAAACACAAGCCTACAGGCCTTTGAGATGAAAGAAAATACAAATTTGTTGAGCATTTCTGAGCCTTGATGAATGCCCACCTGGACAACTGGTATAAACCTGCTTGCATCTGCAAAGAAAGCCAGTTTGTGTTTGTAAGTGACCTAATGTATCTCTGTTTGTTTCCCTTTTCTGAGGCTTTTTTTTTAAAAAAATACCATTTAGCAGGGGAAAATGATGCTGTTTGTTCTGTTCACAACTCCAGTCTTAAATGCCAGAGGTGCTGATCAGATTAAAATAGAAATCAGAGTTCATAGATTGTGTCTGGAAGGAATAAAGACTGGTGCTGATTTTTATTGAATACAGGACAATATGTCTTGTTTATTGTGTATATTAAAATGGAGAGGGGGGAGAGCTCTTATCACAGCATGGCTCAGTGCTTTTTAATATGTTCATCATTTGGAGCTCACTGGCATTCACTTGCAGGTTTCGCTCAGTTTCTTAAAAAGTTTTCATGGAATTTTGGAGACAGGGAACAATACATTCTGCCACGCTGCCAGTCTCAGTCTATGGATACATCACTACAATCAGCTCCTGGTGACTAAATCATGGAATGGTTTGGGTTGGAAGGAGCCTTAAAAATCATCTCATTCCAATCTTCTGCCATGGACACGGACACCTTCCAGTAAATCAGGCTTCTCCAAGCCCTATCCAGCCTGGATCATCATGAAGAGCCTTGAAGAGAAATGTCTTTGTCTCAGAATGGCTGGCTGGTAAAAATCCCTCTCCCCTTGCCCTAGGGTGATATGATCTCTGTGAGACCAGCCATGTTGTTATCACCTGATCCCTGGAGAAGATTCTTCTGGGAGAATATTTTATCAATAAGCTTAACAAAGAGTGTGAGTAGCAGCTTTATACTGGTGGTGAACAGGAAAGCCAAAGCTGCATATAAAATAAAAATCGGGGAGGGCTATTTCTGCTCCACTCTTTCGAAAATGCAAAATTAATGAACCTCTACACAGGGAGATAGAGGAAGAAAAGGTTTCTGCAGACAGCAGATCTCACTTTGGTTTCCCCCCAGCCCAAAAACTCTGACTTTTTAAAGCTCAGCTTTGAGGGAGATTGTGCCATATCAGCTTAGTGTGTAGGATAAAAGGTACAAAGGATTTCAAATGTCCTCAGAAAGTGTGGTCACCATCAGCGCACAATGACAATTTGCTCTCTGTGTTTCTCTATACATCCTGTCATCAAAAAGATTCACAGATTTTCCCAGGGAGAATACAGTTGTGTCAGTAACATCAGAGTGCAACAACAACAACAACAAACAAAACAAAAAAAAACAAACCACTAGAAAATAGAAAAGGAAAAGGAAAAAGAAAAAAGAGATTGCATTCTGCTCCTGTCTGATTTTTGCATCTTCACAGATCAGTCAAAAGCTTTTCTCTTCAACCAAAATCTCACTTCCACTTGTTTACAACAATTCATCCTCCTGTGCTATTCATTTTCCTGGGAGATCAGCTCCAGGGCTTGGGATCTGCCTGTGTTTCATATCCATCTCTCCAGAAGGCACCATAGGGTTTGAAGATTGGTTGTCCTCATCAGGAGGAAAAGCCTGTTTTCTGGTAGAAGGGGCCATGAGTCACAGCACAGCTTTGATAAAACCAACAGACTTCCTTAGAGGCTGGCACCAGAGTGCTGGAGAACTGGGAGCTGTAGGACCAAAATGAAATAATGAATCAGAGAATGTCACTGGTAAGGTGTTTTGTTGGAGTGAAATTTTTTAAGACTGAGGGTAAGGCATATTTATTTGAAATTAAGCCTATTTCTTGTGATGCACAAATCCAGTTTCTCAGGAAGGTTTTAAACTGTGCACAGAGAAAAACAGAATAGAATTTTGATAAAAATGAGGGAAACAGGGCTGGTCAGATGATCACCCACTGCAATGGGATGAAGCAAGGGAACAGGTACAACTCTGTCAACCTGCTCAGTAAATCATCCCCTCACCAAGCACCAGAGTAAAGCAGAGAAGCAAAGAGTTAACTTTGCTCACATCTCCCAGCAAATGCCTGTTCCCACAATCACTGTCTCTTTTTGGCCAGAGTTCTGTATTTTTTAGCTGTTCTCAACTCTCTTGTAGAGCAATTATTCCTAAGTGCAACTGAGGACATTTTCCCTTCTGCTCAGATGATATTTACTTCAATTCAGTTTGGTAGTAGGTCCTCAGGGCACCTAAGAAAATCTCCTGTCTTTAGAGTCTTCTTTGTAGCTACACAAAAATGGGAAAGCTGCTGAAACACTTGGGAAGTCAGCAGGAGAAAGAGGATCAGAGCTGCAGAGGCTGAGGAATGGGACACTCACCTGGCTTGCAAGAGAAAGAGAGAAGTGGGATAGCCAGGAGAGAGATAAACACCCAAATCTGGGAAGGTTTTCAGGATTTCCTGCTGCCAAATACAATTCCAGAGAATGTCAATCTGCATCTTTACCAGTACCCACCTTTCCACATTCATATTTTCAATCTCAGATGTTTTCCGAGTCATCCCTACTCTCCAAATATTAAATCTGGAAAAAATGTTCAGTCACTGACCCTCAAAATGAGGGTGTGTTTGGTTTGATTGATTTCATCTCCGGTGCAAATATCCACATCTTTCCAACCAGCTCCTTTTATTTAGGATTAACAAGTAGAAGTTTCACTTGAGCAGCTGTGGTTCCATCTCATGAATGTTTAAATTAAAGACAATTTTTACTTCTGTTCATATCAAAGTATCTGCTCTCTAAAATAGCTTGGGTCAACTTCACATTTTACTGTTTGTGAGCAGAAATATATCTGGCTTATTGGTGTCGTGGACAGCTTTGTTCCTTGCTCTGTTTTATTTAGTAAAACTGTAACTTTATTATGATTTTAATACTGAGACTTAAACTACACAAATTTCAAATAAATTTGTTCACTGATCAAGGCACAAAAAAGAAAATATTTTAATAAATTGAATATTGCCTTCTATCTACTATTCTCCCAGCAATAATGACTTGCTGCCTAAAATACAATTCAACTCTAGCCATAAATATTCATAGCTAAGAGTCTTTGTTTTCCTTTAAACTGTTCTGTGCTACTGGAAAGTTTGATGTTTCAAAAGTCAAACACTGAGACCTCATCACAACCAGATGTACCCAGAAAAACCGTGATGCAGAAAAGTGGATTTCATTTCAAATAAATCATGAGCTGTGGTGGGAACAGTGCTGTGTTCTGATGCACGACATTTCCATAGGTACAGAGAAATCAAATCCAAGACAGGCAAAACCCAGATATGGGAAATGAGACACTGTAACCTCATCATGGGGATTGTGCAGCCACGTATGGATGTCACCTGAAGGAAAGCTCTCCAGTAAGAAGACACCAGCTCCTTTTTAAGCATCACTTTGATGAGGCCAGTTCTAGTTCTGGGTATCAGCCCTGTAGCACTTCAGAAGGTCACCACGGGCATGAACATTCCCTTTTTCCCACATTTTCTCCTCTCTGCTCCCATCCCCTTGGCTGGGGATCACGTTTCCTTTTTAAGCCACACCAGGAGCTTGCAGTTGACATCCCCAGGAAGCAGGTGGAGACCAGGCCCCCTCTGACCAAGGCTCCCACCCTCAGATGCAGAGCCAGAGGCACTTTGGGCTATTTGCTCAGAGTGTTCATGCACATGATGGCACAGGCAGGGGAGAGAAAGAAAGGGTGTCTCATAAACCCTGTGACAAATGGGAAGACAACAGTAATTCAATTACTCTGCACAATGATGTTACCAAAAAGGATGAAGAACTTAAGTAGATAATTGTTTATCCTTTGTTTTCATTGTTGATTCAAAACTAATACAATTACTTGTGCAGGTGATGTCTCAGTTCTGATTCACAGGGGGGAGACAGCACTTCTTGTGCCTTATGAGCTGTTAATTCAACATGACAGGCTTGACCTGAGGACACCAATAACGTTGGCATCTCAGTTGTCTGATGGCCCAAAGCTGAACGGATCCGTTCTGTGTCAAAAGCTCAGGGAATTCTGTGGGTTTGGTGGAAGTGGAAATCTCTCGGGTCACAACTGTGTACAAGGGGAGCTTCTGTCCTTTTTTCCCCCCATAACTCATACCCATGGTCTTCTTACACTTTGGTTTCACCACCCAAGTCTTTCCTGTATTTTAGCTCCAGTAAGGGAAAGGATGTGAGCAGGGAAGTCACCTGCAGAGTGGGCTTTGGAATACAGGAGGACAACACTCCTGTGGCTGGGTTGTGACTGCTCTGCCTCAGTCTCCTACTGTCAGCAGAAGAGAACTGCTTCCTTTCTCCCCTAATTCTGCCTGTCACTGTGTGGCAAAACCCTCACTTATGCTTTCCTGTTGCTCCTTCCCATAGGAGGAGGCTGGGTTGTGCCAGGGACCCTCCTCTTTGAGCAGTCCCAGTTCAAGATTCCAAACCCTCCCACTCAGCCCTGCCAGGTCCCTCTGCACCCAAGCACAGCCACCTGTGGGACCTGGTACCAGAGACCAGTGTTTGGCACCTGGAGCTTTCTGAAGAGGGACAGATCTCCCCAATCCTGGCAGAGCTGCCAGGCTGTTGTTAAAACACCTGCACATCTCATGAACAATGTCAGCCTACAGGCTGGGAAATGGATCACAGCAGAGTCTCAACAGCACCCAAAGGAAATGATTCCCAAACCAAGATCAGACACAAAATATCAGCTAGGAACCAGAGCTGTGGGATGCCTCTTCTCACAGCCTCCTCCACTCCTGCTGACAGAAATAAACCTGCTCAGCTGTCACTTTGGAGCTGGAGATGGGCCATGGGGAGGCAGGACGTGTGGGGGTGGATGAGGGGGAAGGATTTTTTTCTCTGTGAAAACATCCAGTTTCACCACTGACAAGTCTGACAGGTGGAAACCAATTAAAAAAAAAGAATTCCTACTCACAAGTGCCTGGCTTCTTTGGAGAAGTTCCTCAGTTTTGCCCACTCCTCTGTCGTAATTGCTGGGTGCTGACACAGGGCAAGCCTTGTCCCCCTGGTGGCACTGCTCTCCTGCTGAAAGAGGGGCTGGGCTGAGGTCTTTGACAGATAAGGGCTAATGTGGTCACAGTCCCCTGTTTGCACATTTCTGTAGACTCACACATCAACCACCCTGTTTGGAAAAATGCCGCAGGAATGTTGACTGCAGCCTTTTGCTCCCATTTTCCCATGAGACACTGACAAAGTGTCTCAGGAAGGATCAGTTCAGTTTGATACTTGACAAAGCAAGGACAAAGATCAGCCAATCTTCAACATTCCATTCTCTATCACATACTCAACAGGATCTAAATGAAAGTATCTGTAAGGCAGGGCCTGCCAATACATCATCACTTGGGCTTGACACAAGAGCAGAAAATTAGTTCTTCCCCTCCTAGGGTCGAGTTTGAATTTAAACACATATATTCCTGGGAATCTGCATCAGAGATGCTAGACACCTCATAACAGAAAAAGCAGGATGGCAAAACAATGTTATCATTCAGCTACATTTGCAAAATAGCCATGCAAAATAAATGTGCATTAGATGACTGCTGCAGTGTCTCTGAGTCACAGGCACTTCAATGTTTTAAAATTCCCTCATGAGCTTTACTCTGCCAGCTACTAGACAAGTTTCCCCCTGTACCCTGAAGAAAGTAAGTGTGGAGAGCTGCCAACACTTTGTAGGGTAAAGCTTTTCCCGAGAAAAGCTTTTCCAGAAAATCAACTTGCTTTTTGTCACTTCAGAAAAACCCCGGGAGATCTGAACCCTTCAGGCCCAGACAGAAGCAGTCTGGGTTTAATGTTCCAAGAACAGATCAGACACCAAAAGTATCAGCTCCTCCCCAGCTCTGCAGGTTTGGGGAACATCACCACAGGCTCCCTGGTTGTACTGCATTTCCAAGCCAGGCTGCACAGTGAAACCCAACAACCATCCACCCCTTTCCCAGGGATTCTCCTCACAAACAGAGTAAAACTTCACAATGAACATCTGGGTAACCTCAGCAAACAAGGTCAAGTGGCCACAGCAGTGCAAAGGGTTTGGGGTTTTCAGTAAATGTCAGGAGAAATCAAGTCACTGTTTTAATTTCTTCTAACTTTAGGACAGGTAGGACAACAGCATTTTGTGACAGCAGCAACAACACTGTGAGCTGCTCTTACTTAAATTAGAGTATTAATTTAAAGTATTAAATTAGCTGTGGAGATCCTACTAAGAGCAACCACAGCAAGCAGCCCCTGGCTTTCCCTGGCTGGCAGCAGAGGTCTCACCTCAGAGGTGCAGTCTCAGCTCAAACAGAGGAGCCTCTTTCTCCCCCTCCTGTGCTCTTGTCACAAGCTCTTTTTTCTGTAGTGCTTGTTCACCTCTCAGGATGCTGCCCACTCATGTGAATCCATTACAGATCTCATGCTTTGGAGCCTTTAAAAACGTTTCCCCTTTCATGAGTGCCACTTCTCTTCAAGGAGCCACTGTGGCCTGGTGAGCAAAGTCAACATCCACCATCAGCCAGAGCTGCACAGTTGCATAACCCAGCTCACTGCAGTGCCAGGATCATTAACACAACCTGCCTTCATCACCAGTCGTTACAGGAGGGCATTGGGGACTGCTTGGCAAGTCACACAGCAAGGCCCCATAACCCCAGACTACCCATTCCTGCCCTAAAAAAAGTATCTGTGGGGTGATGACTGACAGAAGGTCTGATCTGCAAATATCTCTTACCCTGCACTCATGAATTTTCATCCCCACGCCTTCCTCACAGGACTTCCCCAGAGCCAGGCTGATTTTATTGAATGTGACTGGAGATAACAGCGCTTTGTAATAATTGTGATTTTTTTTGCATCATGAAAGCTTTATAATGCAGCAACCTCCAGCTCTCTGATGAGCAAAGGGACACCTGCCTAAGGCAAAGGTGATGTGGGCAGGAGATCTCTGCTTGTCCTTATTCCATCCCACACGAAGAGGATGACCCAGGAGGTTGGAGCTGACGTCCAAAGCATCTCATGGCTCACTTAGTCCCCTCATGGGCAGCAAAGAAGAAATTAGAATGGGAGCTGGAACATGCTGAAGAGCACCTCCCTTCTGAGGGACATCCTGCTAAGAGAGGGAATTAATAACAAGGTTTGCCCTACCTTGTTATTCTAATTTATTCCTAGAGACAGGCAGTTAAGTACTGGTTAATTCCAACAAGGGAATCTTCTTCCATGGGCAAGAAAAATCTTGCCTTCGTTCGTGAGACTCAAAGGAATTGATGGCTGAAAAGTTCTCCAAACTCCAAAGGGAAGACTTCTGCCTACATCTGTCTCTCTCACATGGGCATCACCACCATGTGCTAGAAGGACAGGAGATGCAGCAGGTTAGGCCCTGGAAGTCTTGAGAGCACAGGAGCAGGACTCACACGTGTTTGAGGTGTGTTGTTCCATGTGCTGGTCGGGCTCTTGGCTGCACAGTGGCTCCCAGCAGTGGCTGTGATTCAGACTGCAAGCACAGGAAAAACTTGCTGCATATTTCTAGCAGAAAATCAGGAAGTTTGGTGAAGATTAGAGCCAGAACAGGAAGCAAAAGTGCTCTGAATTTTGCTTTCTGCATAAAACCACCAGTATAGAAATATCAGTATCCTATAGGAATGCTCACATATTTGATTTCTTCCTATCAGTCCCAGTATTCTCTAGTGGCTTTCAGTTTGCTCCACTTGTAGTGTTTTTTCTCCAACAATAATGAAATTTATGCTATTTTCACTAGCCCTCAATTTCCTGCACATGTTAAGTAACACTCTTGGAAACTGGTACAGGGAGTGTGTTGCTGTCACTTTGAAAGCAAGAATTAATTAAGCTGCCTACAGCCATCCCTCAGGTGTAGTCCTTGGCTGAGCACAGCCAAAATGGGACAGTGGAAGGATTACATCTGGAAAAGGGAACAATTACATTTGGAAAAGGGAACATGGATATCACTCCTACAGCCTTCAGCACCGAAAAGAACATGCAGCACTTCCATGCATACATACTGGAACATGCCCCACATGTAGAGGCACAGGCATAAATTTTGTGAGATTGTGGGAAGGACTACTCAAAAAAACCCCATGGATTCTTGCATAGGCACGTGGAATATTGTTCTTTTTGATTTGTTGCTCAACCCAGAGTTTTGGTCTCTTTTGTTTTCCCACTTTCCCATTCTTTGCTTGGTATGATGGAATTTCACCTCGATCTCAGGAAGGACTGATCAGCTATGATGCTTTTCCCTCATAGCAGCTCTCTACACCAGCCTGACAAGAATAAGATGTAAAAAGTTACTGATTTTAGGAAGATTTCAGTCTTGCAGCTGTTTCTCGGTGCCCTGATCCAGCTAAACATTTTATGATGCTGCACATTGTGTGAAGGACATTGTGTGAAATTATTGTACTACATTTAATTAGCTCTCTGTCTCCTTTTCAGGTCTGCTACACATATATCTCCTTTCTTCCTGTTCAATTAGTCTACATTGCTCTCTTTCAACTTGTGTTTTCATTTAGCAGCGTAGCTGATTCTGTAGCTGGTTGTTTACTTAGGAAAGTGGAACTGAGGCAAGTACAGGAAAAAAAGAGCCTTTCTATACTACAATATGCATTTCCAGTGACAGACACAGACAGAGACCCTTTCTCCTTCACTCTGCAAACCCAAAGCAGCTGAAATTCCCTCTGACTGCACTGTGTGAGGCAGGGCTGCAGCCCAGTTCAGATCTGTGCCATTTCTACCTCCTTGGCAGCATTTTAAAACCTGGAGGAGCCAATGTCCATGGCCTTCTATCAAAGTCGTACATCTGTCCACCCTTGGATAGAGAATACCTTCTGATTCATTTGCAACTCAATACCACGTGCAGCAGAACTGTGTTTATCTAACAGTTTGGACACTGTATCCTGGTTTGGATTAGGAGAAATTCCTATTCTTGTGTTGGAATGATAATATTCTCAATACCTGGAGTTTTTTAGTGCTGTTTTTCACTAAACAGGAAGATACCTTAGCAGAGGCAGAAACAGACACAAATATAAGCATTAACATAAACATAGCACATCCACAAAGTGATGCAGAAACTATTGGCAGCAGAAGGATCGGAGGAGCCATAAATCCAAAGAGCATCACTCAAGAGGGGTTGGGAGGAGCAGGAAAGTGGCTGATGAGATGATGTGTGCTATGCAATCAAGGAAAATAACACACTCATTTTTTGCCATCATAGGCAAATACTGGATAGCAAAGCATATCCCACTGGCTTTTCTTACAGCCCCTGAAGCAGCCCAACCTGCAACCATCCCCACTGGATGATGGTGACACTGGAAATAGTAGCATATTGTCTCATAAACTGATGGCAAGGAAATCTATGCAGATTTGGTTTTCCTCCACAGTGAAGCAGAGGTCTGATCCTCTCCAAGCTCTCAGTCATTGAAAAAATAATTTGATGGAACTTTGCCTATTCCTTCCTTCTCTGAGTTTTGCTAGGATTTCCTTGAGATGTAGATTCAACAGCCAAAGCAACTCTCAGAGAGCTCAGATGGAAAGCCAAGCTTCCAAAGTTGGAATTTATACACAGGCGAACAAGTATTTATAGTTAATTTTGCCAGAATCTGTGCACAAACCCTGAGTGTATTTGTTGGTGAGGAAGAGAAGTGAGTCAGGTGGCAGTACATGAAATTGCATTAACGCTCTCCCTTCTTTGCCAACAAGATTAAAGCTCGGAGCCAAAGGTCTATTCTTCACCTGATTTTATTATCTGGCCTGGATTTAATTGTGAGCATCCATTATCAGCTCTGTTCATTCTCTTCATCAGGCTCCAGACACACACACACACAGTCACACACAAAAGCCTCCCCCTGCTATTCTAGCTGTCTCTAAAACACCAAAGCACCAGTTTTCAGGGCAGCATCAGTGGATCCTAGGGTGCCAGAGGGCAGCTTAAATGAAGGTGGACCAAAACATCCAGCCAGTTAAAAACCTGCCACATTAGAGTCACATAAATAAATGCTGATGTGGCTGGAAGGAGAACGTGTCCCAGCATCAGGGTTTAGAACAGCGAGGATTAGAAAAGCACGAGGAAAGGATCTGTTAATGAAAAGCCAGCCTGGGGAAATGATCACCTTTTCTGGGTACCTAGTTCTCTCTGTAGGTCTGTTTTTTTCACTGCTTATTTATCACTCAGCTCCATTATGTATTTCCTTCCCCATCCCTGGAAATGTCCAAGGCCGGGTTGGATGGAGCTTGGAACAGCCTGGGATACTGGAAGATGTCCCTGCCCATGGCAGATGAATTTCAAGATCCCTTCCAACCCAAACCATTCTATGATTCTCTGAATATTCCTGCTGTCTACACACAACCCAATTGTTTTGGGGTTTTCCCTCTCTGTTCTCTCACAACCCCCTTTCTGAAGTTCCCAAATGATTGTGAAAATGTGATTTTGTACCATGAAATTTCATAATGAGCCCCTTTTCACATACGCTTCCAAGCACATGAATTCAGAAGTGGCAGCCTCAAAACAGCACCACTGACATAAGTTTGTACTGAAAACTGAGGCCAAACACTCAAAGAGCCTTTATTTATGATTTCCAGCAACTGTTAGTAAGCACAGCCTAAACTCCACATCCAGACTGTAAGGAAAGCATTTGGAATACATAAATACCCCTGGTCAGTGGCACTGCCTGTGGTACAAATGTGCCTGTAAAAGACCAGCTTGTAAATCTGGGCCAGAGCCAGCTGAATTCAAAGGATGATTTCCTATCATCTCTGATAGACTTTGGGATCAGGCCCAGCTTGCCTTAAATCAGGCATCTGGCACTTAAATAAACTAAAAGGTTTCTTAGTTTGTGGTTTTCAGTCAGGCTAGCAGCAATATGTTGTGCAAAGAGAAAGCTCTCATGTAATATTCCTTCCTGGCTATAGCTTTGTCCCAAGATGACAAATTGTTTCCAAATAGATTCACATGATATAATTCTATTATGGATGCTCTGTGCATGTTTCATGACGGGTCTTTCCACTTCTATAAATCCCTTCCAGAAGCATATTTTCTATTAAGTATATTGATTTATATGTGTCAGGAGCCATATGCTTAAAGGAAAAGGACAAACTAAGTTCAATTTTTTTTTTTAAAGGAAAAAGAAGCAAGAAATAATAGAGAATAACTGTATTATGTGAGGGTAATTATCTGCTGAAAGAAGAGATTAAACCTGTTCCAAAACAAGATCAGGTAGATGGGGACAGATCACCCCAGCATGAAATTAGCCCTTGTTTTTTTTCTACAAAAATGTCCTGTCAGAGATTTGTCTGCTCAGTTGAAATCTGGCTTCTGCTCAATCCTGAGAGAACTGATCAAGTATTTGCATGACCTGATGGGCGCAGATGGAGTTTTCATCTTGGCCATGCAAGAGAAAGTTGTCAGCTGTGCCACGATACCCGTGGTCTTGGCTGACTTGATAATCAGAGACTCCTAAGTGTTGTCAAACCCTCCCGACACTGCTCTTCCATCATGCCCTGACAGCCTCTGGAGTTGGTTATTTCAGACCTTCTACCCACTGGACCTCCAAACATCCCTCAGATGCTGATATTTCACAAGGAACAGATCTCAGCTTGGTTTGTGCATCACTGACCTGCACTTTCCCTTTCTCGTGACTAGAAATAAATGTGTGCATGAAACCTCTGGATCTGGTTTTGGACAAGAATTTTCTGCAAGGAATCCCATTTGTTAAATTCTCTGAATCCTAATTAAATAAGGCAGTCTCTAGCATTTATTGTTTTTCACGTGTATCTTTGGTTTTCACAGCCTCTGCATTCCCAGTGGCCCAAATAGTTTCTGTCATGTCTTGCTGATAATCTGACTGTGATAAAACCTCTCTTAGTGCTATTAATCTCTCATGTGGAACCATGTGAGCTTGCCAGAACCTGTTTCAAGAGCCTTTGAAATCAATTCTCCCATTGCAGATGGTTGGACTCAATGACTTTAGAGGTATTTTCCAACCTTAATGATTCTACAACCTGATCTTATAAATCAGGCTTTAAATACGAGAGCAAATGTCAAGATTACATTCATCTGCACAGAGACTTACTGCAAATTATATTTATTTACCTTAGGTCTGTGACTGCCAACTACTATTACATCAAAAGCACCAGAGCTGCTTCAGCTTTTATTATATTGATTGAACAACATGGTCACAAAGCAAAAATTGATTTCTGAGCACAGTGAAAAGCTCTTCCTTCAGCTCAGGGATACCCCTGAAAGGATGCAGGCTGGCCTGGGCTGTGTTAGGGCAATGGGCTGCCCTTTGCAGTTCCTATCCTTTCCCAAGCTTGTCTCCCCATGTTCCTTCCCCTCCCAGATTTGTAGTGATATCCCCAGCAGGAGCTGCTGAAGCCTTGAGCTCTCTGCCAATCATTTGTTGTTGATGAGAATTGGATGCACTGGGCAATCCTGGGGGAGGGTGGAGGGCAGGGAAGCAATTAGCAATCCTCCCACTGCAGGGATGAAATCATTTGCTCCCAGCAGCTGTAGGGGCAGCTGGAAGGAGGGTTCTCTTGGATTAGGATGCCTCTTACTGCTCTCTTTTGGAAGAATTACTGGAGGAAAAGATGAATTGGGATATAGTTGTGATTTCGATGTTTTTCAGTCTCCCCAGCCTCTCTGTTCAACAAAGGCAGGATGTAAGATATACAGCAAGGGCAGAAATGTGGGAAGCGATATTAATGAGACAAGAGCTCAAGCCAAAGCATTCTTGGAAGAAATTAAATCTCTCTGAGCCATCATATCTTCTCTCAGCAGGTTTCTTTGTATGATCTTTTGGCTAATGGCCAGGTCTCCTGTCTCTCTCCCTCCCTGCTCCTGGATAAGGTGTTTTATCCCGGCAGTGGGCAGTTTTCTGGAGTTTGGACTGGTTCTGTTCAGTGCAGAACTGGAGTCTGCCTCTGAGGTGGAAGCAGTACTGGTGCCTTTGCGAGCAGAGACTGAAATGCATCCAAGCCATGGACATGTGATATTTCCATCCTGCCACATCCCATTAATGAGAAAAGTTGGCAAAATATTGATGTTATGGTAGAAGTTCTTTCTGACACGTTTTATCTAGTTTACTGTAGCACGTCTAGACAACAGCAAAGCCAACGTCCCTCTGGGTTTGATGTTGCTCTAACTTGGACAACCCTTGCCTACATTTGGTTTCCACTCTGGCCAAAATCCAGAGATTTGGGAGCATCATATGAAAATTTTCATTTTGGGCTCATCACTGTGACAGGCGGGTGAGTTTACTCGTTTCATGGGTTGAAGATAAGCAATTTTTTTTCCTCAAGTATCAGCATAACTTTTCTTGAGTCTTTACAAGCAAGATTCTATTGTTTAGTCAGAGTTATTGTTGCTAGAAAATGAATGGTTGTGAGGGCTGCCTGGGACTGGAACTTTCCCTGGATTTGAATTGAATGATAAATCTAAATTAACTCTGCTATAGAAATGAAGGGAAGGCAGCAGCTGTCATAAATCTGTGTCTTTGTGGAAAGAAAAGTGGAGCTTCCTGCTGATGTGCAGGTGGTAGCTCTGGGTCTCAGTGCATGGTTTGCAAAAGGGAGATACACCAAGGTCCAATGAATCAAACAGCTGTAACTGCATTGGGAGAGACTAAAAACCCTCTATTACAATTAAAAAACAACCAGCCAGATTATTTCTACCTTGCTGTTTCCTCTGGCTCAGAGTATGGCTAATTCTTAGGAGAAATAGCAGGATCAAAGATGAGTCTTGGAGCATGATTGGAACAATTTCCAATATTTTGTGCATCACTTTGCACTGGTTTATCTCTCAGCAGATCCAGGGCAGATGTGGGAATTTCCCCTAGAGGTGTGTAATGGTGCCATAGCAGTAATGTCCTGCAAGACAGGGAGCACAAAATTGCCAAAACCTGGAAATATATTACAGTGAGCACACCAGGGAGCCCAGGGTCATGCAAAACCAGTCCCAGACAGAGATAAGACTGTGCACTGCTGAGCAACAGAGACTCTGCCATTCTAAATTCACTGGGACACTTGAGGATAGAAGACAGAAGCAGAGGCAAACTACTCAAATTTTCCAGATAGAGTTGTCACTCCACCTAAACTTTATCCCTAGAGAAAAAGGGATTTTGGGATTGGGAGAGCTATTGAAAGAGCTGGGATCTACATGAGCCATGCCACGTGTCAGTGGTTCTTACCACAACTACAACATAAAAAGTTCATCATCCTCTCCTGCCTGCAAAGTGAGTTTGTCATTTTCTCTGCTTAGAAAGGGGAAAAAAAAAAAGACAGAAAGATGGAAATGCTGTTCTGCTCTTGTAGCCCATCTCCTAAAACATCACATCAGATGTGATAGCTGTGAGTGAAAGTGGGTCACTCAGCTACAGCAAGTGTCTTTAATTAAACTTCTTGGCAGGATCCAGGAAGGTTCTGTGTTCACACCTCTAATTTAATCATTTTTGGGTGGTTGCCTACAGCCACAGGATCTCCCTTTCTCCCTATCCCCTGCTGGCATCTTCAGTGCCCTCTGGTCCCTCTGACCCCATCAACCCATTTTCATATAGGAGATAAAAGGAGAAAAGCTAATTGAGCTGAGTGCCAGGGGGCTGGATTGGTGGTGTTTCTGGGATGCCCCTCTGACAGCCTTTCCTCCCTCACTGCTCTCCTCAAAGATGGTGAAGAGAGGCCAGGGTGGCACTGAAACAGTCCCCACTGCCATGTACATTGGGGTGGGAGATTTTGGTGCAGGATGAGAGCTTTTGAGCCAGCCCTCTGCAAAATTTTGGCAAGATGATGCATCCTGCTCTGAAGCACTGAGCAGTGCTGCGGTGCCTGCTCCATCATGTTGGATTAGATTAAGCCCAGCAGCAGGACAGTGCATTACACAGCATCCTGGGGTATTAACCTGAATTTGTACTCAGTCTATGTGCATCATATGATAATGGCTCCCTGTCAGCAGAGCTTGTTGGGAAAAGGAAGACTATTAATACAGACATAATGAAAACAGAGAGAGTGGGAATAATTACATTTCCTAGTTCTTGTTAGAGGCCTAGTGTGGCTCAGGGAGTGGCGTGCACAGTCTGAACATGGCAAGGAAGGAAGAAAGGAACCATTAAGGGGATCCAGAAATGGGGAGGAAAGAAATATTGCCATAGAAAGTAAGACCAGACAGACAGTTCTTCTTCTTTCTTTTCTTCTTTCCTGAAGCTATATGCCACCAAATAAATAACTACTCATGGAGATCTCTTTGGAAAGAGGATAATTTAGAATTTCTGTCCCTGATAATAGAGAAGCATTTGTTGGGTTTATAGGAAGAACAAGGTGTTTCTTGGGAAAGGTCTAAAGTTTCAGGCACCTTATTTCTGTCTTCCAGGCTTCTCATCAGAGGAATCAAACTTGATTTAGCACTGATTACTGTCCATGAGTCACCTGTAATTTAGCCATCACTGATTTAGAGAGGTATCAAGCATAAATGGACGTAGAATAGAAGCCAATGTAAAACTGAGATTTTTCTACCAAAGACAATAACTTATAATACAGAAAACAGGGCACAGCTGATTTGAAAATGATCACATTCTTGGAGAAGTAGTGAAAAACTTGTCAAACTCTATCTTCTGCAGATTTCTTTTTAGCAGGTATATATTATATATTCAGAAGTCCCTGGAGGAATAGATTAAATAGAAGAGGTTTTTAGGATGCCACCTGACAAATGAGTCTTGTGGTCAAGATATTAGAATGGGAGTGAGAAGAATATGCTTTAGTTCCTGCTCTGCAAGACCTGTAACATCATATTTATTCTTCTGAAGACTCCAAAATAAATAAAATAAGAAAAATCTTACTCTTGTTGCCCAACCAGAGGGTACTACAGAGATAAATGCATTTTTATGCATTTATCTTGCAGTACCCAAGCAGTGCCATGGCTACAGCCTTATTAGAACCAAGACAGATGCTCCACGCCCACCACTCACTTCTGGGTCACCGAGTCAATCCAGACCCTCTAAATGGAAGTGACAATCACAGGATAAATTGCAGGGCTCTGGGAGAAATGGATCTGTCATGTGCTTCTGACCCTGTCACCTGCCCTCTGCCCACAAATCCATTTATTCCACCCCTCCCAATCTTTGCAAGCTCCAGTCTGACAGCATTTGACAGCTGAATACTGGCTTTGATGAGAAATCTTTAGGAACTTCTTTGGGATCTCTGCAAGATGAGCACTATTCTAATCCACCAGTACTCAGGTATCTGGGCACAGGGTGGGAAGTATCTCATTTTCTCTTTAAATTATTGCTTTGCATTTGGTGATTCCCCATCCCTGGAAGTGTTCGAAACCAGGCTGGATGGGGCTTGGAGAAACCTGGTCTAGAGTAAAGTATATCCCTGCTCATGGCAGGAGGATGAGATGAGATGAGATGAGATGAGATGAGATGAGATGAGATGAGATGAGATGAGATGAGATTTGAAGTCCCTTCCAACCCAAACCAGTCTCTGATTCTGTGATTTAAAGAATATTCAAACAAAACCCCTGCAGTCACCAGCAACCAATTTCATTTCCCATGCCAGGGAATAAGTTACCACACATTACCAATAAATAGAGTGAGAATGTAATAATTCTAGAGAGAAATGTTGTTCCAAAGGAACTCAAGTGGACTCGAATAGAATAATACAGCACAAAAAAAAATCCCTGTGTCTACCCTCATCATCAGCTACTTGTAGCAAACACAGCATCAGCCATACTACCCCAAGGCAGTCCTGTCAGGATCAATGACATCTTTAATTAATCCAGCCAAGACAAAAACAAAGGAAAGAAATCTCTGCGTTCAATATTTCCCTTGTACTTCGTACACGTCACATGGATGAACTCTGGGGAAGGCAGTGTAATTAAAGCATTTTGGTACCCAGACATCCATCAGTGCTCCCTGCACTTCCAGCTGCCTTGCAAGTTGGATGGCAAACAGTTGTCTGCACCACAGAGGGGTCTGAGACTTTTAGCTTCTGGTCTTTTAAAAGCCTGATTAGTCACAGAGATTTTATTGTCTCTTTTGTAGGGGGCTGACCATCAAATTTGTGGTGTCACACATTCCTTATGAGGATATCTGCTTGTGTTCATTCAGTACCTGCCCTCTGCTTCAGTTTCTCTGGAGAAATCTAAGAAAACATATTAATCTCTCAGTCTCTAGAGCCCAGTTTTTATTTTAAATTACCTCCTTTGCTTTGCACATGGAAGGTTTGAGAGTGAAGCTGCCCAAGGCCACAATTTAATTTGGGTGAATCACACACCTAAGCAGACCTGAGAAATCAGAGTATTGGCAACATCACCAGCCCAGAGACAGCCCTGCAGATCATTGCATGGTCTGAGGTAGACCAGATGGTTATTAAACATGGTCTCAGCACAGCTAATGTTTTAGAAACTAGAAGTTTATTAGGCTCAATATTGACATTCCAATCTCCAGCAGCTGACAGGACAAGCGCAATTTCATCTTCCGGCTGACTGGGCAACCCTCTGCTCCTCTCATGTTGACAGACTCAGCTGAAGCACATTTGCAGTTTTCTTGGCAGATAAGTCAAGGATTTTTACCATTTTTGAGCTGTCTCAGGCCAAATGAATCCACTGCCTCATCCATGCACACCCAGCTCAGGACATGGGGAACACCACCTTGGTGCCAGGGCTAAAACAGGACATCTCAGAGCCAGGGACACTGGGACACTGCCAGAAGGGAGGTGTGGCTCTAGTCCTGTCCAGCTGTGGCACTGAGAACATGCAGATACACATTTGTGTGTTGGAATCCAATCCAAAAACCTCTTCAGAAAACAGAGCACAACATTGAAGCTGATGGGATGGTGAGGAAACACTGTGTACACTTGAAAGACAAAGGTAAGAGTAATAGAAAGCATTTCCTCTACTGATTCAGCCTCCCCAAATGCTTTTCCTATTACTCAGGGGAGTTTTTAATACTACATTTGGAGTTGTTGATGATTTCTAAGGATTTTCTGCTTGACCAGGAAGGCTAGGGATGGACTCTGCTCCTGTACCATGGAGCTCAGGAGTGGTGCCATCAAGACCTTTCAGACAGCTCAGATGGCTCCAGGTAACACATCAATTCCTTGCAGTACATGGAAATTCTGAGTCAGAGGGGCTGAAGGAGCTTCTCTGCTTCTAAACATTATCACATTTTGCCATAAGCAGTGCCCTGTGCTTGTCATAAAGCACAGTTTAACAAACTGTATCACGAAAAACCTCTTGCTACTGCCACCTCTTCTTGTTTTTGTCTTGCACGAGGTCACTGGAGGAAGCAGGGCTCTCTCAGACTCCCTGGGTTTCTGTGATTCCTCAAGAGCAGGCAGAAAAGCAGATGTCTCTGGAGGGAGCACACGCAGGGGGTCCAGACAAGGATTTTCTCATCAAGGGAACTGCCTGCTGTGCTTTTGCAATGTTCACTGAAAATCTGTGTATATTCCTCAGAAATTCATATCAAAGAAGATCCAAGGCAGACATCAACCACTTCTCATCCTAATGGAAAAAAAAAAAAACCTCTAAAAAGCTGCAAATACTGACTGATCACACAAGTGAAAAGTGCAGCAATTCAATTAGCCAGCCCATTAATTATTAACACAGTATTTGTTTCTTCACTTTCCTGAGGAAACACATAAAACTCTAACATAAAAGTCAAAATGGATGATAAAAGCAGTCCCTAAGTGTCTATTTATCAACTCTCACTTTCAAATTTGCATAGAGCTGCCACCTGTAAGAAAAAAAAAAAAAAGTCCTGTTTGACTCTCATTTCAATCAAACCCACGCAATGAGCAGAGGGATCCCCATCCTGCTGAATGTGGGTGTCTGGCAGCCACTTCAGCTGATTCTGCTTCCCAACACCTGCTGGTGATTCCAGCAGCTTCATCTGCAGGATTTTTGGCTGACTGCTTGACTGGGTTTTTACAACTTGTCATCCCTGTGAGATGGGGACAGGCCAACCTGCCACCCCCATCTGTCAGAGGCTCCAAGGCTTGGCTGTCCATTCTTCTGCTTCTCACGGCACAAATTTGTGTAATTTGGTCAATTTGCACCTTTCCTGCATTCCCTGTGTAAGTCCCACTGTGACAGTCACTGCACATCTCTTGCTGAGAGGCAGGACCTGCTGGAAACATGCTGGAAGCTGAAGGCAGAGGGTACAATGACTCTTCCCAAAGAGTCATTGCAGTAACTTCCTGAATAGACAAGATGGGGAAACAGGTTCTGCAATCCCACTTGAGATTCACAGAACCACAGAATGGCTTAGAAGGGACCATAAAAGTCACCCAGTGCCACCCCCTGCCATGGGCAGAACACCTTCCACTGTCCCAGGCTGCTCCAAGCCCTGTCCAACCTGGCCTGGGACATTCCCAGGGATCCAGGGGCAGCCACAGCTGCTCTGGGCAACCTGTGCCAGGGCCTCACCACCCTCAGAGGGAAGAATTTCTTCCTAACATTTAAACTAAACCTTCTCTCTTCCAGTCTAAAGCCATTCTCCCTTGTCCTGTCACTATTTTGTAATTTAATATTTAAACCTAAGGCTGACCCATTTCTTGAATCCCAGCCCAGGGTCTTCCCTGAAACCAATTTTCTTAGCTGTGGCTGTGATGGGATAACTTTAAAATTACCCTTTGTTATCAGCATCACCACCTTGATCCCATTCTGTAACCTCTCTCCAGGTGGGACAACATTCAGTCCTGCAGTTTATCTCACTTAAACTGCATGGAACAAGCAAGTCACCAGTGAAGCTAAGAGCAGCCAGAATCTGGCCTTTAGAAGGGGCTGGAATGCAAAGGGGAGAGCAGAGGGTCTCCAGGGAGTTTAAAGTGTCAGTCAAACACACAGCAAAGCTCCAGTTAAGTGGTCTGTGGAAAGTTTAATCGGGAGGCATTACCCCAGACTGAATTCATTTCTTGGTGTGTAATGCTAATGAAGCTCTGCTGCTCTGGCTGGAAACAGAGCCTGAGTGTGCATTAGAAGTTCATCCATTAGCCACCACTAGTGCCTTAATTAGTTTTTCAGAGACTGTGTCTGAATGGAAAGGTGATGGAATAATAAGTGATAATGGCCTTTTATTTTTATTTGCTGCTCTCTCCTAATTTATGGGACATTAAAAGAATGGTAAAGAGGAATAACTTCTTTTCATCAGCGGTGTCCATGTTGTGGGCAAAAAAGAAGCATGTATGCGTTTCACAAATTAGCTGAAGCTCTCAGATGTAGAGAAGTTCAGCTTTGATGGAATTCCCTGTTTAAGGGACAATCTGCCTGCCAAAACCCAGACATTTTTCATAGAGCCTTTGGAATCTGCCAGCTTCCTGTAATCTACTTGACTGATGCTCCAGCCCTCTTTAAAGAGCAGATCTGCATGCAAGCTACATGCCAGGACAAAGGAAACAATGCCATTCCAAGAACTGAAAGCCATCAAGGCTTTCTGGCAATGCTCTGAGGTTCATGAAAAGACACGGACCTGGAGAAACAGGGCAGGATTTCATGAAGAAAAGGGGCTGATTGATGAGAACACAAAACAGGCCAGGATGGTAGACAAAGACAATGTCAGATTTCCTGGAGAGAAGGAGAACAGCTCTTGAAAGAAGGGGGTTTTTTTTATTTCTTAACAAAGATCTTTGCATTTTGTTAAAGCACACTATGGAGCAGTACTCACAAAAGCAGAGACAAGGATCTACCTGGAACAGGAGACCCAAACTCTCACCCTGGGGCAATCTTTGTCTCCTGACAAAGGACCCACAGCCTCACCTCTTGTTCCATAACAGGGAACCCCATTATGTCTTTTTTATCCCCAGGCCAGGGAGAGATCCCCCTGATCCTAATCCCAGGGCAGTAGTGGCCATTTCTACTTGCATAAACCTCTCTTCAGATCCTTGAGGATGTTCTCATACTGGAAATATGTGGAATCCAGGCCCATTCCCTCTGGTATGTCACAGCTGGTCTGTTCTCATCATTTCCTTCACTTTCAAATATAACCTCTTTTACCTTCACTCCTTTTACTACTGCTTCTTTATTATTGATGAAAGAAACAGGGAAGAGAGTGTTGACTTTTTTTTTTTACAAAAAAATGTACATTACTGCATTCCATATAATTGCGTCTCAATTTAATTGTGCAAGGTTTGATTTTGCCTCTGAGGGAACCATTTGCACACATAGACTGTCTCCCTCAGGTATTTTCCTTTGCCTTATTGCTTAGAATGAAATGTAAACACTCCAGTCCCTGCATGGTTCTGCATTTCATTGTGTCTCATTTCCATACTTCAAGTTTCTTAGCAAGTCACACTCCATGATTTATAGCAAAAGGAAAATAAGTCCAATCTGTCAGCTCTGTCATTGAAAACCTGACACATTAGGATGTCTAGAGAATTGCCCCTAATCAAACAATTAGTAAAATTGCAGTATATTTAATTATTGGTAAACTTACCACATACTCTTAGCACAGAGCAGTCAAAATCCATTCAGAAATTATTTTCCCTTGGAAAGCTGCTTTATTGTGTCAGGATAATATTTGCCACATTCAAACTTCTAACCCTGGATTAGTAGAGTCTTTAATGTAGACTCTACATTAAAGGATTACTGGATTATTTGCAAACTTATATATTCAAATGCTGATGCCATGATGATACAAGCAGTATTTTCTTCAAAGTCTGGAGTAGAAATTAAACACTGAAGGATATTAAAATCATCTAAGACTGTTCTAAATACCACAAAGGGACAGTGAGGGTGACATAGATGCCTTTCCATTTCAACAAGAAATTAAATTTTACAGAACTTTAAAACCAATCTCTGACAAAAGCTTTACACAAACTGGTTTTTTCTGCTCCTTTAAAGGTTACAAAGAACCAGCTTTTTCCACCAAAATCTAACCAGTCTTGGCTCACAGTCCTGTCACAAACATCTTTAAAGAAGAGAGGGGATGCACAGTATTGGCCTCAAGAGGAAAAGCCATCTGCAGCTGTAGCTGTCAGCAGCATGCAGAGCATCCTGAAAAGTCCTGGCTATCAAGAGCTTAAAGATGAATCACAGCCACCTGGAACTGCAGAGAGGGAGAGTGAAGCTATCACATCTCAGGATGAAGAGCCCTGTTGCAGGCTTACATTACAGCCTTGCTCTCATGCTTAGGGAAGAAGACTTTTAATCAGCTCAAGGGAGGTGTCCTTATCACTCCAGACAGCAGCTCGTGAGCCTTCCACTCCTAATTCATGACTTTAATAGAGGAGGGGAGAAGAAAGGCTGGAAACAGGAGATCTAATGAAAACTCCTTCTTAAACTTGAGTGATTCACAGATAAAACTTCATTGAGGTTTTTTTTCCCCCCTGCTTCAAACCATCAAGTAAATGCCAGCGAGCAGGGTCAGGTGCTTTCTCCCAGAGTGTAAGGATTGAGAGACACAGATTTAGAGCTTATTCATACTCAGCTACGGAGCCTCCTGTGCTGCACTTTTTCATCTTTTGCCACACACTGGCAGAGGAGCAGTGGAATTGCCCAAAACCCTCTTTGAGGGATACCAAGGTGGGCAATCTCTGTCATCTCTGACACGTGATGCATACTTGGTTCTGGCTTAATGACCCAGAGGAACAAAATTCAGCACCTAAAAGCTGAGGTCAGACACTGCAACAGAGTAAATAAAATCCTGTTATCTTCCCATTGATGATGGGTATCCTCCAAGTCATGTATCAGTCAGACAAAAATAGGTCAACAGCAAGGTAAATGGGTGCTATTTCATGTCTGTGATGCACCTGGAAGTAAAACAAGAGGATTTTATTCCATTCTAGCTTTAAGATCAACAGGGTCGTAATGTGTTACTATGACTATAATAAAGTAGTCCTTGGTCAGACCTTTTGTATTGTTTCATGTATTAAAATGGTAGTGCCCAAAGGACATGGAGCATTTCATCCCTCAGGATCCTGTCTCTTAGTCCCTTCAGCAATATTTCTTTTCCAGAAAACAAATTTCATTTTCTAAAAACTGATTGTTGTGCCTTCTTGGTGTGCAATGGTGAGAAGGAAGGAAACATCTGGAAATTTCATTTAACAAACTTAAGAAGTAAGGCTGGTTTTTTGGGGCTGCATGTTCTCACTGGAACACCTCCAACTCCTTACTCAAAGCTCTTTTGGTCTCCTCAGGGGAAGCATTATAGCAGTACTGATGTCCTGATGGATTAGACAATTTCTTAATAATTAATGACAGTTTCCCTGTGCAGCTTTGTCAGCATCCCACTAAACAGCACAAAACAAATGAGGTAAAAACAAAATAGTTAACCAGGAGGGAAAACAAGGCAAGAGCTCTGAGTCTTCTTTAATTTTTGCCATGCACCTTTCAAATCCTAGTGTGGGCAGACTGCAACCAGGACCAGTGTTCCCAGTTCCCAGAGCTGTGTCACACTGACCTCATGGCTCTTTCACTTTTTTCTGTGTGACCACCAGAGCAGAAGGCTTGGCCAATCTCTCCTGGTACTCAGTGGATGGGGGATTTCCAGTGGGGAGAGTTGAGATTTTTACCTTTTAAAGAATTTCTTAGATTCTCTTGTATCACAGGTGCCTAAGTCACCATCCCATGAACAAGTAAATACAAACACTGATTAGACATTTATAATAATTTCTGTGTGGCATTTTGGCAATAACCAGTGACATCAAATTCCTGAAAGCATTGGGATGTTGGAAGTTGGGAAGGGAAGGGAAGGGAAGGGAAGGGAAGGGAAGGGAAGGGAAGGGAAGGGAAGGGAAGGGAAGGGAAAGGAAGGGAAAGGAAGGGAAAGGAAGGGCAGGGAAAGGCAGGGCAGGGAAAGGCAGGGCGGGGAAAGGCAGGGTGGGGCAGGGAAAGGCAGGGCAGGGAAAGGCAGGGTGGGGCAGGGAAAGGCAGGGCGGGGCAGGGAAAGGAAGGGAAGGGTGGGGAAGGGACTGCTGCATTTCCACTGCAGGCAGGTCCTGTTTGTGGCTGTAAACACTTTTGAATTGTCTTTAAAACACTCCAGCAGCATGAGCACTGCAGAACTCAGTGGAGGCTGTGAAACTCCTGTGGAAATCTGGGACATGTTGCACCTGTCAAGTAAAAGATATATTGGGGCAAGGCCTCCAATTACTCCTGATTTAGCTGGTTAAAAGGTAATCTGGGTAGGACCGTGTGACCTGACAATTTTCAGAGTCAAAATATAATCAGGCTTAATTAGGAAAGGACTCCAGCTGATAGGAATGATTTAAAGACAGGTATCAGTTAAAGCCCTTCTGAGTTAGAAGAATCCAGTTTGTGTCAGTCAGAGTTTTAATCCCTCTGCACCTCTTTGCTCTGTGCCTTGTGTTCAGTTCTGCACTCTGCTGAGATTTCATACTCCAGTTCACCCAGCACTCATCTTCCAAGTCTTGCCAGTCCTCCTGCGGCAAACTAAACTCATGGGTTTTGGAGGCTGCCCTTTGCATGTTCCTGCTGTGGAGATGAATCCTGGCTCCTAGGTGCTATCTCAGGACAGCACTGAACTAAACAGCATTGCCCCAATCTCTGCAGTTTGCTTTCTGAGCTTCCCTTGTGCTCTCTGGGGGGAGTTGCCAGTGCTGTTCTCAGGGGACTTTGCTGTGATTGATGGTTCCTGGGCTCTGCTCTCTGGAGCAGGAGATTTTTGAGGGCATGAAGGGGTTAATTCACATCATTCAACAGCCCCTTGGCTGATCCAGGGGTGATGGGAGAGGCTGGTGGTATTGCTTTGCCCAGCCATCCCAAGCCTGAAAAATGCCAGTCCCAAAAAGGTTTGAAACCAGGGCTGTGGATTGTGGCTGGAGGGACAATCCCAGGTTGGAGAGTCCTGTGGCAGATCCTGAAGGAGCAGGGAGAATAGGAAGATTGAAACAAGATTCAAGTCTCTTCCAACTCAAACCATCCTGGGATTCTATGGAGAGCATTAACAAACCCCTCCCCTTGTCAGGCTACCTTCTGCTAGGAGGTTTGTCAGACACCAATTCCATCAGGAACTCTTCCTATGAAATGAAATGAAATGAAATGAAATGAAATGAAATGAAATGAAATGAAACAAAAACTGATCATTTGGAACACAAACTCAGAGTTTGTTCACACAAGAATTCCTGTGGAAAATGAGCTAAAAGCTGAAAGCTGTAAATCTCTCTGTCCCACTGAGAGTCAGCCTTTCTTTCTATTTTCTCAGGACACCTAAGGCTCTCCAGTCCAACAGGGCAGCTGGGACTCACTCTAACACTTGGCTTTATCCACCCTTTTTCCTTCAGTGGTTACAGACTATAAGCACTGAGGACAGAGTCAATTTCTGTAAGACACATCTACAAATGGCTGATACAAAAGGATTCTTACTGGATTTGTCTTATGGGATTTTCTGGCTAGTAGTAGTATGGCCATACAAAGAAGAAAAACACCTGGACACTGAGCAAAGATCTATGACAGGATAAGGGAAAAGATTATTTTGAGTCTAGCTGGGGCAAAACAGATTTAGTACTTATGACTTTTTTGGTTTTTAAGTTAATAAACACCCTCTTTGCTACTCTTCCCCTTTAAAAAATAAAGTCACTTAAGATTCTCGAAAGTTTCTCTCTTTGTTTGTGAGTAGCCTGTTATTGCCTCAGGTTAGCAGTAATCAGAACAGAGCATTCTGCAAATGAGCTCAGGAAACTTTCCTCAGGACATCTCAATCCATCCTCTGGACCAGTGTTTTCAGCTTCCCTGTCTGTGGCTCTGCATTAACAAGATTTATGTGGTTTTCCCTTGGCTGGGACAGGGGAGCCTCCTCTGCTCATCCATCACTGCTTTTCTCTGAGTACCAGCAGCAGCAGCAGTGGGTATCCTGTGCTGTAGGAAAGAATGCACTTTCTAGTTCTTCATGGTGTTAATTCACCAGATCAGCTCAATGAAATTCCATAAGGACTGAAGTGTAGTCAGCAGCAGCCCAGGGAAAGAGCTCTGCTATGGAAAAGGGCATTTCTTGTGTGAATCCATGGCTGCACTCTGTAGATAAGATAAATACTGCTTATTTAGCTGTCACCAGTAATGAAGATTTTCTTTTCTGCAGGCCAATATTAGTAAGCATTAACACATCACTGCAGCAACTCTGGTTTATTAGGCACGTTTTTTTTTTACTGGTTTGGTTTTTTTTCTGGTTTGGAGGTCTTTATCTGGCTTGTTTGTTTGGGGGTTTTGTAGTGTTTTGTTTGTTCTTTGTAGGTTTGCTTGTTTGGGTTTTTTATTGTTGTTGTTTATGGCTTTTTGTTTGCTTGAGGTTTTGTTTGGTTGATTTGTTTTTTTGGGTCGTTTGGTATTTTGGTTTTGGGTTGGGTTTTTTGGTGGGTTTTTTTTGCAGTTTGTTGTTGGCTAAGTTTGTTTATTGGCCTGGGGTTTTATTTCCAGAAAAAACTAACAGAGTGGGCAGGTGAAAGGAATACTGGCAGAAGCCAATACTGAATAGAGATTAGGCCAAAGGGAAGACACTCCTGCTCCTGTTTTCATTCATAGCAATTTTGGGCACAAACAGCACAGATTTGCTAACTACCCCCACTGGTGTTCAGTTTGCAGAAACTGGATTGTAATATGAGTTAACCTAACCCCAGGAAAAGCAAGATAAATGCATAAAAATGTATCTGAAAATCTAATGAGAGCTGTACAGCATTAATTCAGGGAGAAACAGAACTGCTCTGATTTCAGAAGAGCTGCTCTTCCACACCCCTGGAAGCCACGTGTGCTGTTAGAACAGTCACAGATGTCTTTTTTAAGCTTTTGGAGGAATCCCTTGTGTTTTGTTATACCTGAAGTGACCTTTTGAAATCCCTGACAGAACCACAGGACCCCTTGCTCTGTTCATTTCTTTTCTGGTAGAATTACTCACAGTCTACAATGATACATGAGAATAAATAACATGAGAATAAAACAAGAGAATAAAACCCAGGCACTGCACTAACACTGCCCAAAAGGCTCATTAAGGTAATCGTGCCTTGATTCTAGCTAGTCTCACCTCCAGGGCCAGCACAGTTGGTTTGTACACCCAAAGCCAACATTGAGAAAAGTCCTGTGGAAAAGAGAGTACAAGTGAACAGCAGCACTTCCAGCACTCCCTCACTTCCCTCTGCTCCCTGAGGACCTGCAGGAACTGTGATGTATGCAAAGGACTCAGTGGGACCCATATTTCCTCTGAAAATGTTTCTCACAGGAAGCCAAATAACATATCTTCATTCATCCACACTAGTTAAATTTGCATTTGCAGAACGAGTATTAATTTCTTCATGATTTTTTGCTTCTCAAAGAGAGATTTCTTGTGGTTTGGGCCATTTCTACCACATGTGCAGACTTCCCACCCAGAATTGTGGCTGCTTAGTTACCACAACCTTGTGCACTGAGGTCAGTGCTATTCTAATGGAGAAACAGCATTTACAGCACAGATATCAAACATCCACATTTAAATATTGCTTTGAAATTCAAGACCTGTGTTTCAGCAATTTTAATGTAAACATACAAAGGTGACCTATTTTAGTGCATCAGCTCCTCCCTGATATAGAAGTTTCTTCCAAGATTTCAATTTTGCTCCAGGTCAGAGTTTAATCCTGGTTACACATGTGTGATTATGGACCTACTGAAGAGATTTCAGTAGCTCTCACATCGCTCCAAATAACAAAATTTGGATTGTACTGACTTTGCCCAATGTGCCCTAGTGGATTTGTGACAGAGATGAAATAAAATCCATGAGTTCTGATGTACTCCCTGCTGTTCTCCTCCTTACACAACACTTTGTTACATAAAACTTTTTCGGGGAGAAAAAAAAATAAAAAAGGAGAGGGAATGGAAAAAATAGCATCTTTTTGGTTGTAAGCCAGTTTTCTGTATCAACATGGCAGTAGCGTGTGAAGTGAAGCAAGATTTCCTTACAGCACCATGTGACAAAGCTAATCAAAATAAACATCCAAAAAATAAAGAAATTAAGGGTGAGGTAGCAGACTGTGGGGAGAACAGATGGTTATTTAAAATAACAGCAAATTTTCCATGCGGACTGCAACTATAGCTCTTGTCACAAAACATTGTTGTTAATGGCAAGAGAGAAGGCAGGAACATCATCAGAGGATTTTGTGGGACTGGGGAAAGCAAAAGGATGAAAAATGTATGGGGAAGAGGGAATTTTCCACTCTCTCTTGAAAATCTGCTCCAAATATCAGTGGCAGTAGAGCAGAGACAGGAGAAACAGCAATGCAGCAGGTGGAAGCAAGATCACATTGATCAAATTTATCACACACTGTAAGAGATCTCTCACAAGCCCAAGCATCAGACACTGTGCTCAAGGAGAACCTTTTGTCTTCTCAGGAATGTAAAACCACAAAATTCATAGTTTACAGAAGCTTGAAGCACAGAAAAGAGGATCCAGACGCTGAGAAAGGATTTGGGAAACCAGGATTGACCTCAGACCATTGCTGAAGTCGTGGTTCAGGACCAGCCACTCTCCCAGCCTCAAGCACAAGTCCACAATTGAGTTCCAAGTCATGGCTTTGTTTCATCCTGACATTTTACAGGCTCTTCACACTTTTAGGGGCAGTGTATGCACCAGGATGTGCTTTTTTACAAATTCAGATTTAAATGTTCTGCTGGAATCCCAGAAAAAGCAGGAGTTTCAGCTTCCAAGAGGGAGGAGATGCTGCCAGCCAAGTGCCTCAGATCCAATGGAGAGGGGATCTGGGAGCCTCTGCTGCAATGCTGCTCTGCCCACTTTGTACTGTGAATCCCCTTTTATGGCTGAATAAAAGCACTAAAAATCAGAAATTGCAGACAAATTGCTGCCTCTCTACAGTTAAAGTTTCCAGAAGTGAGCTGTCAGCACACTGGGAGAATGGGGAGCAGCCGGCTCTGCTCGGTGCTATTAAAGTGTTTTCAGCACTCCAGACACTCCAGGATCTTGGCACAGTGAGCAATAAATGCAGAAGCAGCATCTTTTCTGTCTCCTGCAGAGGAGGGGAAGTAGAAGGACACAGTCTAAAGCCCCAGAAGCTGGGATGGCTGTGACACAGAGGATGCAGCTGCAGCTTTTGCCAAGGGTGATGGGTGATGGATTTCACAGCACACACCGTGGTCAATTGTGTTGATTGTGGTGGTACCACCCTGAGCTGACCTCTGGAAATACCCTCAAATCTGGGAGACCCACCCCCCTTATTACCTGCATTTTCCTATCCTTCCAGCTTGTTCTGCCTGTCTAATACAAATGTTTGTGTTTTCAGCTTCTCTAGGAGCTATTTCACTCCTTTAGCAAAAAAAAAAAAATTGGTTTCTGAGTTTTCCATTGAATGGCAGCTTCAGATCTGTTGCATCAGGCTCCTTCTCAAGCAGATACACATCAGTTCTTGTTTTACACAACTTTCTACTTAAAAATATGTTCAGCAGCTCTCTAAGCAACAGAAATGAAAAAGGAAAATGCTTGTCTGCCCAGGAAAACAGAAACGTTCATCTGTCCATCCTGATGAGCTACTGCAGCTGAACAGCAAAGGAAATTAAAGTATTTTTCTAACTCACTTCCTCCTAAAGGATCATCCTTACAAAAAGTGACTGTGTGGATGCTCACAGTATTTAAAATCATGGTCTCTGAAGAGCAAGAAAAGTTTTGCTGAGAGTCTCAGCTCCTGGTGACTGGGCTTCAGTGAAGATCCTTCTGCAGCATTATCCAGATTAATTGTAACTGTAATTTTCCTCAGAATTCACACATCTTTTCACTGGCTTTCCACACCCTTTTATTTAAACTCTGATATTATGCAACCTTTTTCTATCACCCCTCATCAGCACGGTATCTGAACACTTCCCACATACAGACTGGGAGAGAATATAAACTTCAGTTAATTCTTTGCCTTTCTTGCACTTTGGGGTAAAACCTCAGCTTTCATGGAAGCTTTATTTTTCATTTTAGACATTTATATAATATAGTTTCTTCTTAATGTACTATTGCTTGGTTAAAAGGGATTTACTGAATAGAAATCTTGGTTTTTAAAGAAATTTCCAGGGCTATGGTACGAAGGTGGGGAAAAGGCTCTGGTAATCCAGAGAAGAATCCCAGACCCCCAATTTGTGGGGTAGCTGAGCATGGGGAAAAAAAAAATAATGAGGAAAGCTTTAGGAGAGCTGACAGAGTGAGTGCTGAATCCAAAAGGAATCCAAGGAAGGAATTCAAGCCCCCTGTGTCAGAGGCAGATGTGGAGAATCATCCTTGCTGTTGGGGGAGCAGAGCTGCAGCTACACATGGATGTATCCTAATACCCAGTTTCCTAATTCCTGCAAAAACACTGGACTAGAGCTTTTCAGTCTGTTTAATTCCATTTTGTAAATGTAAATGTTTCCTACCTCAAAGGAAACCAAAGTTTACCACTTTGCTCATTCCTGAGGGCCTTGAAATTCAGCACAGCAGCTCCATCCCAGATTCAATTTGTCAGATTACATTAGAGCCCCTCAGACTTAAAAAAATGGGCACCTGGTGAGCTTCTCTATTACATTTCCAAAAATTCTTGCATTTAGCAGCATTTTTCAATAAGTTTCTTTGCAAATTAACTGTCAGTGTGATTAGATTCTTATTCAGGTGCTGCACACAACAATTGGAATGTCCACGTGAATATGAAATGAAGATTAAACTCGCTGTAAAAGCAGAAGGAGATCAGTGACTGGTAGTTTTTTTGCTTTTCTTTGCTTGGCTTGTTTTTTCTTTTGAAATTGAAGTCCTTGCCAAGTTTTACTACCCCCAAAATCACATGTCTATGCCTCTAATAAACAGCTGCTAAATGATTCTCTGAACAGCCTGTTCTCCTCCTGCAGAAACCAGGCAGGAGCCCACCTCCAGCTGGACTTGGCCACTTCTCATCTTGCTGTGCCCCTCAGAAAAACACAAAAGCATCCAGACAAAGAATTCTGACGAACTTAGTCACAGACTTGCACTTAAGGATGTGTGGGATTAACTTTATAGGAAAATGTATACATTGGGAGTCAGATGTCTGGGGTGGCATGGTGAGAAGAAAAACACAGAAAACCAGAAAATTATTTGTTTTCAGGAGAGTGGGGAAGCACAGCATGTACCAGAAATGTTGACAGCAGTACCTCTCTTGCAGTTTCAAGACATAACCCTTCACATATCACAGGGATGTTGGACAAATTCACCACTGCTACTTGAACTGGAAAAGGGGAAAAAAAAAAAAAAATCTACAAAAGCACCATTACTGCTGCCACTGCTAAATCTCCAACAAAATTGCTTCTTTTCTGATAAGGTGCACTTCTGCTTTATTGGAAGTTTAAGAAAAATCTGTACAGAGACTAAGATTGCCCTCTGGAACTCTTATCTCTATGGACCCAACATTTTAAATAAATTGTTTGTCACTTAAAACAGTTTCATTCCAAACATTCCAGCTGTGTGTTACAAGGGTAACACAGGTGGCAGGATTTTTCCCAGAGGCAGATTTAAAACACAAGAATTAACATCAGACCTTTTTTGATGCTAAGAGAAGTTTGAGTCTGGATTAACAGCCCATGGTACCCAGAGTGGGGAGTGGTAACCTGTGAAAGGATTGGAGAACTAAAACCTTCAGGCTAGAAATTGTAACTGCTCTGCTCTGCCATTGAAATTATATCACAGAAGGGACACCAGGGTCTTCGGCAGGACTCCACAAGATGCTTGACCACTCTTAAAACCATTCTGCCTTAGGAAGCCAGAGCTATGTTTAATTACTTGTAAAGTTACATTGAATTTGAAAGGAAGGAACTGTCAGAGTGCACCAAGAAGCCAAGTAATTATCCTGCATTAATCTCTGCTTGCCCCCCCTCCCCTGAGATGACCTGAATTTGTAAGTCCTGTGAGCTCTGGAGTCTATGGAACCACTGCATCAGGCCCAGAGGACTACAAAGAGTTTTTATTCTAAAGCTGAATGCAAAAGTATAAAAAACTAATGATGATTCTGAAGAACATTCAGGTTTCCAGTTGCTAACACCAAAAAGACTTATAAAGCAGGAAAAATACAGCTGCGTCCACCCAATAACATCAATTTGAGATCTGATGCTTGATCCCACTTATCTTAATTATAATCTTTGATTAACTAGATAAAGAGAAAAACAATTTTAATATAGTATCTCTTGGCAGGAAACTCAATTGAAAAGAAAATTGAGAAAAAATTTATACTCACAATGCAGTTAATAGTCAAAATGAAAGGTTTTTCCTCAGCTGCCCTCTTGTTGTAATAGGTCAAAAGTTTTACAATTCCATTATCTTCCATGATTGGTCATTTTTTACAATGTAATTGGCAATTGTTGTTTCAAACTGAAAATTAAAATGCAGGGTTTGGTGACAAAAGAAGTTTCTTTCATTAAGACATATTAAAGAATTAGGAGTAGCTCCAGTGACTGAACTCAGCAGATTTAACCCAGTGAAATAAAACTTCATCATGTTTAAATTGTTTAAAGTACTGTTTGCTCATAACTGAAGAGTAAAGGGAGCAGCACAAATGGGGTATTCACTGTTCCAGTAAGTTTGTGATCTTCATTTTCTAGAAATATGTTTGTCAAAGAGATTCCTATTATGAACCTGATTATTACCTGTATTAGAATCAGGAGTCTCAAACAGGCATTGTAAAAATTCATTTCAGAAAGTGGTCTGGAAGATAAGTATAAAGGCATTTAATCAGCAGTCCTGTCTAATAAAACTGATTAGAAGCACTGTTTTGCATGAGGCCACCTTGATCATAGTGAGAGCAGATAGCAAATGTTCCAAATTTGAATAAATTAGCAAGAATCCCATCAGGGTGCAGACATAAGGTAATATACAGATATGAACTGCAGCAATAAAAGGTAAAGTGGGAAATGAGATAAGATTAATATTTTCAATAACTCCACTGAGTTGATCCAAGAAGAATAACAAAAAGAATTCAAAGTGAATGCAGCTTACTGTGGTCTTGGATTTCTCTTCCAGATCAGATTTCATTGGAAGCTGTCCCTAAATCCCTTGAAGATGAATTACACTCTGCACATGTGTGCACAAACAGCTACACACTTGATAAGTGAAGTAGTTTTCTAAGGGTGGAAATATTCCCATTTAATCCCACCTTTGATAGTGGAATACATTCAGAAACCAAGCAGCCTCTCTTGCAATGGAGAGAAATCAAATTAAATTAAATGGATGTAATAGCCAGACTCCTTAAAACAGCTTTAGGAACTGCTACACACAAATTGGGAAGAAAGTGCCAAAGACAACCTGGGGAGGAAGTGCCCCTTTCCTTGCTGTGCCCAGGGATGAAATCCAACATGGATCATTCCAGATGGACACTCAGAAAGGCAACAGCAGTGAAATGTTGTCCTGAGCAGGATTAGAGCTTCTGAAACGAGAATACAACAAAAAAATCAGCTCTGGGGATGAATATTTGGCACATGTACAAGGACAGAAGTCACAGCAGGCCCAGGGCTAACTCTACATCTGGGTTTCTATTGCTTTCACTGATGAAAATCCTTCCCATAAAAAGCTGAAAAACAAAACAGAGGAACATTAAAATGATGAGACAAGTATAAAGGCATCATTTAACAGAGGCAGTGAACAGCCCAGCACAAAAAGTTTGCCACAACATTAATTTTTCCACCTCTTATTTTAGGTCTTTTTCTGCTTGGGCTATTGAACATTTGGTATTCAGATTAAGAAGTAAAAGGCATAAAGCAGACCCAGATATCAGGGAAAAAAGTCATTGTGAGACAGGCCATTATAGAAGGGAATTTCTGAGAAACTCAACTTTGTCAAATTAGATTTGGTGGAAGGTTTTTCCACTCATCAGAGCTGGAGCATTTTGCCCCCTGACCAAGGTCAGGTGGTTCTTGTAAGGTCACAGAACCTTTCCTTTAAAAGCATCAAACACAACATTGGTAGATGCAAGTTCTAAACTTACCCCAGCTGTAAATATTTTCTAGTGGAGACTTAGTCATTCAAATGAAAAACTGTGGTGATTATATTTAACATCACCAAAAGTAGAGAGCACTTCAGGTAATAGCTTCCAGGGAGGGGAAATGAAACACTGGGGATAAAGCCATCCTTTAAACCTTGTATATTTTCATTACTATTGCAGGAGCAATTCAGAATTCTGGTGTGCAATGTTAATAAGACAGATTATAGTTCACCTGAGCCCCAAATTTGTTACTGCTAAGGCAAAAGAGGTTTTTACTTATTATTTTGTTTAAGGCCATTGTACTCTATTATATGGCAAGATGTACCTGGATTTTAAACAAACCTCCATATGCTTCTAATGGGGATTAATAAAGAAAAGCCTTTGAAAGTCAGATAGAGGTGATTGAATAACTCCTATCACAGGTCTGTGAGTGAACCTTGAGCCTAACTTAGTCCCTTACTGCAAAAAGAAATTTTTATTTTTAAGGTTTTGGTATCTCATAGCAGCCAAGAAATCTTGAAAAAGAGCTGTGTTCTGAAAGACTTGGAATTAGCTTTGAGGTATAGTAAGTTTGGCAAATATAAATTAGACATAAAATTTTCCTTCACATATATTCAGTCCCTAAAATACAAAGTGCATAGAGACATGGGAGTTAACAAAAAATCCTTCAATGAGGATAGTCATTAACAAATGTACTGATTTTGTGCGAATGAAGGGTCAGCTTTGCCTCTGCCCCATCCAGCCAGAACAAGACTCATTGGCAAGTGGGAAAAAATGCTAGTGAATAAGGATATTAAAAAAAAGAGGATTTTTGTCCTTGTTAATTTCTTTTGACCATGCAGCAGCATCTCCAGTGTGCTAGAGAACAAGCATGAAAAGGTTGGGGAATCACAGAACTCTGATATTGCTTGGATGTTTTCAAATTAAGTCCCCAAGAGCAAATCTGTAGCAAATGTTGCTTCTCTACCCTCATTCCTAAGGGCTGATCAAAAATTTTGGGAAGGCAGGAGAAAGACCCCCACAGACTTTGGAACCTTCTGTATCAGCATTTCCTTTTTTTCTGGGGAATGTAAAAGTGTGAGTACTTCAGATCTCATCAGAGATGCTTTTAAGAATGGCAGAAGAGCGAGAGATACTTCATTTCTCCTGCAGGGAGTGGAGGATGAGTCAGGAGCACCAGGATGTGTAGGAAGGATCCAAAGCCCCGTGTGCATGATCAGCCTCATCCCTCACCTCCCTGTTCCAGTCTGTGAAGACAGAGTTTGTGAGTTTTTAAAAGAATGACCCCCAACACACACGATAAAATCAAATAGGTATTTTCTTTCTAAGTGTCTCACATAGATAAATGGCGAAATTATCTATTATGGAAGAAATTGAGGCCTTCCTACCTTTCAGAAAATGCTTTACATTTAATACTTTACCTCTGATACTGTCTCCAGGAGCGTAAAACTAACATGAATGGCTGAGGCAATTGAGAAATCCTGAACAGGAGGAGAAGCTCTGTCTCTTTGCAGAAAGCTTCCAGCTACAGCTTGCTGGGAAAAGCTGTGGAATGTGCTCCCAGGCTCTGTCCCTAAGATGATTATGCAAAGTAGATGATAGTAATAGTGCTGCCCTGCCATCACTTACATTTGTTCTCTTCAATTTTATGTAATTTTCATTGAATTTAGGTCCATCAGGTCTATAGGAGTCATATGAAAATGAAATCCTGATTCAAAGCAGTTGATGCAGTTGAAGAAATGGGAAGTCTTAAGATTTCTATCCATTATGCTAAGGGGGGAAAATTATCCCCAAAATGCAAAGAGATAAAATCTATTTATATATGCAATTTTCAGTTACTTTCATTCCAGGAAAAAAAAATTAAAAAGAAAGAGGTCTGTGAATCACAGCTGTCCTCAGAACGCTTGAACATATGTGCTCAGGTGGGAATTACGATATATATGTAACACTGCTGACAGACTTGACCCAGCAAAGGCTGCATTCCCATGGGAATCTCGAGTTGGAGTTTGGAATGAAGGCTCCAAACTTCAAATATCAACTTTGGGATAGAAGGTACTGAGCCAAATAAACAAGGCTTAAAGCAGGACCAGTAATTTACAGGCAAACCTTGATCTTGGCAAAGAGGCACATTGGCCAAGTCAGCCTGTGTGAATCCACTATAAATTCCTGCAGCTCCAGAGTGTAATGAGGTGCTGCTCTGAGTAGGAAACAGTGCAGCAAGTGGTAATTAGAATTCTGGATGCAGCAGAGAACTGCTGATCCAGTGGGCAGGTTTATGCAATTAAGTCTCTGATGAAGATATCATACATAATTTGCCAAACTTCTTAAGAATCCCTCATTGGCATCACTGGCTTTTACAACAAATTACAGCACCTCACTACAGTTTATAAAATCCCCGAGTTTTGCCACACAAGCTGCAATGCACTGAAATAAAGTTCTGGCTGCTGATTCAGAAACCAGGAAATAGTCAAGTGTATCAATCCAGAACAAAAACAATTGCACATTCTACCTTGGTGATATTGTTAGTTGTATCTGTGCCTTTTTACAGGAACAGATTGATATATATATACAGATATTTTTTAGCATATTTTTATATAGTGATGTCAATCATGACAGTGTTGTCTACAGCCTTTCTTTAAACCTGTTTATTTACTTGAGGGTTTTTTTTTTTTTGCTCCTGAGACACCCTAGGCAGGCACATGGTAAAAACTGACATTTTTTTGGCTATGAAGATGGAAACACTTCAGATCTAACCCAAATACTTTAAATTACTGATACAGCTATTTTGTTTTTTTTTTTTGTTTTTGGGTTTTTTGGTTTTTTTTGTCTGTGTTGTTTTAGAAGGAATAACTGGCTTTGCAATATGTGTTGTAAATTACAGAAAAAAAGAGAAAAAGTAAGAGTCCCAGGCCTGAAAAATAATAATCAATTGTCCCCTGTCTCCTCTTACAGGTATCTCCTAAACAACCAAATAAATAGAAAACAGAATACATTCCATAGGGAATTCTATTTTCACTGACACATCAATGGATTTTTTTTCCCTTTGATTCACACTTAGGCATAAAACTACTTTTTTTTCAGTCAGTCTGATTTAGGGTTAATAAAGATAGTGGTGGAGTCATTGAAAATGGTGAAGGACAAAATTCAGAGACTTTAAGCAACACCAGGCAAAGCTGTTCCTGATCCAGGGCTTCATTTGCCTGGTCAAAGGCAAAGTGACCCAGGTTAAGAATATCTCCTACCAATGGAACCACTGCAAATATACTGATGATTTCTGAGAATCCAATTTCTTCTCAAGGTGAGGGACAGTGAGGAATTTGGTTCAACAGATAAAGCTCCAGGATGAGATGTACTGGTTTATCAAGCATTCCCTATGTGATTAATTATACACTTTGCATCTTGAGGAAAGACAGAATTACACAGCTCTGTTTTGCTTCTGTAAATCAAATGAAAATTTAGAATCAAACCAGATGTGCTTATAAAACAAAACAGGTGGTGGGACAGGATTTATTTCCATGACCATTGAGGAAAAAAGATCCAGTTAGTAGAATTCTGTGGACTCTTGTTTCTGAGACACACTGACTCTAGAAACCTCTTTCTACAAATTCAGACATCCCCTGACAGGTTACCTGGCTTAGGCCTGAGTGGTTCTACTGATTTATCATCATTGCCATCCAAATTTCAAGTGGACTTGTTTCTTCCACAGCTTTCTGTGCTGTTTTCTGTGCCAGCAGCATTGCCTGCCTGGCTGTGGCTGCAGTTTGTCCCTTTTGCCCCTGCTTTGGATCCATCCCAGCAAACAACTTTAGGCATCACTCACACGTTGTAGCCTAAGGGATGACGCTGCTGCTGAAAGGTGCTTGTGAATACCCCTAGTAAAAATGAAATGCCAAAAAAAGAGCCCTAAGAGGATCTCCCAGACCCCTGAGTAGTTTTGTGTGTGCTTAAAGGAGCACACGTGCTCCATGAAAATCTGCTGCCACCCTCCGCCACAGCGAAAGCTGAATGTGGCTGTCACTCTGATGTCAGCCAGGCAGGGTTAGTGCTTCCCTGCTTCCCTCCTGAAGATCCTTTCTGCTCATGCAAGCCCTTTGTTATTTTTATAAACCAGTAGTTGTAGTGGGAAAAATAGACCTTTTAAATCGCCCAGAGAAAAAAGGGATGAGCTAAGCAATCCTAATAACAATGCTGAAAATGTCAAGGAAGGGAATTCCTTCTGGACCTGTCCTGACCAGCTGGGCTAACGTGACTTTAGTTTGGCTGACACTTGGACAGTATCAGTAAAAATCACCTTCAGTAAAACATGCTCTGATGTTGCCTTGGGCTAGCCAAAGATTCAGGAACTGATCCCTGTGCTCACCTTGACTTTGTTTGTTATAAATCCACTGGTTCATCCTTATGTCCTGGGGTATGATGGACTTCCTAAACTTTAAAATCAGTAAGATGGCTTTTCCCTCTCCAATCCCCTCTGCCCTGGGATGTTTTAAAGCACAATAGCAGCAGTAACAAATACCTCTGTGCATGCTCAGAAAGAATTATTGCACTGTTTTCAGCTACTTTTCCAAGGTTTGCCATCTGATGCCCACCTAATATGAAGCCTTTCTCCGCTGGGAGAACGAGCACAGCTGATCACAAGGGAAAAATTCAGTTTGAGAACATATGTCTGAGCAGAGTGGATCCCTTGTCTGACAGCTGCTGCCCTTAGCCTTGCTGCTTTACTCTTATTTTTGATTTAAATTCTCTATTTTGCACCTCTAAGAAGCCATGCAGGGCAGATCTTGAGAGAGAATTTTCCATTCAATGTCCTTGTTTAATATAAATATACCTTTAAGCAAAGAAAAAGGTAATTAACTGGAAGAGGCAATGCTGCTCTAAAGGGCTTGTGATAAGAGTCTTAACAACAAACAGCTTTATCTTTGTGGTTCTTCTTCCTTTACAGGTTTAACTGGGGAGAAAACCATCCACATACCAAACTGTCTTCACTGATTTATTAAAAGATATGCAAAATAAACAAGCTCCAAGTTTTGGATGAATTCCCTGGGCAGACCTATTAATGCAAAACTTCCCACAGTTTTCATGGTGGAAGAAAATGGATTTTGAAAGTAAACCTAAGGCTTACAAATGACATCAGAATTCTTCAGGAGTTCCTCATAAGTCACAAAAGATATTTTATTCAGAAATACTACAGTGTGCCAAGGCACTGAGATTACTTATTTTGTAGGAGGATTTATGGATCTGAGAGCAATTTGGTGCAAGAATAGGCTCCAGAAAAATGTACTTCTGCATGTACTTCTTACCTGTGCAAGAAAAATCCTGTTAAGAGTCTATATTTAAAAAGTTCTAACCCCCCCAGCAAAGGTTAAAAGACTGGCCTTAATGAAAAAGTAGGCAGATGATACACTTTTACAAATATTCATGAGGCACACCAAAAATTACAGGATTCGGAATGAAATTTTTGCTTTGTTAAGGGCACTAGAACATGGTGTTCTAAAATAATGACAGAAATAGTTGTAGCCATATTGCTTATCCCAGAAATCCAACGCTTCTAGGGAGAATGCCAAATGCCAGGCGGATTTCTCAGTTGTTGCAAAGTCTTAGGAAATTACTGATCGTCTTCTGGGGGGGAAAACACTGATCCAGCCAAGGGCTCAGCACCCTTAGGTGACTCAATAACCAGCCAGGTTTTTAAGGCTGAATGCAGCCTAAAGAGTAGGAAGAAAAGGAAAGGAATAAAATCATGCACGTCTTACACAGCTCATATCTGCTGAAACCCAAAAGTAGGATTTAAAGTTGAACGAGAGAAGTGTAAATTTTTCTGAAAAATCTGTTCAGTGACTGAAAAAAACAAACCAGTCAAATTTAATGAGGGAAAAATTAAACTCTGGTCAAGATCCAGGTGGAGGCTGTACATGGCATTATTATAGGCTCCCATATGTTTCCTAGAGGAATTGAACGTGACAAGGGAATTTAGACATGGGGAAATGTAATTATTTGTGATTGAAACAAAATAGCACCCAGTTTATGCACATACTGCTCCTGTTGCATTAATATTATTCTACTGAATTGAATTATTTTCAGATGCTATTGTATTTTCAGAGGTAGACATCGGTTTTTTCATATTCTGCTTCACATGTTACTTTTTTTAGCCATCAGAACTTAGTGACATAAAAATTGCTGTCTGAGTTGACACAGTTATTCCCTCTTGATGTCTTTAAGTAGGAGCATAATGTGACAGATGAGAGTGCTGAAACTCAGTGTCTCACACAGGCTTAAAAATAAGTTAATCCTGCAAAACTTCAGAAACTATTCTACAGGGGAACAATTTTTATACTTTGAAAATTATTTGCTTTTCTTTGTCCCCTCATTTTTCTGTGCCTAGAAACATGTATGAAAACAGGGATTTAGCTGTTCAGGTACTCCTTTCCTCCTGCTGTGCAGCCATCATAGGAAATCATAAGCCTTTCTCTCAGTAGCAGCTAAAGACTAGGCACCAGCATAGCTCAAATAAACTGAAAGATTAAACAGGGCTGAGATTTAGGGCTGGGTTTAACTGCAAAAACATGAGGACCTGTGTTTGAGATTGACGAAGTCCTGTTGATAGGTAATTTTGGCTCAAAATGAGGAAATCAGTGTGAGGCCTGAGCTGTGTGAAGGCAGGTCCAGCACAGCCAGGACACAGGTACAGCAGTGACAGCAGGCAGAAGGAATATTCCTGAGATCCCTGTAGTCTTGATGCAGAGAACTCGTGCCAGCAAGATCTCTTGGCACTCTGGAGCTCTCAGAAAAAGCTGTTCCTGGAGAACTTCAACGGCATCCAAGCCAGATGGAGTCACAGAATCCTTCCCATTCCAAGAGTGGGACTGAACCCCACTGGAAAAGAGGTTTTATACCCAGGCATCCACACCCAGGATTCACACTACCAAACTTCCCAAGGCTTCACACATGAGGTTTTGGGTTTAACTCATTGAAATGTTTATTTAATGTTAAATTAACCTATTTGGGGTATTAAGCCCCAAAGCTTTATCAAGCCTAAAATAATGATATGAGTTAGCTCCTTGGGCATGAACAGGTACAGAAAGTTCAATTTCAGAAAATTGCACCTTTCCCTTGGTACTTTTTATTATTTGGATAATTTGCATTAAAATAATGTCTCTCTGCCTGTGAGTGTTTGCCCCCACTGCTTCATTATTCACTCAGAACACTCATTCCTTGCTTATGATGTGATCGTTATTTGCTGTTGAAACACTTTTAATGTCACAAAATGGATTAAATCTTCAAGTGAGGAGTGAGCAATTGGAAAACCCTATCACCTAAGCAACAGCAGTCCTATTTCATGCCTATGTGTCTAATTATACCTAACAAGGCAAAACCCCCTTATCGCCGAGGGAATGATACATTCTCTTTCTTCTTATACAAAATTTATTTTTTACATCTTAAAAGCTGGTAGGTTCAGCATTTTGTGACCAAGCCAGGCACAGTTATCTGTTAAGCATCAATGCCAGGTTGGTATTTGATACAAAACGATCCTGCGGTGACAAGGAGGAGCAGTCAGCAGGGTTGCAGCGCTTGGGACATCCTTCCACCGTGGCAGCTCCTTGGGCCGGACAAGGACAAGCTGTGAGGGCAAATAATGAACGGGCAAACTCACCGGGATCAAGAGGGGGAGCACCGGGGTGGCCAAGCTTCCTGGGCAGCAGGGCTGACCCTGGCCACTGTTGGACCACCACCCCAGTGCCAGGGATCTCAAAATGCAGAGATGCCCTGCGGAGCCCGTAGGGATGGCAGCGTTCTGCCTCCACCACTGCCCCAAGAGACCCGAAACATGACCGTGCTCCACAAGGAACTTCCCAGAGCCCCACAAGGGCACTTCCAGAGCCCACAAGGCACTCCAGACCCCATAAGGCCTTAAAGAAGCCCCATAAGCACTTCCAGAGCCTCATAAGCGCATTCAGAGCCCATAAGGCCTTCCCAGAGCTCCACAAAGGCACTTCCAGAGCCCCCCAAGGCACTTCCAGAGCCCCATAAGGCTTTCCAGAGCCCACAAGGCACTTCCAGAGCCCCAAGGCACTTCCAGAGCCCCATAAGGCCTCTTTCCCAGAGCCCCACAAGGATTCCAGAGCCCCACAGGCTTCTTCCCAGAGCCCCACAAGGCACTTCCAGAGCTCCACAAAGGCAATTCCAGAGCCCCATAAGGCACTTACAGAGCCCCACAAGGTCTTTCCCAGAAGACCCACAAGGACACTTCCAGAGGCCCCACAAGGGCACTGCCAGAGCTCCACAAGGCATTCCAGAGATCCACAAGGCACTTCCAGAGCCCATAGCCTCTTCCCAGAGCCCCACAAGCACTTCCAGAGCTCCACAAGCACTTCCAGAGCTCCACAGGCACTTCCAGAGCCCCTAAGGCTCTTCCCAGAGCTCCACAAGGCCCACTTCAGAGCCCCAAAGGCACTTCCAGAGCCCCGAGGCTCCCAAAAACCCCCCCCCCCCCACCCACCCAACATAAAACCAATCTCCTCACCCAACCCCCCCTCAAGATGTTCCCGAGCTCTTCCCGGAAGGCCCCGAGGCCGTTCCGGGCAGTGCCGCGGCCTCGCCCCATCGTCAGAGGCCGCTGCCGGTGCTCAGGCCCCTCTGCGAGCGCGGGCGGATCCCGTCCAGAGGAACCCCGGAACCTGCGGGGCCCCGCGCCGTTCCGCCGTGCTCCAGCCCGGCCCCGGCTCGCTGTGCCTGCTCACGGCCGGCAGGAGGCCGCTGCGAGGCGCGGGCGGCGGGGATGAGCGAGGCGGAGGGCGGGCTCGGCGCCGCCGGGAGAAGCCGCCGCTGCCCTCGGCCGGGCCCGGTGCGGCCGCGGCGGTCGCTGCCGCTGTTGCAGCCGCGGCGGCGCGGGCGGCGGGCCGGAGCCCGCGAGGCCGGCGGAGGAGGCGCGGTGGTGTGCGAGCCGGAGGTGGAGGTGTGCCTGATTCCACGCCATGCTGGGCACAAGCCCCTGTAGGTGAGCGCGGGCCGCGGACCTCCGCGGAGCGGCGGGAAGCCGGAGGCCGGCGGGCTCCCAGGGAGGCTCAGCCGTCCCCGCGTCCGCCTGCAGCCGGGCCGGGGCGTGGGGCTGCGGTGGGGCTGCGGGAAGGGAGCGCCGTGCCCCTGAGCCGCCGTGTGCAAGGGCGACCCTGAGCTGTCCACAGCATTGCAGAGCCGGTCAGGCTGCAGCGCCCACGGGGGCGTGTGCTTAGGCTGGGTCATTCCATGAGCACACGGCAAGGGATTGTGTCCTGGCCGTGCTGGAATAGTCCAGTGAGGCAGGCTCGCAGTCTCCTCTGGGCAGGTGTTGCAGTGATCGCTGTAAAGGATGTTTCTTCCTCGCGTTCAGGTGGAGCTTCCTGTGCATCAGTTTCTGCACATTGCTTTGTGACCTGTTGCCTGCCCACCGAGCAGACCTGGACCATCCTCTTGGCACCCCCGTTTAGATATTTTAAATATTATTGCAGGTCCCCTCTTAGACACCTAATTGGAGGCTAAACAGGCACAGTTCCCTCTGCTTTTGTTGTCAGAGATGCTCCAGTTCCTTAATCTCTCTTGCCCCTCAGTGGACCCGCACCAGGAGCTCTGTGTATCTCTT
>CM031874.1:7704926-7757158 GCA_018697195.1 Certhia americana | reverse complement strand
CGCAGCCCGAGCCCCGAGCCCACCTTCCATCCCCGTCCTGCCGTGCAGAGCCGCTGTGGAACGGCGAGCTCGGCACCGCGGCCCGCCGGGGACCCTCAGCCCCGAATTTATCCTCGCCTTGAGGAAGGAAATCCCCCTGGAGGAGCGGGGCTGGCAGGGATGCTGTCACTCCGTGGCTCCTCAGGAGCCATTGCGTTGCCATGGGCTGGGGTTTAATTTGGTTTTCCCCCCCGTTCCCGATGGTGTGGGTGCTGTATCCCATAAATCCAGGTTCTGTGTTGTGTGTGCTGCTGCTGGTGGCTGCTGGATTTGATGTTATCGCTTTGATATTCCTTGAAGTTTTTGGTTGGTATCCTCAGCTTTGTATGGTGGCTTTCCCTAGGCCCTTTCATGCCATCAATAAAAGTCCATTACATAACATCTGCTCAACTTAAAAAATAATTTGTAACTCCTTATTTCTCGTAGACGTGTTTATTTCTTAGGGAGTGTGTGTAGAGCAACTTTGAAACGCAAAGAATGGTGTGTCTGAAAAACTAGGGGTACGTGTGCACTTTTGAGCAAGGTGCTGCAAACATACGAGCACTTTGTCCGGTGCCTTAAAATAATAATTATTTGAAATAAAAGGAATTTGTCAGTCTTATCTGAGGCTGCTGTTTATAGCATCAATATTTTTTCAGTTTGATATTGGGTGTCAGTAATTTCTTCTCCAGTATTGCTTTGGTAAATACAACTTTTTCCTTTTCAGTACTTCCTAAGTCGGGGGAATTCTTTAACTCCTCCCCTTTCTGGGAAAGGGAACCACTCCTTCACTTATAGTTTCATTTCAGCAGCTCATCCTTATCTTTAGAATATAAATAGGCAGCTAAAGCTTTCTAATGAATATACTTTTAAAAGAGCTTAATATTAAATTTTTTTTTTTTTTTCTCTCTCTCTTAATAAGCATTAAAATATAGCAATAACCACTTTTGAGGAAAAATAAATTCTCTGTGCACAAAGATCTGTGAAAGGCCAAAGATATTTTGGGTTGGATAGCTGTAATTCTGAAGGGAAGAGGCAGAGCACTTTTTGCACTGTTTGAGTGCACCCTGTCAACTTTTCTTCTGTATGTGGCTGGGGTTCACAAGTTTTAATAACTCCAGAACATTCCCATTATTCTGTTTGAATGTGTTTGTTCTTCATTTGGTTTTTTTTTTCCCTTGGAGGAGCTCTGGATGGTGACAGCTGTAAAACAAGGACCATTTTTTCACTCCTGTGAGTGGACTTTTCCAGCTTTGCCTTACCAAGGAGGATTTTGTTGTCCCTGAGACTTACAGCCCCTGAAATATTATTCTGCATTTTTAAATAGGAACTCTTCCTTCAGTGATTAATGTGTAGTCACCTCTGTCTGACAGTGCCCAAAAAATTGTAAAGGCACTGCAAACAGATGCACAAAGAAGCAGTTGATCTTCTGCTGGCCAATTATGCCTTTGCAGCCTGTCAAAGGCATGGATCAATTTCACAAACTTGTTCCTACTTCTGCTTATTTTACACTAATTCTCACTCTTCTCCCCTCAGCCTGGATGGGTTTTATGCCTGAAGCAGCTAATGTCTTTCTTTGGTTTTGAGGTTAGAGTTTTTTATTGTTATTTTCCCTATGCACTTTCAAACCAAAATTCTGCTTCTGTCTTTGCATTTCACTGGTGTCTCTGCGAGTGTTCCTGGCCTGAAGTTCCTGCAGGTGTGTCTTTCCAGCTCTTCTGCATTTCAGTGCCTTCAGCTTCTACAAGTGAGCTTTGAAAACTTTGGGGGTTGTGTTGATTTTCAGAAGTTCCCTCTGAGACTGCTCTAACACCTGGAGTTCATGATGTTTTAGTAACAAACCCCACGGTCCTGCCTTCTAAAGCTCCATCAACAAAAGGTTTCCATCACTCTTCTGGACTCTTCTCTTTCATGTTCCTGTGCCTTGTTCACAATCCACATCCCTTTTGGTTGCAGCAGTTTTCCAGCTGATTTCTCAGCCAGATCTCTTTCTGTCACTCTCTCCTGGCTATGTTCTCTCCTTCCCTTGTTCTTCCCACAGCAGTGGTGTGAATCAGGTTGGGAGTGTGAAACCCACTTAGTTTTGCTGTGAGATAGAAAGGCTATCTATTTGATTTCTACAGGGAGGTATCAGCCTTGCTGTTTAGTTTGTGTTTCTTAGCTGGAAAGAAAGGCCTTAACTTGGAAGTTGATAGAGACCCAGGAACAATACCTGCTTGGAGGAGCAAAGCTGAGTTTTGCTCTCTTGGCTTCCCCATCTTATTTTCTCAATTGCTGTGCTCCAGATTGCCTTTTCCCTGGATTTGGCTTCCTTCTGAACAAGCCCCTTACACCATGGCATTGCATCTGTATCTGTGTCTGCAATGACTCTTCAGCAAACCAGTTCTCTTCCTAAGTGGGGCCCAGTCTGCTGTTCTCCTGTCCCACCTGACTGTGTTCAAGGATGTCACTTTAGAACCTTAAATGTAAAGAATTTCTGGGGTTATTTGTAATCCGGAACAAAATTGTCATTAATGCCCCATAACTGTCATCAGGGCAGCTGAATGTGTGACTCCATCACAGCAAGGTGTTACAAATGTAGACCAATTCCTGCTTTAATAATTAATGAACTAGTGATCACTGTTTATTAGAAAGTGGTAATTAATGAACTAGTGATCACTGTTTATTAGAAAGTGGTAATTAATGAACTAGTGATCACTGTTTATTAGAAAGTGGTTTTATTTTTCTCTCTGCGTGTGATGTTAGGAAATATCAAATGAGGTTGTGAAGTAACTTGGGAGAGTTTTTGCTGCTTCTTTCTTCAAAATTTCTTTTAATGCTTGTTTTGCAAGACTCTGAACATCTTTTCCCCCCGTTTCCCAACTTCCCTGTTCTCTCTGTGAGCTGGCATTGAACCCTGTGGCTGTGCTGTGCTTTGGGTGCCCTTTATTCATGAGCAGTCTTGTTCCTTTTGGTGGTTCTCAATCCACAGAACACTGTAAAATGCTCTCATGGGATAATAAGATGGTTCAGCACTCAGCAAGATTAAACCTGTCTCTGTTGCTTGTGAAATGTAACAAAATCCCTTATCGTTTACATTATCAAATGTATAAATAAATATGTATCTATTTCAGTTAAAATGCACTTTACACTAAGTCCTACTTGCAGCTTCTATTTCCATGAAGTTCAGAGGAGGAAATGAAGCTGTTCTTTGTGAATTCTGTCTAAATGTGACACTTGGAATGAATTTAGCACATCTGTGATGAGAACCTGGTGCCTATTCATGTGGCACCACAGGTTTTTCTCTGTAGCAATTTGAATTATGCATAAAATACAGTGAATTCAGCTGTAACTAGGTAAATCTGTCACTTGGCAACTAATAGGGATCCTGTGAGTCACTGCTGTGGGTATTCTCATTTTGTGTCTATTTTTTGTTTTCTTGGTGAAGTTTGGTTTCAAAATGTTCCAACTACATACTTTGTATTTGCAGGATCAAAGCTCAAATTCCTCACTGCTGTCTTGGAGGGGTTTTCAGGTAGGCTTGACATAAAGTTTGGTTACTTGGAAAGATGGGTAATAATGAAGATTATGATTGGAAGTCAAATAAAATAAATATCTAGTGTGACCACGTGGTTCTGTTGCTATCCACTGTCTAAAGCAGCAAGGCTGATCTTGAGCATAAAGCAAAAATAAAGAAAACTTTTATTTCAGCAAGGTCTGTAGGGAATGCAGATCTTGAATTCAAGGGATATTTCTGCATCCTAAACTCTACAATTTTAAAGTCTAGCCTCTGTCTTCACTAGGGTTTCTAGCAGCTCACAGACATGTCTTTTTTAAAACCATTGAGTTAAGGAAAAGCAATGACATTTTCGTATTTGGGATCTCCAGCTTGTTCTGATCTTTTCCATTGGTAAACCCAAGTGGGATAAAAGATACCCATAAAACATGAAAGCCTTGATTAATAAGGTGAGAAGGAAAAAAGGAGTATTTTTGTTCCAGGAGATGGTGTTAACTTCTCTTGGTTTAAATTTGTCTTCAGGAATGCAGAGAAATTACTACAGCACCAGTCTGGCTGGTTTTGGGGGTGCTGGGAGGGCAGAGTGCAGGGCACACGCAGGGGAAGCTGTGAGAGGTGCTGAATTCAGTCAGGGCATTATTTTATTTTATATTATATTAGTTTATATTTTTATTTTTATATTATTTTATTTTATTTTGCAGAAGGTGATTTTATTCTGTCTCTTCTCTCCAGTGCAGTGGGAGGCGCAACTGGACTGCGGCGAGAGACCTGCAGAGATACAGAAACCATTACCCAGTACGTGCTCCTGGGGCTCCTCCTCACCACTTCTGCCTTCAGGAACACTTCCTGGATTTGGGAGCAGCCTTTTGCCTTTGCATTTACAGGCTCAGCACCTTCCAAGGATTCGTTTGTGAGGGGGAAGGGATGATGTGTGTGTGGGTGCATCAGAAACAAGGTGCTACTTCCCGAAGCACATTTTGAGGATTTAGTTTGAAATGTGAGGGAAAACAAGGAGAAGTGCTGGAGTGATTACTGCCTTTGAAAAGGTTGCTGCTTGTTCATTTCTTGTTCTCATCTCTAGGATTTGAAAGAACCAGAGAATGAGGAGGAAGAAGAGATGTGGAACTTAAGCTTTTATAAAAATGAGATTGCTTTTGTGCCCCACGGTGAGTACTTTGTGTGGTGGCTGTTTGATGCCATCTGCTGCAGCTGGTTGCTGAAACAGTAGTTTCATCCAGACCATAAAAAACTAAACCAAACAAACAACCAAAACCACCACCCAAACCAAACAAAAACCCCCCAAGAATGTCCATTTTAAAATGTTCCTGCTGTATTTTCCTTAAAACTCTGGTGGTGTTTTCTTTCTAAGTATTTTTCTGACTGGTTGACTTGTTGGAGAAGCTAATGCCTGTATGTAAATATCTGGGTCTGGGTAGTCAGCCATGTGGAGTGGCTGGCTAACTTTAATTTTAATTCGGTGTCACTTCTTACCTGACCTCTTCCTTTTCTTTGCCAGGTGTGTATATTGAACATCTGCTTTCATCTTGGGCGGACAAGTATGAAACCCTGGAAGAAAACCATTCTTACATACAGTGGTAAATTGTCTGCATGAATACATTGCCTCTCTAGTTGTACTTCTTTTAAGTGTCACGTGGATCTGTGTTCCTGATTTCAGCTTCACACAAGACCCAGAATTACCTGAGTTAATTGAATTGCATTCCTCGTGAAGCAGTGCACTGGAACTCCTAAAAACACTGGTTTCCAGTGCAGCTGTGGCAATAGATCTCAGTCATTTGTGATCTTGGAGGCCAAAGTTAGGGCAAGGAGAGAGATGCAGATCAGCAAAGTCTTTTGTTACTGGTGTAGACAGTGCTTATATGGCAGGGATATACTAGAAGATTACTTCTGTGTCCATAAAGATGGGATGCCTGTGATATCAAAAATTTTGGAATATTTTTTTGAGGTCTAACAAGTTGGGTACCCCATTTTGGATGTCATCTTTGCTCATCTGGCCTGAAAATTTCTTTTCCTTCAGGCTGTTCCCGTTACGTGAACATGGGATGAACTGGCGTGCCAGGCCACTCACCTGTCAAGAAATCCAGGTACTTATTTTAAGCTTTTGTCTCTTCTTTCTTTGAGATCTGAAGGATGTTAGGATTTCCCCTAAACACCTTATTTGAAATCTAGTGGGTTTTTCCATTGTTTCCTTGGGTTTTTTAGCATGCACAGAGCTCAAATGAAATGCTTAGTGATACAATCAACCCTTGTTTAATTCAGGTGCTACTTAATCTGGTGCAGGTAATTAGGGAATTTCACCTTTTAATAATTGCTGTGTCTTGTTTTCAGGCCTTTAGGAAGTCCAAGGAAGTTATGGACAGATTTGTCCGTGCTTACAAGCTCATGCTGGGATTTTATGGAATCAATCTGGTGAATGAAGAAACTGGGGAACTTGAGAGAGCAGAGAATTGGCGTGAACGATTTGAAAACTTGAACAGGTGAATGTGTTGATGCTGTTGAGCATTTACTGCAGCCAGGCACTTCTTTGAAGGGTCAAAGCCTAGAAAACCCTCAGCCATTGAGAAATGGACAAATATTTTTAACTTATGTTGTGTTAAGCTACAAAATAGAAGTCTTTCCCTATAGTTCCCTGATTGTTTATGAAGCACCCTTAATGTGTGTAAAATGCCTTCAGTCCTTGTCACTTTTCAAAGTGCTCTGCAAATGGTCTGTTGTTACTAATGCAGGTTTTGTGGAGAAGTAAGGACCCTTCCTGGTGATGTTAACCTCTTGAAAGGAGTGGGCATAATCACAAAATAAAAAAACGACTTGAAGTCTGTCAGCTATTAAAAAGGAAAAACCAGCTGTGTCTAGCTTAAGTCCTGAGGTTCTGGCAGCATCCTTCCATGCCTGTATCCTCAACACTACAGGCTTGCTCTGTAGGATCTCTGTCAGGGGAAGGACTTGGGTGTCTGCCCCAGTATGGTGGCTCTTATCTACTGGTGGCTGATTCAGAAAGCCAAAGCCTTTCCAAGCAGCTGAGATGATGAATCCTCTGAGCCCAGGGAGGGTTAGGAAGGAGCTGCTGAAGGCAAACAGCAGCAGTGGGTGCTTTAAAAGTAAGCTCACCTTGTGCTCCCATTTGCGTTGTCAAATAGTCTTTCATGACTCACAGTAAATGATAAAACATTTTGCAGATGCCCCAGAGGTTCACAGTGACTTGTAAGACATGCCCTTGACAGCTTTGCTTGTCTGTTTCCTTCAGGTTCAGCCACAACAATTTGAGGATTACTCGCATCCTGAAGTGCCTGGGGGAGATGGGATATGAAGACTATCAAGTGCACTTGGTGAAGTTTTTCCTCACAGAAACTCTTGTCGAGGAGACATTACCAAATGTCAAGAGAAGTGCCTTGGATTACTTCCTGTTCACTGTCAGAAACAAAGAGAAGAGGAGAGAACTCGTCCACTATGCTTGGCAACACTTCAAACCTCAGAGCAGCTTCGTGTGGGGGCCTCGTGACAAACTCCAGAAGTACAGACCCCGCTCTGCCAAGCTGCACCAAAGGCTTGAGGATAAACAGGACACACTATGTCAGAAATGTGGTGATTCTGTGGAGAAGGATCAGAAGCAGTCTCCAGAGGTGGAACAGAAAGGTAGAGATGCTGCAGAGTTGCAGCCTGGAATGAGTGATGAACATGTAAAGGAGAAGATAAGCAAATGTGTTTCAAAGGTAGGAGATGATGAAGAGGAGAAAGAAGCTGCATTTGCCCAGCTGGAGGAAAAGGATTTAAAAAGTGAAGCTGAAGAGGGGCAGGGTACTGCAGAGAATGACTGCACGAAGGAGAGCAAGAAGAGAAAACTGAATGCAAGTTTGGCAAATGCTAAAACAGATGGATCATTGAAGAACTCTGCTGATATTGAAAACATTTCCCATAATCTGGGAGAGTGTGCAATTGATGCAGAGATCCCCTCCTCAGACCCAGTCTCCCAGGCTGAGGAGAATCAGGAAGCACTGAAGGAAGATGATTCAAGCACCAAAGAGCCAGCAGCACCAGAGGCTGCGGATGCAGCTGTGAAACGCAGGAAAGTTGATAAAAGAACATTGAGAAGCAAACCAGTCAACTTGGCCATAAACCTGAGCATGGGGCCCTCAGCCTCTGGTGCCAAGGCAAATCCAGCTGCTGCTAACGGTGAGGCTGGAAGAGAAAATGACAGTGAGGAAAATGCAGCTGTGGAAGTGCCAAGTGAGAAGGGGGGTGGGGATGGTGATGCCGGTGTGATACCCCCAGCTGCATCCAGGCTCTCCAGGACTGGCTGCACTTCTCCAATCAAGGAGGGCTGGAAATCAAGTGGAGCTGAAAACTCAGCAGGAGGTGATCAGCACTGCTGCAACAGCAAGCTCCTGGTGGGTGAAAGTGAGCTAGATGGGGCAGGACAGCAGGAAAAGGCAGGTGAAAAAGGGGAAGCAGAAGACACAGACAAGAAGCAAGCTCCAGAGAGTCACAAGCAGAGTGTGACACCCACTAGTCCTGAAGAAAACAGTGCTGAGGTCCCACCAGAAAATGGTGAAGGCTCTGAGAATGCAGCAGAGCCTGGTGGAGAGCAGGGAGCAGCAGAGTGAGCACAGCACGGCGAGCGCCTGAGCCAGTGGAGATGGCACTGCCCTGTCTGCTGGGAGCCAGCTTTGGTGTCTTGGAGAACTGAATAAACTTCCTTTGGGATGATCCAACTGGCCCCTGTCTCACTTTCACTCCTCCATGGTTTTTAAATCATCCCTAGTAAACTCATGAGATCCAGCTCCTGGTTACCCTAAAGAGGAAAACTTCCTTTGCTCATCTTCATGGACAGGCCGTGTCCTGTTCCTGGGTTTTATCTGATGTTCAGGGCTATCTTGGAGCAACGGGGATTTTTGCACTTTGCTTTGATTCTGATTATGCCCTACTGAAAGAGAAGAAGAAAACTGATCTCTCTCCTTGTTTGAATTACTTAAGTATTTATTAAAGACATGATTTTTATTGTAAGAGAGCATGACCTAATTTGCCAGGCCTTTCTACTACTGTGTGTAACTTCTGTTTGTTACTGTGAAAGGCTGTACCTTACCAGGAGGTCTTTTCCTGGCAGAAGTGCTGTTTCTCTAAAAGGGATGAGTATAAGGATTTCACACGATGTCAGTGTACTTGCCTCTCCTCCTGTAAGGAAAGTAGGTTTGGCTTTAGACTGGGATAAAAACTGTAGCCAAAATGTCTCTCTGACCAGTATGAACCATTGTGTAGAAATTCTGTTCTCTGAGGTGCAAAGTGCTGAGGAATTACTTCTTTTTATCCCCACAGAAGTTGCTTTGTAGTTCTTGTTAGAGTCAACAGTACAAATTGCCTACTGGTTTCTAAGAGAAAAAGCTCCAGGTTTTGCATAAAACTGTTTAGAGCTCTTCTCCAGGTTTTTCCCACCACCCTTTATAGAGCTTTTATAGTCTTCCACAGATTTTTGTGTCCATGACTCTTTCAAAGGCTGTTTCATCTCTCAGTTGCCAAAACAGCACAAATATTTCACCGTGCATTTTTTTCAGCCTTTGCTGGTAATTTGCAGTGGCCTGGAGGAGCTCTTTCCTGCAGGCCCATGGCATGAGGTTTGATTTGTCAGATCCAACCTGTTTCCTGCTTAGGGCTGGGTTGCTTTGCCTTTAATGTCAGACAGCCAGGGCATGTTCCAGTGCAGCATGTCTGGAAACCACTGGGCTTTGTGGGACACTTAATTGAAATGTTAATTGGAGAGGCTATGCTTGTCTGGTTCATTTATTTCCAGCCCTGAAGAATTTACTTTCAGACCTTGCCAGCTCTTTGCCTGCCCCAGTGTTCCTGACCTCCCTGTCAGCTGTTCTGCTACACTTCCACGATATTCCACCGAGTCTGAAGGAGCATTAAAACAGTTCAGCACCTTCACTCCTAAACATTTACAACAGGGGATGTGTTTCATGAAGCAGAGGAGATTGTTTCCAACAGCCCAAAGGTCTGGACTTGCTGTTTGCTCAGGTTGTTTGGGTTGGTTTTGAGGTTCTTTGCTGTTTGGTTTGTATAGGAGATGGCCAGAGAGCAAATGGCAGCAGCTTGTGCAATGTCGATGTTTTTCCTCTCTGCTACAGCTCTTAAGCTTTATCTTTCAAGGAATTTGAGGGGTGATTTGCCTTCCCAGACTAGGTTCTGATGCAGCATGCCACATATGTGTGTGGGAATAAAAGTCTACAAGCTTAACATCTGCTATTCATGGTGACACACGTACTGAGAAAAGGCTTTAATGTTTTTAAAATACTTCTTTCTTCTTAAGAACAGATGGAGTTAAATAGCCAATAAGAACACACTTAACTACAGATACAAATACTTGAAGATGTTGAGTGAGAATTCTTTCCTAACAGATTCCTAAGAATTGTTAATTGTGGCTTTTGTACAGATTTGTAGTAATTTTCTTATTTAATGAGGTTTTCATTGTGAATATGTGCTCAGTTGGGGCGTAGATCCTGTATCTTGTTATGGTGGGGTTTGGTTTTGTGTTTAATGGGATTTCACTGTGAGCCCCAGCCTGGAGTGAGTGTTCAAACCATCCCCTTCTCTCTCCTGCCAGGTTTAGTTTTGGCTGTTCACAAGGTGTTTCTCAGCACTCAGAGCTGTATCACAGTCTATTATGTTAATTCCCCTATTAAAGCATGACTTCAATGCATATCAGTTTTCACTGACCTTTTTTCATCTTTGAAGGTAGGATATGATCATGTATTTACCCACCCCCTGGAGCCATGAGCTTGGTCCCTTCCAGGTGCTCTGCTGGCCTCACCACGGCACATACCTTCTGTTTCTTCCATGTGGAGGTGATGCCCAGTCTTCCTCCACCTCTAAAATGTGCCCAGTGAATGTTTTTGGGGAAAAGACCCCCCCCCCCCCTATGCTGCTTGATTAATGATGTGCTTGGAAATCACAGAAATCACAGAATGGTTTGGGTTGGAAGGGACCTCCGAGTTTATTTTGGTCCAACCTCCCTGCCAAGGAGAGGGACACCTTCCATTGGCCCAGGTTGCTCAAAGCCCCATCCAGCCTGGCTTTGAACACTTCCAGGGTTGGGTATGGAGTGTCTGGATGTTTCACAATGTTTTGTATTGCTTTTGCAGCTCTTCTTCCACAGGAGTTGTGGTGCTCTGCAGGGCAAACCAGGATTCTGCTTTGAGCAACCCCTGCAGCTCCAGGGAGGGGGCACCTGCCCAACCTGGCTGTGGGAGCTTCAGATCAGGGTTTTTTCCCTCAGGACACAAAAGCAGGGGTGTCTTTGTGGTAACAATTCCTCTAAGCCATTGTGTCCCCTCAGCTGTGCTGCCTGTGGGGTGAGAGGGTTCTTGGCAATCCTTGTATCTGTGCCATGAACACTCCCAGGCTTTTCCTGTGCTGGTCATGGGCAGGCTCCACCTGCTGCAGCCCCCCAAGCCCTGGCTTGCTCTGGACAAGGTGTGGCTGGGGAATTTGGGTCTGCTTTGCCTTCCCTCCTGCCATCAGTTGGCCTCAGTGTGGAGGAGGAGGTACCAAATCTGCAAAGCTGCTCTCCCTCTTCTTTGGGGTGTCTAATAAAGGATTTCAGTGACTCTGAAAGCATCAGAAGACTTGGAGACACACATTCCCTTTCTGTCCCCAGCTGCCTGTTCCACAGGATCTTGTGCGAACTTGGTAAATCTGAGTCCTTTATCCCTCTGCCAGAGTTCCAGGAATACTGGCTGCTGGGGAGCTGGACAGACAAACACTGTGTGCTCCTACAAGCCTCCTGGTGTAAAGATGCCAAGTGAAAATCAGGTATTTCAGTTCCTAAGCTTTGATTTCCCACTTCTCTTGTGCTCCTAACCAGATGAGCTGTGTCATTTCAGCCCTGAGGAATTTGGCCACTGTTCCTCTCCACTTCCAAGCCCTGTTTTGGATGAAATTGTCTTTAATCAATATTGGGAATCGTGAAGCTCATTGCAGGAGACACATCATGAATCTATTGCCATTTGAGATCACCTGGCAGGGAGATCTCTTCCTTCCATGCAATATTTCAAATATTTCTTTGTGGCTTTTGAGACTGTTCCTCCTTTCTCCTTGCATCTGTGATTGTCTGTTTTCTGACCAGCATTCATCACTTCTCAAGGAATATGTGCTGTTCAGATCACCCTAAAAAAAAAAAAAAAACCCTGAAACCAGATGTGAACAACCTCCAGAGCTAACAAAGCACCTCACTAAGCAGTAAGTGCATTTCTCTGTAGTGATCATGCACTGTTCCAGGTTTCTTAATGCCCCTGCTGCAGTTAGGTAGCCTCAGGCGCTGAAAAACTCCCCCTGTGTTGCTTTTTACCTGTCCAGCGCAGAGGTGGAGATGGGCTTTGGGAAATGTCCTAAGGAACAGCTTTGTATTTGCAGCTGGAGTAATCCAGTTTTGCTCCTGTGTCCCGTCTCCCAGTCCTGGAGCAGGAGGCTGGGGCTGCCCAGCAGGGCATGAATGAGAGCAGCTCTGCCTGCCTGCTGCTCCCCCTCCTTCTCCCACCTCCTCTCCTCCAAGCTCGGCCCCTCTCGCCCTGCTCCAGCTGGAGCCACAGGTTTATCTGGAGGCGAGGAGTCTGCTCTGTAAGCTGAGCCCCCGGAGGAGGAGCAGGGATCTGCTGGACCCTGGAGGAGAAAGGGTTTGGCTGCCCCGGAGGAAAGGGAGAGAGGCAGAGCCTAGGCACCATGGCTGGATTCTCTGCTCTTGGGCTCCTCTCCCTGTGTCAGCTCCTGGCCACAGCATCAGCTCAGGTGAGAAGCCTCATTTGTGTCTCATGCTCAAGGATAAAACCTGTAAGGGTCAAAAAGAGTGGTCTGTGTGTGTTGTACCTGTGGGGTGAAATGTGGCAATAGGCAGGTTATTTCTCTAAATATTATTACAAATGTGTGCCTGGTTTTGTACCTGTGTGGGTAGGTATAAAAACTGCTGCTTTGTATTTCTGTGGAAGTGTTTTCCCATTCAGGAATGCAATTATGAGAGGGAAAGCCTTGGAAAGGGAAGATCTGTTGATGCAAGAGAAAGTTTGCTTTTTCAATGAAGTAACAGATTTCCAGTGAAACTGGTCTGATCTGATCTTGCTCTTTATCTGAATCAGAATTGCTTATTCATTCCCTCGATCAGTTTTCAAATTTTACACTTAAATATGTTTAACCCTTGCACACTTGAGACATGAAGCTGAATTAAACTTCCCTGACTGGTGTTAATATTATTGTCTGGGGAAGTGACTCCTCAGTGAGTTTTTCATTGTTAGTGAGGAATTTTCACAGCCTGGCTTGAGAGTTCAGAACTCTGCTGTGAGCAGAGCTGCTTCTACAATGAAACCTTTGTTCCCTGAAGCTACAGAAAGTTGCTCTCTGGAGCCCTCCCCATACAGAAGTCATTTATTGGACTTTTCTTTCCTTCTCCCCCCACCTTTCCAAAATCCCAGGTTTTCAAGTGGCATTTTGTTTAGAGAGGAGACTTTTCCCTTTCTCCTCCTGTCTTTGTTGGTGTCTGCCTGGCTTTGCCATCAGACTGGGGCTATAAGTTCATTATTTCTACCAAGCACTTGGCACCTTTTCCATGGGCTTTGCATTTCCTCCTCTGCCCAAACCAAAATGTGCCTGTACTCAGAACAGTTTCCTACACAGCAAACCCCCTTTGCTGCCTAGTGACCAGTTTGCATTCCCAGTATAGGCCACCAGTAAAAGGAGCTGGGAATGTGCTCAGTCAAAAGCATTTTCCAAAGAGCCTTGCACTGCTCTGGAGCAACTCTGAGCCCACCCAGGCTGGCAGGGAGTGCAGATTTAGGGTTAAGCTGTAGGACTTGGCCGTTGATTTCGGATCTAGCCCATGTGTTCCTTCTGATGGAAAAATAAGCTCCTGTCTCTCACTTTCCGGCAGTCCCTTCCGAGAATTGGACCACAAGGCCCTCCTGGCCCACGAGGACCCCCTGGACCATCTGGCAAGGACGGCATTGATGTGAGTGGCACAGGGCAGGGGCTGGGCTGGCCGAGGGGTGGGGCAGGGGCAGAGCCAGCAGGGCAGAGAAGCTGCTCTTGTTCTCCAGAGCAGCAACCTCTGGACATCCTTCAGGGGGATGGACTTGGAAAATCTCTGTCCTTGTAAGAGACCTCGTTCTGCAGGAGTCTGAACAGCGAGTGGAGGTGCTGAGCAAGGTCTTTGCAAGATCAATCCTCTGTCCCCAGGGAGAGCTCAGGGGTTTGTGACTCTGCTTGCAAAGTAGAATATCTCTCTTTTGGCACAGGGTTGGGTGTAGGGGTGTGATGTGTGCAGGGTCAGTGCATGTTCAGGGGTTCAGACAGATTTATGTGATGTTTCAGAGCATCTACATTTCTAGAGAGGCTACAAGAGACTCAAATATGCAGCACTGGCCACTGCTTTTGACTTTTTAGTTTTATTTCAATATTCTCATCGTGGTGATTCCTCACTTTAGCACACGCTGTGTCAGATCTGGCTCTAGTGCTGCCAGACATGAGTTTGTAGTGGCACAAAAGTCAAATAAAATGGAGAGCCTTTGATTCGGCAGGCAGCTCCTTACACCTCCTGCAGAGGGAGAAGACTATATAACCCAGGACTTAATGGAGGAGAAAATCTTGTTCTGTAACTTTTAATTGATGTTTCCATAGAAATTAAAAATATTGCTTCTGCCCATCTGTTGGATAAGGATTGAATTGTGTCCTGTAGTTGGCAGTGGATAAAAGGAGCATCAGATGGACCTTCAGCAAGACCACAATCAAATGCAAATGTCTGGGTTCCTGCTTCAATTTCCAGTTTGAGCAGTTCTTGTCTCTATGAGCTGCTTATGGAATAGTGTAGGGGTATTTAAAGCTCATCTGAAGTACATTTATTGGAATTGGGCCCTTAAGCAACCTTGAAAAAATCTATTCATTCCATGCAGGTCATTTTCTTTTGGATAAGGAGGTTAAAAAAAAAAAAAGTATGAGTTCCCTGGTACATGGTGAACAAGGAGTGTTTGTGCCTGCAGTGGGGAGCTTTCCCTGTGGCTCCCTGAGCCAGGCTGGGCTGAAGAGAGAACCTCATTGATTTCCAGCTGCTCCCTCTGAGTGTCCTTTTGGCTAAAGGAGTCTGTATTCCTGGGAATCTCCCTCTGCTTTTGTAGTGTGAGATATTCAGAGTTGGCACCTCGCCAGCTTCCACTGTTTTTCGTGGTGTCACAAAAGGCTTCAGGGACACCTCAGAAGAGGCCAAAGGACACTGGTTCCCGTTTGCAGCAGTGGAGACCCTGCAGCTGGATTCACCATAGAACAAAAAAGAAGAGTTTGGGAAGCATGAAGCCCTTCAGACTTCAAGTTCCAACTTCTGCAGAGAGGAAATGGGAAAGAAACCCTGTAGTTTGTTCAGTTCCTACTTTCTACAGGATATTCAATTCTGGAGCAGCACCAGCATCACTTCTGATTGCTCTTGGAAACAGGAGCCTGGGGACATGTCAGTCCTGTGGAGCTACACCCCTCTATCCACAACTAAAAGCTTTGGATGGCTTCCCATGGGACAGGATCAAATAGCAGCATTTAATTAATGTGAAGAACTTAGTCCTAAAAAATCAAATGGCAGAGTAAAGTGTTTAAGGTGCAAAGTCCTGCAGCCCAGCTTTGGTCTGGAGCTTTGGCTGCACAGACATAATCCCTTTTTTGAACAGACTTGAACCCCTCTCTCTGATGGCTAGAGGCTGTCAGGTGCCCTGTTCAGGTGAGATGGTCTGGCTGCCCAGGGACAGGCTCCAGGATGGTTCCTGCTCTTCAGCAGGACATTGAATCCTTTCAGGAATTGCACAGGAGGAGATGCAGGGCTGTGGCTGCTGTTGAGCAGAGTCATGCATCCTCCCTGCTTAGGAGCTGCCCTTTTTTTGTCAGTACACTCCAAAAAATGATCGTTTATAAAATTCAGCACTGTTCTACATTTTTCTAGTGCTGCATGGGGGAGAGTCATGTGGATCCTGAGTAGCAGTGTCAATTAGGCCACTGCAGAGTGAAACCATTATTTTATTTTTCTTTTGGTGCTGAGACCTTTTTTTTAAAAAATTGCAATTGAAAATTTTCTGCACTGTATTCCTGAACTCTGTAAGCCACTCCAGGCAGGTCATCTTGACAGGTGACTTTGGATGAAAGTGGTGTGGAAGTGTTTCTGGATGTCTTTGAGCTGGGTGGGTGCTGCCAAGGTGTTCAGCAGTCTCTTGCCATCAGCTGTGAGCAGTTAGAGGTGCAGAGCATGCAGCTGAATTATTCAGGATATCTCCTTGGATGAACTCCATCAGCACAATTTCTTGAAGGTCCTGCTTTCATCCCTGCCTTTCAAGGGGAGCTGCAACATTAAGTCCCTCTGAAATATTTTATAATTAAAGCCTTTAACAAGCTTCTCGTTTCATACTCAGTACCAAGCAAAATTTCTCTCTCAAGACTAGAAACAGCACGTTTTGATGGAAAGAATTAGTGACAAGTTCCTGTGAATTATTTCTGGGGATGTAATTCCCTAAATTGCTAATAAGCAATTGTCACTTTTCAAAAATCAAGCTTTCTACCCCCCCTACTTTCTGTCTCCTGGCTTGACTTGCTGAGAAAGAGTAAACTTCCTTCCCTCTCACACAGCACCACGAGAGCATTTGCTTTTGCTGACAGCCCTTGCCTCTAATTCCCAGTGATCTGGCATTGGGGGTGCAAGCACTGATTAGGCTTTTGATTCAGCTCTCTGAAGTTCTGGTGCTCCTGCAGAGTCCTGCAGGGCTCCCCCAGGGCAGGATCAAGGTTTAAGATGGTGCCCAGCAGCCTTTCCTGGTGCTGTGACCTCTCTGTGCAGATTCCCACCACAGAGGCAAGGAAAGCTGCAAAGGGCTGGTACAGCTGGATCCCAGCTGCTGGAGGAGGGAGCAAACCACCCCCACTGCCATTTCCAGAGGCCTTTCCATCTCAAAAGAGCTGCTCCTTTCACTTCCTTGCTAGGGAACCTTCCCCAGCCATGATAGTGATAACTATTTATGGAAAAGCTGTGGGCAAAGGATACTGAAGGAGTTGCTCCAGCAAAGTCAGAGCATAAAGATGCCTCTGTTCAGGGTCCCTCTGGTCTGTCAGTGGTGCAGGACATAAATCCTGAGCAGCTCCAGGCTGGAGAGATTTGCCCGCAGCCTTCCCAGTAAATATAGAAACATGCTATAAATTCCACAGCTCTGCAAACGCCTCCTGGCTCCTAATTACCAGGCCCGTGGTGGGATGGTGTTATTTCCAGCCTTGCTCTGTTAATAACCACCCTTCTTCCACAGAGATTTTCTTCTTCCAGGGTACCAACTTGCCCCTTCCCCTCTGCTCGCCCACAATACCTCTCACAATATTCAGTGCAAGCATCCTGGGACAAAAAGTCTTTTTCTGTGGATTGAGTTGGAAACCAAGCTCCAGTCAAGTTTCTGCTGTTCACAATGTTTGCTTCTTTTGGGGCCTAACAATGAAATAAAAATTGTTATCTGGAGTCCACACATGCACACCTGTGAATGGCTTTACAACTGGCTGAGCTGCAAGAAGGGATTAAAGACTTATGAAATATTGTCTCACAAACACTTTTAATGCTGTTATTAAAAGTTCTTTTTATTAGACTAGAGAAAGAAATAGAGTGCTTTTGAAATACTGTATGAAAATTGTGTTTAATCCAGATTGTGCAATTGGATTAGGTGGAAATCAGTTGGGGGCTGTGCTTGTTTGCTTTTCCTGTCCAAGTTTAGTCATATGAAGAAAATTGTTGTGGACAGGTTGTTCATTCTTTGCTTTGTGGTAATCCCCAGCTCCTGGCAGTACCACAGCTTCATACTGTGCCTGGAAAGCTTCAGTTTATCCCTGTATCCCTCTGTTTCACCAGGAAGATGTTTGGAAGTTGTGACACCCATCCAGCTTCCTCTCTGCCCCAACCTTCCAGCCAATCCCAAGCGTAAATAAATTCTAACTGTATCTGGAAGAAGTTGGAAGTTCTAGGGGCACTGTTCAGGAGCAGTGGTTCTCTCTGGGAGGCTGGGAATGTGGATTTCCCTAAATCTGCTGCTATAGATGTTGGAAAAGGCTATCCAGGCTCACCCTGAGTAGGGGGTAGCAGGGTTTAGAGCATCAGCTCATGAGATTGAGCAAGGTAAATCTTGGAGTGGTCATGAGGAGAGGTTTGAGTGCAGCTGGGAACACCCTTGATGGGAGAATTCAATCTCTCAAAAGAGAGATTCAGCACTAACATTGTCTTTTCTTTCCTCTAGGGAGAGCCAGGCCCTCCTGGTTTGCCAGGCCCACCAGTAAGTATTTCCTGCTTGGCATTGACTTTTCCATCCTTTTGAGTTGACACAGGGCACAAGCTGGCACTTACAGCCTCCCTTTCCTCTTCATCTGTCACAGAATTGCCAGGAGTGGGGATGCTCAGCACTGCTCCAGGGGATAAACACTTTCTCCTGCTTCATTGCTATCAGTGAAACAGAATGAAAGTTAAATTAATGAATGAAATAATTAGATAAAACTTGTGCATCACCTGTATAATGACAGGTGTCGTGGCACCAAGCCACATTACTTGGTTATTTCTGGCACTGCACTGAGTCTGCTTCAGTCCCTCAGTCTGCCAGGGGGGCTCAAAACTGTACCAGGTGGCAGAGCCCTTAGCTTTGGCCACTTACTGCATCCCTTCCTACCCCCTACTCAGAACAGCTTGTGAGCACATGGGAATGAGCCAAACCACTGAAATCTGGGATTTGGATATGGATTCATAGCAAGATCCAGCTCTCTTCGTGGAGTTCTCCCATGTTGCATGGTGTAAGATTAGCACATCAACAAATGAACTTCCATCCTTGCATCCTTACCACATTTCTCTTTATTTTGTTATAATGATTGAGTGTTTACCTCATGTAGGGGCCCAAAGGTGCACCAGGGAAGCCTGGAGCTGCAGGTGAAGCTGGATTGCCTGGCCTTCCTGGAGTGGATGTGAGTATTTTGTCATCTTCTCTTAGGTCTTTTAAATCTTCCACATAGGTAAGAGTCTCATCAGCCTTCTCGGTGCCTGTTGGTGAGGGAATGCGAGTCCTGGACCTACATCTGTGTCTTGCATATCAGGAGAAATTGAAGGAGAAGCATCTCTAGGCTGAATTAAGGAATATGAGAATAATTCTGAGATGTGAGGCTGACAGGATGGCTCTGTCTTGACCTTTTGGGGTTTTTTTTACAGGGTTTAACAGGAACTGATGGCCCACCTGGCCCAAATGGGCCTCCAGGAGACCGTGTGAGTACCTCATTAGATCCTAAGTGCCTTTAAATGCTCACTGTCACTGATTGTAGGGATGATTTTCACATTCTGCTGTAAATTGCTGATATTCAGGTGATGATTCTAATGTAAGCCCTTGCAGAATACTTGGATCCTTGATATGCAGCCCCAGGTGGCTTTTCATTAGGCAGGGCATGAAATCCACCTTTCTTTCACAAGGCTTTAAACCTGCTTGGGCTGCCTCAGTGCTGGCTGTACCAGGGATATTTCAAGTATTCAAAAAGTTTCTTGAAGTAGTGGAAAGGCTCAATTGTGAAGCTTACCAAAGTGAAGTTATTTTTGCCTTTATTTGCAGTCCGAGTTGGCAGATCTGCGTTGTTTATAATTAATGCTACTGTGTATTAATTCCTTGAACTTTTGCCTTTTATTATTTCTGGAACTGTCCATATGGTTGCATTATTAGTTGCCATAGTGTTCCCCAGCCAGCCTAGCAAGAAGTAAGAGCTTTTTCTGCTTCCTGCATATTCCAGCTCTGCTGAGGGACACCACAGGGACAGAGAAACAACTGCCAGAGATGATACAGATGTCCTTCAGATCATCCACAGCCATCACCCACTCTTAGGCCTCCCTGTGACATTAAGGAATAATCATTAATGAGCCATTCAGCACAGATTGTGATCCAGCATGGCCTCCCAGATGGGAATATAAGGCTTGTGTCCACAGCTGGCTTGCTGGCCTCTTGGACTCAGGGCTGCAGTGATGGGCTGGATTTTTGTAACCTGTTCAGTGTATCCCAGTAATCCACTTGCTGCCCCAAGGACTTCCTCAAATCTAAAAAATTCTGAGTTATTTAAGAGGATGAGTGGTACAGACATGTATTTGTGATGTAAAAAACAAGATGTTCTCTTCTTCCTTTCCCATGTGGCAGGCAAAGTTTGTGTGGCCACTGGGGAAGGTGAGTGGCAGGACACAAACACCCTGGTCACAGCTCCAAACATCCTGATCACCGCTCCAAACCAACCTGGTCACAGATCCAAACTCCTGATCACAGGCTCCACAACTCCTGATTCACAGATCTCAACCGCCTGGTCCACAGATCAAACATCCTGAAACATCCTGGTCACAGATCCAAACATCCTGGTCACAGATCCAAACACCCTGATCACAGATCCAAACACCCTGATCACAGCTCCAAACACCCTGGTCACAGATCCAAACATCCTGATCACAGCTCCAAACATCTTGGTCACAGCTCCAAGCCTCTGTCCATCACCACCACCCTAAACCCCACTCCTTTTCTGTCCTTTGTGCCCATCTTTCTCCCCAGACACCCAGGCCTGCAAAATCCTGGCCACTCTCAGACATTCTCTGGCAAAAGTCCAGCATCATCTGGGAACAAATCCCTGATTTTTAAAGCAGGGAAGCTCAGGACCACCCGTGGGAGGCTGTGAGCAGTTCTATGCCCTGTTTTGGGCTGGGTGGCAGTGCTTGCCCATGCCCACGTTAGCACACAGCTCTGCCTTGCAGGGTAATTGAGCAGATAATTTCTGGGCAGCAGTCCTTCCCCTCTGGCTGCTGGGCAGGAGCCCCCAGACATGCTGCATGCCTGGGTTTGCTGTGCTTTCCCAGATCTTGGAACTCAGTCTGGCAGCATGGGGCAGACCTGGGACCCCTCATCATTTATGGGAGCTTTTCAAGGTCAGTGGTCCATCTGGGAAATTGTTTTAATTGGTCTAATAAAAACCTGGGGAAAGGGAAGACCTCTAAAAGCTCTAGCACTCTAAATGGACAGCATTGTTAGCCTGACTTGCTCTTTTTCTCCCTGTCTTTTAGAACATATTTCAGTCTTGCAGGACTCTCTGAAATAAGCTGTTTACTTATTGCTGTGGGTTTGAATTCATGCTTAACACTCTGATTTCTTCTAAGTAAGCTTGATTTTTTGAACTGGAGTGTCTGAGAGCAAAGCTGTTTAGCACAGGGAAGTGGGCTCAGGGAAGCCAGTTTTCAGTAATACTTTATTGCCAAACGTTTCCAAAAGGATTTTTATCTTAACTATCTCCTGCTGCTCTCAGCATCCATTAGCTTTTCTCCTGCTTCTGCTTAAAGACTGATAAGATCAAGTCTACTTGTTATTTCAATTTTAAAACCCCTTTATTTTTAAAAACCCTTCATTTTGAGGTTGACCTGGGTCCTGACTTCCATGCTAGATGCTGGTGTCCTTCATTGGAAAGTTCTCAAAGGCAGTTTTGAAGTTTGTTGCTTTCCAATGAAAGCAGTAAGGAAAACATAATTATTCACTTCTATTTATGGATGTTGTAATAATCCAGTATTTTCTATGCTCTGTAGTGGTCTATTCACAGAGTAAATTACTACAAAGTGAAAAATTATGGTGGTAGTGTTTTCTAATCAAAAAAGAAAGAACATTGTTACCAGGAGAATGAGTTGAGTCAGACAATGTTATTAAAATTGAGATGTAAATTAGAGTCCCTCCTTTGCCTTAATGCAGCAGCATCAGCTCATTCAGGGACTTCAGAATCTCTTACCTTACCAGGAATGTTCACTGCTGTATTCTGGACCTTACACCCTCCAAGGTATCAAAATTAGGGAGTGTAAAGGGCCAACGTTTGGCATTTTGGGTGCTCTGCCAACTTTCTGGCCTGTTGGACAAAACAGAAGGGGCAATGCAGCTGCTTTGAGAATTAGGGTGCCTGTTAGGAGGTGCCAGGAATTCAATATTTTCCTTGCAGGAGGAGATCCCAGCTTGTCCCTTACAGCCATCAGCAGTTGTTAGGATTTTTAGCCCAAAGATAAAAGTGACTGGAGGCAGAGCAGAGTAACCTGCAGCAGGAGAAATGAACAAGCTGACATTCACAGCATGGCTGATTTTTATTGGATTACAGCCCTCTGCTCACAAGACCACTCTTAACAAGGTCCTCTGTGTCTTTCCCCTTAATCTTAACAAGGGAATACATTTCTAAAACATCTCCTTTGGCCACAGAACATGAGGGGAGGGCAGGTGTCATCCCTGGGGTCACGGTGGGAGCTCTGTGTGCTGGGATCTGCTCCAGGTCGGCCCCACCTTGCTCTCCTGGTCCCAGGGGCAGACATTGTTTAATTCCAGCTCAGGACATCCTCCTCCTCCTGTTTCTCTGCAGCATTTTGGGGATGTTTGGAAAAGAGGTTTGGGCCATGGAAGCTTTGTCCCTGTGCAAGGAGCAGTCCCAGCTTTGTCCCTGGTGTCCCCATCCATGGCAGGAGGTGGAATGAGTGGTCTTTAAAGTCCCTTCCAACCCAAACCATTCTGGGGTTCTGTTTCAGAATTATCACCCATAATTAATTTTACATCCTGCTGACCAGCTGGCAGCTTTGCAATGCAGCAGAGGGGTGAAGGAGGTCTCTGTGTGTTCTTATCTTCAGTCAAGCAGGAGCTTCACAGCTTTAAGAGCGACTTAATTCTAGTCTAAGCCATGACTTCACCAAGCTCCAGTCAAGCCTAAGAGTGGGAACACAATCTGGGGGAAGGAGACAGGGGATTTACCAAGGCAGCAAGGGAAGAAGCAGAAGCTGCCAAATCTTTGGCTTTGCTTGTAAGGAAAATTGGTGAATTAATAAAATTCACTAGAACAAATCCAAACTTTGTTAATAGTTCTAGGAAACTTACTCATTGGATCATAATACATAATATGAATGTATTATGAATGAAAATATTTCAAGTAGGTAGAAAATATTTCAAGTAGGTAGAATCCAAGTTATGAGCATTTAGGTATTCATGAAGGATATTTAGATATGCATGTGAGGCCAGCTGGGACTTTCAGAGTAATTACCCATTAGTTTTTGTCCTTATATGTGTGAATTCAGCTGAGCATCTCCAGTTGTGTCCTGTTTCTGCAAGACACTGCTGGAGTTTCCAAGCAAAAATTGGTGTCAAGGAGAGCAGGCCTGGGTGACTCCCCTTATGGAGGTTTCTCTTTTTTTCCCTGCTAATTTTTATCTTGTTTTATTCCCATAGGGAGCATTAGGACCTGCTGGGCCACCTGGACCAGCTGTAAGTACCTCCCAGAACAGCACATGTGGTGAAAGTGTGGAATATTAGGCCAAAACCATCACCAAGAGAGGAGGGGAAGCTTTGCATCCCAAACAAAAGGATCAAAGCCTGAATGAGTGAATATATTGTTTGAAACGTTTCAATATTTATGTGTCACCTGTTCTGGTAACACAGACCTGGGTTTATTCTCTGAGGTGCTCTAAAAGCAAACCAGCCTGGGATACAGACTGACATATCAAATAATATCACAATTATTAGACATTATCTAATGTCTAATCAAAATTAAAAGGAAAAGAAAAAGGAGAAATAGATAAATTGGAGTGTTGTCCTCCTCTCCATGTCCCACTCTTGTGTCCCCACCCATCTCTTTTCTTACAGATGTCTCATAGGCAACGGAGATGGAAAGGGAATGCAAATTATTAGAGGCAACAAAAGAACTCATCAGGACTCTGCTCTGATTGCAAATTATAATCATTAGGGGCAAGGGAGTGATAAGGAAACTTAGAACAAAAAAAAAAAAAAAAATAGCAGGTTTTTTTTAGGTTTTCTTTTATTCCTGTATGTTCAGTTTCTGAGTGATCTTTTACCATTTCAAATGTTGTTTTCAGGTCAAAGGACTACCAGGACCTCCAGTAAGTAATAAGAATATATTTTTTTTAATTATAAATTAATATTCTGATTTTATTGAATAACCTGGGTGTTACAAACCCATCCCAGACCTCAAGCCCTTCTACTGTGCCAGGCAGAGGGATGTGGAATCCTGCAGACCACTGACCTTGTGGGGTTTTTATCCTTGCCCCCACCCTGGGGAAGCTGGCTCTGGTGTAAATTCCAGGCACAGCAGCCTTATAAACTGTGGGAGTGACCAACTCTGGGGCAGCTTTTGTTTGGTGTGTTCCTGGGAGCTCTCCTGTGCCTGAGGGATGCAGATTGGCAGTGGATTGCAGGGGAGCATGGAGTAAAAAGCAAGATGTGTGTTGGGAAGCTGCTGGTCTGGTGCAGGATGGAGCTCCTCGGGGGGGCATTGGGCAAATGGGGACAGCCCAGATGCTGGCTTTGGGGTGGCAAGGTCACCACAGATGTAAAACCTCTTCTCTCTGTTCAACAGGGGCCCCCAGGACCCAGTGGGCTCCCAGGTGGACATGGATTTCGGGGCCCTTCTGTGAGTTCTCCTACCATTCAATCCTCCTTTACTGAATGTGCCACAACCACAGAAGAATGAGTTTAATTTTTGTCTCTTACCTCTCTCTGAAGTGGTATTTTGGTAGCCACCCCTCACATCCCTGTGCATTTACACTGAAAGGGAATTCTTATTATTTTTCTCTCCTTTTAGGGACCTTTTGGTCTGCCAGGATTCCCAGGGCCTCCTGGACCACCTGGGCCTCCTGTAAGTTGGGACTTGAAAATAAATGTGGGAAAACTTCTAGGGGGAGTCTGGAATTTTCTTCTTGATGCACTTTTTATTTGCTGCCACTGCCATGAGCATTCAGCAGGGCATAAACACCATGCCCTGAGGAGAGCAGGGACATTTCCCTGGCTGCTCTTGGATGTTTTGATGTTTGTTATTTGTGCCCTGTGTGAGGAGGGACCCAATGAACCCCACCTTTATGGCACACAGGGCATGGGGTGGGCTTGTTGATCTCTCAAGGAAGGTTTTTGTGCTTGCTTGGATCCTGATCCAAGTGGGGCTTGCAATCAAATCCCTGCTTTGGGTTTGCTGTGGCCTCTCTGGAGTGTTGAATAGTGGGATTGGGAGGTCTTTCCCAAGACCAGGAGGAAGCCAGGCACAGCTGCTCTTCTCTAATTGCTGCCTTCATCACCTGAGGCCCCAAGCTCTTCCCAAGCCCAGCTGGGCATCTCCAGGGGATGTTTACAGCCCTGATGTGTCTGGTTTTGAGGACTGGTGCAGCTCTTAACACTCCAGATTCAGGGGCAGCACTTTAGGCTGTGGGGCTGAGTCCAGCCTTGTGCTGGTCCAGCTGAGCTGAGTCGGTAAAAATTGTCCTAGAAATTGTATTTCCTCCTGGTGTTTCTCTTGTATTCAAAAGCCACCATTCCCTGAATTGCAGGGTCTGCCAGGTGCCCTTCCTGACGGCGGTGGGGACCTTCAGGTAGGTTTTTCTCCATGTAGCATGAAAATATGCTTTAGTTTGATCCCTGATGTGACTTTTGGTTGGCACAGCTGGGGTGAGGGTGTGTGGGGGTGTCAGACCATTTAACATGCACTGTTTAGACCTGCAGATGTGGGGTTAAACCACTTTACCAGGATGCTCAAGAGTGGGGTGTGGGTTTCCTGGACTGAAATGTTTTTTTCAAGTTGGCAGATGAGCACTGGGACAGATTTCCAAGGGAAGCTGTGGCTGCCCCATCCCTGGAAATGTCCAAAGCCAGGTTGGAGTGGGCTTGGAGCAACCTGGGCTAGTGGAAGGTGTCCCTGCCATGGCAGGGGGTGGAATGGGATGAGCTCTAAGGTCCCTTCCAACCCAAACCAGTCTTTGATTTTTGTCTTTGAGTTTTGCTTCCCAAAATGCACATTTTGCATTCATTCTTTGCGTGCTAAACAACTTCAGCATTTGGTAAATGACAGCAGTTTCACATGTTTCCAATCCTGCTTTGCAGCAGGAGAGGCTGAGTGAGCAGCACTGTTTGTTTCCAGGGATGGTGACACTGGGCTCCTGTGGACATTGCTTTGTTTAGGCTTCCTTCCTTAGGAGAAAGCCTTGAGCCCTTTCTTGCAGGGAAGCAAAAGGAGTGTTAAGTCCAGGAACGATGGAAGTGACATTTGCAGATTTCACAGCTGTTGTTGTGACAGCTTCTTTGGTTTTCTAATTGGCGTGCCCCAAAAAAAGCTCCGAGTCAGTTTAGGCTGCCTTATGGCACATCACATGGGAGTTAATAGAAAATGCTGCTATTTCTGCACATTCAATTTGAGTTACCCTGTGGACTATACTAGAAAATTAAATTTTTGCTACATAGGTGCTGCCTGAAGTTGTATTAAAAGAGAAATAAAACAGCAAAACAAATTAAGAACTATTTCTAAAGTTTCAAGAGTGTGGCCTTTTCCTCATTAAATTTCCATGATCTGTTCCCATCAAGCTGGAGTTCCCACCCAGGGCTGTCCCACCCCTAGACATCAGCAGGTATCAGCTCATAGGTATTGATTTTCTATTGGTGCACTTCAATTAACTCTGCTGCCTGTCTTTGTTTCACTTAAGGAGTTGGCTAAAGGAAATCAATAGGGGTCAGTTCATGCAGAGGATTAAATATGGTCCTAATGATTTAAAGAAACTGATCCAACTTCACTGGGAACCTTGGGTTCTTCAGCATTTTGGACTGTGGACGCTGTCAGCCTTCAGAAAGTCTCACAGTCTGTGGACAAAGAGGAGCAGGCCATGCATAAATCATTATTTTGTGGGTTACCAGGACCTCTAGGACCTCATTGCATAGGGAAATGTTGGTCAATCCATGATACTGTGATTCCATTTGATTTAGTGAATTTAGAGCCAAAATCCACATGACTTTTTCACCTAATGGACAAAACCAACCTCCCTGTTAAACCAAAGTGTTTCTGTTCCCTGCAGTGCCCAGCTCTGTGCCCACCAGGTCCCCCAGGCCCCCCAGGAATGCCAGGCTTCAAGGTAAGGAAACATCACCTGCACTAGCAGGATTTGTCTCCCAAAATAAACACCACTGTGACCCCCTGGCACTAAATTGTATATACAGTCTCTATATAAAGGCCCCACACCTCCCAAACCAGGCATGCATTTCCATTTATTCCAACAAATGAAATTTAACCCTTGGCATAGATTAAAAACCCTTGCAAGTCCAGTGGGGCAGAGCTGATGGACAGGAACAAACAGGGGCAGCAGTTCAGGGCTGCCTCAAGGACCAGGGGCTGCCTTTCTGAGCCTGAGAGCTGGAAAAACCTCCCCAGTTCTTAAACTGCAAGACATAACTTACATAATTAATATAATACAATTTAATTGTTGTTTTTATAGCCAGCAGAGCAGATTTATGTTTAGTGGTTGGGCTCTGGTAAGTAAATTCAAGGTTTCAGCCCTCAGGAGTTAAACATCTCCTCCTCTGTCCCCTCTGTGGTTCACATGAAGTCTTTGCAGTTATGGACTCCAGCAGTAAGACAAAGTCGAAAGGGACTCAAGTTCTTTTAGCAGGATTTAGAAGCTGGCAGTGAGTGGGAGAACTCCTGGGAAATGCTCTCAGTTCCTCCTGAAGTGACCTTTCTCAGGTCTGTTTGGTCTCTGCACTGAGTCATAAATGTCATTACAAATACAAAATGTTTAGGTCATAACTGCTCAAAATTCGTAGCTCATGAAATGGAAAACCCTGTGAAACTCTCCAATTATGGTGCAAATGGTGCACAGGACCTTTGTTGTGGTGAGGAATAACATCTGCATGGCTGAAATTAGCCTGTGTCTCTCCCACAACAACAGGAAGTGAGCCAAGACACGAATTGAATCAGAGTTTCTATGAAAACTTTCAATGGGACATGGATTTCTTTGCAAGCTTGGTGATGCAGACATTAAATATGACTTAAAAAGGGAAGTTAAAAATGCAGAATAGGGTTCTCAGGAGTGACACATCCCCATTTTCTGGGGTGATGGGAACTGAGTTCTGGTCCCTGATCTGTATTTTAGACTTGCATCCAGACCATGAGCTTACTCCAGTGCAAGTCACTCTGGAAAACCAAATCTGGACATTTGCTGGCACTACATCAATTCTGACACTGGCACCTGGATGACCTCCCCCTGGAGGGATCTCCATTCACAGCACACCTACTGACTGTTTTCCCTGGAAGCCTTTTAGGATGTGGGGGTTTAGGTTTCACAGCTGTGTCACCAGACTTAATTTTAAAACAAGACTCTACTGGGATGTGAATAATCATAACTTTTATTTCTAGGGACACACTGGTCACAAAGGGGAGCCTGGTGAAGTAGGCAAACAAGGAGAGAAGGTAAACTTTAATTTAAAAGTAATGGGGGAGGATTTTTCTCGTTAAATACACCTTGAAAAAGAAATGTTATTTTTTCAAGAAGAATGAGGCTGTTGGTGGAACAAGGAGCAGTTACTTTGGCTGAAGTGCTTTGGGTTCCACTGCTCTCCCTGCAGGACCATGTGCTGACTCTCCAAGAAAATTCATCTTTCCAAGGATCATCATGTTAAGATCAGCTTGGGTTAACAGCTGTCCTTTCCCATGCAGGGATGTCAGCTCAGGAAAAGCCCTGCATTAATCACTTGGATAAATTCCTGACTGATCTGAATGTTCTTGCACATAGAAGAAATTGTCTATAACGTAGAAGCAAATTCTGAAGAGAAATCTGGGAAGGAGAGAGGGAGCTCAAGGAGAAATAAGATGGGGACATCCCTGGCTGTGTGTTTGCAGCTCTGCTGTCCCTCCTCCTGGCTGATTGATTTTTCTCCCCCAGGGTAACCCTGGCCCTCCTGGCCCTCCAGGAATTCCAGGTGGTGTTGGTCTGCAGGTAATCCCACCTCTTCTCTTCCCACCATTCCCATGGCCTTTGCACTGTGGGGCTCAGTGGAGCCATCAGTCACCTTGGTTACACAAACAGTGATTGAGTTTGAACTGATTTGTTTTCTTAATTAGGGCCCAAGAGGACTAAGAGGCCTTCCTGGTCCAATGGGTCCAGCTGGCGACAGAGTAAGAAAAAAACTTTTAATTTTTTCTTTTCCTCTCCACCAGCAGTTTGCCTTTTGAGAGGTGCCAGTGGCACTTGTCCTTGCTGAATTCCACTGGGAAACTTGTAATGGCATAAAGTGTGGGCTGTTCCCTGCAGCCCCTCTATCAGAACAACCTTCCAAAGTCAGGAGAATCCACACACCCGAGGGACTGCCAGGGGCAGGGGCCCAGCCAGACTGAATAATTCCAACCAAAGTATAAGGTTGACAATGTTAGAGAGACTTGCAAAAGAAAAAAAAAAAAAAAAAAAAAAAAAAAAACATTTTGTGAACATTTCACTTTTTGTTCTGTCTCTTTACAAGAAGAAGCCCAAGAATCACTGATGGACAAAAGTTTTCAGAATACAAAAAGGGTCCTCAGTGAGAACAGGGTCAATCTCCAGCTCATTGAGGCTTTGGACTCTTGACACAGTCCCTTAACCAGCAGCCCAGAGGCTGAATGGTTTTAAATTGGATGAAGTCATGAATTTATTTATGAGTAAGAGTGTTATCAAGATAGCAAGGCCACAAATGAAATCAGTGCATCAGAGGTACAAAGGTGGGGAGATCCAGAGTAAAAACCCATTGTTCAGAGTGGGATTTTTGCATATCTGTCCTGCAAACCAGCAGGAGATAGAGGGTGTCTTTCCAGGGCTTTTGTGTTTTCTCAGGCTGTGGTACAAAATGGGGATTCTGTTACTTCATTCTCAGCCAAGGCCAGCATCACAATGATATCTGTTCTCTGCAGGGTGACATTGGATTCAGAGGCCCACCTGGAATCCCAGGACCTCCAGGGAAAGCTGTATGTATCCCAGGCTCTCTGGGGCCCTGCCTGCCTCAGCCTGGTTTATTCCTCCTTCCTGAGCTCTGCTGCCAGTGAGGCTGTGCTGACCACCTCCATCAGATTATTCCCTTTGTCCTTTCCCTCCACTTAGAGCAATGTTATTTTACCTGACCCAGACTTCATGAGTCTCTCTCTTTGCCCCACACCAGAATAAGTTCACCACATTTCCATTGCTCTCTGTGCTTCACTGCCCTTCCTTTAGCACCAGCAGCTGTGGGCAAGCCCTGGAGAAGGGAATATCCATTACTTTTGGAGGATGAATCAGCCCTGTGTGAGCTTACAACCCTTGAGCCTGGTCTGTTCCCAGGTGCCCACAGCTCTCAGGATTTTTGCTCCAAGCAGGAATAGCTGTGTATTGAGGATGCAATCCCCATCCTTCTGCAGATCTCCCTTCAGCAGCACCACCCTCTGGGGACCCTTCCCTAGTCTTGCAATTATAAAAGAAATTCATCCAAACTAAAATAAAATGAGGTGCTTTCTCACCAACCCTTTCATTGCACCCAGCAGGATCTAGACAATAAATATTAAAGCTTTTCTCCCACTCTGTTTCTGCTGAAAGAAATTGCTTCATTAAATGAAGGGGAGGATGGTCTCTGGCCTGAGGGTTTGTTGGCAAAGTCCCTGCTGCAGAAAGTGTGTCAGGAATTAGAGTGTAACTGAGAAAGTACAGCTGAGCTGGGACTGTGTGTGCTCACACCTCTGCTGACACCAGCAAAGAGCACCAAAACCTCCTCATTTCACCCTCCAAGCAGCAACATCTGTCACTGTGTGGTGGAGGTGCTTAATGGCTTTTCCTCCTCTGTCACAGGGAGACCAAGGGAGCAAAGGACCTCAGGGATTCCGGGGACCCAAAGGCGACACTGTGAGTGCAGTCAAACACCCTTGGCTTCAGTCTGGGATGTGACAGTCCAAAGATTGTTCCAGAAGTTTATTATGGCTTGTGCCCCCTTCATTTGCTTGAAAGGGATGGAAGCATCATCACAAAAATGAGATGTTTAACTCTTATTAAAGGTGCCTGAGCAATAAGGTGTCCAAGTGCTGCTACAGCCTGGAGCACAGGGAGCAGATCTTACATCCCCATCCCTTGAGATGATCAAGAAATTTCCCAGGTGTTGTTTCCAGCACTCAGTTTCCTGGTGTGTCCCAAAACAACCTCCATACTTACGTGGACTGAGAGGACCCAGCTGAAATGAAATTAAATGTCCTTGCAGAATTTGAGTATTGTCTTTGTTGACTGTTCTTCTGTGTTAACACAGGTTAACACAGGATTTATTGTTGTTTTCTAGGGTAAACCTGGACCAAAAGGAAACCCAGGGGCTCGTGGACTCATAGGAGAACCTGTAAGTCAATAAAGTAGAGTGCAGGTTTGTCTTGCTTGCAGATGAGATGATAAAATACCAGAGGAGAAAAGCTGCTTCTTGCCATTTTGCTGTCGAACTTCTGCTCTGTGGGTCTCTGTGTAAACCCAGCTGGACTAAGCTAGAGTTGTACTGCTGTTAATGAAAATCTCCCAGTACAACTGGGGCTGGGCTTGTTGCCAAAAGCTTCTTTGATGTGAATGTATTTTGCAAACCACAGAGCCTCCTCCTGACCTAAGCGTGTGCTGTCCATGATTGCAGGGAATGCCTGGCAAGGATGGGCGGGATGGAGCTCCTGGACTCGATGGTGAGAAGGTTTGTAAAGCCTGACTTAAGCACTGCAGGGTTTGTAAAGCCTGACTTAAGCACTGCAGGGCAGATCCCTGAGACTGTGCTGGGAGTGCTGCAGAGATACTGATGCTTCTCAAGAAGCTTGGCTGGAAAGCTTTTACTTTCTAAAACATTTCCTAATGTTGTCACTAGTGAAGGAGAGTGAAATTCTCCTGTTAGTTAATCCCAATGGAATTCCCTAAAGAAGAAAGGTGCACAAATGATGTGAGCTCAGCTGTGTCCCTGAATTTAGTGTCTCCTTCTGGCTGACTCCAGGTCTTCAGAGATGTCTTTTCAGAGATGTTGACAGAGTTGATTTTCATAGCCTGGAGACAAAGTGCTGTCAGGTTGCCTGGTCCTTGAACACCTGCAGAAATATTGAACATTGCTCCTGCAGGAATATTGAACGTGTGTTGCCAGGGAAGGCTGGGAGCTGCAGGAAGTAGGGAAACACCTGGGAGCTCCTGTCCAGTGGGTGCTCTCTCCTCTAGACACAACAGCTCTTGGTCCTGTGCATGCAGGGAGGGAGAAAAGTACAAATACCTGTTTGGGAATGTGTCCCCTCCCTGTGCCAGGCCATTTCCCAGTGCTGGAGGATCCCTCCTAACCTTTCCCTATCCACAGGGTGATGCAGCTCCCACGGGTGCTCCTGGAGAGAAGGGGCCAAATGGACTTCCTGTGAGTATGGAACAGGACCTGCCACCTCTGGGGGTGCCAGCAGCTCAGTGTGCCTGCAGAGATCCTTCCTGGGGACAGGGGAGGGTCATTCTGTGCGTTGTTTCACAGGGAGCTCTAGTTAAGCCGAGAGGAAATGCATTTTTCCCACTGTGCAGACAGGGAAGGAGTGTGCCAGGCAGGGTTGGAGAACGCCTGGAGCAGCACCACACAGTAATTCCCTGGCTGTTGGCTTCTCTGACTACTTAAACTCTAAACTTGAGAGGGATTTTCTCTTTCACGTCCCACTGCTGTGCATCCCTCATGGAGGGAGGTAGGATCTGGGATATAATATCCTGAGCTCTGCCCCTGCCTTACTCCAGTGCTTATTGGCAAAATGTTTCATCTCTCCAGACTTCGAACTCTTTAACAGAGATAAAATATTCCTTTCTTCCTGCATTTACAGAATATTTTGAACACCCCTGGAGAGAGGTTTCTGCTGTGCAAAATGTTGCTGCTTCTGGCCCATTTGTATATCCCTGCTCTTTGCTTTCATTCCAAGGATTAGGGTTCATGGAGCTGCAAGGGCAGCAAGAGAGATATTGAAATCATAATTTTCACAGTGGAAGCTGCAGAAGTCTAAACCCTCCATTGCTTCTATCAAAGGTTGCTCCTTGTGTGTCAAATCAGACCAGAATAACAAATTTAATAACTTCACTTCTCCTGACGTTTCTTTAATATAATTTTTTTCAGGGTCTGCCTGGAAGAGCAGGTATTAAAGGCTCAAAGGGTGAACCAGTAAGTGAATCTCTCTGATGATGGGGTCTGGTAGGGAAACTGGTCACAGCAAGAATTTTTGGCTCTGGGGGATTAGGAGGACTTTCCCCAGAGTGATGGTTTCTGTATTTCTGCTGGGGCTGAAGAGCAGGGATTAGGTAAAACAACTGAGCTGGCACCTGGTTCAGTAAAGACACAGCAGATACACAGGAGAGTCATCAGTGGTTTAGAAAACCTCATCCTTTAGTCAGAGTCCCAGGAGGAGACTTGCTCTTTGGGAATCAAAAGGCTGAGCACCAGCAGGAGCAGAATGATCTCATCTTGCCTTATGCAGATTTTCCCTCACCTCAGGAGAGAAACTTCCATGGAGCTTTAGATTGACACCTACCTGTGAGATTAAAGAAAACCTCAGGCAGACCAAAGCAGTCCAGCACAAAGCTGTTCTGAAAGGCATCTTTTCTTCCCCCTGTCCTTCTCCTTTATGAATTTTTCCCTGTGCATCATTATTGCTGCTAATCCTCAGGGAGGAGAGCATGCTGCAGGAAGGGGGAGCAGGAATCTCCTCCTGATGTGGAGGTGGTGCAGGAGTGAATGTGATGGGACATCCCTGTCTGACACAGGACATGGGGACACTGCCCTGGGGCTGGCAGCACTCCCTGGTCACTGGTGCCAGAGGAGAGTGTGAAGCTTACCTGTTCCCTGGTGCTGTGAATTTTGCCTTAAAACTGTAAAAGTTCAAAGCTGTTTTTATCTCCTGACCCAGGTTTTAACTCCCTCCTCCTTTTGTTGCTTCAGGTAGGACAGAAAAGCCCCCCTGAAGTGATGCCCTAACTTTGCTTTGTGCTCTGCAGGGCAGCCCTGGAGAGATGGGAGAGGCAGGTCCCTCTGGAGAGCCAGGCATCCCCGTAAGTGTCCCACATTTCCTCTTAGCATGGGCTCTGCTGGTGAGTTTTAAACCAAACTGGGCAGCTGGAGCTCACGTGCTGCTTCCTTGCATAAGTAAAGCTTCCAGTGATGCCAGCACCTGCAATCCCATGGGATTGAGCACTCCAGGCATTCCACACTTTGTGTGGAGCTCCCCAGGGAGCACTGACCTGGCTGGGCAGAGTGCTGGGCAAAACCCACCAGCTGTGGGCTGGCAGATGGGCCAGTGGGGCAGGAGTTTGGAGCTGAACAGCCTGGGATCCAGGAATATGTCCCAGTGGGGTGGGAAGGGTGGATTTGTGGCTCCTCAATATCCCAGCTGACTTTGGTGTCCCTGCCAGGGCGATGTGGGCATTCCTGGGGAGAGAGGTCTGCCAGGACCCAGAGGAGCAACTGTAAGTACAGAGCTGGCTGCAAACCAGAGAGATGCCAAAACAGGATTTGGGGGCTGTGGGGATGTGCTGTCCTTCTCTGGCTACAGTAAAAGGCCACTTTCTCTCTCAGTGGTGTCTCTGGGGAGCTTTGGAAGCAGAGAAATCCCTGCCCCGAGCTGGGTCAGCCCTTGTGCTCGCTGCCAGCTCCGTGCAATGCCAGGTGATCCCTCCCATTCTCCCATTTCACTTGGCAGAGCAAACTGCAGCTGTCCAGGAGGTTTGTGGAGCTGCCACAGGCTGGCAGGAGGGACTGGACAGTCAGCAAGCCCTCAGTACACAGAATAAGAAGGTTCTGCCCGTGCTGAAGTGAGGCATCAGTGCAGCAGAGCTGGTGCCTTTGCCACCAGCACATGACACTGAAATCCTCCCCAGTCCTGCATCCCTTTCCTTGGAGCAGTGGGGAGGGATTCCCTGCAGAACCTGAAGCCATACATACAACAAAACTGGGAATAACTGCATGGCTCCCTGCTGTGCTCTATAGCAGAGATGATAACAAATAATATCAGGAGGGTAAAACCCTGATTTTTATCCCACTACTAAAAATTCTTGGGTACCTTTTTCTCCTTGTCATTCCCCAGCTAGTGCTGCTGTTGGGATTGTATCTGATCTTCTAGTGGTTTTGTCGGTTTTTTTTTTTTTTCTTTTTCTTTTCTTTTTTTTTTCCCCCGTCTTAATCTCATTTTGAAATCCAAGAGCCTACAGCAAGTCTAATATGATTTCTGGTACATGCCACTTGAAAGAAATTGAACTGCATGATTTATTGTTTGTGAGCAGCTGCTGCTTAAACTTCCAAGGAGCGGGAAATCAGCTTTAGAAATAAACTGTATTAATAATGTTTGCTTTTATGTCTGCAATTTTTCATCCAAGTGGCTGGCCTCACAAAAGGTACCACATTATTACACCAAAAAGCAAAAGCAGTTGAGCTAATTGTGTTGCTGCAGAGTTTTGACAGGGGTGCAGTTGCAGCTGAACCCATGGTTATGTCTAACCTGGGTTTCTCATTTCTGATTTGTTTTATTAGAATCATAATTTCTTAGTCAAGACTGTGCTGTTCCAAGAGAGGTGCAGGATTTTTCCAGTGTTAAGGCTGTTTGGCTCAAAACAATTTGGGGTTTCTTTTAAGCTCTGAGTACCAAGGGTTTCTCAGAACCTGTCCCTCAAGCTCCCACCAGCAGCTCAGCGGGGTCATTTTTGATGCAATTTAACTTTCGTAAAGCTTTGTATTTATAAATTTCAAAGTTCCTTACTGATTTACAAGCAGAAACAAAGTGGGAACCAATAACCACAAAAATACCTGAGCAGTTGTTCAGCTTTTTGAGGATGATTCTGCTTTCTGTCAGTGGCCAGTTTGAGGTTTATTTGTGTCCCTGAATGCCCCACCCAGCAGGGATGGCAGTGAAAGGAGCCAAAGCTGCAGCTCTGCCTCCTGACAGAAGCTTGCTGAAGGCATCTATTTCAAGGAGACAGTTTACGAAATGAGATTTAAATGCCTAAATTACTTTGGGGTTGGGGTTTTTTTTCATCCAAGATCTTTATTGGATATGTGATTTTTCTCAGGAAAAAGCAATAGAGACTCCTAATGGTAATGATCATGTTCTGTCTGCTGAGCTCTTAAAAGCCTCTGCTCTGGCAGCATAAACTGCTGCGTTTTTGTACATTGCTGGAACCAAGGATGCCCAAGCAAGTGGATGCAATTGCCATTTTTCATTTCCAAGGGCCTGCAGCACGTGTTTTGCAGTAGTTCCTTGCAATCAATTAAAAGCATAATATTGGAATAGCAGATCCCTCTAATGGATGTTATCTGTGCTCTGTCATGCTGCCACTTCTTGCTGTGCCCGATCTCTACTACTCATGAGCATGTTATGTTCTTAAGCATTGATTATCCAAATAATCCTTTCAGTGAATAACAATGCAATGAACAAAGCTCAGCAAACACCAAACACCACTTTGCAGTGCTGCAGCACAGAACTCTGCCAGCTTCATGACAAAACTGGCTCACCTGGCCCTAAATTTTCTCCTTGCCAAAGCTGATCTCTCTCTTTCCAGGGACCACTCGGCCTCCAAGGCCCCATAGGAGCCCGTGGTGTCCGAGGTTTCCAGGTCAGTGTGATGAGAGGGGTAAATTTGGGCTTGGGGTTTTGGCAGGTCAGAGTTCTCTGGACAGGCAGTTGGGTGGTGGCAATGAGGGAAAGGAAGAAATGTCTTCTTATTTGCCAGAACCAGTGGGACACCTTCATTGCCACAGGATGGTAGAAAGAGCACTCAGCCAGATAAACTGCCTGCAGGAGCAATTTGTGTTTAGTGTTTGTTTGCAAAGGGAGGGGTTGAGCTTGGAGCCCGTTCCCTGGCACAGGGTGCCCAGAGAAGCTGTGGCTGCCCCATCCCACATCTCCTGGAGTGTCCAAGGCCAGCCTGGATGGAGCCCTGACCATCCTGGGCTGTGGCAAGGTGTCCCAGCCTGTGGCAGGCGGTGGAACGAGCTGAGTTTAAGGTCCCTTTTAACCCAAATTGGTTTATGATTTTTTGAGTTTGATCTTCATAAAGGCACCTCAGTTTCTCCGTGATCTCTCCACTCTCTGCCTGTATTTGTTCAGTGAACTCCTCCTCCCTTTTGCTGCACTGGGGTCTCCGGTATTTCTCCTTCCCTTCTCCAAGGGTGTGGGACCTCCACTCTCCACTCCCGACATGAAATAAACACACACTTTCATTGCAACTCTGATTGCGAGGAAAGGAGGAAAAAGAGGAAGTTTATTGTATATCTTCATATATATACCATTCTAAAGGTGACCAGGGATTGGAGGGTGAAGTTGCCACCTCTCCAACCACACTGGTCAAACCAAGAGTTCATTGATTTTCTGTTCCTCTAGAAGGGAATGCAAAACAATCATTGTTTACATGAAAGTGCGTGAGAACTCTACTACAAGAATGCAAAACATCAGAAGGCTGAGAAAAACTTTCAAAGATCAGGGTGACAGGCACTGGCTGAGGGGAGGGGAGCATCACTTGCTGGGATCACAGATATTGAAGGTTTATTAATTTTAAGAGGTTTATTAAAGAAAGACCCAGGCCAAAGGTTGGAGCACCTTGGCACGTGCCTGACCTTGGCTGTGGACCAGGAGAAGCTGGGATGGGCTGTACCAACCAACACAAGTGATCCTCAGGTTCTGGGGGGAAAGGGAGAGAGATCATCCAGAAACAAACTTTATGAACATTTTATGGAGACTGCTGAGCTTCCAGGGTGTTGCAGGGTGCAGGGTTTCTGGCATTGTAAGCTGTAGCTTGGGGTTTTTTTGTTGTTTTCCCAACAGGGGCCCAAAGGTGCCAGTGGTGAGCCTGGCCTTCCTGGCCCAACTGGGATCCGTGGAGAGACAGGTGACAGGGTAAGGACAAGACACCTGTGACTGATTGCTGTTTGGGATGGGAATTGGGATGGGAAAACCTGGTGTGGCTGAGGTGTGCTGGGTGTCCCAGGCCTGCCCTGGTGCTGCCCAAGTCAGACCTTGTGCACCCTGTCCCCTCTGTTCCTGGTTTCTGTTTCACTTCAGAAATTCACACTATTTTCAGACAGGGTGGATTGTTTATAAGTGACTTCCAGGCCTATCTTAGCCAGATTAGAGAGTGTTTGGGGTTTTTCCCTGTTCCTTATACTGATTCCACCAAGGTTTCACTTCCCAGGAGCACAGGAGAGCTGATCCATGAATTTTTGTTACTCAGATACTTGATTAGACTCTCTGGGTTTTTTTTAAATTACAGTTTTATCCGTGACTTTTCTTTCTGAACGGCAAAACACCTGGGCATGCCACCTCACGATAAATGTGGCTTTTTATTTAAATGAGTTCTCATTTGGAAGAAGCCATCAGGGCAAAGTGAACAGCATTTGTTGGGAGCTTGCAGGAGAACAGGAGCCATGTGTTCCCCAGCTTTAAGGTGAAAAGTTTTTTTTAAAAAAAAGCTTTAAGTTGCTTTCTGTGTAAGCAACTGCAGCAGCACCACAGGGGTTCCACAATGGTCCTTCTGTGCTGGCTTCAGGCAGGTTTAAAAAAGCCTCTTGGAGTGACTGTGAGCTGGAAGTGTGAAACAGGAGTGTTATTGTGGAGCTGTGGGGCTCTTGACTGCATTCAGGGCTTTGCTGTAGTGAAAAATGTACATTCAGAGGGGAAGAGGCCCCTGCATGAAGTGCCCAGGGAGCTGCTCCAAGCAGAGGGAGGGAAAACGTTGAGCTTAAAGCAATAAAAAAATAATCTAGGTTTTATTTCTGGCCCTGAATTTCAGTGTAGTTACTCCAAGATGTGACTGTTGGTTGCTCAGAATGAAATGGCCTCAAGCTGCACCAGGGGAGTTTTAGATTAGCTATTGGGATTTTTTTTCACAGAAAGGGTTGTAAAGCATTGGAACAGGCTGCCCATGGAAAGTGGTGGAGTCACCATCCCTGGAAGTGTTCAAGCAAGGCGTGGATGTGGCCCTTGAGGCATGGTGGTGGTGCTGGGTTGACCCTAAACCCTCAGATTGAGTTTTTAAAGCCTAAACAAACAGCCTGTGCTGCTGGGGACACAAAAAGAACCCAGAGATCTGCCCTGGGCTGGCTTTGCTGCTGGTCCTGACGTGGATAAAGAGAACTGCACACACGGGATCGATGCAATTACCCCGTCCCAGCTGCAGCCAACTCATCAAACTCTCCTGAAATCAATTGAGACTTTTCTGTGGAAAAAAGCAAAATCCCCTCATGCCTGAGCTAACTGAGTACTGACAGGCTTTTTCACAGTCCTTGGAGTGACTGTGGTCAGGAATATAAACCAGCATTTCAGTAAATGTGTTTGCTGGCATGAAAAATTCGAGGGGTTTAGTGCATTTGATTGTAAGATATAAAATAGCATTGAGATAAAATACATCAACCACCTTGCTGATGGGGAGGGGAAGGGTTTGGCTGTTGCTGACTGAGGCAGCAATAGACATATTTTTCCTAAGGATTTTTATTATGATCAAATTCCTGAGGATTCTGGATGCCAGCAGCCACCTGGGGCATTTCCTCTCTGGGCTCCCTACTGGAGCACTAAAAGCTTGGCCAAACCCATGAGTTTTGTTTAACTGATCAGATTTAACTGATCAGAAACGTGTGAAGACATGGGGCTGGCAGTTCTGAGTTCTTTGTTCCTGCTGCTAGGAATTACCACTGCAGTGAATTAGAGTTTTGAATGAAAATCCTCTGGGCTAAGCTTGTCTTTAAGGGAATGTTCCTTGCAGGACTTGGTCTTTGGTGACTGAACTGTGTTTTATTGCCATAAACTTTCATGGAGCCTTGAGACTCTGTGAAGCCAGAGGTATAAAATTTAGATGAAAATGTTCAAAAAGGAATATATTGCAAACAAAAAATGGGTGTTATAACGTTTTAGCCACTCTTGCATGTCTACATTCCATTGTCTGTTTTTCTGAGTTATTTTTCATTAATAGAAATCCCCCCTCTTTTTAACTTAGTGCTTGACAGGAGCAAAATAAAACGTCCTTGTTGTGAGTGTTTGTCCTCCTCAAAGACTCTGTTCTGCTGAGCCATCTCTAGATCTAGATAATAAAAAAAGATCAGTTTGCAGATGCCAGATTGATGAGTGTGCTGTAGAAATCCTGCTTGAAGGGTAAAATGGCTGAATTTCACATGTAGATTTTGCAGTAGAGAAAAGAATCTGGGGTTCTCCTGAACTCCTTGTTGGCTCTGTTCTATGGAGCAGAAAAGTTACAAAGAGGGCTGAAAATGTCTCTGTGAATGTCAGGAAGATAAAGGTGGAAGGACTTTCCAAATTGATTGTTCCTGAGGAGATAATCAGTTCATCATCTAATTGTATTTTATTCCTATGGCCGTGTTGTTCCATAAATCTTTAAATCAGGAGCAACCAATTCTAAATCCTAGGAAAACTGACAGTCTAATAAGGCCTTGAAAAAACATCTTGGCTTTTTACCCTTGTGGTATGAAAATATTCTTGTCTGTTTTATACCACCAGTAATTCCAAGCTCCTCCTCGCATCACAGGCTGAGAAATTGTCCCACAACACAAACCAGGGACTGTGGAGAATGTCACAGGGCTAGCAGGGGTGCTTAAATCCCTTCTTATTTCTAGGAAGTGTCAATGAGATTTGTACCCTCTTACTTGGCAGCTGGGAGAGTGATTCTGACCCCTTGCTGAGTGAGTGTCTGACCACACCAGGAATTCAGAGGAAAGCAACAGTTTGAGCTCATTTGCCTTCTTTCTTCTCTTACTTAATTTCCAGGGTCCTCTTGGTGTTCCTGGTCCCAAGGGGAACCAGGTAAGTGATAACTCTCATGCTATTATCAGCAGAGGTTTTAAACCAAACCTCAGGCACAGATTTTGATGGCACAAATGGTTTTCTCTACCACAAATGAAAATATTCTGCAGCAGAAACGAAAACCCTCTTTGGTCCCATTTTCCCTGCATGGGCATAGATGTTGTCTGTTCTAATGGAGACTCATGAAAATGCTGTGGTACAAACACCAGGCCCTCTCTGTGTGTTTTGTGGCCACAAGGATCTGTGCAGGAGCTCCTCACATCAAATTCCTCCTGAATTAAGTTCAGAAGTGCAGCTTTTCCTCAACTTCATGTGCCTTATGAAGGAAATTTCACCCTAACCTCAAAGCTTAGCACACTAATGAACTAGTTTAATCTTAAACTTTTTGCTGCTCAATTTCCACGCTTGGTTTAATCTCAGCTATGAGCTTTTGGGCCAGTTTTCATCAAATATGTGACTTTCATTAACGCATGACTGGGTTCTTGCAGAAAGCAAGGCTTTCCCAGCAAGCCTTGCTGGTTTAGTTTACCAGTACCTGTGGTCTCTCTTTTGTTGCCAAGGGAAAAGCCCAACCTGATCTCTGTTTTTCTTGGGATAACTTCCTCTGGAAAGCCATACAGTCACCATAACAATGTCCATTATCTGCTCTAACAATAGAGCTCTGTGATGAGCCAGCTCTGCCTTGGCAGGGATTTGTGTCACCCCAGCCACGCTCAGGTTGCTCAGGCTGCTGCTGGCTGGAGCTGAGCAGCAAAGGGATGTTCCCTGGCCTGGCTGGGGCAGTGGATGTCACCAGAGCTTTAGCCACTCCTGTCCCCAGGAATGGAGAGGGATGCTCCTCACCAAGAGATCACTGCAGTTTGAGGTGGGATGAAGCTGTTCTGCTCAGGAGGCCATGAGAACAGGGACACTCAACACCTGTCTGGGGCTGCAAACCCATGTGAGATGGAGCAGGGGGAACTGAAATTTAGGTTCCCTGCTTGAGGAATGGCAGTGCCAGCCTGTGGATGTCTTTCATGGCCAGCCCATCATGGTTCTCTCTCAGGTTTTATAAAAATATTTTTTGTTATTGTTTTTTCATGGTGCACAGAGAAACCCGAGGATGTAAAAGTCTTTTTCCCCAGACAGAGATTCAAGAAATGGTTGTGAGCCATCTCTTCTGTTTTTTCATAGGTTGTTTATTCTTTCTTATCTTTACATTCTTTCCCTGACAAGCAGAAGTCCACTCTGCAGGTCAGTCCAGGCACAAATCCCACCCACACAGGGCGGAGTGTACTTTTATATTAAAACCCACGTAAACAGTATTTACATAATTTTCCAATACCTATTATTCATGTTAGAAAGTCAGACTCTAAACCAAGTAGAACCTGCCACCATCACTGCAGAATATGGAGCAGATGAAGAAGAAGGAAGACGCCTAGAAACCATGAGGTCTCCTCCATCTTGTTTTCCCTGCTTACCATTCTAGAAACCCCAGAAATCTAAATTTCTCACCCTGTGATAAACTACACACTGTGTTACTATCTAATATACATTCTTGAAAGCTCTGCTTCATCCCAGAGCCTAAAAAGCCATTTCCATGAACAAAGGTTAAAACCAGTGTGTTTTGTCAGAGATTCTAAATCCCTTAAAACATGCAAAGAAATATTTCTCAGAATTCCAGACTCCAACAGTTCTCATCTGTGTAAATTCAGCCTTTCATCCAGGTCCCAGCTTGTTGCAAAGGGCACCCAGTTCTCGTGCCAGCTGCTTTGTGCCACAGGTGCCCTCATCAGCAGGGGAACAGCTGCTGTGGAGTTCAGCTTTGGGAAGAGAGAACTTCCTCTTGCTGGAGCAGCTGTGGCTGCTGAGAGCCCCCATCTCCCTCAGGTTATCCAGGCCTCAGGGTGATCCTTGCTGGCAGCAGAAGGTGCAGTGTTAACTCTGGTCTCTCTCTTAGGGCATTGCTGGAGCAGATGGCCTCCCAGGTGACAAAGGAGAGCTGGTAGGTGTCCTTAAACTCAGTGGAGTTGACTCCTCAAATAACAGCTGGGTGTAGAAAACCATGGATCACTATGGTCAGTCAGAATTAATCACCCGAGATCTCCAACCCTGCTGGGAAAAGGAGGCAACCCAAGCCCTGCATACATCACAGCAACCTGGGAGATTGGGTTTCAGATGTGCATTTTCTGAATTAATCACTATTTCTTATTTCCCTTTTCTTTCTGACAGGGCCCCTTTGGACCCCCTGGCCAAAAAGGAGAGGTAAGTGTCAGACACTGGGGCTCATGCCCCAAAAGATGTAGGAATAAGCATAACCATTGCAACTTTATAACTATAGAATAAATGCTCTGGTGTCCTTCTCTAGAAGCAGGTTTTGCTCACAATCAGGCTATAAAATCTGTGAGAAAAACCGTGATTTGTGGCATTCAAACTATTGAAATCTGTTTGACAATTTTAGTGCAGCAAGGACTCCTCTTATCATGACCTATATATGCAGAAACACCCTTAGGATGTGAGAAATGTATCTGATCATCCAGATCCATTCAGGAAAACTGAATAAAGTCTTAACTAACCCCTAGGAGAAAAGAATGGACCATGACTTCCATTTTAAGTGGGTTTGTATTTTTTTATTCTTCACTGCAGCCAGGAAAAAGAGGAGAACTTGGTCCAAAAGGTGTCCAAGGGCCTAACGGGACAGCAGGAGCACCAGGGATCCCAGGACATCCAGGACCCATGGGTCACCAGGGGGAGAGGGGTGTCCCTGGCATCACAGGAAAACCTGGACCTCCAGTAAGTGTCTGCTGCTTCTGCAGCACACTCAGGCAGCCTGTGAAGTGAATAAATGGATCGTGGGGTTTGGATGCTATCCAAAAAAATAAGCTCCTGCATTTCAGCAGGCAAAACCAAGGCCAAATAAACCCCAGATTAAATTTCTGGCCTAACATTAACACAAAGTTAATCTCTGCCATTTGTGCAGCAGAGTTCTGAAGGGAAGCTCTCACCTTTTGAAGAGGGGAAAGAACCCCCTGCTCTTCAGGCAGGACCCTGTGCTGCTTCCCAAGCCCTGGAAATGTGTTTTGTGTCCTGCAGCTTCTGCCAGGGCTGGTTATTGCTAAGGAGGTTTCTACAAGGACAAATTCTTCTGTTAACTGCAGGGCAAAGAGGCCAGTGAACAACACATCAGAGAACTCTGTGGGGAAATGATAAATGGTGAGTATTACTGAGAGAAAACTTACTTTAATTACCAGATGAGGAGATAAAACGTTCAGGATGGCTTCCGAGATTTGTTAATTTTCTGTCTTCATATGAAAAAAAATACATTGACCTTTAGTGTAAGGAAATTATTCAGGAGATCACCTTGTTGGGGGTGTATTTTGGTGTTCTAAAATTAGTATTTTTAAATGATTCATCGTGGCAATGGTCAAAATGCACTGAAAGCAGCTTTGGCACAAGTGTTGTGTGAGACCTCCTGCCCTAACCTGTGTCATTCTGAACTTCAGCTCTCCTCAGTGCGCCTCGTTTCCTTGGAGCAGGTCCTCAGGGAGTGTCCTTCTTTCTTCAAAGTGACTCTTTTGCATTTGGAGGTTACATTCCCTGTTTGGGATGAGGTTAAAATCTGAAAAGTTTGCTTCAGGAAGCTTGTTTTAATTATTTATCATTTGTAAGAATACTTGACATCTTTTAAAGTGGTTTTAGAAACAGGAATAATCAACCCTGCAGATTTATGATTAAAAATCTCCATCTGTGGAGATGTGAAAAAACAAACAGACAAAAATCTACAGGTAAGCTGAAAGGACAGACTGAATGTTTCCTTCTGCCAGGAGCAGTGGCAGGAAGTTCTGCCCAAAGAAAAGAGTGCAAATGCTGGGGATGCAGCATTTAATTGTGTTTTTCAGAGCAAATTGCACAGTTGGCTGCTAGCCTGAGGAAGCCCTTGGCTCCTGGGATGACGGGCCGGCCTGGCCCAGCTGGACCCCCAGGCCCCCCTGGAACCACGGGAAGTGTTGGACATCCTGGTCCTCGAGGGCCTCCTGGATACAGAGGGCCAACAGGAGAGCTCGGTGATCCTGGACCCAGAGGCAAGTTAAGACTGAAACAATTTGCTTGTCATTTATACCCACTGAAATAAAGTGTGAATTCAGCACTGGGGAGAAGAGGTCAGGCCTTGGTGGAGTTCTAGAGGGAGTTCTGCATCTTGAGGGGTACCAGCAAAGATCCCTGCAGCATCCAGGGGATTTGTAGCTTCTCTTGTTCTCTCCCCTTCCTGTCCTTGGCTCCAGCTGCAGAGCACAGCTCACTGTGGAAATTGTGTTTGTGATTAAAGGTGACACTGGGGAGAAGGGAGATAAAGGACCTGTTGGCCAAGGGATCGATGGGCCTGATGGTGACCAAGGACTGCAGGGTAAGTGTGGGGAAATAATTTAATGTTCCATCAGTGAGGTGAAGGCTGAGGAGGGACAGCTCTGCATCTTGATGGCAATAGATTATCATCACTAATTTAAAGGCTCTGAGGCTCTCCAGATTAAGGGGAAGGATGGCACCTGCTTTCTGAAGATTCCATTCTTAAAAGATCCAAGATTAATTTGTGCAAATTAATTTCTATTAGAAACTTGGAAGAATATTCTTTATTTTGTTCACCTGTTAAGGCAGCTTTTCTAATTGGGATTACACCTGTACAAGGAATAAACTGCAGGCACCAAAAGCAGGCTCTCCATTCATGGAATTTCATAAAGCTGAAATATTTACAACCACGCTAACTTAAATTCTTCCACAAAAATTATCCCATAAAATTTTATATTATTTATACCCCATTGTCTCAGAATCTTCCATAAAATAATTGCATTTATCCATGTTACTAAACTGTGAGCTCACACAGCCAAAACATCCCTTGACCTAATTAGGGACAAAAGAATCCAAAGCACATACTCCAGATTCAGGGTAAATTTATTGAAAACACCTTGTACTCAACAGGCCATAACAAGTGTGATGTACAGACACTCAAAGTATATTAAGATCTCTAAAAGCAACACATATATACATATATTAAAAAAGAAAAGATGGAGATATTTCATGTATCTTTCCCCTCTCTTGTTTAGGACCACCTGGTGTGCCTGGAATTACTAAAAACGGCCGTGATGGTGCTCAGGGTGAACCCGGGCTGCCAGGGGATCCTGGGACTCCTGGGACTATTGGGGCTCAGGGAACTCCAGGAATATGTGACACGTCGGCTTGCATGGGAGCTGTTGCAGCATCAACTTCCAAAAAATCATAAACCAACAGTACAAGAAGTGAAGAAGTGACTGAATATTTAAATAAACAGTGCATTGTAAGAAAACAGAATCCTTCTAGTGCTAAAAGGACAGATGCTCCTTCTATTCTATTAAGTGGAGACTTTGACACAGTTCTATGAAAAAGAAAGCATCAGATGAAAACTTTAATTAAAAGATGCTTTATGACTATCTTTTCCTCCCCCCAATTATTTTCCAGAATTTTTACTGCTAAACAACCTCACCTTTCCTTCCTCCCTTTGCTCAAGAGACCTGCAAGAGGAAGCATTGCTCCTTTTTACCATCACCCCCCCCTGTACTAAAGAGCACGACTTTTTGCTAAGAAAGTTTGAGCCTTTTCCATTGAATTCCTTGGTGCTGCTCCCACTGACTTCAGTCCTGCAGGTTTGTGCACTCAGACACGTTGTTAAGGCACTCAGGCACCGAGCTGCCTCTTCCATCAGTGGAAATCAGGCATTTCAATATCCTGTATTTTAACATCTGAACCTTTTGGCCTAAGGAATGACCATTGCTTAAGGCTGTGCTGCCAGTTAGAAATTGTCAGATTGCACCTCAAATATTTGCCAAGACTAGTAAACAGTAATCCTCTTGCAAGCAAATTCTGCAAAAGGAGTAATGTAAATATTTTAATTTCCAGGGAAGAATTTTTGTATATTTCCATATGATAACGAAGGAAATGAAGTAACAGCATTTTCATGACCTCTACTTCAGCTATTTGCACAGTAATTGTGATGGAACCCCACCTAAGAAAGGATGCTCTTTTAAAGTCCAGCCAAAACCACCTGTACGAACTGTTGTAAAAATAAAAGGAGATTTTTTTTAACCTTTTCTTTGTGATGGTGTAAGTGTCATTATACGACTCAAATTAACTTGGCTAAACTCCATTTTCCAGAACTGGTTTTACTAGGATTGTTTGGACACAAATTGCTGCACAATTGTTCTTATCCGTGATTTAAACCAGTATTAATTTTGGTAGAACTTTTTATACTTTAAAACTTGCTAGCATCATCTATTAAAAAAAAAAAAAATAATAAAACCACTCTCAGCTCACACACAGTTCTATTCCTGTCCTACATGCCAAAGCCTATGAACAAAACATCATATTTCTCTTTAAATATAAAAATAGTTTGTGCATTTAAATATCTACTGTTTAAAATATGTCACTTTTGGTCTAAAGTAACAACAAAAGAACCTGTTGGACAGTTCCGTGACAGACATTAAAAACAGTACTGAATTTAAAAATGCCAACACCATTGCACTACTCTTTGGAGCTAATTATGTTAAATATGTATGCAAATGCAAAATTCATAATACACACAGTTTAGAAACTATGCACTTGTCCAAATAACCAATACAATATTTACATTTTAAATGGAAAAATTGGCATTATAATATGGTAACTTTGGTTTCTTTTTACACTGGAAGAATGAGTTTGCATCTAGCCATTAAAATAACAGGCAGATGGATGTTCTACAACTCTTCCAATCTGTACTGCATCATCTTTAAAAAAGAAAGTAAAAGCAAACAATTAAATAAGACCCCAAAGCAGGATGACAAGCAGATTTTGTAAAACTAAAGGGTTAAAATACTTAGTCATGACATTTTGTTGTAGCTTCTGGTCCCAAAGCCCTTTGAACAGGGCAGTGATTTCCATTGCTGGTAGTTAACTTCCATTTCCATTTGCAATAAAGAATGTTTCCTTTAAATTTCTATTTATATATATTTACAAGTTACACTTTCAAATTCCTATTCAGCACGTAAATGGAAAGAATAAAACACACTTTGGACTATTGTCACACAGTTCAGGGTGGGCAGGTCAGGCTATTTGGTCTCCATTGCTGTGCGGTTTTCCTGTGCTGGACACATTACACACGAGTCTGGTCTTCCAATTTTTAGTCTCCTGCCTGTTTTACCACAGAACACAGTCTCAAATTCCTAAAAAAAAAAAAAAAAAAAAAAAAAAATCAAAATAGAAAAGATACATGTTATATTTAATGCAGATATTTACTTGATATGGATGCTTTTGTTTCAGTAGTGCCTTCAATAGGAAGGAAGAGGGGCCACACCAGCAGGTTTTCCAATACACACCCTCCTAAAATTCTTGGCAGAGCCAGAATTACTCTGCAACTGCTGAGGAGAACAGGAGCTGTTTTTAAGGCATGCAACCCTTTATCTCTGCTCACCCATTCAATACAGTGTGGGCATGGAGCTGTGATCCCCCTCCCTGAACTAACTAGAAGCCTGTGAAAGAGGTAGAAAACTGAGAAAATGAAGGAGGGGAGGAATGATTGAAGACAATCTTAATTTAATATTGCTGTCCAAATAGGATCATGCTCAGGAATTGGGTAACTAAAAAAAATTAATTTCAAAATCTGATTTGAAAATGCTGCCTGAGGACAGCCTGTCATTTCTCACTAGGAAACTCAAACAGCTGAAAGAAATAAAAAGTAGAAATTTAAAGGAAGGTTCAAGGATATGGTGGGTCCTTCACAAACATCATCAAGCAGAAGCTTTGCATTTCAGTTATACGTTAAGACAGCCTTAAAACATTTCCCATTTTTATCAAGACCAAAAATGAAATGAGATCTCAAACCTGCTTCAGGGAGTCGCCGTGCCTTTCCTGAATGTACTTGAGGAATGCAGTTGTCCACTGCAAAGTTGTTGCCTTGTCAGTGTCAATCGTGCAGAAGGGAACGAGGAGATTGAGCTCATCACAACAAACCCGGATCCTGCGCCTGCAGGCAAACACCCAAAGTTATCAACCACGGGCCAGAGGGAAGGGAAAAGTACAGAAAACAGGAAGATTGCTCACGTGTGCTACCAGCCATGGACTTTGGGGACTGCTTTGTGTTTGCGACAAGCTTTATGTATTAGTTTTGTTACACCTTATCTTTTACAGTATGGGTGAAATGTTTTGAAATCTCTTTTTGTTTTACAGAGCAAAAACACAAAGACAACCACAATGAAACAGAGACTTTTTTTTTCCCCCCTCTAACAAACACCAAACCCTCACCTCCTGTGCTGCTAACACAAAATATATCACGTTTACTTCACTCTGGATAATCAGAGTATTGCAGTACCGGTAATTTAGGCTTCAAGAGGTGTTTCATGGCCCCCGCTCCCAGAATTACCTCCTGTCTCTCTCCAGGCGGTTGTGCCTTTCCCTTCTCTGGGCGCTTCCATCCTGGGAACCACTTTGTACCTGCACACTGGAGCTGGGCTGTGCTGACTGCCAGGGGCCCTGTGCAGCTGCAGTGCTCTGGTTGTTGTCCCGGGCGTTCCGAATCTCACCGAGAGGTTTGCGATCCATGTTTGGATCCAACAGATTTATTCGGCTGCAACTTCTGTTTATGGCTTGCTTGCATAAGGTGTCTTGTTGGAAAAATAAAGGTGAAAAGAATGACCTGTTTATTACTCTCTCACTAACCTGAAAATAGCGATCATGGAACGTTTTTTTGGTGTTTTATTTATGTGGAATAATCACTGAAGCTCTACTGCCTGCCTACATTGATTCTTACGGCAAGACTCGTCCTGCAGAAGACCTAAGGCACCACTTGCTATATTCCAAAATCCACAGTTTCTATTTTCTCAGAGAGCCCACTGAGATCGTGCCTGCCCTTGGTGAGCACTTGAGGCAGCCCTTAAAATGTTCTTCAGTTTGATACTGACTGCATCTGCTGGACCAGCTTTGGGGACAAAGAATGCATCCCTCTGCCATGGGGCTTGGTGGTGTTTGGTCAAAGGCTGGACTCAGTGACCTTGGAGGGCTTTCCCAACCTTAATGATTCTGTGATTCTAAAGAAACCAGCTGCTGACCCAAGGCCCAGATTTTCAAAGGTACTTTGTAACCTCAAGTCTTCTCATTTCAAGCCAGAAGTGCTACACAATTTTGAAAGTATAGCTAAACTCATAAGTGTTGAACTTGGAGAAATCTAGCTCCATATTGCCTATTGAGCAGCTCTGCCATAAAAACCTCACCTCTCACATTCACTAAAAGCACATTAATTCCAGAGAAGACACAAATTCAGAAAAAAAAAATTAGAAGACCACGAGAAAATTAAGTGAAAAGAAGATAAATGGTTTACCTCCAACTTTAATCCAAACTTCCTCAGGCAAAGCTTTATTTATAGCACCTACTGTCTGTTTTGTGGATTCAACTTCCTGATAGAGAAAAGGGAATGTCTTGGGTATCCCAAGGTCTTGATGTTTGGCAGCTTCCAAAATAGTGCAAGATGTTCCACAGGTCTGTGAAAACAAAAAGGAAATACTTACAGGACTATATACATTAAAACAAAAGAGATTATTTTGATTATCTTTCTGTTAGCTTCTTAAATTACTTCTACAGGCAAAATAAATCCCAAATACACACAACCATGGGGTTTTGAATTTTGGGGCTACCTCTGACATTTCTCAGTGCCATGCTATTACTTTTGCTTCAGAGGTTACTGCAAGTTGTGGAGGGGGAAAGATCTTTATCATCAAAATGAATGTGAAAGAAAGGAACTACAGAAAATGGTCTCTTTCTTGTCTTACACAGATGAAACTGACATTAAACTGATAAACTCTAGAAAAAAAGAAATCTGATGGCCTCCTGCTCAATACTGGGACACACATAATTCCAAATGCCACAAAAATGACTTGTCTAAAAGATTAATAACTAAATTGCATTATAGATCATTCTGATCATCCCTATTCCAACCCAGCCACACTCTCCCACAAACCTTCAGAGTTCTACTGCGCCCAGGAAGTTAATATTATCAGCACTGGAACTTGGCAGAGGAGAGTTACCTGTGCTTGGGAAGGGTTAGCACTTCCAGCAGCAGAACATGCATTCATGGTAAAGAATGGGTAAGTAAATGGTAAGGAATGTGTGGCAGGTGCAGCTTTGTTTTTCCCTAGTGCAGCACACCTGTTCCCTTGCTGGTGAAGAGGAACACCCACCACTTCTGAGGGCTGGCGGATCAATGTCACTAAACTTCAGACAAAAACAAACAAACAAACACAGAAAACATACCAGGCTGACTGCTTGGAAATGAGTGCAGAAATAAAGTACAGCTACAAATATTCTAGAAGCTATCACCAAGAAACCACTTTCATTTACTGTAAACAGAAATTACTGTTATTGCCATATTGCCCATTTCAGGGGCCAAATAAAAGAAAAGAAAAATCAGCCAAGCAGGTATTTTATTCTGTGCAGTAACAAGGTGCTTCATGCCTCAATAAAACATTTTGTCAGCACATTAAGGTAGGTACAGGGTTAGGCTGTAAAACAGTATTTTTGCTCCAAGTTTTCCCCATAGTCAGGCCTCCACATTATAACCCAAATCTATTATTATTATTAATATTATTAAAAATCTACTTTGCTTTTAGCAAGCTGCATATTAAAACTAGGTAATGTTCTCTCACCTTTATTTACAGTACATGTTATCAAGAACAAAATTGTAAAGTAATTAATTTTGGAACTCCATGCTGTACCATTTATGCAATAAACAGGGGCCTAAGCTGAGCTCAGTGGAGTCGCAGCCACGTTTGATGGCACAGTTTAACAAAGCCCAACCCATCCTCCTCATACATTTAAACAAACACTATTCTTAGGTTTCACTTAGCAAATCACTTTTGAACTACATGATACATAGTTTAACAACATAAACCAAAAGTAATTGCAACACACTTGTTAAGAGTTACTCCAGATTCTTGGGGTTCTTGACATCTGGGGTTTTCTGTCGGGCTGCTGTTGAATCTGTCTTCCAACCGAGCTCTGACTGCAGGTTTAGATCTAACCTCTGGTGCCAGTGCCGAATTTTCAACAAATATGTTTTCCTTATTCTCCCCCAAGAAATTTTCACCCTGTTTAGCTTTTGCTACACTGCATCCCGAGACTTCTACAGAGCTACTACTGTTGGGCGCTTTCTCTCTTTGGTTCACAGGGAGGTTGGACTCGCTAAGTAACATCATCCTGAGCTCCTGCAAGTCAGCATAGCCCAGGTGTGGGTTAGAACTCGGCCAGTAGCTGTCACAAGGCAACGCTGACTGACAGGTAACTGGGCAGACCGACTGGTTCCCAGAGCTGTTGGATGAGCCCCCGTCCTGACTGGTGCTGGGGGAGGGCTGCTGCAGAGGGGGGTCTGCAGAGGGGCCAGGCGAGGAGAAAGCGCTGAGCCTGGCTTCCACTTCACCTTCACTACTCTGCGCCTCCGTGTGTGAGCAAAGTATGTGCTGCAGCTGGGTGTACTCAATGTCCATCATCTCCACCAGGCTGGCCTCGGGGGTGGCGAAGCCAAGGTTTTGCTCACCAAAGGAACTGTCACTTGAGCCTCCAGGTCCGACAGCAACGGGAGCGGGGTCAGGAACACTAGCTGGGCTCTGAGGAATGGTCTGAGGCTCCTCGGGAGCTGATCCTGACATGGCTACAGCAAACCTAATCAGTTACCAATGTCCCTTTCAACAGAAAACCATAAAACCTTCAACAATTGTCAGTACTATCCATTAAAAAAACAAACAAACAAAAAAAAAAAAAAACCAAAAAAAAAACCAAAGGCAGAAAAAAATTGCACTTAACACTGATTGGCGAGGTAACAGAGCAGGGACCAAGCTGCCGCTGGCGGGGTACCTGACACCCTGACCATGTCTCCCCCCCCGGGTGAGACCCTCCCTCCCCCTCCAGCACAGCTGCTCACGACAAACGGCCTTCACCTGTCCCCGCCCGGGCCTCGGCGGGGAGGCTGCGGGCACTCTGCGGCCTGGCACCCCCTGAGACAGCGCCCGGACGGCGGCGGGGCAGCCCGGGCGGGGCCGGGAGCGGGGCCCCCCGCGGCCGGGGG
>CM031874.1:7649170-7699284 GCA_018697195.1 Certhia americana | reverse complement strand
AAAACCCCAGCTGGATTAACGGGGAAAACCCCAGCTGGATTAACGGGAAAACCCCAGCTGGATTAATGGGGAAAACCCCAGCTGGATTAATGGGGAAAACCGCAGATGGATTAACGGGGAAAACCCCAGCTGGATTAACGGGAAAACCCCAGCTGGATTAACGGGAAAACCCCAGCTGGATTAACGGGAAAACCCAGCTGGATTAACGGGAGTCGGTTGTCATTCCCCATGCGGGACCCTGGGGCCGCCTCAGCCCCGAACCCCGCGGGAGAGCCCGACCGGGCAGCGATGGGCCCGGGGTGCAGACGGGAATACTGAGAGGAATAAACAGTCCCGAGGCAGTGTGCACTGACATTTGCACAAAATGCAGCCACAGACCGACAGTCTCACTCGTGACTCCCCTCTAGACACAAACCCACAAGTTTTAAAAGCAGTTTTGTGCACGCTGAATTCAATACACACCTTCCTACTTCTCTAATCCTCCTCCACACTCCTCTTTACAATGCTCAAAGATGGAATGGTACAGCCTTTTACAGACGTAACATTTCTGCTTATATCGTTCTAGACTTTGCAGGGGTTTTTACAGAAAAAAAGATTTATTAAAATACTCTGGAATGTTAACTTAACTTAGTACAAACATAGACAAAAGCTCAAAACAGGGAGTTCTTTCATGTTAATCAAAAGTCTGTACAAAGCCAGAGAATTGTTTTTCTTGTTCCTGCAATGCAGGATGATCATTCAGTACCATTTTTAGTCTCTGTAAATTGAGTTTAATTGTTATGTTGGTTTCAGCCTGGCTTTTACCGCCTGCTGCTGAGGAGGATGCAGGAACCCTGCTGCAGAATCCAGCTCCAGCTGATTGTTAACTCCATAAAGCTGTGGTTTAACAAAGTCACTGCAACCTATGCTGTTGATTTTTTGCTACTTGATCTCTGGGAGGATGGATTTACTCATCCTAAAGCATAAACAGATTCCCCAAACTACTAGAGAATTTCCTAGAAGATGAAAAGCCACACACCTATTTCAGAAAAATGTAAAGTCAAGAAATTCATAAATGGTGTGACCTGATACTTTTTCTTTTCTTCAGATTTTTTGTTGTAAAAATCTTCAAATTCCATGCATTCTGATTCAAGTGTAAAAAAACATTCAAAATAAATTAGGGGATGCCTTAAAACTGAGAGAAGAATCATTATCACACATTTTTGCTGTTTTAGAGGGCCTGCAATCAAACCCTGGCTAGCTGTGACATCCTGCAAAATCCGTCATTAAACTATGAGGAAACAAAACCTGTGTGCCATCAGTCTCTCGTGGTTTGTTGAAAAATAGCAAAATGTAGAAAATAATATACACATATACATTTAAGAGATGGACAACAGCTCTCTGTAGGTGTTTATTCTACTTACAGTAACAAAAACCTGTGAAGTCCCATATTTTAATGTACAGTGATATACTTTGCCATATAAAATACAATTTACAGAAATTTCTATCAAGTAAACCTAAACAAACACATGTTTTGCATACTTTTATGTATGTCTTTAAATTAGAAACATCTCATTAAGAAAAAAAATCTTACACCGTAGTTGATGTTTGCATTTAATACAATTTCTTTGCGTGTTACCATTTTCCCTTGGGTTCAGGACACAGGTGATCATTCCAGCCAGCAAACCCTGGATGTACAAGGACCTCAAGGATACACCAATCTGACTGTGGTGACACACACGCTACCTGTAATAGTCCTCAAGATGCAAAATGTTTACAGGAATCTAATTTCCAAATCTAAAATAGCAAAATATTTACCCAGCGGTTAATTTACACATTCAAATCAGCTAGTGGGGTTTTATTTCACACTTTGGAATTACATGCTTGAGGACTACATGGGAAGTAGCAACGTGATGTGTTTCAACCGTGAAAAATGTCCCTCTTCAATCACAACATGATGTACCACCATAATTTAAACTTTAATGCAGCTGTACCTTTTTCAGTGGAGAGTTTTATATACACTGCCAGCCTAAGTAGGGCCTAACAAAAGAACAGTATCATTTATTTTTCAAGAGCCCTTTTAGAATGAAAGAGCACTTCTATAATGAAAAGTTCAATCAAATTGGGACATTGCTTAATGCTGCAGAAAAATTCTGCGAAACCTAAACAGAACCAAAAAAAATGCTCCACTAAATCAGTTCAACTGAAGTAACAGATTTAGTGACCTATTTAACCAAATGCTCTTCCTTCCTTTGGTTTACCACTTTTCAAAATAAATGTCTGATGCTTTTATAAGTTTTGCTGGTTATAAAGGTGCTACTCTTGTATTTTCTTTAATTACAGATTTGTAAACATGAGATATTTAAAACCTCATGGAAAATAACTAAGTATGACTTGTTTCTTTGCTGTACACTTAACAGATGGATTCCAGACCCAAAATACATGTATAGAAAAGGAAGATAGTGCACTATAAGCTTATAACATTCCATTTTCAAGTCCTCCATCACTCACAAGTAATTATTAACACTTGTTCTTTTGCAGCCTTATCCTAAACACACGACCTTTCCACTGTAAAAGAAACATGACACCAACATTTTTAGTGTGCTGTAGGAATAATTTTGACACCAAAATATCACATAAATGAGATGTAAAGGTATGGCTCCTCAGGTCTGGATTAAATTCTCCTATAAAATTGCAATTCAAGTTACTGGAAAACATAACTTTATAATCTTAAAAAGCAATATGCTCTTCTTAGACTTTTTCCATTTCTGTACTATAAATGGAAACTTTAGGATAAAGATGCAAGTAGAAAAAACAAAATTTCAGTACAGGTAACATTGTGAATCTTTATAAGAAAAACATTATGCACAAAATGCAGCAAGTGAAAGTCCAGTATGTTCTTCTTTTCATCTATCCGATTATTTTCATTCACAGTTGTTCAAAAATTGCTTATTTGTCAGTACATCGGGTAAGGCTAGTTTTACAACAGAACTTTTTAAAAGGTGAGAATATGTACAGTATTTACAGATGTGCAGTCCTTGCTGTGTTGCAAAAGTGTATTATTTGTGGGAAGTATGTTACAGTTCTATGACTGATTGCTGGAAGATGAAGCTTCAGTTTCCACTGGTTTCTGAGTTTCCTTCGGTGTTTCTGGCTTCGTCTCTTTCCCAGTTTCCTTACTCTTACTCCTGTCTTTGCGATCCTTCCCTCTTTCCCTGTCACGATCGCGATCTCTGTCTCGATCCCTTTCCTTTTCCCGGCTTCGATCCCGATCCCTGTCTTTCTCTCTGTCACGATCCCTGTCTCTGCTTCTCGATCGCTCTCTATCACGTCTTCTGTAAGAGTCCCTCTCTCTGTTTCTTGTCCTGTCTCGGTCTCTGCTTCTTTCCCAGTCCTTACCCCGCTCTGAATCCTTGTCTCTATCTTTGTTTTGGCTCCTATCCCTGTTTTTATCCCATTCTTTGTCTCTGTGTCTCTCCCAATCCCTGTCTCTGCCCCAGTTTCTGCCACGGTCTCTTTCCCAAGGTCTGCCGTGTTCTCGATCCCTTCGTCTTTCCTCAAAGCCTCTACCTTGGCGATTATCTCCTTGTTGAGGCTCTAGCTGATCCAAACCCTTATCTTTATTTCCTCCCTCATATCTCTCTCTCTGTCTCCCTTCAAATGTCTGGCCTCTATAGTCAGGATTTTTGCCTTCTCGGAAGTCAGATGTGGGCCACTGTCCCTCCGACTCAGGTCCTTGTCCAGACATATTGGAAAGAGATGCAGATGGCCCACCTTCTTCCCACATCTCTTTTCTGTGAGTTGGTGGATGGCTTGGAAGGTCCAGGAGTGGTCTTGGGGGTGGTTTCATACCTTGCGGTGACTGACCCTGGTAATGAAATCTAGAAGGAGGTTCATCTTCTTCTGGAAACATTGGAGGAGTGCCTCCTCTTGGTCCTCCAAACTGATGTGGTCCCGGGCCTCTCTGGTTGGAAAATCTGGGTGGTGGGCTCCCTCTCCGTTCTTCATATGGCTGTGGCAAAAGTCCCCTTGGACCAGGCATATGATTTGGAGCTGGACCTCTCTGCCCTTCAAATTGATTTGGGTGAGGCCCTCTTGGTCCCCCAAAGTGACCTGGGGCTGGACCTCTTGGCCCTCCAAACTGAGGGCCTCCTCTCTGTCCTTTAAACTGACCTGGTGGGGGTCGTCTTTGACCTCCGAAAGGAAAAGACGAAGGTCCTCTGTTTCCCATGAACTGGGGGGAATCTGGTCCTTCAAACTGTCCTGGAGGCCCCATCATTTCATCATACTGGGAATCTGAGAATTCCATTTGTTCCATGTGAGGTTCCCTATGATCTTCAAAATGAGATGGTGACATTCCTCTTGGACCACCATGATAAGAAGGGGCAGGGCCCCGATTATCACCAAAAAGAGGTGGTCCATGCTGTGCAGAAAATAAGGAAGGAATGGGACCCTTTTGACCTCCAAATCTTCCAGACTGAGGTCCTCTTTGCCCATCATTATTTGGAAAACCGTGTTCTTCAGAGAACTGTGGTGCCGGCCCTCTAAAATTAGGTCCGTGAGGTCCTCCAGGTGCACTGAGCATCATTGGAGGTCCCCCTTTCTGCCCAGACATAGAATATGCTCGGTTTTCCTCAAAGTGCTGTGGGGGAGGTCCACCCTCACTCTGGACTGGTGTGGATTCAGTTTGTTCTACAAACTGATGAGACTGAGGATTTCTTTGTTCATCATATTGCACTGATGAAAGACCCATCTCTGGTTCAAAGTGTCCAGCTGCCTTTTCCTGCTGAGGAAACATTGTATTTGAAAAGGAATCCCTTCCCATTGCTTCCTTTGACTCATTTGACCATGACACTTGATGCATATCTTGCAAAGGCAGGCTGTCATTTGATGCGGAAAAATTAGGCTGAAAAGATGTACTTGGAGGTGTTGGAAGCAGCACTTTACGTATAGGTTTGGAAGCAGAAGGATCTCCAGAAGATGTTTGACTCAAGTTTTCCAAAGTAACTTGAATGGTGTGTTCAAACTTGCTGTTAGATGTCTCTTTCTGGGGCACCATAGATGTCTGTTCACTTGAAACCCAATTATCAGCAGTAAAAACAGGCTGAGTCGTGGAAATTAAAGCATTATCTTCCTTACCGAGTGAAGTCTGCAAAGCATTTGGGAAACCTGCTGGAGTGACTTCTCTTGTGGATATCTCATTCTGTACTGCCTGGGGCTTTAGTCGAGAATCAGCACTGTCGTTCTCTGTCGCCATCCTTCGAGCCTGTCGAGGATCTCTGTTCTGCCTTGGGTCACAGCCTTGGTTTAAAACTTGTGCTTGCTGATTTAAAGATGAAGGTAAATCTACTTTTTGTGTAGCCTGCTGGTCCTGATGGAATAATTCAGGCTTTATTAGGGAAGCTTTTGCTGGTGGAGGTGACATTAAAGCATCAGACACTGAAAAGTGAGCCATTGAAACACCAACGGCTGCTCTTTGTTGTCTGAGGGCTTCTTCTTGTTCCTCTAGCTGCCTTTTCTGTTCTTCTATTTGCTTGTTTAATTCTTCCAACATTTTTTGCTGTTCTACCAAGGAGGAGGATGCAGATAAATCAGACACAAATGAAGCAGATGTTTCTGAAGAATTGCTTTTACTGTCTGTATACATTTTGTTGGGTAAATCATCAACTGTAACTTTTGCTTCTTCCAAGATAGTTTCATCCTCTGGATCATAGGCCTCATCCTCTAGTTCTGCTGTAGTAGATGGCTTTTCCACACTGTAGCGTTTGTCACTTTCACCAGTCTGCATTTCAAAGGCTTTCTCTGGACCATATTCTTCTTCAGGATCATAAGGTCTGTCATCCTCCTCCTCTTCTATGGCTTTGTCCTTGGACATCTGCCCGAACTGCTGCACAATGGGATCTAACAGAGGCACCGCTGACAGCCCGCTATCTGCCGCAGCTTGACTTTCCTGACTGGAAGACTGAACAGTTCCAGAATCCTTGGCAAGAGGCTCAAAAGTTTTCTTTTTCCCAAAGAGGGTCTGCAGGATGTGTTCAAGAGGCGTGGCGGTTTTTGTGGCTGACGAGTGCGTGGCAGTGCTGCTTGCAGGAGCAGCTGTTGAAATCGCTGGGGTCACAGTAGTTGTGGGGCCACTTTTAATGGATGACAGTATTTTTAACACTGAAGGTGTCACTGCTGAGGTGTCTGGAACGGGAAGTGGGGGTGGAGGTGGAGGAGGAGATCCAGGTGGTGTTGTACTCACGGTGGAGTCTCCTGAATAAAGTGTGTATTTCGGAGTTTTCTTCTCTTGTGAAGCTGGAGGAGCTTTAGAGAACACCGATGGTTCAGATTCCTCATGTGCTTGAATTCTGCTTCGCTTCTCCTCCAGTTTTTCTGTCTCAGTGGCAGGACGTTTCCCTTTCTGACAGATAACCAACCCAAGGATTAAATTTGGCCGAGATGACTCAAGACCTGAAAGAGAACACAAAGATTGTGTATGTAAAAATCTGATTTTAAATGATGTTTTCAGTAGAAATCTATTATTTTACATAGTGGCAAGTACAGAACTTATAAAGGTAAGAGTTTTCTAAATTCCACCAGACCTATTAGCAATTTTTATTAGTCCATAAGCTTATGCATTTGTATTTCTTACTTTTTATATATATTTAGACATAAGTTTAAAAGTTTAAATTCCTTTGTCAGTGTTTTTAACCAAGGATTGCATCACCAGGCATCATTGTTAAAGTGTTTCTGCAGAAGTTCAAACTGAAGCAAGCTGTTATTTTTTGTATCTTAACATTGTTTCTACTGTTCAACTACCCCCACCTCTCCTTCTGAAAAATCAAATATTTACATTTAGTTTGCAAATATACACAGAGATACTGAAAAATGAGAAAACCTGGGCTAAACATTGCAATGTGTCATAAAATCTGTGCTAAAAGTCCACATTGACACCAATCTATAAATATTTTATCTATCAAGAAGTTAAACAAACACCAATAATGGCAAAAAAGATCACATCAAACAGCGTTTGGAAACAGTGTTAAAGCCGTTAATTACTCCCAGCTTGTTGTGTTTTTTTTCCAGGCAGACATTATTTTTAGGGGTGAGAGAAGCAGGATAACTCTGGATGTTCCAAACAAGCCCAGGAGAGGTGTTTGGTTGGGCCAGCACCTGGCATGGGGGTGATATGGCCTTGGAGCTGCCAAATGCAGGGTGGGTATCAAGCCTTGATACGTCAGTAAAAAACACCAGGAGCAGAATTGCTCCTTCGTGAAGAGCTTCACACTTGAAGGAGAAGTATCTCCAGAAATGATAAGAAAGTTTCAGATAAAGAGGAAAAATGCAAAGGTCTGTAGGTCTGTTTCCTGCTATTGTATTTTTCCCTCTTACGTGCACAGTTCCACTGGCAAATAAACATGCCTAGAATGAAAGGCAGGGACTAAATCCTTTAACATACACTGGTGGCAAATGCAGAAAATCTTTTAACTTCTGGACTAAATGGCCTTTAAGAGACCCCCATTTAAGGGCCACTGTTCTTCCCCATATGTGCCATTAGTTATGATTAGTTATGATTCCATTCAGCAAGGAAGCAATAATATAGAAACATAAAATAACCTGTGAAATAAAAGATAATATTGCAAAATAAAAGATAATATTCGCTGAGGACAAGTGGCAATGTGAGAGCTCTGACCTATGTTGGCCCTTCTATTCAAGATCCCAGAAATAGATTAATATATATATATATGTTCCTTGTTCTTACTAAACCAACTTCTCACTAAGCAACAATCTTAAGTATCTAATTATTAGCACCAAAAACCTTTTGCTACCAACACAATCACCAAACCCCACAGTAGCAGATACATTCCATTATCAAACCACATCACACATACATTAATCTGGTGAAACAACTCAGATTTTTTACTGGGACTCCTAAATTTTCCACCTAGAGAGGAAAATACACCAGCTGTTTTCCTAAATTCATGTTAATGACTAACAACTCCCCATGTGGTGGGTGTTGACCAGTGCAGAGCATCTCACAAACAGCTCACACAGAAACTGCCAGTAGGCATTTGCTGTTCTGCTGTTGTTAAATGTTTTGGTTACCAAATTTCATGCAGAGACTTGTGATTTATGCAATTAGTCACAATGAATTGTAAACGCTGAATAACTGAAACAAACAGGTGTCAAAATTCCATCAGGCAGGATATCTAATAAACAGTAATTACTGAGAAATCAGGTTTGAATCCCTGTAAGAAACAGAGATCACGTCACTAATTAAAACAGGGCAAAATTTTAATACTTTGAAGGCAAAAAATTCCAGCAGCAAGTTAATAGCATTAGTTATAAATAATTGTGTTTAGAATTTACTCAGAATAAATCCATTAAAATGTTACATTTTGATACTGGAATTTTACACAAATATTAGAAATTTTGCCTAAGCTGACTTCTACACTCACTCAGTTCAGAGAGATCAAATACTACATGATTCCTTCAATGGAGACACATGGCCAGAGCAGCTTTCCAAGGCCACAGCCCCATTCTATCTCAATATCCATAAACAGGCCTAATTTTAGGAACAATGAAATGTTGACTGCAATCTGCCACTACTGCTCAGTGACTGCCTTTCACAAACACACGTTTTAAAAGTGCTGCAAGCTGTGCTGGCAGAGTTAGTAGTTTTCAGTGCTAAATTATTTATAACAGTTATTATCTTACTATGCATTTGAAATCCCCAGTCTGGTTTTTATTGAGTTACTTCCTGTAACTAAAGCCATTAAAACAAGATATACTAAATACTAGTATTGAATTATTATTTGTTTCCTTTGCCTAAACACATTCTTTCATTAGATCAAGTTTACCATATTTATGTGTATATTGGCCCCACCTTTCCCTGTCAGCAGCAGCCGGTAAATGCTGACCTGCACTGTTCAAGACACAACTTCTGCCTGTCCCTGACAGACCCCATGGGATTAGACTAAGTACACTTGAGGGGAATTTTAAACTGCAGAGACCAACACAAGATTTTATCTGTATCTTATCAATGCCATTTAAATATTTGTCCCATTTAATCATGAGAGCAATTGACAATTGTCATCAGATATGTGCCCCTTTCATCCAGGGCTGCAGGTCACTCCCAGCACTCTGACACTGCTCCACATTCAGGCTCCTTTGCTGAGTGAACTGACTGGCACAGAAACTCAGGTTTGTAATGCCACGTTCCTCTACTGCTGCTGCTTTTCCTAATGAAATCTGCTCAGCTGAACATGTCAAACTCCATCCACAGTTCAGGTAAAATTTTGGTGCATTTGTTTTTTTAAGAGCATTCCAAACAGCATGAGGAGATTTCATGCCTTCATATTTTATGAAAACTCACGGTCCCTATAAAGAACTAACCAAAAGACATATCAGCATTCGTGGAATCTTTGCTGATTTACGTCTGTTTTCTTAAAATTCAGCTATGTAAGATGTTTGTTACATTCCCATCACCACTAAATCCCTCAGTAAATTACTTTCTATTAGTAAGTAACACTGATCATACTACTTATTAAAACTGGAAGTGGTAAGTGTGTATGTGAAACAGAGAAATGAATTCACATACCGTAAACCATTGCAAAAGGACAGTGCAGAAGAGCCCACGACACATAAAATCTGGTAATAAATATCTGAGTTAATTAAATATAAATCAGGATATAACCCTCCATTTTCCTTTGGTTTTAAGCTGCCCATGTCAAAGTTTTCTGCAGATCTTCTAGGTACTAGCGCAGTCCTCAGTTGTGTTCCAAATCCAGCCCATCAGAAAACAGGAGAAATTCCTAATCCATACGTGCCTGATGGAACTGGCTGATACAGCAGGAATATCTTCTAACTAGGATTTCTGGAGTGGCAGGGTTGGGTTGTCCTCTCCCTCCTCCCTCCCCCCTCAGCTCATATTTATCTAAATATGATGGACCATCTAAAAGCAATGCTCTTCCAGGCCTTGCTAGACTCTACTGGAAGGCACACGATTAAATTTAAGGAGACAATGACCACGTTCCACAAAATATTTTTATTGATTGTGAAAGAAAGAAAACACAGTAAATTCCATCAGATATCATTAAAAAGGTGTGGATTACATGCTGTGGTTTTCATACATACACAAAACAAGAGGAACAGCTTACCTGAGTCTTTTCACCCACTTTTAAAACGCAACACAACTTAGCACAGCTGAGATAAAGGCTGCCACAGGAGTTTCCAACAAGTGTTAATTGATGGCAGAACTCTTCAGTGACTCTTCTGTGAAACTGTTCCATCTCATGGCCTGCTTGGCTTTGGAACCTTGTTTCTGCTAACCTTTAATCTACTTGGCCTATAATTATTTATGCCAATTTGAAAACCTGACTTAGATAATTTGCCTCCATGAACACCTGCAGAATGAGATCTGAACTTGTTCTGAGCAACTACTTCCAGCTTTGAAATACTTTTGCCCTTGAAACTCAGCAAAACCAGTCTGACATTAAAAATCTCTCTTGCTAATAGTAAAGCTTGGTTATATTTGCCAACTTTCAATCCAAAGTAGAGTTTCATTTGAAATGAAACCCATAATGGAGAAGTAAAAAGTGTGAAACAGAAAGCTGGTATTTCCACAGGAAAGCAAGAGGCAGTAATTAGGTAAACTGAGACATTTATCAGACCAGCAGACTCAATGGCCAATCCTATCCTTGTGCTACTGCCCAAAAAGGATGATATTTCTTCGTTTCTGCTGAAAAAGCCAGTCCATGAGTTAGGATTCTTTGCCTACATCCCTGTGCCAAGGTGTTCTGTATTTGGTGTTTTCACTTGCCTATGAAATGGGATTAAGTTTTTGCCTATCTTTCAAAAATTCAGTAAATTATAGACTATGAAGTGCTGCAGTTCAACAATTCCAGTTATGTGGTTATTTACAATAATCCTGCCCTTTTTAGCTATTGCCTAAAAACAATCACCTAGTCTGTGCACTGTTGAAAGACAGCTAGAAGAGATTTGAAGTGTATGAGAAAAATCTTGTCTGGAGACGCAGAGCAAACACCCATGGCCATCTCAAGGAGGAAGGGACAGAACTTAACTGATGATGTTCCATTTGTTGAAATCCTGTTCCTGCCACTCTTGCTCCTGCATTAAAGCTCTGAGAATGCTTTATTGAGTTTTGTACTACACTTGTATCTGAGGGTAGAGCTCAGTCAGCCCTCCAGAAAGCTGAGCTCTTTGTTGGTTGTTCCATACCTACCGTGTAGTGCCAGCCATGGCCACGACAATGGAGTTCTGCCTTCATTGCAACCTGCAGCTCCTCAGCTTCTCAACCTGGTATTTGCTATAAAACCTTCTTTGGAAACTAAGCATATGCGTCTCCTTATCCTTAGATGGAGCTGACTTCAAATTTTGTAGAAGGGTGTTTAACAGTTGAATTCATTCTCAGTTCTTCCGTCACCACGTTCCACATGGGGCAAACTCAGCAAACACTATTACAGGTAATTTTATCTAAAGAGAGAAGATTCTAACCCTAAGGAATGGGAACCTTTCACCCTACAGGACTGATTTTCTGAAGTCAGTGATTTGACTGGAGTTTGATCTAAGTAGAACAGAATATTTCAAACACCTTGTGCCCCACACTCATGTACAGATTAACTCAGCACAGACAGTGACAATGCAGTGGAAGCACCAGAATTGTTACCTTTGTCTTCACTCTGACTTTTTGACTCTGTGGGATAAGTTTCCTGCTTGAATAAAGCATTGGGGAATGGCTTGTAAGGGTCTAGGGCTTGTGAATTTAGGAGTTGCTGATAATAGGTGGGAGTTTTTTGTGGGTTTGTTTGTTTGTTTTTAATATAGTGGCTGTTTCACATCCTTGATTTTACTCACTCTCCTAAGATATGTGAGTATCTTGCTGGAAAGACTAAAGTCTGGACAATTTTATAGTAGCAGAGTTCGATTTCCAGTTTTTCCCTAATTACGTACTTTGAAACTGGTTTTATATATAAAAAAAATTAACTAATGATTACGTTAAATATTCAACAACTTGTCTCAGATTGGCTTTTGTCTTGTGATTTTACCTAGCATTGAACCTCCCCTGTTTTGTGCTTACCTGGTCCCTCAAAGGGCAAGAGTTTGGAAGGAATTGGGTCCTTAGAACTCAGGGGGATCAGGTAGAGATCCTTGACATGTCTGTTGTTATTAGCTACAACACCAAAACGACCACGACTGCTAAAATAGGAGTAGAGAGAGATATAGGCAACTTCTTCTTCTTCTGTTGCAGGATGGAAACGAATCAAACACAATTCCTGCAATACAAAAGCAAAGTGGAAAAATTCAATCTACAACACACCAGCAAATGAAATGGTAAAGGGCAAATTCCAGAGGTAAAAATAAACTGCACATTTATCACTCCAACTATGCCTTCAGGGCAACACTCCAGATTTAAGAGACTACTGCTGTTCAATTTGCAACATTAAAATAAAATTAGGTTTGTCATTTTCAGAAACACAAATTACTTGTGTATCTTACATGAAAATGAACAGCTTGAGGCTCAAATGAAAAAGAAATGGAAAATTTTTAGTTTCATGTTTTTCTCTATAACGTCTATAATTTTTTCACCTCTGAAGTGGTTTTACTACTAAAATATATTAAATACATTAAATAATAATAAGTTGCTTTTCTTTAAAATTCAAATTTCAATCTTCAATATTTCAGTTAGTAAATAGAACAAAGATTTAATTACTGTGCAGGAAAGAGATTAAGATTTATAGCTCAATAAACACATTATTAAAATAAATAAAACATTTCAAAGAAATGGTTTAGGTAGTTTTCCATCTGTGATCTATGTCAGTATTTGCTGTTTACTACTCCATATTATAAAAAGTTGTCATTTTACATTGCTGTCTATTTCTCCTGGGTTTTGCAAAGGATTTTAAGTGAATACCTTAGAAAGCGAAGATTTGAGTTTGCCAACATAATCCCAGACTGTCTTCGGTGAGATCCTCCCACCAATATGAATTGTGTCAGGTAAATCCTAAACAAGAAGCATTACATGGTAATGTGAGAAAAACCAAAACCAAAAAAGGCAGTGCAGGTTGCCCCATCCCAGCAGCTCAGTAGATAGTTAAATTTTAGTAGACTTTTGTACATTTGTTTTTAAATTCAGCCAGGCTATTCCTAAATTTGGAGGTGTTTAATTACGGCATGTGACCCAAAGGCCAACAGGACACATGGAACAGACAGACACCCCAAACAAGGAGAGCAGCAACACATCAAACAGTTCTGTATGTCCATTATTGGCATTTATAGGGAAACTATAACATACATATATATTGGCTTTTATAGGGAAGCTGCTATCTGAAATACAGCTTTTCTCCACATTTGCAGTGACCCCAAGTCACCTGAATTCTGGTGAATTTCCTGTCACGAGGACAGTGAAACTCATTTCAGCAAAAGCAATACTCAGAAAAACAAGCAACCCTACTAAGTCCTAAACCATTCATTTGTGTTTGAAAGTTCCTAAGTCACCTAAAATGCCCTTGAGAGAAAAAAAGAGAAAGAAAAACCTTTCTACTGTCTCATTATTTGAATGTACACCCTCTCAAAACAGTATCATCCAACTGGTTTTACCTGTAAATTAGCAACAAGGATGATACTTTTCAAAAACAGCTGAACAAAATTTTCTAACAGATCACATCAGTGACACATCTAGTTTGAGAACAGAACAAGGCACACGCTTTAAAACACTGCCTCCCTAAACAAGGAAGCTGATGTAAAGCCATTATTTCATGTTAGATCCTAACATATGTACAAACATGTGGAAAGACATTAGAGTTCTTCACAGATTTGTGAGGAATTTTTAAAAGGCTGAGGTTTTTTCCTTGAGCTACCTTTCCTATTACAACAAAGATGTTGTTTACCACTGCTCCAGTTGGAATGTAACTGTACAAACACACAGTGCCCCCAGCCTTTCCAGCAGCAGGAACTGCAGCACAGACCATTCCAAACACACACACACACACCTCACTAAGATAATCAAAGCACCCGGAGACTGGATACGCTTTAGTGACAAATTTGGCCACACTTTGCATGTTAATAAATCCTTTCCAAATGGTGTTGAGACGAGAGAGAAAGAGGGAAGTGTCGCTGTCCTGAGGTGAGCGAGGCTCTGAAGCACTGCAAAACAAATCCAAACAGATAGGTTACAGAATGCCAGTGAGCATGGGCCCTTCCTTTTAAATTTTCTTCCCTCCTCCTATTGATCCGATACTCTCTTTGGAATAAGTAACAAAATTTTTACTAAGTGATTTGTTAATGTTTTCCATTAACTGGGCATTAAAAAAGCAAGGAGTAACAGAAAATAAACTTGTAGCTGCAGACAGATAGAGATGTCAGAAGGTATGACTTTTATAAAACCAGTTATAGACTTCCCACTAATTAAGTAAACAATATCCTTCTGAAAGAGATTCTGAAGTAAAAGAACTTGCTAAGAATAAAACTATTTTAACTGCAATTGCAAAAGGATATACTCTGCAGTATTTATTTTTACTATTGTGTATACTCAGAATGTGAAAGAAATCCACTTCCTTTCAAGCTGACCAATTGGCTAATTTTAATTCATATTTAGATGTAACAGTATTTTAATACAGGGTGAAAATCTGGAAATGCCTCTAAGCAATCTCTCCCATGCACTGTCTTTTTAGATATTAATGTATATTCAGACTTCTAAGTCTGCATGACACCTTCAAGTTTTATTTCTCTGCTGGAACACTGCAGAATCTTTGCTGTCAACACACTCTGATGCTCTGAAAACTTAACCAAGCTAGAAAAAGCTAATGAGGAGAGATGGAATTTTAAAAATGTGAATCAGGCTCCCTGAACTTTAAACCCCAACAAGCCTTTTGGCTGAAGGAAAGGGAACAGGATATGGGACACATGGGAATGTGCAGAGAGCCACAGGAGGGATGTAGCAGCTGCTGAGGATACGCACTTGATGTTGGGTGACTGATGAACCGGCAGGTATCTGGGATCTGGTGAGGAAGAGGGTTTGGTTAATATTGATTTGGGGACAGTCATAACTGGTTTGGAAGTTTCCTGCTTGGTTTCCCCCGTGGAGACTTTGTCAGCTGTGGGCCCAGGGCGCAGGGCTGGTGTCACAGTCCCAGAGGAGCTGCTCATGGCTGTCCGGGGGTCTCTGCCAGAAACCGTTACGGTTGTGACAACAGGGCCAGCACAGGAGGCAGGGAGAGCAGAGACCTCTTCAGGTACAGCAGAGTCTGTGCTGTTCTGGCTCTGGCTTGTAGGAATGTAAGTTCTTTCCGTGGTTGGCTGGGAAACTGTTTCTGCTGCCGGTTCAACATCAATTTCCATTGCATCATCAGCGACGGGCTCTTTGTCAGGCTCTGCTGCTGGGGCTGCTGCAGGACTTTCATACTTGGCCTGCACTTCTGGCTTTGGTTTTGACTCCACCTTCTTAGCAGAAGCCCCTGATTTCACCTTCTTAGCTGGTATCTCATCTTCTGATGCTGAAATCTGACCTACAGATTTAGATCAAGTGCTTTTGGTTAGTATTTAACAGTAGTTTGGAGAAACTATTTCAAAAAAAGAAGTAAACACACCACATTCTTAAGTAACAGTTCTTTTACTTTGCCCAAAGTCAGCATTGTCAATAAATACCTGTACAGATTTTACAGTTCAGGTCAAAAAGATGGGCTCGATGCTGACTTGTTGTATCCTTCAACATGCTGCTAAAAACGTCTAGAGAAGGAGCACTGTTCAAATTGGGTGCAGTTCGGGTTGATTCCTGCTGTTCCTATAAGTGAATAAACACAAAAAATATTACAGCTGATCATTAATTTCAACTATAAAAAAATATTTTGAAAACTGTTAATTCAGTTCTTTGAAAGAATACATGAAAGTCATTATTTAAAGCAAATCATATTAGATGGAGTTATCACATATGTGTCCACATTTCAAGCCACAGTGCCTTTAAGCAGAGCTCATATTCAGAGAGAAAAGATTTTTCTGTAAATTGAAATCAAGGGCTGAAAACTACACAGCATTTTTGAATTGCCTGCAAAATCCTATCACTGGGCTGTTGCAGCCCTTCACATTGAGGAATGCTTACAGCACACTCAGTGGCAATAATATCCCCACAGTTCAGTGAAACAATCTGCACTTCTGATGACAAATTTGAAGCCCTAACTGCCATTTCTCCCTTCCACATGCTCATGCTGAAGGAATAGCCCCAGTACTCACATCAGAGTCTGATACTGGTGGAGAATCCTCCATATTGACAGCAGGCACATGTTCCCGTTTTACAGCAGTTTTCTTGATTTCATGAGATTTGTTTCTTGACTCCGTCTGAAAGAAAGTAAAAGTCCATATATTTATTTTACTCTGTACTTTGCTGTCATTTGGTATGTGGTAGGGAAAAAGTGTATTGAAACTGAGTGTTATTAGTATTTTGTTAGGAAGAAAATGGTGCATTAACATATAATGGGTAGTAAAGGTTGGCAAACTTGCTCTTAATTTGTACTTTAGGACATAGAGAAAAAATATTTTACTTACGGCCTTAGCTGGTTTCTCTTTCCACACAGACAGTTCTTTAGATAAAAGTTCTTCTGGCTTCATTCTCACCAGTTTTGACAGGGAGATTTCCTCACGAAGGACACGATGGAAAAGTCCCTGAAAACAGAAGAGACTTTTGCCATGCTGAAGGGAACCTGCTCAGGTAACTGGCAATATTAACAGTGCTGGGCAGGCAAAACCTGCTCCAGTTTCTTAATTCTCTATTAAAAATATCACCTACTTTTAAACAAACTTGAAAAGGTGCAGCAACCAGAAATCAGGGATTAAATAAACCCCAAGTATAAATATATCACACCAAATGTTCAAACTGTATAAATACCAATCACTAACTAAAGCAGGCTTTGAACTCCTACTTAGATAAAAATATTGTTAGAAATGCTTGAGTGGCCTTATTACATTTTAGCACTCAATTCATAAGTCTCTATTTTGAAACTCCTGATGCTGAGGGTAAAGCCTGACATACCATTCAAGCCCAAATGCACATTTCTGTACAAGTTTACTATTTAAGAAAATTCCAAACCTGGTTTTTGGGATCCTTGAGATTGAACATGATGCTACGGTATTTGCTCTTGTATCTGTTGTCTGTCACTTGGAACAAATTAAACATCTCCTTCTCAATGTTGAGTGCCACTTTCCCTACTTCACTCTCTGTCATGACCAGGTCATCGCTGTCATTCACTCTGTTGCAAACAAGAACAGGAATATGTGGTTAGGTACAGTCAGAAAACCCAAATTTTTCAGAGCTGACCTCGGCTGCTTCCCACCCAGGAAGGGCTCAGTACTCCTTTAAATGAAACCTCAAAGCCAAAGTCTATCTCAGGATCTTGAACTCTGGCAGACTTTAATTACTGCCTGCAGATGGCCATGGGTGACACTGCTTTGGGAGATCAAGGCAGCCTTTACTTCTGCTTGTGGCACTGCCACCAGGAGTTTCTCTGCCAGGAGTGACACAGGGAGTCCAAGCACTTGAGTTTCAGTCCTTGATTCCCCACTGTGATCAGGATTTCCTTTCCAGAGACAATACCAGAGGGAAGTGTTCTATGGCAAATCCTTATGGTTGGCATTATCTTTAATAACTATTGTGGGAAAATCTGCATTTTTTGTTTGTTAAGTTTTTTCCCAAGTGATAGTTGCCTATTGACAAGAATTTCTTGTTGTTGACTTTCATTTTGGGACAGGAGGAAATCTCTCCTTCAGTGAGCTTTAACCTTTCATTTCCTGTACTATGTTCCCTACAACTCTACATCTCCAACACTGCCATATCTAGACTTTAAAACTCAGAGCACCTACATTATAAAAGCTTCTATCCTGTGATTTAATCCTTCAACTGTAACTGTCTCAATATAAATGGAATAGTGAGGTTCCTGTTTATAAAGGCTTTATCACATGCACATTAACTTTCTATCACGAATTTTTATTTCAAATATAAACCTGAGATGCTAATTGCACTTGTAGTAATCTGTTGCATAAATTCAATCCCTCAAAATTCCTTATCAAGACAAACTAGACCCCACATACTACTTCTAGGTGTAGCTTCCTATATAAAGTGTTTTGAATTCCCACCTCTTCCATAAAATTTCTTTCAGGGATCGTCGAATATTCTGTCGAATCTGAGAGTTGGGCTGTGACTGGGCAGGAGTGGCTGAGGCTTTTGCTTGACTACTTCCAGCTGTAGCTGACATGGAAGACTGTGAAGGCTTTTTGAGTCCTCCACTCAAACTGGAAGACGGAGCTGCTTTCTTGGCAACTGAGGAGCCATGAGAGAGAGGTGACTGTTTGGAAGGAACACTGCCTGATGAAGGCCAAGGTTTCTTGGGAATGACACCTTTGAAACTTCCAGCAGGTTTCAGTGGTGGTTTAGTTAGTGACGTGTTAGAATAGGATGGGGACTTCTTTGAAGGCAGATTTTTGGTGAGAGAAGAAGACTGTTTCTCCATGATAGCTACCACAGCCTTCTTCGGTGCCGATGTGGACTCTGCTCGATCTTCATTCCTTTTCTCTTCCCTTTGAGCTGTTAAAGGGGAAAATACAAGATTAAAGGCTTAACTTTATAACTTTATGCTCATGAAGACCAAATAGCAATTTATAAAGAAGTCTGTGAAATACCATCTCCAGAGAATAACTATCAGGCAAGCAGTTTAAGATATTTATTCTCACTTGCCTTGTTAAAAATGATTTTTAAAATCATGCCATGGTTGACTTGTTTGTTTGTTGAAAATTTTGTGCACAAGAAAAATAGGGGGGAAAAAAGGCACCACCTTCAAAGATTCCTGAGTGAGATTTCATGGTTAAGCTTCTAAATCAACCCAAATTCTTATATATGTATAAAAAATAAAAATAATGCAATACAATCCACACCTTACATTTGAGCAGAAAAAGTCTCATAACACTTTAGAGAAACAGATAATTACAGAGGTTGACCTGATGACAAAGTCCATTAATTTGAAATTGTATTAATATTACCCTAAGTTGAGTATTACTGAAGTTTTATAAACCTATTCAGTTCCTAGCTAAAGTCCAGATTTAAAGAATATTTAAACATTAATACTGCTACTCTGGGTGTAGCCATCTAATTCTCACTATTCTCAAACTATTCCATACATAATATTCAGTTTTCCATTTAAAATTCTAATGTTACAATAATCAATACACATCACATATAAAAAAATTTCCAAAGCTAAACAAAAGCTCAGGTTTTCACACCTGTAAAAGATACACTTGCACAGGATTTTAAAAGCAAATATGCTTTTAAATTGCATTTCATCTGTACCACCTTCTGGCACTGACAAGAATAATTCAACCCAGCAAAAAAAGCTATACCCCAAAACACACACATCCTCTCCAACAGAACATCATTTCCAAGACATCAAACTTACAGTGGGCAAACATCAGCACATGGATCCTGAGAGCTCAAATGAGGATGGGTTCTGAGGGAAAATACCAAAAGACAACTCCTAAAATAGTTGTTTCAAACCCTGTTGAAGGTTTGTGGACATATCAGCCCATATGCAACGTGCAGGACACTTCCTGGGCAACATCCAGGAGTTCCAGTAACTCTACCAAGGACCAAGTGGTCCCTCTTCACCTTCCAGGTCTGCTCTGATGAAAGCAGAAATCACTGGAAAAGGTCTAAACTGTCCTGAGATAGACTTGAGAGCAACCAAGCCCTCCTGGGGAGAACTGGTTTCAAACACCCCACACATCAGCATAAATTCCCGATGCACTCATCCCTTAAATTGGGGAAGACTTGGAATTCTTAAGGGAGAAGTTATATCCCGTATTTTGTGAAGAAATGACCTTGCAAATTCCTGCGTGCCTAGTGGAGATCAGCACTTGCCTGGACAGCAGCATGCACTTCCAGCAATGCCCCTCCTCACCCCCTCCCTGTAACTGGCAGCTTCCATGGACAGTGGTGGGAGATGAGCCAAGAAACACCACAGGAATTGACCTTTTGTAAGGTGACAGGCAAGGGTGTACGCTCAACTTCTGCTGGAACACAAGATGCCAGATGGAGAGACTCTGTATCTTCATCCCCAGTTTTCTCCTAGAAGTATTTTACAACTGAGGGTTTTTTCTGAGCTAGATTTAACTACTTGAAGTGTAAAACAAAACCCACTGTCAAAGTACATTAAATCATTTCACAGGCTGTGATGACTTTGCTATAAACGAAATGCAAATACTACCCTCACACTACTCCCAGAGTTTTCCTAGACTGGCCTAGATTCCCATCCAACCGAGCGAGGAACACCTTCGGTGTGACCCAGTGTCTCTCCCCATGGCTCCCCTAACACCATTCCAGTTGTCAAGAGGACTCTGGCAATCCCAGGAGGGAGGAAGGGGATAAGGAACTATTGCTAACATGGTTTATTTGGTCAAGCAGGGTCCCCAGAACCCAAAAGGTAACCAGCCAACCTATTTTGAGGTCAGTCTTGAACAGAGAGATGGCAAGTATCCAAAACATGTGCACGGATAACACTGCAGGAATTACTCCCATTCTCTTTCTCCTGGTTTATTTACCTTCTGCACAGAACAGTACCTTTTCAGGCGGGTAGGACAGCAGCACACTCTGTGACCTGCCACAGCAAGGCAGGACAGAACAGCTTGGCTTGCAAAGTGGTGACAGCAAAATTCAGTCCTCAGTACCAAGAACGTTTAGTTCTTTGTGGTTACAGCTGATGTATGACTAAATTTATTCTTAATCCTCTAACCACCATCTATTTAATGATTAGCTCAAAGCAGTTAACAAAAACTATATTGACAGAACTAAAAACAGAAGAACCAAGATGTTTTGTGTTCATCAGATGTTATCCACATATAAGAACTATACTGACACCGAACACCTTTCTGTTACAAACAGCTATATCACAGTAAGAATACAGACTTGTAAAATAAATTAATAAATAAATGCTACTAGTACAAAGATAGATTTGCATTCCTGGGGCTGAAGGTCAGCAGAGTCTGTAAGGTCCAAGGACACACAGAGGCATCCTTTAACCTGCCAGCTGACACCATGACAAAGGTGTGTCATTTTATGCTTCTTTAGCCAACAGAAAACACACAAATAGCTCCCAAGTACCATGCACACCTGACAGTTTCAAGCTACAACACTATTTTGTATCAATTTCAAGTGTCTCCTGAGCAGGACTTGTTGATCAGACATGGCTGGTACAGATTCTCTATGTACCAACTCAGCCACAAGTGACTCAGTTCTCCAGAACTACCACGGTCCTGTTCAAACTGATGCTGGCCAATAAGCATGTGCAGATTTTGATAAAGAATCCAGAATATCTAGATCCTCTGTACAAACAAATAACCCATGACAGTTGTACATGAAGCTAAACTAAAAAAAAACAAAAGAAAAAACCCAAAACCTCATCCTGTTTTGACAATGAGAAATCAAAACTTCTGTCCTATCACGTTTTGGGTTTCAGTGTCAATGTGCTGTCCCATAATTCAGCTGAAGCAACTCACTGTGTATTACACAGATCTTAGATCCAATGCCCAGGAGCAGCCAGTGGAGGGTGGGGAAGGAGCAGCTGCTGGGGTGGCAGCTCAATCTTCTATTGATCTAGCCACAACACGAACACACCCCAGAGCTCACAGCACCTCCTGACATGGCAGGTGCACGTTTGGAAGCACTAACAGCAATATGTACTCTTTTCTGAGAGCAGTATGCCAACACATACGGAGCTTTTCTTCTGAACAGATGCCAAGAGCTGCTCAGCAAATGGATGAGACAGATCACGGACCAGGTATTCCCTCAGCCCATGATTTCCAAGTGCTTAGCTGTGCAGTCTACAGGCAGCATAAGGCGGCACAGCCAATGCCACTGCACACACTGGCCACTGTGTTTTATACCATGGTAGGTTTGGTCCTTTCCATCAGTAGCTCCTGTGGACCTATAATAAATGCCCTAAACCAAATTTAAAATAAAAGGATGAGACAAGCACTGAACATCAGCCTCTGCCACTTGCAGGATTCACATGGAGTTTCACTGGCAGTTTAGAATAAGGCGTTTGGTGGTTCTTCTATTCAGCACTTCCAGCACCCAGGTGAACCTCCCTGGCTTGATGCCAGAAATACAATTTAAAGTAACAGTAATTCCTAATTGCCCCATTTTGTCCTGTGGGCCACTTGTTAGGACAGGAACAGGATCCTTACCAACAGAAGGGAGGTGTGGGCTAAAGAGACAGAGGTGCAGCTGCAACTAATGAGCCAATGCATTCCCAGGGTGAAACTCAACGAATCCGCTGGCAGAAAACAGTTCACTCCTCCCAGGCTTAACAAACAGCATTACTTTGTGTGATCACTACAGACAGAACTAGAATCTCTCCCACCAGGTGTCGACAGACACAGAAGCCCTCCCCTGAGGAAATTCCCCGTGCAGTTACACTTGACATTTACAACACACAGCCATGAATGAGGCTTCTGCACGCAGAGCAGGACAGAGCTACCACAGCATCTGCTGGGACAGAAGAGCCCGATGGTTCCAGGTACTTCTGAACCTCTCAACACGGTGTCTCAGCACTGCCAGGCCAGGGTGGAGGCCCAGTTTCAGCAGGATTTCCATTGCATAGGGCTGTGAACTGTGCATGAAGGATTTGCAGGCTGTACTTGTATCCCAGTACCTCACCAACACCCAGAGGCTGGGTTTTACACCACCAGCATGTACATTACCCAAAGGAAATTGTCTTTCTTCTCTGATCTTTAAAGAATATTTCAGTATCACATTTAAGCTTATTCTGGCTCTTTCCCATTTCCCTCTTTACCCAATCCTTTGGAGTAACAGCTCTTGAAAGCCACTTGAAAAACTAATCCCTATTTCTATATAAATTACCTCATTTGTGAGGAGCTGTTTTGCTGAACCTATTACCTACTTTTTTCAATTTTAAAATACCACAATAAATGTGCTATTCCTTCTCTCTGTCTAACATTAAAATTATTCAAATCACCACTCTTCAAAAGAACTTTAATTTCTGGCTCTAATTGATGTTAAAACTTTTAAATGCTGTGGAGATAAACCACAGGCTGTTACACCTGAAGAGCCCATTTTGCAACAACTCCAGTAAAGCAGTTTTCTTGGTGGTTTTCTAAATTTAAAAAAAGCATCACAGCTCCTCTTACAGGACATTTAAAAACTTCTGTGCAATACATCTTGCAGCCATGTAGAGTACCACAATCTTCTCCACAGAACTAAGATTTTGGCATAAGGCTGTTCATACGAACTAGCACTACCGTCTCTGGTGTCTAACACCATCTTAACTTCTCTGTGTTCTCTTCCATGTACATTAATCTATTTTCTTTCCCCAGGATGGAATTCCTCCAGGCAGTGTGAAAGGAGCCAATTGCTGTGTCATGTCCAGCTTGCACAGAACTTTCAGCAGTGGGAGTGCAGGCCCAAGGGAGAAGGACATCAGGAACCCGGTATTTGGGATACTGCCCAGCACAAACATAGCCCAAGCCTGTCTGGGTTTTACTTCTTCTTTTCAGACTTGTCTCTCACTACAACAGAGAGTTTCAGGGAAAAAACCAAAAACCCCACAATTAACTTTCAGTCTTCTGCACCGTATATCATGTTCTGTGGCACCAAGAATAAGAAAGCTGGTAACAATTTTTTTTTAAAACAATAAATCTGTAGAATTCCACAAAATTAATAATGCAACCTAAGCAGAGAACAGCCACCTGTGATCCACCTGTTTAAAACTGGATCACCTTTACTACCCTTTTAAAGTAGATTTTTATGCCTTTAGGGGAAGAAACTTCAGTACTGCAGCACTGCAGTTGTGATAAACCCATTAATGCTTGTTACAAAGTATTTACACAGCCAGTGGAAAGGCTGGGCAGGGCTGAGCAATTCCATCCTGGGACAAGAGCTGATCTCTAGAGGCACCAACACTAGCCCTTACACCAGCTGACAGGAACACAGGTGTGCACAGCCAAGCAGAGCCGGTCACCTACACAGGAGCCGCCCTGCCAGCGTGTTGGGTGTCACACAGGGCTCAGGCAGTGACTGCAGCCTCCATGTCCCACTCGGTCCCGTGGCTCCTCGGGCTCAGCCGCAGGTGGCTGTGGTGGCCGTCCCTGCGCCGTCGTCCCAGGGCGCTGCAGCTTCTCCGCTCCAAGAAGGGGCAAGGCAAGGGCAGCCTGCTGTGGCACACAGGGCAGCACAGGCTTCTGGCCTATGAGGGAAACAACCTCACCCCTCTTTGCCAGTAGCTGAGAATTTAACAACTGCGTTTCCCCTCTGGAAAATTGCTGAAGCAGAGGACAGGCAGGATTTCCCAGCCTCAGAACTGGTGTGGTTCTGTGCAGCTTCCCACTGCCACTCAGCCCATGTCCTAAGAGGGGTTGTCTGACACAGCTGTGCCATGAGCCCCTCCTGTGTGACTTGTGTGACAGAAATAACCTGAACAGAGCAGAATTTAATCAACCCCCCTACCCCAATGCAGGGGCATTGGAACTTTAATCCACGAGTTCTTCCGAGGCGAAACCTTTTAGAACTGAAAAAACTTGAGTAAAAGACACGGGTGAACAGGTGTTTTAGCTGTCAGTCCTAAAGCACTCCATAACGGGAAGCTACTTACCAGTTCCAAGCCAGCTGTGCCCAGTCCCGTGCTGGGGCCGTCTGACATCTGTGCCTCAGGCACTGCTCAGCGCCGCTGGGTGCCCCGAAGCCCCCTCTGGTGGCACCGAGCACCGGTGCCTGAGGCTGTGCAGATGAGCAGCTCTGGGACCGCTGCAGCTCCGAGCCTGTTCCACTGCTCTCCTCACACCTGCTTCTGCAGGGCTTTTGGTCACTTCCCTCAAAGAGAACTCAGTGCTAGCACTAACTCAGACGTGTTGAGCTGCTCTTAAATCGGTTTCAGTGTTAGTTTTCACCTGCCCCATCTCCTTCCACCTTAAAGAGCAAATCAAGCTTTATTGAACACTAGTGTCTGGCATGTGCTGCCTGCCCTACCGCTGCTCTTTGAAAGCCTCCATCAGTTCTGATCTGCACTGCAGTTAAGCTGCCTGCGTGCCAAGCCTCTACATTCAGGCACACGAAGTAAACCTGTCTCTAAAGTTAATTCAGGAGACTCAAGAGACAAGGGCCTGCCCTTTCTGCGGTGATTTGTGTTCAAGCCAACCTGTAGCTCTGTGCTGACACACAGCTGTAGCTCTGACACACACGCTTTATTTTAAATAATCTACATGATACTGGAGTGAGCTACCTGATCTACATTAAACAACTGCATGTTTACTCCTACCCCCCTCCTGAGGGAGCAACACTATCTGAGGAAAAAAAAAGGGCTTCTTATTTTCCAGACTGTTCATGGATTGGAATCATCACTCCTTGCAGGGGCAGGCAATCTTCGGGTTCCAAGTTCAGCACATATCGGACACAACGAATCAGCAGTGAACTTGACTTTAAGTGTAAAGTGATCACCTCAAAAAAAATCCCTTTTATTTGGGGACTAGCAAAGAACTTTTTCACTGGCTATGCAGTCAAGTGAGCAAGTTCAAAGAACTGAAGTAAAATTAGTAAAAGAAAGCAAAACAGCAAGAGGGTGGTGAGTGTTTTTAATAAAAATTTCATCACTTTCAGTGTTGATGATGAGATAAACCACCCTCATATACACAGTGCCTGTGGAAGCTGTACCAGGTTTCTGCCCCACAACCCTTCCCCTGAGCAATGGTTCTCACACTGAATCCAAGCACCCCTGATGGCAGGAGTGCTGGCCTGCTGTCTCCGAGTGCCTCGGGCATGCTGGGTGTTTGAGAGGCACATGCCACGAGCAGGGACCAGCCCTCCTAACTTAAGAGATGGCAAAATTCTTCATGTGGCTGCCTGCCACAGGGCACGTGTGACATACCTTGCAGAGAACAGAAGGGGAGCTCCAGCAGTTCACAGGCAGGAGATGAAAATGGCTCCCCAAGGATCCCACTGCTCCTTTTAACTGGCTGGGTCCCAGGGGACGTTGGCTTCAGCACCACTATGGTCTGTGTCCCTCCACAGGCAGGGCTCAGGTCTTGTGCCAGCCCCAGCACAGCCCCTGCCAGTCTCACGACGGGAGTTCAGCATGGCAGCTGCCAGGTTATAGTCCTGTACAACCCTTCCAAAGCCAGGTCTCCAAGGTCAATTCCTCAGAAATTCTGGCAGACTCATCTTGGATATGATGATCATTACTGGTCTGTCCACAGCCTTTCTGACAACTCTAGTTCAAATGTTTAGGCCAAACCTACATATGGGGCAGCCAGGTGTCCCAGAAAGTGGCCAGTAACAAAATCAGTAATTCTTTTCATTTCCCTGGCACTACTCAATACTTACTGCCTCTCAGGATGGGCCTACATTGCAGAATACAGCATTAAGCAAGACACCTTGGCTTTCTAGGAGTCAATTCAGATGCTGGCAGTAGTTCAGTTGTAACAGTATGGAACCTGGCACAGCCTAGTTTTTCCTGTGGGGAAGCACTCACACTCCAAGGAATCCAGCTTACCTGCAATCAGCCCTTGCAGGCAAACATATCTATGGCTTAAGAAGCAAAGTTAAAGTAAGATGTATTTTAAGTTAAGCTAAACCAACAGCAGTATATCCACATCCACTGCACTGAACAGTCACAACTTCAGCTGGTATGATCTTGTCTGAAAAACAGCATTAAATTGACACCAGCCTGTGGGTAGACAAAACCTTGTCTTTTACTCTTCAAATTAAGTATTTACAGCTCCCTACACCACTATTACTTCCTGAGTCATAAATCCTGTCTTTAGTGCACTCTATATTCCCCCTGCTCTCTGCAGAGTGGTTTATTTTCTTTCTTTCTTGTCTTCATGCTGTTATTACATAAAGAAAAAAAAAAAAAATCAAGACACAAGGAAATGCCCACAAATTATGCATTCTATAATCCTGCCATTTTGATACACACAGCAGTTTCTGCTGGTGGGGCATCCCACTATCCCTGTGTTGCATTCTCAAAGTCTCCTTATTCTGTTAGATGTGTATAGGAATAAACAGTCCAAGATCTTTAACTACACAAGCACATCCTATTCCCTTTGTGAATTGCTCTTGAGTGAGGAAAAGTTGAGCTGCAGAAGAGATAAGAAAAAACTGCAAAGGGATAACAAAAGGAAATTTCTATCACCAGAGCCAGGGCTCCCACTTCCAGGAGGTGGCAGCGTTGTCTCTTCATAATTCCCTGCTGGGAAGCAGGGGCAGGACCACAAACATTGACAAACCACAGTCATTAAGAACTTGAGTGAAATACTGGTACCAAATAAGTTACGAACATGATTTGCTATACATTCACACTGTATCTGTCTGCAGTTAATGTAAACACAATTTTAGTGATTTGGTGTGACAAACACTCTTTACTCTCCCACAAAAGAGCAATAATTTAATGCTTCCTTTTGAGCTTTGTATCTAAATTTTATCTAATAAAATATCCTCGTTCTCCTGCATGCTTAGTTGCTTTTCTCAGCTGAATTGAGTAAATTATCACTTTGTATATTTAAGTCTAATAAATCAGGTCAACTTCAAAGCTTTTGAAGCACTAATGAATACTTAGCATACTTAGGACTGGGTAGTTTAAAAACTGGGATACTGCAAATCCTTACACTTATCCCCTCCTTTGGGACTCATTTTCTATTTTAAAACTGCATATGCTGCTGACTTCTTGACAATTAATAGCAAAAATACAGAAAAACACATCTTACAAGTGTTGCTCTTGTAACATGGATCTCTGAACATGTTCATAAATCTCAACAATCCACAGACTTGTATGAATTTGGAAGCCAGGATGACTCTGAAATGCAATATAAAAGCTGAGCCCTGCATACTAAATTAATACCGATTTTCCTAACAAAAGTAAAAGCAACTCTTCTGAAAGGGAATGGGACTCAAACCTAATTTCCTTTTATATGTGTATTTCAAATGATGTCTAAAATTTTAGAAGTACTTGTACTTAATATTCATTTATCAAATCAAGGTATTTGCCACTCTAGTTTTTAAATGAATCAAAAGGATTATTTTCACTGGGCACAGAAAGTTGGAAGACAGTGTCATTTTTCAGGCACCAGATTCTGGTGTACAAAGCATCTGGTGTACAGCCTTAACTCGTATCCCCAAAAGACATAAGAAAGTTAGGAAGTGAAGAAGCACAAATTAATGTGTTAATAGAAGGAAAAACAGTATCACTGTTCTGTATAACTGCAGAGTAGTAGCATCTAATATCCCTTTTTTAACAAATGCAGAACAGGTTGGAAGAAGGGCCCTGGTGGTAAGCCTAGATGCAAATACACAATATGCTCCTACCACCCAGTACATCTTTAAAAGTGACTTGATTTTCTTGGTACCATTTAACAAAAAAACTCTCATGTAAAAACAAAATCTTGTAACTCAGAGTAAATATATAAAATAAAGCTGTTTGAAATGACACACTGCCTGATGCAAAAGATATTAGAGAGTGATTCTGTTAAGCAGGTAAAGTTTTCTTAACACCTAACTGGTCTCCTGCGCTGAGGCTGCAAACAAGGATTTGGTGAACATGGGCTGGAAAGTCTGGAAGAATATGGGCAGGATTCTGAAATTCTGCATTTGGAAGTCCTTTGCCTCTTCTAGACTACAAGTCCTTCATAATGTTCAGAAATGCATATTTCTAAAGTGGGCATTGCTTGGTTTTAAGATACGCATCTAAACTAGATTATGTTTGGGCCAATAAACATGTTTTGCTTGACAGACTAGTTCAGGCTCAGAGACTCTTGGGTATCACTCTTGGATATCTGAAGTGAAGTGAGACAACTCCCATGAACTTCCCTGATGCTGTAACTTTTAGGTTTTGAACAGCATATAAAGATTTCTTAAAGAAATAAAATCCAGTAGAGTACTTTTGCAGATGGTCCATTGGCAACTTCTCAGGAACATTAACAGCTCAGACCTATCCACTGAAAAGCAGGACACATTTTTTCACAAATACACAAACAATTTATCTGGGCATTTATCAATGGCAGAGTTCCCACATCTCAGTGCAACTTACCTTAAAAAAAACCCAAAACAATCTGAAGTTCTTCCTTGCATTTGATATGAGAGTTCTTCATCACATAAACTAGGTTGTTCCCTATTTGTTGCTAAAGTCTGGTATTTAAAATCTTTTGAAATCAATTTCACTATTTAGTTCCAGTTTCTACTGGAAGTGGCTAAATCTGTAAAACCTACAGTGTGGTAAATCTTAAGAGCAAACTCCCTTAAAAAACCCCTCAAACTTTCTGCCTCAAAACCTGTATTCTTGTATCCTAGAAAAAGAACAAACCCTATAGGACTAAGGACATTTTAAGTGAAATGGTTCTATGGACACCTGTAACTGTCACAGTCAGAAAAAGCTGACATAAAATAAGCTCTTATAGTTTCATTTATGTCTTTCCACTAGTTTTAAAACACTACTGTTTCTGACCAAAAAAAGCTATATTTTCTTTAAAAGAAAGGATGTTGATTCAAATATATACCTTAAGGGAGTTTACTATACAAAAGATAAAGGGCCTAATAGGCAGCAAAATACACAGAATAAAATTACAACCATTTAACTTCATATGGGTAAAGACCATTTATATATACCTGGTATGGGGTATATTCATCAACAGCAATTTCAGGTAGCTGATGTTCCCTCAGGGTTTAAAAATTCTAACTAGAAAAATCTCATCTTAAGTATTATTTATGAAGTTATCAGTTACTTTACGTGTAAGTGTTCAATAATTAGGTTTACTTATCAAAATAAAATGTAAACTGACTGAAGTGTGTTTACAGAAGCTGTGAGAACAGAATTTATAATTCATTACTCTTCAAAGGAGTAAACTAGAGGTCACATGGTTCGTGACTGAAATGTCAGATTTTATCTCAAGTTCCATAACTGCATTATAAAACTACTTAGATGGAGTCAATCAAAAAACGTCATAAGCAGAAAGACTTGTTCAGGCTTCAAATCAGTATTTACTTACCTTTACATGAATTACAAAGATGCTACTCAAAACCTGCAAAAATATGCAAGGCAGTATCTCTGCCCAACATCCAGCTGAGATGTGCTCTTGTGTGTGTGGATAATGTGTGGAATATGAACAGAAAAAGGGGGGAAAAAAAGAAAACAAAGATAAGAGTTCTGCCTCCCCCCAAACACAAAAGTAAAGGATGGTCCTGAAGTTATTTCATGTAAGGAAGAAAAGCAGCAGGAATATACTTGACAGTTAAAAGCTGTTTGCAGAGGTGTCAAGTATCGATGGATACCACGTTGAGGATTTCACTCTCGGCACTAGGCACTGAAAATGCAAGAACCTGAGAGAGAGGTGCCAAATCTAAATTACAAAAATACAACTGAAATTAGTACAGGCAATCGCTGATTCATGGTGCACACTGCACAACCTTTTTGTAAAACTTAACACAAATGTATCAATACTTACCTTCTAGATTAGAAACAGACACTGTCCTTATGGGAAAGATTTCAAGCTTAACCATGTAGTTTTCATCCAGAAATCAGCTGGGCAGATCAACAGGCTCTTAATCATACAACTGTCACATGATACAAATGAAACTCCTAAAAATGTCTCTCATTTGTGTGTATCTGTGTGTGAATCTTTGAAGGTGGAGAAAAGTAGCTTGGTGCCATAATAAGAAAAAACCCCCGAATCCTAAACTCCCTATTTCAGAGCCAAGAATGGATGGGTATTCAAAGAAAATATGATTATTCAGGAATATCCCTAAGCCATACATACATTTGAACAACAGTGCAGGTGAAATGGCAGCAGTCCTTTCAGGCTTTACAGCATTGTAATTATGATCACTGGCCCAGGATGGAGTGACGGGTTCAGCCACTGGCTCTCGAGCAGGAGCTTGGGTGTTTGCCTCAGTCTTGGCCGTGCTCACAACAGTCTTCTTCACATTCACCTCTCTTTTCTCAGGGAACTGTCTCTTTTGGTTTGAAACTGCTTTGATGCCCACCTGGATAATTACAAGTAAACTGATTACTAATAATTGTCAAATATATTGCATTTTTCAAACAAGCAGAGACAGTTACACACATGTACAAAGGTTTCTTTTATATTAAACTCTTACTTTTATAGTACACCATTTGAAATTATTTGATTATTCCAAAACCCATTAATTTGAAGTTTAGGTTAAGAAGGCAAAATTAGTTTGCCTTGAAGTAAATTAAAAAAGATGTAATTACTTGAAAAAGTACTTTAAGTCATCGCCATCTAGACAACCCTTGCAAGGAACTATCTCCATCTAGAGGCAATTATTAAGATTTTTTTTTTTTTAAAGCAACAGGAAAACATTTTATTGTCCTTACCACAGAAAAAGGTAAGGAAATAAAAAACAAAACAGAAAGCTCCTCTTCAATGCAGGACTAGGCAGTTTTATTTGAGTCAAAAAGGAGAGCACAGAAATAAGGCACAGTGCTCCAGAGCAACTGCTCTGGATCATGAACACAAGCTTACCTGCTGCTGAGGTTTTGGTGTGCCAGGCTTTTCAGATTTTGGTTTGATCTTCTCTTTAGGTTTTGGTTTTGCATCTTTGCCAGAACTCAGGATCTTCATGGTGGCTGCAGCGTGTTTGAGGATGCAGTCACTGCTGCAGTACACGGAGTCAGGCTGGGCCACGTTGAAACAGCCGGGGCCGATGCACTTGGAAGCACCAGGAGCTTCAATTACCTTCAAATCCAGAGAGAAATGGAGTGAGGGAACAGCAGGAACAGCCTCTGTAACGTGGACAAATGCTTACACAGCTCACGTGCAGGCTGCAGCTCTGACCTGCACAACTGCCAGTGTGAGAAAACTGCTGTTCACAACACAACACAAACAACCCATGCAAAGGTAAGAATTTCACTCCTCTAATATATTTTTTTCAGGATGTGCTGCATTTTCAGGTCTGCTAGCCCTGAGATAAAGGAGGCTAGTTTCCTAAATGTTCAAATCCCATGACTACACAAATGCCTTTTACTGATCCTCTACATGTGAGAAATGTCCTTAATAATGCACAGCAGGGTTCTCAACAGCAAGATCTCTAAACCATCCCCATCAGCTGCTGTCCTCAGCCATGCACATGTGTAAGAGGAAGCACTCAGATATTCAGGTGTACAGATTACTCTTGCTCTAGAGGTTTTACCAACTTTAATTTTAGAAGTCTCCAACTTACATAAAAAACAATTCTTATACACAACTTTCACATAGCCTCCTACTCCTTACACATTTATAGTTTGCCTCTGCAATCTGAATTTTCTTCTAATTAAAAATCACTCTTCATTTATATCAAGGTGTTACAGATGAAGCACTTCCTCTTCCAATGTTATGATTTAGAAAATAGCACATTCCTTGAAAACTGAGTGCATTAAAGCTGAAGTCTAGAAATACTTGAAAGCTCTTTAGGCTCCAATGTCTCACCTCTGGGTGTTATGCTTTTAGTCTCTCTTCTAAATTACTCCTAAAAATGATACAAGACACTCACAACTACTGTAGCTCTAAACAACCTCTTGCCATTTGTAATTATCAAAAGTAAGTTTTTCAGGAATATTTCCAGTTAAATAAATATTATTTGCATAGTGCAACTGACTTCTCTGCAATCAAAAGTCAGTACACAGCTTTATCTGCAGCAGTCTGATAAAACCTGGATTTTTCCCATCATGTACACACTTAACTGAGAAGTAAAGATAAAGAGCACTTGGTAATATTCAGTAGCAGAGCCCACACCAACAGCACTACAACCTCAAAAACAAGTGTACAAAGAAGTACAAATGTATTTGAAAATATTTTTGAGAATACTGTTTTGCAAATATTTATTTTAAAACAGCAAATATTTATATATTCAGCTCCAACTGTTCTATCTGTAAATGAATCTCACTGTGCTGCCATGGACAGCTCTGAAATCTAAAGGGAAATGTCCAAGATGCTGGCACTACTGCAGTACATTAGACAGAACAAACACAACCACTGCAGCACTTTTTTTTTTTTAATTCATGTACATTAAGATGAAAAAGCTTCTATGCCTTTCCAATTGGGCATGGAACTTTATATCAGAAAACTTCTTTTAGATTCTGAAACAGTTAAACATATACATTTTTAGATTTAAAGAGGCAGTATAAAGAAGTTCTCTGTTGATAACCTAAAGCAACATCAGGACAAAAATCAGAAATCCAAAGACTAACTGGAAGTACTGCTGGAATTAACTCCAACAGAGTCTTGTCAATGTTAAATAGAAGTTTAACTACCGTTGAAAATGTCCAAAATGTTCATGATTATTCCAAAGATAGTATAAACCAGTCCAGAATTACAATATTTTTATTAAAGGAACACCTTATTGTTTGACTTCAAAAACATTATTTAGAAAGGGCATAATAGCACAAGTTATTTCCTACACCTATATAAACTTTCAAATCCCTCATCTGAAACTAAGTTTTAATTCTTGTACTGACAAAACTATGGATAAACTTCTGCTAACCAACAATGTTCAGTGGGCTGTTCAGTTTATGTGAAACTTTAAAATCAAGTCAAATTTATAGCCACACAAGTAGTCTGCATACTCAGTAAAACATGAAAAATAAAAAAACAATTAAAATACTTACAGGTTGAAATATCTTCAGTTTTTTCTTTCCACTTGGATTTGCAGCTTTTTCAATCCTACCCTTGATTCCTTGGTCCTCAACTGACTTTTGTTCAATTGTTCCTATGCTTGTGAACTCTGTGCCATCCGCATTTCCTTGCTCCATTTTAGCTTCCTGCTGGTCTAGTTCTGAAACAGGCTCATCCTGTCCCTGGAGAATGGTGCAGTTTGGACAGATATAGTCCTCACCATTCCTCTCCAACAATCGCCCTCGAGCCTCAGAAATACCCACGCAGTCACCATGAAACCATTCCTCACATCTATCACAACAAATCATAAACCTGGAAAAAAAAAAAAAAAATCCACCAAGGAAATGTAAAACACTGTGAAATGTAAAGACAAGTAACATTCAATGAATATTTCAAGCAACACAACTTAAGCACCCTAATAAAGCACCAGTGCACAGTTCTGCCTCACTGGTTATTTCTGTATTTGTTTATCCTGTTATAAACTCCCTGCCAAAATTTAACAAACCCAAAAGCTCATTCAAAAAGTAAGCACCTGGCTTAATTTTCCATCACAGAAAAATATCAATTCCTTGCACTGTGCCTGCAGCTGAGCCCTTTGCCTACCTGTTGTTATGAGGCTGGCGACAGATACAGTACAGGGCATTCGGGTCGTAGATCTCAGACTCGGGTTTGCTTTTGGGCTGCTCCTCAGGTTCCTCATCTGAGGCCCCCTTTGCACCAAGGGCAGGCTTTTCCTCCTTCTGAGCTTCAAGATCTTCAGTGTCCTCCTCAGACACAACCACCTGACTCGCAATCTCAGTGCTGTCTGCAGTCTCAGGCTCTTGTTTGACAGGCAGCTCAGATTCGTCCTGTTTTTCAGATGTGACATCATCTGTTTTGGCAGGATCTTGTTCTGAATTCCTTTTCCTCAGATGGTTCTGCACATCCTTCAATATCAGCTGAGGTTTCTTCTCAACACGTTTCTTTCTTAGCCGATTCTGCAGTTCCTTTAGTGTTAGCCCATCGCTGTCACTATCAGAAGTAGCATCTTCCTCTTCATCATCCTCCTCCTCCTCCTCTTCTTCTTCCTCTTCCTCTTTTGTGGGTCTGCTTTTAGGGCTTTTCTGCTCCTTACAACTCCTGGTGCAAATCCTCCGAGTGACAGGTTTTGTATCTGGAGTGCTCTCAACACTGTCTTCAGAAGCAGTTTCAGCATCTGTGGCTGGCCCAGAGGCTGCCTCACTGGAATCCTCCAGGGTAGTGGGGACACTCCTCCTGCCCCTGCGCCTCACCGTGGTCAGGAACTCTTCCACTCTCTCCGTGCGCTTTGGCTGCCGTCCACTCCTCCTCAGGTTTATACCTTGCTGCTGCTGAGGCTGCTGCTCACTGGAGTCCACCTCAGCATCTCCTGCACACTCTCTCTTGGCAATGGTGGTCCTCCGAAAACCCCAGGTTTTCCTGAACTCTTTACTTGTTGGCTTGACAGACTTTTGTTCCTCCTCATTGCTTTGCTCACCTTTATCATCCACCACTGATGCTAAAAACAAGGGAAGAGTTAATAAAGTGGTGGTGATGAATGATGTGCTTTCTTAAAACATTTTTTTCCATCATGTTTTCTTTGTGACATCTATGTAACTTTTGATGAGCCTCAAAACAGGTAAAATATTTCCTTGTGAATGTAATACAAAGCAGTAGCAATTAAATACACCACTGATCACTGTGACAACATAACCCAGCTGTCCCTGCTACAAACTTGAGTTATTTAAAATAATTTACACACATGTAACACACATACATACATGACAGGCATATAAGCACATTTTCAATGGCAAAGGAAGAGCTCCTACCAGGAGAACTGTTTTCCATGTTGTCAGTATTAGGTTCAGACTCTAATGGCACTGTGTTTCCAGCTTGTTCCATAGCACAGGCAACACTGTTGGCACTCTGAAACGCTGAAGAGAAATAAAATGTCCAAAACTCATTTAAAAATACTCATAGCCCAAGTAACTAGTAAATATTCTGATCTCAGTATAAATTCTAACAAGCATTTGTATTTCAAGCCACAAATGTTCCTTCAAAGTACTAAGTTAAACATGTGGGTTTGGATACTGACATATTTTACTGAGTAGCCTTAGATTTTCTGGTATTTCTCAAAAAAAAAAAAAAAACAACCAACCAAAAAACTCCTTCATGGTATGAATCTACTCCCTGTTTTTTTTCTGGGGAAAAACTCTACAGCAGTCCCACTCACTTCTGTGGGGAATGAAATTGTAAGAAAGGCTAGTCCTTGACATGGTTATTTACAAAAACGTTTTCAGCCTATGTGATCTTACCAGAATGACCCAAAAAGCCCCTGATTCAGCAAAGAACCTACAACTGTCACAGACTCAGCCACAAAAAAAAAAAAAAAATCTGTGCTGACAACCAGATCTCTGTTTTCTCAAAAGTCTTTCCCAGCTTACTCAAAGCCTGTTATTTGAGAAGGCAGACGCAAATGACAGAAAGAAACATAGGATCTGTACTCTGATAAATTCAGGAATATCCTCGTTTGAATGAGTGAAGTTAATATATTTCCAATGAGCTGCATGCCCTGGAACTGCTCCTGGGGAACTGGAACGTGCAGTAGTAACTACACCTCAAAGAAGAGGCTAAATAGGAAGTTATTTGAAAGAACACACCCCAACTCTCCCCAGGGATGTTTCTGGGTATGTGCATCCCTGGCTGAGGAATTGCAAAGTCAAAAGGGAACATGAGCAGAATTCCTAAGTAAGAGCACTGAAGAAGCAGATGTTTTTAACAGCTGTACATAACACAGTAAGAAGTTTTCAGAGACATCCTTCAGCGAGTGTTTCCCAGTGTTCCCTGGGAATAAATGCCTCCTTATTTCATACAGTGCATCACTTCCAGTACTGCTCTGTCGTATCACAATCCCTCCTCTGCAAATCCTCTGCTTTCAGTGTTACATTTAACACTGCTGGAACAGAAATGTTAAGGGGCAATGCTATGGAAACATAAAAATCTATGTGGATATGTTGAAAAAATTAACACTTCAGTTGTAACTGTGAATACTATAAATGTCACTGGCACAGCAGCAGACGTCAGAACAGTAATTTAAATAGTAACTGATTACTTTTAACATAATTTAAGCCTGCAGTACACAGGTAAAGAACTCAAAACTCTCTCAATCCAATATGGATTTCCTTTAAGTTCCCCTATTAAAATAACACTAACGATAAATTCTTAACTCTTTTCTTTTCAACAGCACTAGAATTATATTTATACCAAAAAGGTCACAATATAATTAAGGGAGCAAGTCGAAACAGTTGAAGTGTACATCCTTGTTTACTCTGGAACACGAAGAAATGTTCAAGCATAGGAGCAAAGGTTACCTAAATTCTGAGATCTAAATTTCAGCTAAAATGTCAATAACTAAGAAGGCTCTCCAATGTCCTCTGTACCTGGCACAGCATCAGAGGCTCGAAGAGTTTCTCCTTGAAGAGCTGAGCCAGAGGAGGGCAGCACAGGATCAGAGTCATTCAGCATCCTCCAGCCAGCACATGCTGAATTTCCTGACTCAAGTGCCACACAGAATCTCTGAGCTGTCAGCAGGTCCAAATGCTATCAATCCTCTTTTTCCTGCTGGCTCCTGGAAAAAAGAAAGGGACAAAATAAGGCACTGATATATTTATTAACTTATCTTACTGTAGTTTAACTAAATTTGGAATTGCTTTGCTTCGATCACATTTATAAAGCAAATTCCATTCTTTTAGCCTTCTTGGCAGTTTTGCACTTCCAGAAAAACACTGTAACTGGAAAAAAAAGGTCAAAATTAAGCAATACCATCTCCCCAGTTACCAACAGCTGAGACCTTTGAAAGAAAGACAAAAGCTGATTGCTCTTTTGTTAATTCATTTAGATTCTTAATTCATTTAGCTTCAACTAAGATTTCCAGAACAGCAACAGAATTGTAATAAGGAATTTAGTCCGTGTGTAGTATTTAGAAGTATTCTGGAGTGGAATTTACTAAGTGCAGACTGTCAAAGAAAATACAGAAATGCTTCCAAACTCCATCAGCACGGCATAGCTTACAGCAGGGCAGATTGGAGACACTGCAGCTTTGAACTGCCTGAGTTTGATCATCAGTAGGCAATGCCTGCATTAACCCAACATAGCCTACCAGGCTACAAGAACACTGGAAAAGAATTTGGAAGGTAAAGGAGGACCAGCTGGACAGGATGAACTGGACCATGACATGAATTAGTGAAGACAAAAGAATGAAACTGAACACAGACCCTGTGTGTCAGCACCCTGCTATTAAAGATGCAGGGCAACTGCTACAGCAGGTGTAGGATGTAACTACAACAATAATAATATTCTGAAAGGAATAAAAGTTTGTTCCTTATACTTCAGGTGAGGAGACATACAAATTTTAAAATAGATTAGATAATCCCTCATAGACATGGCAATACATTGTCTAGCTCTGATTTTTAAACACCACCTATTTTTTTTATGTTTTGCAAAACTATGAAGCCCCGACTCCTAAAGCATCTGTGCTCTTCAAAAACCACTTTTTACTCCCTAAGCAATCACCACCTCTAGGTGTCCTCCTATGTCACTGTCCCGAAAAATAAGGAATGGGGAAAAGAGAAAATCCTCCCCAAATGCAATTTTCATCAGTGGATAACTTTATTTCATGAACTATAAATGTCATGATTTGCATGACTGTGGCAGAGCAGAATTAGTAAAAACAATACTAATTGTACTAATTGGGAGTGTAGAGCTAGACTCACATCAGCATTTCTTCTTCCCCCTGTGCCTTTTCTATACGGCATTACATACATTCTTTGCTTCAGCCAACCACTACCACTCCAAAAACAAGAGGAAAAATTAAACAGCAAAAAAGAACAGAACCCACTAATGATAAAGACCCTGGTGCTGTATCTCATGGCACTGAATACTTGCTCTAATATTGCTCCATTGTCTGAATCAGGGGTTATATCCAGGGAGTCTGTCACTGACTGAAGTGCCTCTTTCCATGGTGTAGTTCTGTCAGAACCTTTCAATCTCCCTGCTCATAATTGCCAATTGATCACACATCATGCAATTTTTAAGTGATACACCTAAAGGGAGAGCAAAGTCAGCTAATCACTTCTTGTTTAACTCTGCATTAAACTATGAAATGAACTCAGCCTCTAGCACACACAAGAAGTACCTCCTGTTTGGGTATTTACCCTGAAAGAGGAACAGTCTGCAGGGCTGTGTTCACAGTGCTGCCCCCGGCCATTCCAGCCCCTGTGTGCAACCTGCTCCTCAAATTCTGTTTGAGTCCAAATGTCACCACATTCCAAACCCAGGACCAGCATCATCTCTTAAGAGACACAGCTGGTTGAACACAAAGTGCATTTTGCAGGGTCACTCACAGCCCACCAGGGGCTCAGCTGCACAGGGCACAGGCTCCAGCTCTGATTTAACAGAGAACAGCATTAACACCTGTAATACCTGAAAACAAAGATTCTCTGCCAAAATCATTCTTCTTTTTGCTCTAGCAGATAGTATCTAATTGCTATTATCTATATTGTCTCCATTACCTACAGGAAAAAAATTTTACAGAACTCCAATTTTAAAGTAATTCCAAATTTGAGACATATAAATATACAGTACACTTAAAACACTAAAGTTACAGAACCCATGATTGCTGTAAAATGTCTGGTTGTTTGTTGTTATTATTTAGTATCTTCACTTTTCCTTTTACCATGTGGTTCAAAATATTTTTTATGAAAAACAGGAAGTTTCAAATTTACTTTATGTGAACCTGCTCTTGCAGAATTGCATCTTAATACAGACTAAGCTTAACTGCCTATAATAAGCTAAAAAAAATCAAGTATTATCAAAACACAAAAAGGATGAAGCCTTAAATCACAACTAAACTTTGCACTTCAAGCAAATGTTCTACAAACTGCCTGCAAAAATATTTACTACAACATATGGCAACTTTGGAATCTTCAAATACTTCTTTCTCTTCCAGATTCAGTGGGACTTTTTGTTCATTTTGTTCTGTTTGTTCTCAAGTTCAGTGTTCAACTGCAGCTGAGATACTGACAGAAATGTCAACAGAAGCAGCAAACTGGCAATCTCGTTTTAAACGAGCTGAACATCCATGGTAACTTTACTTATTTCTCCTAACACAATATATTAATCACATTTCTGAAATTGGAAGCTCCAGCTAGAAACTGAAAAATTATTTTATTTCCCCTAGTAGACAACTCCCATCAGCATCATCCTGTCTATCTATGTTAGGTAACTGTATCTAATATTCTATCCAATATTAGAAAGGATATTTTGTTGCTCTGAAAAAACTGAGGCAAGAATCTCTATAAATGATGGGATAAAAAGGCAAACTAACATTAACAGACATATATTCAAAAGGCTGGGTTCCTGCTGAGGTTCATGGCTTCTGTGAGAAGCAGTCTCCAGCAGGAAAATGTCTAAGGTTTTTAGACCAACTATAAATGAATTTAGAAATATAAATCAGGAGCTGCTGCAGTAGCATGAGCATTCCTGTGAAACAGAACAGTCTCTTAACTGGAAGTGGAGCATAAAGCTGATGCACAGTATCTTAAGAAAGAAGATCCAGTCAGGGAAACATTCATTTATTTTTTAACTTTCCCGTTAGTTTTCAGGTAAAATGTTTCAACTTTTCCAAAGTAAGTTAGACACTTGATATCATCCTGGACTTAAATTCGAGAAGCAACAGAAGCACAGAGGTATTGTACCCTAGAAAAATCACAGAACTGCCACAAGCTTTTAATTTCACTTTGGTGAACTATTCCCAAGCAGTAACAAACCTAAAATCACACGGCTGCCACACTGCAAGAACTGAGAGCCCAGCACTCACGTTCAGTAGCCCTGTGGATTCTCCAACTACTGCAAACCCTCGTGGTTTTCAATAAACAGACTGAAGACAATCCAGAGCAGACTCAGCAGTTTAATCAGAGACTGAAGAGGGTCCCAAATTTCAAGCCCTGCTTCTGTAACACCTCACAACACACGTTAAACATCTAATCTCCAACATTCTTTCACTAATCAAACAAAAAAGCGGCTTGCAATCTCCCTTTCACATTCAGACAAAACCTCACAGAAGCACACTCTTATCTACTGCCTTCCACTGGGAGCCAGCACCCAGTAATCACAGGTGAAAAAGGAGAGATTATCTCTGCCAGTAACACAGAGCTGAGATATTCATGGCAGGATGGGCTGTGAAGACACCTGGATCTGCTGCTGCTGACTTCATTAAGCCCTTTTCAGGATGCCCAACAGAACATCTTTATCTGAGGTGTCAGAGCAAAGTTTTCTTTGCCCATCTTTTTGTGTTTGTCTCTCTAGATAAAGGACGATTTGATAAATTATGACAAATATTCATTCAGATCGGGATTTCCACTTTTGATTTTTTCTCGTTTCCCTGAAGAAATAAAAAGCCCAATGGGCCCTCTGAGTGCATCAAGGTTTTGTCTTTACCGGAGTTGATTGTTTTAAATGCATTAAGAATTCCCTGCTTCAGGTAACTGGGAAGACTTCACTCTAAAAAATGATCTTGAAAGGAGCCTAGTAATAAAACCTTTAACATGAACTAAATCTATCCCCAAAAAAGTAACTTCATTTCTTGTTTATCTGAGGACTTGTGTATTTAGGATAAATTCTCCAGATTCAGCTCACTGAGGATTTTATTCAGTGTTTGAGGAATGTGTATGAAAGACCAGCGATATTTATTCCCTCATTCTCACATCTAGATAGTAAAATATGCTGCATCTTATCCTGATCTTGGATGTCAGCACTCTTCAATACTCAGCCAATTTGCTGTAATCTGCACCAAAGCTGGTACCTCATTAGGGATTACACCTTACACAAACACTTTAGTCCGAATGATTAACACTGGACACCTATTCCTTCTCTTATCTGCTACTCCCATAGAGAACTACGGAAATGTTTGTGATTTTGAGAGTACTCACCCCTATGCAAACACCCACAGAAGGAAGATTCGCTCCTATTTAAGACTTGTGATAGACAACAGTTACCATCTTTTGAAGTCTTCATACTGAAACTCCAGCTATTGTTTTAGATACCTTATGGAAATGCAATGAACATGCCCCAAGGACAGGATGGAAATCTACACAATCTGCCAGTAAAAGGTTCTGAAACCGAGGGTTGGTGAGAAGACAGATTCTTTGCATCTGCAAAGAAATTCAAAGCATGATTTTACACCAGCTAGTTTTTCAAAGCAGGTATCGTTCATCAATAACCAATTTCATGTCCATGTCCTAACACAAATCCAGTCTGTCCCAGTATATAAGATACTAGCTTCAGTTAGAATGACTTGTAACTGGTTTTTAGATGTATTTTTCTACGTGTGTCTTCAGAATTAGCTTGATATGCAAAGTACTTAGCTGAAACGATATTCCAGTCAGGTTCTTTTTAAATATCAAAGAAAGTGCAGGATGTTACAAACAGGGCAGAAAGCATCCTTTCCAGAATGATACAACTAGTGATTTCAGCCCAAATTTACACTATCTTCAAAGAGTGACTGGGCCTGGCCTATGATAGCCTCCTTTTAGTGTTAAAAATTCCTAATCAGCAAATATAATCACAGGAAGACAAAACAGGCTGAGAAACTCATACAAGGATTTAATTTCTGATGCAAATAAACGTTGGCATGGCTTAGTTGATGCACTTCTACTCAGAAGATTGTTCCCACTGAAAATTATTCTGTATCCCTTTTTGGCAAAGATGACAGCTGGGAAACCTGCAATTTCTGCTAAGCAGCAGCAAAATTAATCTTTTGCATCAACAAGCACTACAAAAGCAGCCCTACAGATGCCAGTAGGGCATCACCTACTTTGTACAGGAACAAGCAGTTCCAGAGAGACAAAAGTGCAATTCTGTGAACCCCAAGAACAGCAGGAACAGGTTCTGCTCTGGCTGTGGACACGTTCCCTCTACCTGCTCAGCCATGAAAGATGCAAGGTTACAGATACTCTACTGGCATGGAAAGCACCAGAAAATCAGATTCCACAGTACAGCCAGTCTTTTATACTCATGTAAAATGTATCCACTGCTTGCTGATTAAAGTATTTTATGAAGGAAGGGAAACATCTTCCAAACAGTAGTGAAAGGGACCTTGTGACAAAGACAGGTGGGAAGAGTTGAAGAACGAGAGGTCACAGTCCTAAAGCTTAAGTCTAAATATTGTGAGACAACAAAATTGTAGTCCTAACTCCTCCCCTGCACTCCAATTACTGTATCACTGCCTGACTGCTACAGCCAAGCTGCAGCTCAAGGTCAAAAGTCCATACATTCCTGGTAAATACAAAAATTTTATGCCACAAGTTTACATTTGAAATATCATGTTAAAAATCAAGTTTGCTTAAAATAATAGTATTTCAATGCTTATAGTTAGACCTAGAAAAATACAACCAAAGAGAAGTAACACTACAAAACCTGTAACACTTCGAGATAAGTGCTTTGCTGGCTATCATTAAACACTAAATTAATTCCAAGATTACAAAGCCACCACCTCCTCTACCCACAATGCTAACAACTTAGAAGTGGCAGTTCAATTCTTTCTATTCTAGAGTCAATGTCTTATTCCCATTTTAAAAATTTAACAAGCTTCTACATTTGCAAGATGTAGACTGAGCAGTAACACGAGCCACGCTTGTCAGGAACAACCCAGCCTAATTTAAGCAACCTGCGCTCTTCTCAAACAGCACAGGAAGCAGTAATTATTCTAGGCCAGTAGGAACAGTTCTTTATAGCCAAATTAAGACAAAATATCACCAAGATCTAGTTTTAAGGTAGCTTTTAGTATCCACACCATAGGTGGGCAAAGCTCCCCAAGGACACCTGAGCACATCAATGCAGTGAGATGATCAGAGGGAGCAGGTGAGGAAAAAATTAATCCAGAGGTTTCTATACGTGTTGAGATCCCCTTCCCCAATCTCCCTGATGTTTTTTTCAGGAAACCTTTGGAGGTACCGTAGGACCCTGAGGTGTGGTGCCATGAATTATTCAGTAACACCCATTGCTAACCACCTCTCTGCACCCCGGGCACTCAGGACACTTCAGTGTAGCTTTGTGGACTGCAGACCTTCTGCCTTTTTTATGTTTGGTGCTGAAAAGGTCTTTCAAATATTCACAGTATGAGCACTCATCCTGCCTTGGTATAGGAGAGCCCATTAAGTGCTCATTCACATAACACCACATACCAACACAGTGCTGATGCCAATCAACTAATGGGATTTAAAATGTAAACATAATTAACTACTTTTATAAATTTTTCATGGATGCAGAAACAAGTTTTCAATCTCCTTCTAGATTTTTGCATCATGAAAAATGAGATTTAATGAATTTATAAATTTTACAAGATCAAAACTTTTCAAAAGTAGAAAACAGTGAAGGAGTTTAACCTTAAAATAAGCTTTAGAGCAAACCAACTTAGCTTACTTTTTAAAATAAAAGGAAATGGATTAATCCTAACAAAAAATAGCTTCCCTTAATAACAAGATACACTCACTTGGTCTCTGTACTTGCAATAATAAAGACATGAACCTTTCCAAATTAAAATGTCTTTAGTCACACCCTCTCTGCTGTGTCTGAAACTAAAACACCATCAGGCTTTCCATGGTTCCTGTCAGGCTGCTCACTTACCTTCCAAAAGCCCCACAGGAGGGCCAGTGCCTCACAGGATGGAAACCTGTGCTCGTCCTGCACGTTTGCAGGGAATGTGGGATCTCCTGGAAGTGAGGAATTTAATGTGTGTGCAGAGCAGCAGATTATCAGATTAGCAGCACACACAGACTGGGCCCAGCAGCAGTCAGAGAGCAAAGACAATGAGCAACTCCAGAGTACAACAGAACTGCAGCAAGCAAACACACACAACAGCTCCCTGATTCGTGCAAAGCAAAACACACACACACACACACACACGCACACACGCACACACACAAGTTTATTTTGTCTTTCGGGTTAAACCCCTCTTACTTCAGATTGAAGCACACAGGATCCAAGCAGTTAAGGGAAGAAGGGATGGACTGCTGGGTAGGTCATGCACAGAATGAGAACGGCACCAGGCATTACAGGCATTTTATACAGGGCAAGTAGGAAAAAGAGCTTTTTTTTTGAGCCAGACTGAACTTCTCAGTGAAATTCCTCTAAATAGCAATTTCTCATAGAAATACTGTAGACACTTTAGCAGCAGGCCCATAAGATATCTGGCAAACACTAAGATTTAACTTAATAACATATCTTATCTATACTACAGATGTTGCCTGTCACAATTGTATAAGTGAGGAACATTAAGGGCTACAACCCCTAATCAACAGAACTGTGCTGGCACAAGTGTCTCATAATGGTGTAATTAGAGCTGCAAAACTGTACTTTTACCTGTCTGTGCTGTTTGCAGGGTGGGGCAGGGGAGCACCACCCTGTGCAGTGGGCTCTCAGCACAGCTGCACACCTAACCTCAGCTCTCTCATACACCCCTCCAAGAGGGGAAGCAATTCATCTCAGGGGGGAAAAAAGACTTTGAATGTTCTATCAAATTCCCTGGAAGAAGAAGTTATATTGGCAGAGAGATTGTAAGGAAGGTGTGTAGGCAGGAGAAGCTTTGCCAGCACAGCTCTGTGTCAGCAGCTGGGGACAGAACTGTGACAACAGCACTGACAAACTTCGGTAACCTCTAACACTTGCAGGCACTTTGCACTGTGCACATCCTCCAAGCTGTAAGCCCACAACTGTGCTTGGGAAACAAAATTCATATTGACTGTAGTGCTTTCTGCATTTATGAAAACATTAATTTTGAGAGGGAAGAAAAGTACTGCACATATGTCATTTTCTAGTCAGAGCTCCACGGGCAGCCTAGGCAGATACTGACTTAGTAACAGATTGACATTTGGCATTTCACTACTCCTACAACACCTTCTGAAGCCTTTACTCATTCTTCTAAGTAAAATAATCCCATACCGGCACTAACAATGAAAATATAACCCCCCAAAAAACTGAGGTTTTGGGTCAGGTTTATTTCTGCATTGAGGGTTTGAACAGCATGAGCAAAAATCAGGTAACAGATTTTGCCCATTAAAGAAAGCTGTGAGCAGAATCAAAACAGTATAGAGAGCTCTGCTGTTGTCTTTTTGTCTTTTATACAGATTAAGAAGCAGCAAACACAACTTTAGGTGGTCAAATGCTTCGATTAAAAGCCCAAGCACGATCACCTCTTTACAAGAAAACTTCTAAAGGCTGTAGCAAAAGCCAATTTTACAAGTCATGGTTGAAAGTTTAGTCAACAGAAGTATCAGTTACAGACACTGCCGGGGTATCTCCCAACACACAGGATCTTTAGCACTCCTTTTCTATCATCCTGAACAAAAACATTTTACAAATACATACTATTTATTTGCCTATTGTTCAATTTCTGCTACTGAACTTGATCTCTTTAGCAACTGCCCAGGAAACATTGCTTTGGGAAGGCAGTTCACACCCTCTGGCATTCCTCCACCCGGACACAAGGGAAATTAGTTCTTTATCAGGGTCATTAGGAACACTCAGCTGTAAATCCAACAGCTAAATCAGACAATCTTTAACTTTTCACAATCCCACAGCTTGTTTATTTTTAAATAATCTATCATTTCTGACCCTACCAGTAGAGCTGTTGAAGCAAACAAATTCATGTGGTTATACAATTTTTTCCCTTATTTCGTTTGTAAAAAGTGAACTAAAACACAACCTCTGAGACTAGCCCTCATTTTTATTATTTCATCAAAACAGCTTCATTAAATGAAGTAAACAGAAATGAACTTCTTCCAAATTTGGTGAAACACAGTAATTACAGCTCGCTGATTATGTTATTAAGGATGCAGTAAACACAGTCGAGTTTCCAGTTTTGATTAGAATTTACTGGGAGAACACACATAATACTCATTTAATATGTACGTTTGATCTGCCTAACTGGAAATTTATGCTTTTTAACCTGGAAGTTTGTCAGTGCTCTTGAGACCACCATCAATAACACCTGTCAAACACCCCCTTATTTCACAAACTGCCTTAGATAAAAACTTCCCAGCAGCGAATCCTCCAAGCATTCACTGAGAGCTGAGAAGTCAGGCCTGACTGCACACACCAACAGGAAGCAGCTCTCGCATGAACTGGGGAAATGTTAATTGTATTAAAATCCTCTCCTTCTATCTCCTACCACTGCCCTGCTACTTGTGGCACAAGAGACACAAGGCAGAAAGTGCAGCAGAGAATAAAATGGTGCAGAGACACCATTTCTGTCAACTAAATCATCTAATGTCACTCCTGCCCAATCCAGGCCCTGCTCCCACCTCATTCAGTTCCGTTTTATAACTCTCAGCCCAACCCCTTTAATCCTTGCTCTTCCTCTTCTCACTAATACCTCCAGCTTAAAGTTTCAGGCTGTACAGAATTAAAACCTCACAGTGGTTAAGTTACAACTATAAAGACAATTACTATCTTAAAGCAGAAACAAATAATGTGATCAACTGCCAGAAAAATCTTAGCAGTGAAGCTGGACTAAGCAGAACAAACACTGGCTCTTTAGGATCCACTAGACACTGAAAAAATATTTATTCAATTTTATCTGCTAGATTCGATTCTATTTGCATTGCTTTGGGGAGTTTCAGGGGTTCGGTTTTATTTGCTTTTTTAATTCAAAATCCATTTTTTAATTATATGAAAACATTCTCTGAAGCTCTGTGTGAATAGCTATTAGTTTATATTATTTTATATTTCAACAGTTTTAAAAACGGCAAGTATTTTTGCACTGTACATATATTTACAATATAGCAAAACCATCATTTGCATACCAACAGAAAATATTTCTTAAAAAAATAGATGACACAAAAACCTTGTTAAAAATTATTTAAATCCTGGTGTGGAAAACACCAATCATTTGATTTTCTAATCACTGGAGTCAAACAATCTCAATGGAGGCTGAAGGCCAACATGAGCCTTTAGTCTTTCACCCAGTGCATTAAAACACCTTCATGTGTGACATGTTTCTGGAACTGTCAAGGGAAAAAAATTTAAGGCCTAACTGAAGAGCTATTTTAAGCTTACTTCTATATTTATTCCTATAGAAAGTTCTAAATGTCAAGGAACGATAACAAGCAGCTGGCACACATAAAAGTGGAGCACAACCCAGAATATCTACCACAATTAACACAGTACATGGTACACTTGGACAGTAACTACACATCATTTTTCACTGACCAGCAATCAAACTGCTTAAATAGCTGGTAAATTTTGTTTGTAGAAGACGCACTGAGACTACTAAAGCTAAACTAATTCAAATTACCCCTTAAAAGAAAACTGAGGGAAATATACAAAAAAGCAAACAGTGGCAAAAGTTATCATAAAACAAGGTAAAATATAGTTTAGTATTACCTGCCAAAGAATTTAAACTATGATTACCAAGTATTCAAGAGCTATTTCTGAAAAAAATGTGAACTCTATTATCCAGGGAAAAACCAATCAAACAAAAAACCTATGGAATTTTGGAACGTTATATACATTCTTCTGAGTTAAATAAAAGGAATCAGGGTTTTGGCTTGGTTTTTTTTTTTTTTTTTTTTTTCTTTTTTTTCTGCCTGAAGTTCCTGGAAGGAAAACCCATGAAAGCCCATGCAAGAAAAAGAGCACGTTACACTGTTTCAAATTACGGGAGAGAAAAACTGCAGGGCGAGCATAATACACATCCATTTTATAATACATTGAGAGATTACAGCATTCTTTCCAAGTTAAAAAGAACAAGCTAAGATAGTAAGATTTTCATAACCACAACTAAAACATAAGCTGTTGCTTGGAGGTATAAACCATTTAACTGTATGAAACAAAATTTGGTCGCCACCAAATAATGGTTTTTGCAAGCCAAACAAACAGCTCCAAATTATCACCGCCTCCAAGAGACAGCACTTAAGTACATTAGTACCACTTAAATATATTAGTGCCGGGGATAGGGAATTGGCAAGGAATTTATTAAATATTCAAAAACGGCCAACAATTCCTACTGTCTAAATATTCGGGTTTTTCTCCCTACAAAATAGCAAGCAGAACACGATAAAGTTGAGTTCCTCGCGTTTAACTCACCAAGGAGATCCCCTCCTTTGCCCAGAGAAAATCAGCATCTCTCCAAGGCAGGGAAGTTTCAGTGCCCCCCGCCGAAGCCCCGGAACGATTTGGGTTGAGCTCGGTTGGGGTTTGCGGCTCCCCAAGGACTCTCCCCCGCCCCAGCCACCCCCGGTGGGTGCCCGGGGCCGGTGGGTGCCGTCGGTGGTGCCGTCACGAAGCAGCTTCCCGGCGTCAGCTTGGCCATGACGGCGGCGGGCTCCGAGCACACCCGGCCTCTCCTCGCCTCTCCTTCCCCCCAAGATGGAGGAGCCGCCTTCAGCCCGCTCCGCCCGGGGAGCGGCCGTTCCGCTGCGGCCCCATCACGGCCTGAGCCCAAGGCTTCCTCCAGAGCCCCTCACGGAGCCGCCGCCTCCTCCGGACCGGGCCAGATCGTGCCGTGCCCGCACCTCGCTGCTCCCCGGAGAAACCACCACCCACGAGCCCCCCCACTCCGAGCCGCTACGGCCGCCCGCCCGCCTCCATTTTATAACGAGCCCGAAAGCGGCTGGGCCGCCTTTCCCGCGACCTCCCTGCCGCAACGGCGGCCCCGCTCCCACTCACCTCCCGTCCCGGTACTCCCCCACCCGATTCCCGCACTCACCGCGAGCAGGGAAAGGGGGGCTCTCGCCGCGGCCGCCGAAGGTCTCAGCCGCGCCGCGCCGCCATTTCCTCCTCGCTCCACGGCAGCGCTGGGCGGGGCTGCCCCGCCCCCGCCACCATCGACACCGAGATGGCGGCAGCGGGGCCAGAGCGCCGCCCTTGGCGCGCGGCGCCCGGAGGACCCGGGGAGCGCTGGGCGGGAGAGCGGGGGCCCTCAGCGCCATGGCGGCTGTTCCTCACACAGCCCCCTCAGCGCCATGGCGGCTGCCCCTCACACAGAGCCATCAGCGCCATGGCGGCTGCCCCTCACACAGAGCCCTCAGCGCCATGGCGGCTGTTCCTCACACAGCCCCCTCAGCGCCATGGCGGCTGCCCCTCACACAGAGCCATCAGCGCCATGGCGGCTGCCCCTCACCAGGACCCTCAGCGCCATGGCGGCTGCCCCTCACACAGAGCCCTCAGCGCCATGGCGGCTGCCCCTCACACAGGGCCCTCAGCGCCATGGCGGCTGCCCCTCACACAGAGCCCTCAGCGCCATGGCGGCTGTTCCTCACACAGGGCCCTCAGCGCCATGGCGGCTGCTCCTCACACAGAGCCCTCAGCGCCATGGCGGCTGCCCCTCACACAGAGCCCTCAGCGCCATGGCGGCTGCTCCTCACACAGGGCCCTCAGCGCCATGGCGGCTGCCCCTCACACAGAGCCCTCAGCGCCATGGCGGCTGCCCCTCA
>CM031874.1:7576031-7649070 GCA_018697195.1 Certhia americana | reverse complement strand
ACAGAGCCCTCAGCGCCATGGCGGCTGTCCCTCACCAGGACCCTCAGCGCCATGGCGGCTGCTCCTCACACAGAGCCCTCAGCGCCATGATGACCACTCTTGACACAGAGCCCTCAGCGCCATGGCAGCTGCTCCTCACACAGAGCCCTCAGCGCCATGGTGGCTGCCCCTCACACAGAGCCCTCAGCGCCATGGCGGCTGCTGGCTGCTTGGCTGCTCACACTCCCCGCGCCCCTCGGGGCTCCCTCAGGCCCGCTGCTCCCATTTCTCCGCTCACAAACCCGGACTGATCCCGGGAACAGCAGCTTTAGCCATGATTCGTGAGGGTGGATGAGCACTGGAGGAACATGGCAGAGGAGCCAGGCTGCTGCTGCACAGCCACCTGCTCACAGCAGCTGCGCTCCCCACCTGTGCATATTCCACTGGGACTTGGTTGATTTTTCTGTTCTACTCACACTCTTTGGCAACCTGCTGCTGTAAAGCCTTCCTCTGACTCCGAGTTACAGAATGCTGAGAGTGGAATGTTCTCTGAATCTGCCCATTCAACACATGGAGCCTCCACAGGAAACATCCTTCCTCAATGATTAAGCTACTAAAAATCCACTACAGGATCCAAGCTCCTACAAATAGCTACAAAGATTTACCTTCCATTTAGATGTTGAATTCCTTCTGTCACTTTTTGGAATATTGGCACACAGAAATATCCACACCTGACAGTCACTGAGGGACCCCAAGGTCCCATATACCATACAGACACTCTGAACCTGGGCACCTGAAGAGCCTTTAGACAGCTGGAGGTGTGAGGTTTGGCTCTTTGATTACCCTGATTCTGCACATTTTTCCTCATGGGTTGATAACACAGGTTTCACGTAGATTCCAGATAGATACAGTGTTTATTGAGATTAAGGAATGAAAATGTGAGGAAAAAAAGAACCTATCTAGGGATGATTCTACAGAATTACAGGACTCTGTCAGGTAATTTGACAGAATCTTTGTATCTTTTAGAAGTCTATTGATGAGACTTCTGGTGGCAAAAGCTCAGGATGATGGTGGAAAACCTGCTGTTAGCATAATTAGCCTTTTCTGCAGCTGTAAAACTGGGCGGTTTTATACTTCACCCAGGAATACCAAGAGGTAAAAAACCACAACAGATTCCTGTGCAAAAGTACAAAACACCACAATTACAGGCAAGCAGGAATTCAGATATTGTTCTGCAGCTACAGAGCTGCAATAAATGAAATCACACGGAGGGGAAATACCTTAGGGTTTTGTAGCTCAAGCTGCACTGTGATTTATGCTCTGGGAAAAGCTAATAATATGCTTTTAACGGATAAATTTAGCATCTAGGGAGTGCTCAAACCCAGGAATTACACACCGACAGAGAGGGAACACGCAAAACAAGGATTGCACAGCAGCAGTGAATGGGGATGCCTGCCATAAAGAATCCTGCAGTGAAACAGGTATTAAATTCCTCTTAGAGAGGAATTTAAGAAGCTTACACCACTTTAACCTAATGGTGATGCAATCTGCACCCCCAGTGAGTGCCACCTGAGCACACTACACTTTCAACCACAAAACCTCTACACCTTTATGTTAAAGCCAGTCAGAGGATCTACCTTTGCTGACTAAACATGTGTCACCTTCATCATCATTACCTCAGTTCTTACTTGTTGTCTTCCTAATTCTTTTCCTGTTACAGCCTAATTTCCTTTAATTTGGGAAATGTACTCCTGGGTTACTGGTCTGAATCTACATCATCCTGGCAGCAAAGCAGGAGGAGGTTTTTTGGTTATAATGTGAGTTTCACTTGAGGCCTTCTCTCCTGCAACATGCTGGTAATCAGTGACTGGTTTGAAATGAAAACTCTGCTGGGAAATCCTAGCAGGGATTAATAACCATCAATCAGCTTCTAAAACAGTCGAATAAGCACCTTACCTGTCTCTCCTCCTTAGACACCAGAGGAGCTTATGCTGAGATACCTACAAATCCTCAGCACTAACTCTCCTTAAAACCTTTTCCACTTCCAAAACCTTTTGGGTGGTCAGTGCAATGACTTTCCTCTGCAGCTGACACATCTTATTTATGCCTTGAGCTTCCCTAGTTAATGATGTGGGGTTTTTATAAACTTTGGATTTCTAAATTGGCCTCACTTTTACTTGTAATGTCTCACACAAGTGTTGTTACCTGTGACCTGTAAAACCTTGTGAGAGACACTAAGACATCACTGTTAAATGGCACAATGTCCCCAGATCTGGGGATGTCACTTCTCACCCACTTTCCCCTTAACCACTGCTTGAAGATGCACAACCCTTAAATATAAATACCCTTATTTTATGTTAATTCCTTCCCTCAGTTCTCTGTCACTGATTGCTCTCAGTGAGCCAACTGCAGCAGCCAGGAAAAACTGAAGGTAAGAGTTAGCCCCTGAAAAGAGCATGGATGAAAGCAAATGAGCAAGTCCTTTTCCCTCCTCAATCTCTCGTGATTTTGTTGTATTTAACAAATAATTAATACATTTAAGTCAGAAGAGACTAATTTCTGTTGGCTGTGCTCCAACTTTACCTTTTCTTTTGGTGGAAAAAGGCCTCTGTCCTCAGAGCTCTGCACATCACAAAATAGACACGTCAGGTGTCAAGGTTAATCCTCTTCAGGATTCTTGATTCTCCAAGGCTCCTGATACTTATTTTCCAAAAAGACTAGATGAACACAGAGAAATACTTTAATGAGGGTTAATCACATTCACAGAAATAAAGTAAACCTCTTCTTTACCAGCTGGTACAAACTTACAGAATTTTCCCCCTCTCCAATTCTAGGTAAGTTCCTTCCCTTCAATATAAGCATTTTTGTGACTTCTGAAATTAATGACTTTGGTTTGGGATTCACTCCACATAACTCTAAATATTAGTCATCAAAACACCTCTTTCAAATTAGGATTTAACAAATTTAATTCATGTAAAAAAATTCATGTAAAAAAATCTATAAACTGCACTTACAGTTATTATAGGTTTTCTTTTAATCTCAATTTTGTCATCTTGCCCCCCAAAAATCCAACTTTCCATGTTACTACTGCCATCATCACAGTAAGACTCTTGTAGAATCGTGGCATATGGAAGCTGTATTTTGGGATAATTTCCCAAGACCAAAGTAGTCATGCATTTTAGTCCAACTTGGGAATCACAGGGATATCCTGCAAGGTTTTCCCTGAGCAATGAAAGAAAGGGGTTTTTCCAACTTTTGGAAGAATTACGAAGGTTTTTAACAGAAGTCAGTGTTTGGTGCAAGGAAAAGAGAGAATGATGTAGGAAACCTTTTCCAATGCATTGTTGCACAGCTTTGCATCTTCCTAGAGTATAAAATATATATCACTCATTACTTAAGATACTGCTCAATTCCCCAAACATGCAGAATTTTCATTGCACTCAGAGCATTAGTAGGGGGAAAAAAAGGCATGGAGCAAGATTTCCATCCCTGGCAGTGTTCCAGCCCAGGCTGGATGGGCTTGGGGCAAGTTCATCCAGTGGAAAGTGTCCCTGCCTTCCATCAGTTTGAAGTTATTCTTCCTTTCCTCCTACTGTGCTTCCTGATGAAATGCAGCTGGCCACGATAGTCTGCATTAAATCAGGACTTAAGACTGTTCTTTGTGTGTTTCTTCCAACTCAGGATTTTCTATGATTCTAACAAATTATTTATTGCATTGTAAGTTTTTTCTGTTTCAACGTAAGCACAATTGTAATGAAAGTGAGTTTTGGAGCCTGGGCTTTATTGCAGTTACAAAATCAAGAGTGAGAAGTGTACATATGCCCCATCTGTGTGAGTTAAATTACATTTTCCTGAGGAGGCTCATTTGCAGTATTTCACACAGACAAGTTTTAAGCCTGTTCTCCCTTTAAATATACAAATTGAGGTTTTGTTGCAAAATATGGAAAAATTTCTTGGAGTATGTAAAATTTGCTAAAGGGGATGTCCTTTGAAGTTTTGGGGAAGTTAATTAAGCTTAGTTAGAAAGATGTATCAGTGATAGTGGACACAAAGAATGCAGAGTTCATGAGCCACAAGGCCATCTGACAGAACTCCAAGATAAGGAAGACACTAATAAAGCAAATTTAGCAATTGTTCTGAAATCAGCTCCAACTGGGTTAAAGGTAACTAGGCCAGGGGCAGATCGTGACCGCTGATGAATCCAAAAGAGACTGAGCATGCGGATTAATCAATTTGTAACAAATGAATACCAATTCACTTGCTAAAATGTGTACATGGTAAGAAATTTTGATGGTGCGCTGGCTCTGTGGATTTACCACCCAGCACCCGTTTCTGCGGGAACCGTAAATATATCAAATACCTCGGCTGTGTGTGGATTGGCTTCTTGTTCACCGGGTGCAAGAACCTATTTTGGCAACACTGCGTTCCTGCTTTTTCTGCGGTGACCCACAAACCCCGGGGTGGGTTCACCAACGCCTCAGCAGCCACTACGCCTTTAGACAGAGGCGGTCAATCCTCAGTCAGGAACAGCTCCCAGCCCAGCCGATCAACACTCATGGAAGCGCCGGGGCCGCACCAGGATATCGCAGGCTGTGCCCTGCCCGTTGCGATGGCAGATGGCGAGGCCGCAGCTCCTACAACCGCTGCTCGCACCGACCGCGCCGTCACCGCGCACCAGCCGCCGCCGCCGCCGCCTCACACGGCGGTTCCTGCGCCCCTCGTGCCGAGCGCGGCCCGGATCAGCCTCCGCCTCAACTGCTCAGTGCCGTGAGCCGAGCTGAGATCGGGCGCGTCCCTCAGAGCCCCGCGTCCCCCAGAGCCCCGCCTCACCGCCCCGCGCCCGCCATGGCCGCCCCCGCCGCCTCGGCGCTGCCCCGGCTCCTCTCCGCGGTCGCGTGTTCTCGCCCGCTCCCCGCGCGCTGATTGGCCGCTCCCGCCGCTCTCGCGAGACCCGCGTGCCTGCGGCCCGGCGGAGGCGGCGGAGGCCCCGCGTTCGTGCGTCGGAGCGGCCCCGGGCGCGCGCGGTAAGATGGCGGCGGCGGCGCCGCGCCGGCCTCGGGGCACGGCGGGAGCGGGGCCCTCACCCTGACACGGACCCGCCGGCTTGGCCGCCGCTCGCCCGCCGCGGCTGCTGCCGAGGTGCCGGGCCTGTGGCGAGCGGGGCCCATTGCTGCCGTGGCCCTGTGGCCCGCGCAGGGCCGGGCCGGGCCGGGCGGGGGAAGCCGGGCCGCAGCGGCAGCGCGGGGCGGCGGGAGCCTGGCTCCCCCAGCGCGGGTGCGGGCGGCGGAACGCGGGGCCGGGAGCGATCGAGGCCCGCGCGGTTCGTGCTCTCGCTGTCGGAGTTGCCGGGTGCGGGGAGGATTCGGCCGCGGGTTAGAGAAGGGGGGACCTGTTGGAAGCGGCTCGCCGTGAGGAGTCGCGCTGCCTCTCGTGTTGTCTGACAGGGCTGGCGGTGCCTGTTGCTGTTGTCGCGGCCGCCTGTTCTCCCCTTTCGCTGCCCCCGTGGTCGTGACTTGGCGGTAGAAATCATTAAATGTGGCTTTGGTAAAATGCTTTGCCTGCCAATCCGAGCAAAAATATTGCCGGGTAAAATAGTGGATATAACGTTTTAGTAGTGCTGACAGAAGAACTTTTGGGGACGGCGAAGCTGAGCTGGTGTAAAGCTTTTGAGTGGTACAGTGGGTAATACATCATGGACAGTTTTGTAGCTGTGCAATATAGGGAGCTGTCCGGAGTTTTAGTGAAGATTTAAAGCAGATACTGTTTACGTAGGCATTGCTATAAGTGTTTGTCACAGTCTTTCTGGCTGGCTGTCAAACTCTGATTCGCTGGCTTCACACTGTGATGCTGCATGTCCTGTGTAAATTCTATGCAAGATTTATATGGAGTGGATTTAAAAGTAAGTAGAAGAAGATTGCGTTTTAGTTTTTTATTCTGAGTTTTCTGAAAGCAGCTTTAGAGCCTGGCAGATAGATATGGAAGAGTGCAGAATGAGGAGGAAAAAAGTTCAAAACTCTGGTTTAAGATGAAAGGGTCAGTTTTGGTTTATTAATTTAAAAGAGCTCTTAGAAAGCTCTAAAGATTGCAGTAACACAATTCTCACACACATTAAACTTATTTTTTCTTGAATTACGTTAAGTGAGATGCTTTTCTTTTGTAGTTGGAGTCCAGGATGAGTTATGCAGAAAAGCCTGATGAAATCACGAAAGATGAATGGATGGAAAAGCTTAATAACTTACATATCCAGAGAGCAGACATGAACCGCCTTATCATGAACTACCTTGTCACAGGTAAAAACGGGTGCTAATGCCTGGAGGCTCTTAATGTGTGTCACTTTATCAGTTTGGGATAGAGTATGGAACTGGATGGAGTGGAATTAAGGGCTGTGAGAACTTTGTGATTGCTGTTGGCTTCTCTTTAGCAAAGCCCAACTGCTCTGGTGTTCTCTTAGCTGCAGACCGACAAAGAATCAGAGACTGAGCAGTTCTCATGGAATACAGATGACATTTATGAGCCTGAACTCTTCTGCTAAATGATAGAGAAAACAAAGTGTTTTCTGCAATGCTGTAAACATGACCTGCTTCTCCGTGATGTCCTTTTTTGTGCCATTGAAACAGCTCAAGATAAGTTGCTGTTGTTAAATAACAGTCTGAAAGCTGCAAGAACAACTATCAGTTTTTAACTGGGCAGAAAGATAAACTTTGAAAAGGCACTGTTGTCAAAATAATTTGAGACCAGAATATTAACTCCTTCAGCACATGGCCTGGCTTTATACTCCGAACAACACAAACCTCTGGGGAATTGTTGCTGGTGATTAGGTGCATGCCATCCCAGGAAGCTGTGCTAGGGCGGAGGCGTTTGTACCCATCTACACCCCTGTTGACACTGAGCATAGGTGAAGCCTCTTGGGTTGAAGAAGAGCAGCTTGGTGGGTGGTGTAAATCAGTTTTGTGTCTATGAACGCAAGACCTGGAATTTAAAAGAGGTGTTATAACGTTAAATACTACACGAGAAAGCCAAATTACTTCTTGTCTGTTCTCAGAAAAACTGCTGGATCTGTGGAAACAGATCTGGGGCTGGAGGGTGAAGCAAAACCACCGATTTGAAAATGTGACTTTGACAGTCTCGTTTGGCAATAAGCGCAGTGCTTTATTTAAGTATAAAACAGGCTTCCATGTTAAGAGGTATTGGACTCCAAGTTGCTTCCCTGGAGAGTGAGCATACATGAGTTCACAGTGAATTAAGCATTTACTTTTAGATGTCTATTGGATAAATTACTTGTTATTTAGAGAAGAATTTTTCACAATTTTGGGTTAATCTTCAAACCCCCTGAATTGTACAAGCAATGCTCAATTTTCCTTTAAGCTGATAAGCTTTATTCTAAAGTGTTTTATACACTACATTCTATGGGTAAAATGTCCCTATTTCAGAGGGCTTTAAAGAAGCAGCAGAGAAATTTCGGATGGAGTCTGGAATTGAACCCAGTGTGGATTTAGAGACTCTGGACGAAAGAATAAAAATCCGTGAGATGATCTTGAAAGGACAGATCCAGGAAGCCATTGCATTGATAAACAGCCTCCACCCAGAGCTGCTGGATACCAACAGATATCTCTACTTCCATTTGCAGGTGAGGACAGGTGGCAAACTTTTATCTTTGTCTTAGAGTTTGCTAGGAGAATGGGAAAAGTAGTGAAGATATTAAGGTTATGTGGGGAGGTTTGTAACTGAACATAGATGCTATTGTACGTGTTCTTGGCATTTTTTTGTAGCAATGGGAAACTTTGTGGCATGGTGCAGGAGCCACTATACACAGTTATTAATATGAAAACTTGTAACAGCAGCAGTGGCCTGTGAGTTAAAAGCTTCCAGTTGCTGTTGGTCTGAATTCCTTTAGTAACCCCTCTTCTCAAACCCTGTTACTCAAAAGCACCAAGTTCCATTTTTCAGTAGATTTTGCAGCCAAGTTGCTGCTCCTTGTCTCACACATTCAGGAGAATTTGACCTCAAACTGTCAAATTACAGATTAGTGTTTGTCTCAAATTACGCACCAGTGTCTGAATCTTCCAGGCTTGAAATAGTGGAGATTTGTTAATTTGTTGGGCTAATATTGCTGTGTCTTTCGTGTGTAGCAACAGCACTTGATTGAACTGATTCGGCAGCGTGAGACAGAGGCAGCTCTGGAATTTGCTCAGACCCAATTAGCAGAACAAGGGGAGGAGAGCAGGGAATGCCTGACAGAAATGGAGCGCACGCTGGCTTTGCTTGCCTTTGATAATCCCGAAGAATCACCATTTGGAGACTTGCTGAACATGATGCAGCGACAGAAGGTAGTCCTTTCTCAAAGGGAACTGATGTCTTTTATATGTATGTTATGAAAATAAAATCTAAATATTTTTGAAATGCTTAGAAACAACTTATATACTGATATGCAAAAGAACAGAAGTGTTTTCTTGAGCAGGATTTTAAAAAAATGGTGTTAATGTATTCCAAATGTATTCAACTACTTGTCTCTCTTCCTTGCTTTCTCCAGGCTTGTAGTCTGTGGAGCTTTGTCCTGGCCATTTCTGTGGAATTAGCACACTGGGTGTGATCTTCCCAGTGTCTGCGTGACTTTAGCAGTGTTAATCATATGAAAACTGTCACTGAAGTCCAGTTTTTCTTTTCCAGGTATGGAGTGAGGTTAATCAAGCTGTTCTAGACTATGAAAATCGTGAATCAACACCCAAGTTGGCAAAATTACTGAAACTACTACTGTGGGCTCAGAATGAGCTGGACCAGAAGAAAGTGAAATACCCCAAAATGACAGACCTCAGCAAGGGGACGATTGAAGAGCCCAAGTAAAATGTGTGCAGATGGACGTCAAAAAATCTTAGTACTGCACAGTATACATTTATATCAGTCTGTGACTGAAATATTTTTACTACAGTACAGCATTCAATTCAGATTTTTCAATGAACATCTAATTTGAAGGGAGAAAAGTCCCTTTTAAATGCTGCAAAAACTGCATTGAAAGGCGCTGTATCTCTTTGGAAGTCTGACTTAGGCTATGCACTATAATACATTTTTAAAAAAAACCCAATTAAACAGGACAGGAAAAATAGCATTTTTAAAAGTACAGAATTCAAGCTTTCTAATTGACTGCTGATGCCTAGTTTAGTGGCCAGTGAGTTAATATGGAGTTATATTGGCAACTGTTCAGTTTAACTGTCTCCTGTTTGAAATGTGTATATAGAACAGTGAATATTTTCTGCCTTTAAGTTATAGCCAGATACACATTCCCCTTAAAAGTAACTGGTCGAGTTTTCATCTAAAAACTTTGCAGTAAGGTCAAACTTTTGCTTAGAAAATAGTGTACAAACTTGTAAATCATAATTTAAGGACTTTTGTTTTGGTTTTTTTTTTTTTTTCCTTCCTTGTTTCTGACTTCTTGGTGCTTTATATGGTGAGAGCTATGTTCGTAATGGATCAGTGACCCATCTTTTCAGGAGGAGTATTGATGGAAATAGGTTTTTCCTTAATATTCACAAATGACCAAAATGGCCCCAGAAGCATTTGAGGGGGTTTTTTAACAGGGGCCTTTTCCCCCTAGGTTAAATTTGCAGCTATTCCAGGTGGCTGCTGCAGCTTTGAAGGCCACTGGATGTCTGTAAGCTAAAAGACTCGTGTTAGGAAATCAAGTGGTGGGGAGAGGTGCTTGTTGAAGCCTCTGATGCATCATCTTGTGCAGGATCTGCCTTCATGCTTGCTGAATAAGAATTGTAGTTTTAGAGCTACGTGGGCTGATTTTATGCCTTGAGCTAAGCAAAGCAGGGCTGTCTAAAACCAGAAATTTGCATTTTCTCACTTCTTCCATACCTTTCTGAAGAGATGCAGTTCATCCTCATCTGTATTTGTTTACTGACTGTCCTCACTCCAGTTAGAACTATAGTTTTAATGTGAAATCCAGACTTGCAAGTCAACAAATGGTAATCTTCTGGGTATGGGATGTTCTGGTTGAGTGATTGCAGCACTGCACACTGGTTTATACCCAGTGGTAAGAAGCACTAATCTTGCCAAATCTATCTCTAGATTTTTAGGTCTATAGATCAAGTTTTGCCAAGCATAGAGCAAGCTGATGAGTGAAAGAGTTTAACATCATGAGTCACTGGCAGTTGTCACACCAGTCCCATGCTGTACATAATCTAGTCTTGTATGGTAGGTATTACCCTGTAGAATGAAACTTAGTTTTCACTTAATTTTACTGGAATCTTAACGCATTAAACTGTATAAAGCTTTGCAGATACACCTGGCTTAGGGGAACTAACAAAACCTGTTACTGATTGCTTTACTGTGAACACTGTTTACTTGTGTAGCTATTTTTTGGGGGGGAAGCCATTGTTTGTTTAGCAGCTGTGAGAGATGCAGAGCACCAAGGTTAAGCAAGATGATGGCTGTAACAAAATCATTTGTTCCCATTTCTTACTGATCGTTCTGTTCTTCACTTTGAGGCATTTGTGGTAGGGAGGTCTTCAAGTTTAAATATAACAAACAAATTATCAGTACCCCCCCAGCTACAGCAGCAGTCTGGCTTTCCTTCACCCAGGCTGGTGATTCTAACATCAGACTTTTAACAGTTGTGGGTTTGGTTGTTTTGGGGGGATTTTTTTGTTTTTTTTTCTTTTTGAAGTCGGTTGATGTCTGAAAACCATGTATAACTTTTAGTTTGTGAGAAACTGTATGGTTAATGTAACTTTGTTTAATAACAAACTGCAGAAACAAAACTGGAATAGCTCTAATTTCTTCATGTAGAACTGATCAGCTTTTCCTCTCTGTTCTGACACTTGTGTTGTTCAATCTCCTGTAAAGCTTCTCCCGGGTGAAGTGGATATTGGTGCGGTTTTGTGGCATGATAAGCATTTTTCTCCATGAGAAATGCAATATTACAGCCCTGGGTGAGAAGTTCACTGTCCTCCTAGAACGCTACCTTAATCCTATAGAATATTTGGGCAATGATTGAGCATAGATTACTTGAATTTCCACTAGCTTGTTGGTTTTTTTTCCATTAAAAAATGAACACGTTTTTTAAGGGGTTTAATATAAAATTAGTCTAGAACTATTTCACCTTGTTTTTATGAACATGCCACATTGATAAGCAGCTTTAATCTGTAAAGTTTTTGGTAACTGCAAGAAGATACTCGAAAGCTATGCATTTTAGAGAAAGCATAAAGGTAGTGATATTGGTACTTCTAAGGATCTTTATATTAGTGTATATAAAATAGTTTGCATATACAAATATAATATATAATCTGTTTGAAATATTCTTGAATGGTAGGGGCTGTGAAACATATTATAATTTATGGAAATATTGTACACAGTAAACAGATGTCTCAGTACACAAATGAATTTTTGTCATATGCATGAGAAGTGTCTTATTTGGTGACTACTAATGAATGGGCTTTTGTTAACCCGTTTTTGTTAGATAACCACTTTAACAAATGCTATTAAATGCCACTTTGATCAGTTTGCTTTAGTGTAAAAATACATATTTTATTCCATTGAATTTAGAACAATATGAAAGTAACTTTTGTAAGAAGATTTGTTCCAAACCCAACGTTGGCAGACAGATCTGGTTGTTAGAGGTGATACACTCATCTTCCACCAGCCTTGCCTGTGATGAAAACAAATAAGGTTTTCATTCATGCTATGGATGTGGAGAAGCTGGATTGTAAAATATCCTTACACCTCTGCAGAAAGGCTGCATAGCAAGTGTGTTTTAATTAGACTACACATCTCCCTCCTTTTCCCAAAGCCATCACCTCCCTCTAACTGTCTTTGCTGTTCCTGTGTTTTGTTTCTGCCTGTCAAATCTAAGCTGAGCTGTGGCTGTTTCTGTTGTACAAAGGAGGGATCTCGGAAGGGTGGGGGTTCACAGACTTCCCTGAAGATGAAGTTGTGGTAGTACCTTGAGAAATACTTACTGAACTGTTTAATTTTATATAGCTGTAAAAGCAGAGGCTGCTGCACAGAAACTTAACAGCAGAATTGTGAGTAAAGCATTTCCTCTCAAGACCTTTGAAGAGGCAAACGTACACCTTTAAGCCAGGTGAAGTACCTCTCTCTCTTTAAGATGACTTCATTGAAACACTTTCAGCTTCTTCCACCCAGATTAAAAGAAAAGTTGAAAAGAATTTTGCCTCCTTTCCACTCCTTGTAAATACAGGAAAAGCCACTACATTATTCCAGGGTGATTTTGTTGTTTTTAATTTGTAAAATTTATGCTTTGTATGCTTGAGTATAAGCTTAAAGGCATTACTTAAAAAAATCCTTGACTAGCTGAGTGTTGTTCGACTTATTTCAAACCACCTTGTGTCCAAGTGGGTTACAAAGCTCATTAAATGGAGTTGGATCCCTGTGTGTTGTGTCTTCACGGGAAATGGGACTGCTGCTGTCAGCTGAGAGCATCCTTGAGAGCCAGAATAGAACAGGATCTCGAGTCCTATTTGCCCTAAATCTACCTTGAGGCTACAGGTTCTGACCTGCACTGTAGCTCTCTCTTCCCTCCAGAAGCCACATCATGTCAGGAATTGTTTCTGCTCTGCTGCCCTTAAGAAAAAAGGATGAGGAGGGTTTGTAGCTTTTGTATGAGATGGTGTCCCCAGCCCTGCTCAGTGCTTGGTTTGCTCAGCTGAGCAGAGAGAACATAAAGCTCATGAACAGCACCCTCAAAAAGATTTGTTCTTCTCCATGGGCACCTCGAGGTGCTACAAACTATTCCTTTCTGTACCCCTCCTACCTTCACCTGATTGATTAAGTTAAGCACAAAGTTGGTCAAACCACTGGTGAGCTGCTTGCTGATGCTTTCAGGCACCTCAGAGCAGAAAGCCCAGCGTGTTCTGTCATGATCTTCATGAGGATTCCAACATGATTCCAACAGTAGTTACATGAGGATTCCAACAATATCCTGCTGCCTTATCTCACTTGTATGAATAGCTGCATGGGAGTTGCTGTTTGTTTACAAGCAGGCTCAATTTGCCAACTTCCCTGATAATTTGCTTTTTTGCAGTGCATTGCTGCCTAGTAATTTTGCCAAGTTGGATTATTTAGCAGTAGAAACCTATGTGTGTTTTGTTTATTGTGTGGAGAAGTTGCATTGAAAGTGCTCTGGGTTAGGGAGCTTTGAAGCTGCAATCACTGTCCTTTCAGGAGACAATTGTCCTTCATGGAATGTATGAGCCTATTGCTCCTTTCACACTCTTTGAGGATTTGATCCTAATCTGTGCCTAACTTCATAAGATCTTCAAATAATTCAACCATTGTATGGATAAACTACAGGGATAGTAAATGTCAGGTCAAATATTAACCCAGTAATCTTTGGTTTAATCTTTTGACAGATTAAGCTGAACACAGGAAAAATGAGAGGAGGTTGTGTTCTTGTGTAAGATTGTTTTCTTTAGTCAGCACCTGTCCTCCGAGCTGATTCCATTTGTCATTTAATCAGCTTGGTGGGAGGTTTGCCTAAAGAGAATCATACAGCAGTAAAAGGAATGATGCATGTGTATTTACTCTTTAAACTTACGTATGTGAATGTGATGGATATTGCAAACACTTTGAACTGCAGCTGGTTTGGACAGTGAAAATAGCTTCTTACCTGAGAGAGGCAAATTAGTCAAGCTCCTAACTGAAGAGGTGACACTGAGCTGGACAAAGAGAGGAACCAAAGAGTACAAAAATAATGAAAGCTTGTGCTTGATTTCCAAATCACCTAGCAATTCACTAAAAGCATTATGCATTGTTGCAGTGTCACTCTTGGAAGTGTTTGTACTCCTCAGGGATGAGACTGAACACAGGATCCCTCATACCTGGCTATGAGTTCATAAATTTTCTGGATCTGTGGTCACTCTAACATGCTCAAGGCCTCTTCAGTTCTTTTCTGAGCTCATTACATGGATTTCACTTCTGTGATCAGAGCTCATCTCTCCTGCCTTGAGTTAACTGAACTCCAAACATACGCACAATTTAAAAAAAACCAAAATACATTGAACAATAGTTTACATTTTTGGCTGCAATTTGCCATGACTTGGCTCCCTCTTCTGGAAAAGGGGACAGTAGCAGAGTGAATAAAAATACTTAGTTTCATTTCCTGCCCAAATAAAGGGAGGAAAGCCTGCAACTAAATGAAAGCTAAAGTGGTTGGTACACGTGGTTCCCCCTCAGTCTCTACTTGCAACAAAGCTCCTTGTTTTTGTGTTCTCTGTATGCAGCAGGTCTGTATGACTACACCTGATTATGCCCCAGGCCTTTGGGGGAAAATCCTTTTTTTTCTGAGGAAAAAATACCAAAGGATAAAATATGACTTGACGATTTTTGCTTTTTCAGCAACCTCCTTCTCCTGCAGCTATCTTTGGTGTCTTTTTGCTATTTTGCTCTCAAAGGTTCAGCTCAATAGCGTTATGCCTCCTGATTTATGTAACAAACTCTTCATCAGAGACCTGCCGAGGGATTCATGTTGGAAGAAGGATATTTGAATTACCTTAATATTAGTCTGCTAAAGGCTTAATTCCACCAAGGACTTAGAGGTTTCTGTCTGCAGGAATAGCAGATGGGAGGTGTCTGCCCTGCACCTGCGTGTTTTGGTGCAGCCCAGCAGCTCTGGTACCTTTCTCAGGGGCCATGCACGACCTTGCTCAGGATGTGCGGGAGCTCCTCCATCCTTTGCTCACCTGAAGTTTTGCCGTTCCTGCTTCCAGGTTGCAATCGGCCACAGCATCACCTGAACGATGCCTCAACAAGGCTCCTCCGCCTGCTCATTCATGATCTTTGAGTCACGAGTACTTTTGTTGTGAATTGAGATAACCATCATTTAAATTATTTATTTCCATAAAGGAGTTCGATTATCTCTTTCAGATACAGCAAGGCAGCATCTCTGTCCAACAGACATAAATCAAGCTGTAACACATCCCTATTTATTTTACCTTCGGAAGGGAATGGCATACTCTCTTCTAATCCTTAAAAAGCAGAAGCAGAGACTTTTCTGCCGGCAAACCCGTGAGAGCTGTGGGAGAAGGGAACGATTCCTTGCCCAGGTGTGGGAGCGGGAGGACAGACCCTGGTCCGTCCCCTCTTTCCCTGCCTTGGCCGTGATGGGGGTGTCGGTAATTACCGGAGGAGAGCGAACGAGCAGAACCCCGCGGTTCGCCGGTGACCGGAGGGGACGGCGGGCACCTGTCCGTCCGGAACGCCGCGGGTTCGAGGCTGCCCGGGCACGCAAACCGGGACCGGCACCGGGCCGGGCGGGACTTCCCGGCACGGCGGGCGGGGGCGGCGGCGGGAGGCGCTGACACGTGGCCGGGCCCGGCGGGGGAGGGAGCCGGCTGCCGCCGCGATGTGAGCCGGGGAGGCGGAAGGCGCTGCCCGCATGGCCGCGGGGGGCGGCGGCAGGAATGTGACCCTGGGCAGCGGCCCCCGCGACGGCATGAGGCGGGATGGCGGTGCCGAGCCCTACTGGTCCAGGTAAGGCTGGTCCGCTCCCGGGAAAGCCGCTCCGCTGCTTGCGGTGCTCTCCGCGGACTCTCCGCATCCCCCTGGCCGGTGCCCTCCCGGCGCCGGCATCCCCCGCACCTTCGGGCCCCGCCGCCCGCAGCTCCTGGGAAAGATGCGGCTGCGGGATGGAGGGGGTCGGGCGGCCCGCAGCGCTCGCAGAGAGGAGATTTCGGAGGTGCTTGATGCTCCCCGTCGGGCCGGGACCCTCCTGTCCCTGTCCCTGACCCTGTCCCCATCCCTGTCCCCGCTGCTGCCCGCCGGGACGGACACGGTCCCACCGCCCCGGGCGGTTCTCGCTGTCTCACTCCTCCGGACTCCGGCAGAGACGGTAGAAGGAAGGGGGAAGATAAGGAATTACTGTGAAAAACGGGGGGAAAAAAATATCTGTTGAGCTTATTTCTGGCCTGTAATCAGTGAATTAAAAACAAAACCGCTATGAGGTTCTTATCGAAGTGTTCCAGTGGGGATGTTTGTACTGGCGATAGTGATGCATTAAGATAAAAGTCTGGAATAGGAGCTGGGCAGCAGCTAGACAGCATGAACCGCTCTTCATGTAAGGTCATTAAAATACTTAAAATGCACTTAAACCCCCAGTGACTACTTTTAACAGCAGGGGTAGAGGCAAAGGCAGAGTGATCCAGTGTTTGGAGCGAACTGGGACAGCTGGGGCCGTGCTGCTCCTCTCTGCCACCCTGGGAAAGTCATCCAGCACCAAGACCTCAGGATCAGCCCCTTCTCCCATCTGAGATGGGGTGAGATGATTCCAAAAGTACCATTGGGGCTGCTGGAATTCATGGTCAGAAGCTTTTCCAAACTCGGAGCCCCTGGACCCCCTGTGCTTTAGAAATTTGGCTCGGTTTCAGCTTGCTGATGTCTGGCTGCCACCGTGGTGTTCAGCCCTGGGGCTCCCCTCTTCCCCTGGCCTGGGGGTCACCCTGTGGCAGGAGAGCAGCGGCACAGCCACAGGACAGCTGTCCCCCGTGCCAGTGGCCAGGAACACGAGGGGAGGGATTGCCCCTTCCAGCAGCAGTCAGCCGCTGATCAGTTGGTGTTTCTCATCCATTGCTTTCTGCAGTGGCAGCAGGCTGATAACTGGCTTTAAACTGCCGTCCCGAGGGAGGCTTTTCCTGCACTCAGAGATTGGGAAGTCTCATCAAATCCACGCTCACCTAAAGAGTAACGGTCTTAAAGAAGACCTTCGGCACAGTGGCGTTTAGCATTTGAAGATTCTTTCCCCCTAAAGCACTTCGGAAAATTCCTTCTCTCTCTCTCTCTCCCCCTTGCTAACTTTTCCCTAAGTCTTTGCGAAGTGGGAGTGGTGGGACCCCACACCAAATGTTCATGTGGCAAAACTTCAGTTTATAGGTTTCTCCTCTAGGAAAAAAAAATAACCCACCCCCCCCAAAAAAAAAACAAAAAAACCCAAACAAACAAACAAACAAACAAAAAAACCCAAAACAAACAAACAAAAAAAACCCAAAACCAGAGGAAAAAAAAAAAAAAAAAAACAGAACAAACCCTCCTGTTTCTCAAATCCCTTTGAAAAATGCAAAACATAGATAACACTTTCCAAAACAAAAGGGATGAAGACCTCCTGTTGATCTGTTGATTGAGACAGACATTTTAAGTGATTCTTACCATGCTAAGTGCTGCTAATAATTGAAAGAATCCTGTTAATGGGAAGGAGCAGCAGGATAACCCTAAGGCACGTCAGATCATTATCTATATTGCTGTAGTTCACAGAAGCTGAGATCATGTCCCCATTGTTTAGTGTAGACACACACGTGGCCGCAGCCCTTCTTGGGGAGGTTTTATGGCCTAAAGTAAACTGGGCAGGTGAAAGGTGGGTAAGGGGCAGCAGAAAGGGAGAATGAACCACCAGATCATTCGAGCAGGTTTGTCAGGTTGTATAAAGTACCTCACTGGGTGAAGTGAACTTGGTGGACAGTTTGTGAACAGTATATGCAAATAAATATTTTTCGTAGTTTCCAAGCAGTGAGTTATTGCCATGGAGGCAAGGTGTTATCAAGTGGGGGAAGTGACATGGGTTCTCCCTTCATGCTCCAACAAAAGACATGCCAGGCAGCCTTCCAAGATCTGTCAGTGCAAGGAGAGATAAACAGTTATCTTGGCAGGTTGATTTTTCCATCTTTGTTCATGCTGCTTCTTCTTTTGTCCTCCCTTTTTTCACCTGGCTTTTCCTTCCTCTTCCATTCTTCTTGCCTTGTGTTTTCTCCTGCTGCCTTTCCCAGACTTTTCTGCAGGTTTCCAATGGCTCCATTATCACACATCACTTCCAAGAACAGCGCTTGGAGATTTCTGTTTGGGGTTTGTAAAAGCCCTCGTGCTTATGAAGTACATCTGGACAGCTGGAGAACATTTCTTAGTGTTGATCCTGAGGTGCCAGAGCAGGACCAGGCAGGCAGTGGGTGTGTTTAAGCACCTCTGGTTTAACTGAGGGAAGACCAAAGCAGTGAAAAGAGAAATCACTTGCTGATGTTTGCACACAAAGCCAGCAGCAGTGGATGTGCGGCTCACACTTCAGATGGTGCCTCCAGGAGAGAAATGCAGCATGAAAAAGTCACTGTGTCTTGGGAAGGAAATGACTTCTGAAGCCACTCTGCATCTCCTAGCCTCTGGCTACACCTGAAGACAAGGGGCGATTATAGCAGTTTCTTTAACTCCAGAGATAAAAGGAGTCCTACCCCGGCCACAGGCTGGTCTCCAGTCACCTGATCTTTGCCCAGAGACAACAGTCAGTTGTTTTTTCTGAGTTCAGTGCCCTCATCTTTTGTCAACATGATAGTGCAGCTTTAGTTGTTTGGGGTATTTTTGGTGGTTGGGCTTTTTGTTTTATGAGTTTCTTGCCCTGGGTTTGATAGTGACCTTAGTGAGAACTTTTTTCACGTGGAAAACATAAGCAGGGCACACATTTAATTTCTGCTGATCCATGTATGCCCTCAGATCAGTGTGCAAAGCACGCCTCTGCTTTATTATTGTTTTCTCACCCCCTCCACCTGGACTCAACAACTACTTCCAGCTCGTATGAGCTGCTGAAATCTAATTTCATCTTTGCTTTTGCCGAAAGCAAGAAATGAAGAGAGGGAATAAACCCAGAGCTCGTTTGCTGAGCACCTCTTTGTTGCCATCTGTGGCTCTGTGGAGGGAGCTTGAGCACAGGAGGCGGACAGGAAGCCAGCAGCTTTCCCAGGAAAAAAAGCCCTGTGTCCTCTGTGCTGCTCTTGCTGGCTGCTAGCTGGATTGGGAAAAAAAATCCAACAACTCTCCTCTAAACCCCAAAGCTACTTTTGACAGTGACAAATCATTAGCTTGGAGCTGGTCTACAGCATGACAAAATCTACTTGAGGAGGAGGGGGGAATTACTCCAAGCCTCTCTTTTGACAAGCATATTAGATTTTGAAGAGAAATTGTTAAGAAAAACAAAGAGTGAGAAGTGGAAGGACTGTCTAACAGGGTTAAAAATAACAACCTGGGTATTATCTCCTGGCACTGGAGTGTCTGTAATGCTGCTGTGTTAATACCACATCAGTCAGTCCTGCTTGTGGTGGAGATTGCTGTAAATTAAAGCAATAGGCAGGTAAGGTGGAAAAGAGTGTTTTTGTAGGGAAATGATCCCATGAGCCTGGGAGTGGGTGATGAGGAGGGAAGCGTTCACATGCCGTGATTGACAGGTAAGCAAGCACAGGGGGACCACAGGCACCAGCTGCCCATGCTGGGGACATTCCCTGGGAGGTGGCCTCATGCTTGGGCTGCTGGGTGTCCTGGATTTGGAGCTGGTGGCATGGCTGGGAGCTCGGTACCACCCTGTGTGCTCATCCCCATCCTGCCCCTGGCAGGGCCTGGGGAGTGTCCACTGCTGGTGCTTGGGATGAGAGAGAGGGCTGGGGGCACTGGGGGTGGCTGCACTCTGTGCTCTCTGTGCATCCCCCACAGAACTGTTCCTGTCTCTGTTTAGAGAGGGGAACTGAGGTAAGAGCTGCCCTCCCCAGGAGGTGGGCGTTGTGCTCTGCTGATGGTCCCTGTGCCCATCTTGTGCAGATCAGGAGCTGCAGCTCCCAGTTCTTCTTCCAGTTCTGGAAAACACCCACAGATATTGCAGATGGCTTCTGGCCAAGAGCTGTTGCTGGGACAGGCTGTTCATAGTCTTGCTGTCTAACACAGCTCTCTTACCACCTGAAAATACCTGGTGGTCCAGCCTTGTGCCTTGGAGGGGACTAAACTGGGATGTAATTGACAGCCTGAACTCCAGAGAGTCCCTCTCAACAGTGACCTGCAGTGTCTGCCAAAGCCCTGCAGACCGGGAGAAAGGAGGGAGGCAAGTCAAGAGAAATAAAAGTTGAATAAATATTTGCTCTGTGGCATCTACTGGAGAAATTCCTCCAGCAGGAAAACACACTGCAAATAAAGATACCCTGTGCTGCTGGCTCTGCTTCCACTGCCAGACAGCTCAGCTTGCTTTTGCACCTTTGGGGATCTCAGGCATCCTTGAAAATCCATCCTAACCACTGCGCCCTGAGTGGGGGATCTGCTTGGTTGGTGGGAGCTGGGTCTCAGGGAAATCGCTGGATGCTTCAAGGCAAAGCTATTTCCATCCAGTTCCAAGGCTGCATTTAGAGGAGGAGAACCGAGGGACATCAGACAGGGCTGCTCAAAAAGCCACCCAGGAAGAGTCATTAGGGCTTGGGCTAATTATAGTCTGGGTGGTGGTTGGAGGTTTGTGAAATAGGAAGTGTTTCTAGGTGCTTGGCTGCTTTGCTCAGTGATGAGGGGGATGTGCAGGAGGGGACACACCTGCAGTGCCTGTCTCTTGTGAGCAGGTCAGGAGGGCACAGGCTGGGCACTGAGGAGCTGCTGCCATCACACAGCACCAAATTACATCAATTTGGTGGCTCCAGACAAGCTCCAGTGATCCCTGCCAATGGTGTGGAGGGCTGGCCCCTCTGACAGAAGTGTCTGTCACATACAGCCAGGACTGGCCCAGGGATGCTTGGTGGAAATGTTTGGTCTGGTGGGTCAATCAGGTGTGGTGGCACCAGTGACAGCAGTGGCTGTGATTTCCTGTGCTCTGGTTTAGGCTGGCTATCTGCAGCACATTTTGTCTCCTTCCCTCATCAGGGGATTCATCAGATTTAATCTGTTTGCACCAGTGAAGTTTCACTTCTCAGATGGCTGAAGTCACCCACAAAAACTTTTGTTTGATTTGTCACTATTCCTTACTTTTGGAAGAAGGGTTTTAATTCCTTTCCTTGTGCTAGTCTGGGCTCCTCCCGTGTAACCTCTGCTGCTGTTGTTTTGCACTGAGCAGAACTGTTGAGTCATCTGCAGCCTCTGTGATAACTATAATTAGGAGAAAATGCATTTACAAAGCTCTTTCCTGTGATGCAAACACGTCATTGTCCTTGCAGGGAAATCATTCCTGCCATGCTTCCAAGTGGGTGTGAGCAGCTACTGATTGCATTTGACACTCATACTCTTTATGTGGATTTTCCTAGCTGGATGTGCTGCTTGTGGAGGAAGTGGTAGTCTGAATCCATCCTTATAGTCTCCACTTGTTGTGAGCATATCCTACTGATGTAATTAAACATAAAGGAAGAGAATATAGAATGGAGTAGTAGTCAAAGAGAACACTGAGAGTGTGTCATATACCCAGAGATTTATTTACTGCTTTGGAATAAAAATAAAAGTCAAGAGAAAAATATATCCCTGGAGTTTTGTCAGAACATCAGCTGGAGAGGAGGGTTCTTGAGAGAGAAATGGAGTAAAGACTCCTTGAGATGCTCAAGTCTTCTTCACTCCCTCTTACACCTTGCAGAGCCATACAGGATTTAGGATAAAGGAAGAACTGTTGATCTGGCATTAAAATGCTGCTGTGCTTATCAGAATAACAGCAGGTTATTCTGAGTACACCAGAATGACCGGAGAGACAGAGCTCAGCCCCACTCCAGTGAAAGCTCATAAAGGTCTCCCTTTGCTGCAGGGGAAAAGTACAATTTGGGAAACTATCTTGGTGGCTAAATAATAGAAAATACCCACACACATCACTGGCTGCTGTGCTTTACTCTGTCACCTTGATTGTTGCAGGTTCAATAGCTCAAATTTATCAGTGCTGTGCTGTTGGAGGTAATAGAGATTATGGCCCTGGAGTGGCAACAGCCCATTTGTGCAGGGCAGGCAGGAGTTGGGAGCATCCCATCCCTGAGGGTTCTCTGGAAGGTTTTCCATGGCTGGTTATCCCCACCCGCCCCCTGCCTTTGGTGGGAGGTTTATACCCAAAATCTCCTGTCATATTGTCCTGCTGGGGTTTCTCTGACCCAAACATGCAGTGTCCTGGAGCCTTTGATTTCCCCCTGCTTTTCTGTAGCAAGCTGGAGTCAGTGGAGCCACTGTTCCTGGAACTGGCTGGGGCTAGTGATTAAAAACCAGCCCACCTTTGGTTTTGCAGCAAATGAAGATATGATTGAAGATAACTTCCTCTCAGGATAAGCCCAGGAGGGGCTCTGAGAAGTTTCCCAGCCTGTTGAAATGACTTAGGCAGGTCACCCCCTGGTTGCTCATTCCTCCAGCAAAGATACGTGAGGCTTGCCAGTTTCTGTGTTATTTTGTGCACTCGTGCGTGTGCACAGTAACAACAGTTCCAACCTTCTAAACACCAACTGAAACACTTCCAGTTCCTCCTGCCAGAGGTTAGCACTGAGCTGCTTATCTGCCTTGTCAGGAAACAGCAATAAATCCACCTCCAGCGGGTTCACCTGCCTGCCCTGTTCTGCTTTCCATTGTTCCTTCACCTCCCCCCTGTGACGGCCCATTTGCACCTTTATAAATGGGTTTGTGCTGTTTGGGATTAACCCACATTTATCATAATTCCAGTACAGAGAAATCAGCTCTCTGTTTAATATAAAAGGTGACCCGGGTTGTTTCCCACATGGAGAGTGGGTGTTTAGCAGGGTGGAAAGCCCAGAGGTTACTGCCCTGGTACAGTGGATTCCTCTGGAGCAGAGAGAGTCTCTTAGCTCAGTGCTTTGTGCTCTGGCCTCTGGGCATAGAAATAATCAAATACAAATAGTACCAATAATGTGTGTTCTTACTCAGCTTTTAATTCTGTACTTCATTGGCAAAGGGAGTGACCCAAAGGGGCATGGCTGAGGGAAGGCAGAGGGATTTGCCTACACCTGGGCCTGATGTTTGCAGCAAAATGTGTTTGTTTGCTCCAGAAGCCATCACTTAATTGCTTCTCATTTACTTCCAGCCTGTGGGAGCCTTTTTCTGGAGGCTGAGAATTCACACGCCAGAAATAAATATTCTGACTCTTATTATCTAAAAGTTCTTATCTGTCCAAGCTGAATTATTTTGCTTCTCTCTCTGAGCTCTTCAGCCCTATGAAGTCTTAACTCTCTAAAGAATTCCTTCATATCCCTCCTTTTTAGGAAGGGTTACATACAGACTACCTTCCCAGAGGAGTGGGTAGAAATGCCAAATTACTAATGTTTGCTGCCAAGAGGTGTGTCTCATGCAGGTGCTTCCAACCTCATGCCCTGACCTTTCCTTTGTTATCCTTATCTTTGAAAGAACAGTTTCTTGTTTGGGGGGAAAGAAAGCAAACAAACCAGGTTTCTTCCTACCTTTCCCTCCATCCAAAGCCAGTGATGTCCAAAGCAGCCCGTTCCACCTTGCAGCCTATGGACAGACATTTGCTGCTGGGGTCAAATAGTATTGGGATGAAGCTGGCATCATTCCTAAAAGCCAGCAGATGGGATACAGTCTGTGTCAGAGCTGCTGTGCCCCGGGGGAGTTGTGCTGACCTTCATTTTATTGAGACAGACTCGGCTTGCGAAGCCAACCCGATGCCTAAATCCTCTCTGTGCACAGACCCTTGGGGCCCAGTCCAGCACCCCTCCTGCCCTTTCCCACCTTCCTCTCCATCCCTGCAGGCCCGAGTCCCGTGTGTGGACGCTGATGCTGCTGCTGGGGACGTGCCTGCTGTACTGTGCCCGTGTCACCGTGCCCATCTGTGCTGTGGCCCTCAGCTCCTACTTCGACTGGGACAAGAAGCAGTTCGGCGTCGTGCTCAGCAGCTTCTTCTGGGGCTACTGCTTGACACAGATTATTGGAGGACACATCAGTGATCAGTACTGGAAATTATTCTCATTTTTTTTCTTGTTTTAATGACATTTAGCTTGGTTTTGACCCCTCAGTGGCAGCACCAAGCTTCACAGCAATGGGGTGGAAGGTCAAGTGTGTCCATGGGGAGAAGCTCTGGCTGAGAAGGGATGTGGGTTTAGACTGTCCAGATAGAAGCTGTGGATCTCGCATCCCTGGAAATGATTCTAGGATTCTGTGAATACAGCTTTTTTTTATTTGATCTGCATAGGTGATCTTGGTTTTCAGTTCAGCACTTCCAGTCTTTCTGCCCTATATTCTCTTACAGTCGTTTCTCAAGCAAGTCTCCATACACTGCTTCCATCATGTTTAGAAAGGCTGTCTGCATTGTGTCATGTGAATTAAAACCCAAACAATTTCCCCAGCTGGCTGTAAGGGAGGATCTGAATCATTACCTGCTTGAGTCCCTTTCCCCAGCCAATCTATTCTTAGTGAGAGAGCTTTTCTATGAAATCTTCTGTGAGGAGCACATGCCTGGAAGGGATGCATTATCTGTGCAGTGCACTGTGCTGTTGAATTAGTGTCCCTAAGAGTTTGCAAGAAAACACCTCGGAGAAACCTGAATAGTAAAAGGCAGAGCTGATGATGTAAAAGAACAAATGGAAACTGGTTAAGAGAATCAGAATGGTGGCAGCAGTTGGGCTTCCCTACCACCACCATCAGGGAATTGAGTGGCTCAGTGCTGTGAGATCTCTGGGATCAGTGAGTGCTGGATGGGAGTTGGAGTGGGAGTTGGATGGGCAGTGGGAGTTGGATGGGCAGCACTGGCAGGAGGTGGGAAGGGAAAAGGTCCCCAAGGGCCAAGAGAAGAACAGGTTTGAACAAAAGGTTGCTCTTAAAAACAGGCCAAACTGGGAAGGACACTTGAGTCTGGACTGGAGGACTTTGCCTTTTTGCCCTCCTCTCTTTGATAATGTGTTTTCTGTCTTCCAGAATAGGAGGTGAGAAAGTCCTTCTCCTTTCAGCATCAGCCTGGGGGTTCCTCACAGTCCTCACCCCGCTGCTCACCCACATCACTTCAGCCCATCTGGTTTTTATGACCTCCTCCAGGTTCCTCATGGGGCTGCTGCAAGGTGGGACCCCCATCCTGAGCGTGTCTGTGTGTCTGTCTGTTCAGGGGCTTCCTTGCACAGAGGCTCATGTGCAGCACATTGAGATGCAAGTCCTGAGGTTTGCAGTGCATGAACCCTTCCTGTGGGTGTCTGAGCAATTTTCTGCCTCAAAACTGCCTCCACATCCAGAACTTCCAGGGGAAAAAACAGTGACATTTCCAGAGAAAGTCACTGACAAGTCATTCCCTGTAGAAATCTCTCTGCCAGACAGGGGCTGCTGGCTTTGGAAATCACCTCTGGTTGTGTTTGGTTTTCCACATTTTAAAATTCCTTCAAAACACTCGGAGAAAATTGGCCCTTGCCAAAACTTTTGGATAATTTGGGGTGACTTTCCTTCCCTCTTGCTGAGCTGCAGCACTGGGAAGTGCATTGGCATTGATGGATTTACAGTCGCAGTGGTGATGATGAAATGGGATTATGGAGAAAGCACAAACAAACCTTTGATGGCTGTGGATCCACTCAGTTTATTTTATATCCCTGCTTTGAATTCACCAAAGTGATGCTTTGTCTCAGTGTTTAGCTCACTCTGGCATCTTTTAAATTTTCTTTTGGTTTGCCTTACTACTCCCTGCCTTGCTCCTGTGTCTCTCAGGGGTGTATTTCCCATCCCTGGCCAGCCTGCTGTCCCAGAGGGTCCGGGAGAGCGAGCGAGCCTTCACCTACAGCACAGTGGGGACTGGATCACAGTTTGGGTGAGTTCAAAGGCCTTTGAGCAGCCAGTGACAGTTTCTGGACATGGTGTCTATGAAATGCCATTAAATAGTTGGAGGCAAAACTCACAGCCCAAAGTACATGTGGATTCACAGGTCCTCAAGGGCTCCGGCTGCAGCTGAGGAAGCCTCAGGCAGTTGCTGTCCTGCCTGCCAAGGATTTATGTATTGTTTTCTCTTTCTTTTCAAACCAGACTTTGAAGACTGTTTGCAACATTTAATTACTATGGGAAACAGCCCAATTCGGTATGAAGAGCAAGGGTCAGCCTGAAACTGGTCACTTGTCCTCTCTGATAGATGGGAAGAATAGAGCTTCTCCATCTCTGCTGATATCCATCAAAATTTCCTTTCTAAATGGAAGGGTTGCTTAAAAGCCAAATAGAAATATCACTATGTTGAATGACTTCATTTTCCAGTGTTCTTATTTCTTGCCCAGAGAATCTGTGACTGCTCCATCCCTGGAAATATCTAAGGCTAGGCTGGATGGGGCTTGGAGCAACCTGGGGTAGTGGAAGGTGTCCCTGCCCATGGCAGGGGTTGGAACAAGATGAGCTCTAAGGTCCCTTCCAACCCAAACCATTTTAGGATCCTGTGGTTCAATGACAGCAGCATTGACCCCAGGGAGAGTCTCCCATCGATGTGCTCAGTCTGAGCTCTCAGCCAGGCCAGTAAATCTGAGTGGTTTCCCTTTGCAGAACACTGCTGATCGGTGGTGCAGGATCTCTCCTCCTTGATTGGTACGGCTGGGAAAGTGTTTTCTACTTCTCTGGTTTGCTCACATTGCTCTGGGTTTATTGCACCTGCAGATACCTCCTGAGTGAGAAAGGTGAGTCCAGCTACATCCCTGGGGCTGGCAGTGCTCCTGGGGATCTGGGAACTAAGTGATTCCTCTCCATTATTTTCTGCAAATCCTGTGTGTTTCCAAATCATGCCTGGTTTTTACACAAAGGCCTTTTGCTCAGATGTGTTCCATAATACACTCTGTGTCTCACCAAGATCCCCAACCCAAAAACGAGGATTTGAGCTCTTGCAATGCTGATTTCCTATTTCAAGTCCCATGCTGGATTATATCATTGCTGAGAGCCTGATCTGGCTCCTCAGTACTCTTTAAGCACCAGTGAAAACACAAAACAGAGCATGATCTTCAAAGTGGATTAAGCTAAAGCAGGGCAAGATACTTACTCCAAACTAAGAGCATCTACACATAGAGCTTTTAAACCAGTTAATCCACAATATCTCTTCCCAAATAACTGCTGGGAGTAATTCCACATATGGACAAACCATTACACCTGGCTACAGCATTATTAGGGTGAGTGTGGTATGTAGGAGCCCAGCTCGCTGGGAGCTGGGTGTGTGCCAGAATCCAAACCAGGTCCCTGCCAAGGGGCTTTTGTTTAATTATAAAACAGATATAACACATGGGTGAAGGTGGCTGGGTGGGGAAGGGTGTGGAATAATTTTGGTCAGTGTAACAAGGTGTTTTCATGAGCGTTCAATGCTGGTAGAGCCAAAAAACAAGGGTTAGAAGGAGATTAAAAGTGGTTGTAAAGCAGTGTCTCAGGGCTGCCTCCAGCTGCACAGGTGATTACTGATCACAGGTTTCCTTTGGATGTTTTCTTCCCTGCAGAACTCACCATCCCCATGAACTATTTAACGAGAGGCCTCTCGATACCCAAGCAGACCAAAGTTCCCTGGAAGCAGCTGTTCAGGAAGGCACCGATCTGGTAGGCAGCTGCATGCAATGGCCAGGCTGGGAGCACCTTCCATTTTCTCCTCTCTGGGCTTATTTCTTCTGCCTCTGTGGGTTTTTTGTCCACTTATTTATATACTTGAGAAGCAGAACCAGTTTTCTAATTCCTCCTGTACAAATAAAGAACTGAAAAGGTAAGCTTGGCAAAGGTGGTCATGTTCTGTCCAGAGGGCTGTCAGGCTCCGATGTTACTGGCAAATCTTTCTGATTCCCAGGCTGTTCCCCCTGGATGAGTCCCGTGCTCCTCCGGAGTGATATTTAACACTGGTCTTGTTAGAAATGCTGATTGTAATGGGCTCCTAAGAAGTGCTGCTCAGGGGCACTGGGTGCCACGGGCTGCGTTCTCATTGCCGGCAAACATCTTTTTAATGGCCATTTTTCCTTTGGGATGCTGCAATGGGTACTGAAACTCATCCAAGCGTGTTCCCAAGGGCTGTTTTAAGGCGGGGAGGAGGAGGAGGTGGATGGGGCTGCAGGGCAACAAACCCATTCCTGCCTTGAATAACAATGGAGCTGATAAAAAAATCCCTAGAAAACCCTAAACAACACCTCTCGGAGCAGGAGGGCTCTTACAGGGCTGGAAGGGACCGGTGGGAAATGCAGTGGCACGATTAGCACTTCAATTAACCTCGCCTGGCCCCGGGGCTCTGCGGTGGGACAGCATAGCTGAAAGCACTGGTTATCTGAGACAGAAATCTCAGGAAGCCAAAGGAGTAGTTATCGATGACAAAAATCTCAGGGATTTCTGTTAGGAGCTGAAATATGGAGTGCCCGTTTCCCACCCAGCATGACCTGTCACTGCTGATTGTTTCCTCTCAGCTGTGTATTTTCAGGGCTGTCATCATCGCTCAGCTCTCCACGGCCAGCACGTTCTTCACTCTCCTCTCCTGGCTGCCAACTTTCTTTAAGGAAACCTTTCCCGAGTCAAAGGTAGGTTGGCTTGGAAGCAGAGACACTGCGGTTCAAAGGAGGCCGAGCTGGGTGCCTGCCAGAAGGGGTTGGAGAGGCAGGAAGGTGATGGCAGAGGGATTTGGTGAGAGCAGCCTGGGAGGCAGGAGGAGGTGGGAGCTTTCCTTGTGGGGTTAGGAGCTGTGGCACCCCTGCACATACTTTTGGAGATCTCTCCAGATTGCAGAGGCTGGTTTCCAGTTTCTTGTTTAGGGATGCGGAGGGGTGGAGGGAAGAGCAGGTTATATTGGGTTTTAAACTGCTGCTCTTCTGAGGAAAAGGTAATTTTCAACTAGCACAAAGCTCATGACATTATGCTGTTGAAAATAGCCACTATTCACTCCTAGGTTTTTTACAGGGTCTTTAACTGGACCAACATTGTACAGCTCAGACATGCCTGTGAAAATGATAGTTACCATTAATAAAGTGTACTTCAAAAATACTACAAAAGCTTCCCTCTCCTCAGCACAAATGTTACTTCCATTTTTCGGAAAGCCAGGCAGTACTCATCTGGGCTGAGAGCTGGTATTTTCATCTTGTTCACAGAAACTGAGACAGTCTTCTCCACAATGGCTCTGTTAGGTTTTTACAATTTCCAGAGCTGCTTACAAATGCCTTTCCATATTACACATGTAAAGCTCTTTATGGCATACTTGATATTTATATTAAAATCATGTGTTAAACCAGCAAACATATTGTTGTGACAAGATCTGTGCACCTCGAGTAATGTGCTTGTGCAGCAGTAATTTACCATCTGTTCAGCATTATATCACGGTGCCCTTATGTAAGAAGCTCTATAGAGTGCTCCTGCAGCTGCTAATCGCTTGGTGAAGTTTGAAACGGGTGAGGCTGCTTGATTTTAAAGGCTGGATGGTAATCCCTGGTGTGGGAGACCTATGTCACCTGCTGGCCAAAATCCCTTGCTGCAGGTGAGCTGGGCAGAGCTGCCTGTGGCCACTGGAGTGGAGGTGATGGAGGGTTTGGCTAAGGAGGGGCTCTGGGATGAGACAAGGTTGGGATTGATGTGCTGAGCAGCCCCAGCTGCTGTTAACAGACAGCAGAAGCACCACCTCACAAATTCCATGGGCTAACTTTGTCAAAAATGACCAAGACCCAAATTTCAAAGGCATGGAAAGATGCAGACAGACCCTGGTGTGATTTCCAGGAGAAGTTTTAACAGGATTATTCAAAACCAAGATTATTTAGCCCTCCCATGCATCTGAAAGCCAGACAGGAAGGGGAGATGCCTCCACAGGGTGATGGGCTCTGAGCAAAGGGAGAGATGCTGAGAGTGATGGATGCATGGATGGATGAGTAGGTTCAACCAGCTGAAATGAAATCCAGCCTAGCCCACACTGATTCCAGCTCCTGTGGGATCTGGGCACCAAAGTGCCCCTGAGCAGCTGTAATCCAGCTGACCACTAAACTGTGATTACAGCTGCAGTTCACTGAATTGAAAATAGGCCGAAGGATGTTGTTACCCATAATGTCACCTAATCCTGCCATTAGAAAATCCAGCTCTGCTCCCTCAGCCTCACACTGTAACGCTGTTAATGAGCTGGAAGCTGCTGGAAATTTTGCCAGCAGCTTTGCTGGAGAGCCTCAGGAAACCCACACTGAGCTTCCCAGGGCTCTGTGGCTCCCTGCCACATCATCTTGCCGAGCAGAAAACTTTGTCACGTTTAATCCCTCTTTCCCAGAGTTTTCTGCCTCTTCCCTGGATGCAGAGTTGCTGGGGAAGAAGGAAAGACAACAAATCTACAAATGCTATAGCCCTGTGATGTACCTGCTCCCTCACAAAGCTTGGAGTGGGGCTGGTGCAGCTGAGAGCTGGCTCTGCATAGGGGCTAGAGGTGCTGCAACAAGTCTGAGTGCTTCATTATTTCTCCTTTCTACAGGTACCACAGACTCTCAAAATATTTGTGTACAAACTTAGCTCTGACAACAAATCTCTCTTGATTTTCACTTTTTTTTCAGGGTTGGGTGTTTAATGTAGTTCCTTGGCTGGTTGCAATTCCAACCAGCTTGTTCAGTGGATTTCTGTCTGATCATTTAATCAGTCAAGGTGAGAGCTCTTTATGGCTTTTCCTCAGCTCTTGTGTGATGTGGGAAGAGGACCTGGGTGGGAGGAGAAGACCCAGCAAGTAGACAATGTGAGGTTCTGGTACAAAAGCAGAATACATTCTCCAGTGTCCAAATCCCATCCACGTGTTTGGGGCTCCCTTTGGCCTCATTCATAATACCCACCTGGAGATGAAATCTGGGCATCTGAAATCTACTTATGTTGTAGTTTCCTGGGTGGACAACAAAGTGAGCTGTGCTTAACTCCAAGTGTCCCTTTCTTCTCCAGGTTACAGAACCATCACCATTCGTAAGTTCATGCAGGTAAGAGAGCTGAAGCAGTGGGAGGGAGACCTGAGTTACCAGTTAAACTCTGATTATCTGGCTGACTAGACCTGGTATGGAGCTGGGTTGGGGGTTAGAGATGGAAACAGGAAAGATTTTCTGGCTTTGCACATTAACTGGTGATCAGGACGTGTGAAAGGAAATCCAGATGAAAACCCTGGCTGAGGAACAGAGCCTGGATTAATGGTAGCATTGAGCACAGTGCTCTGAAAGGAGTTTTTATCCACAACCTGTCCCTGGTCATTCCAAATGATCCCTTAGGTACTGAGGAAGTGGCAATACAAGGGTGAAGAGAAATAGAAATACTGGGTGAGAACACAGTGTATCTATCCTCTGATCCGCAGCATCACATCCCTCTGGACAGACCTCTGACACAGAAGGACATTGGGGGGGAAAAAAAGATGAGCAGAGGGTGCACACTAAGTCATGCCATTGGGAAAGGGAACAGTTTGTTCGTGGCAGGAGCTGCTCTCTTCCTTACAGAAAATGTGCTGTGGTGTTCAATTTTTCCTTTTTTTCCAGGTCATTGGCTCTGGTGTCTCAAGCATTTTTGCTTTGTGCCTGGGCCAGACCTCCAGTTTCTGCAAAGCAATAGTGTTTGCCTCAGCCTCTGTTGGGCTGCAGACCTTTAACCACAGGTAAGGAGAGCCATGGGGACAGTGGCCCTCAGCTCCCCTGCACATTTGGCATTTTGGGGTCTCAGAGGAGGCTGCCTCCATCCTGACTGTGAGAACAAGAGCTGGCACTTGCCTGAGCATTATATTTGTGAGCCTGTGAGGCTGGTGGAGTTTAGTGCCCTGTGGGTTAGAAGTAATCCAGCAAACCTCTAGCATGGAAGGGCTTGGACCAGCCAGTATGAGAGAGATGGAGCAGGAGGGGAATTGCGTTGTGACCCCTCTGAACACTTTGAGTTGTTTTCCTTCTGATACTCACCTGCTTTACTCTCAGCATATCCCTTCTCCTGCCAGTGCCATTTCTTGTCCAGGACTTTTCCTTGTGTTTGACAAAGCAGGCTCTGTCAATGATGGAAAAGCAGTCATGTCCCATTCAAACAGCCATTTATTTTTCCCCCTCTGTTTCTCACCAGTGGCATTTCAGTAAACGTGCAGGACCTGGCCCCCTCGTGTGCTGGCTTGCTGTTTGGTAAGGATTCTGTGGGGTTTCTGTGCTGGAGAGGTGGCATCTGCAGGGGGGACATGGTCACCATCACCAAGGTTTGAGCAGGAACAGCTCTGGGCAGTGTCTGCTCTGTGTGTGCAGTCTCAGCTTCCTTCTGTGATAAACCTGACAGTGCTGGGGGCAGGTTACACCACCAAGGTGCCTTTTATATCTCTGTGAGGTGTTCTGTGCACCCAGGGATGGGCTGGGTGGTCTCTGTCTGTTGTCCAGAGCAGCTGTGGCTACCTCATCCCTGGAAGAGTCCAAGGCCAGGTTGGACGGGGCTTGGAGCAGGGCTAGTGGAAGATGTCCCTGCCCATGGCAGAGGGATGGAATGAGATGAGCTTTAGGGTCCATCCCTGCTCAAATTCCATGAACAGAAAGGCATTTTGCCCAACTTGCAGACCAGGTGTTGGTGGGAGCTGTGATGAAATCTCTCATGTCTGTTGATTTCACAATTTCTTTTCACACCTTTTCTTTCCAGGGGTTGCAAATACAGGTGGAGCCCTCCTAGGTAAAGTACTTTCCTGCAGCTCATCCTTTCCTGGGGAGCCCTCTCCCTGTGGAGGGCAGGATCCAGCCCAGAGCCTTTGCATCTTTCCCTTCTCTCTTCTCTGCAGGTGTCATCTGTGTCTACCTGGCTGGATACCTGATCGAGACCACTGGCTCCTGGATTTCTGTTTTCAACCTGGTGGCTGCAGTGAACAGCGTTGGGCTCTGCACGTTCCTCCTGTTTGGAGAGGCCCAGAGGGTGGACACGGACTCAGTGTACATGGATCTTTAGAGATGAACCCAAGAAGCAGCTGAAGGACATGAGAGTGTCACAACTATGAGTCATTCTTGCACAAGTGCCAAAGAACATTTTAATTTTTTTTAGGTGTTTTAACAGGAAAAAAAATATGCTGAAACCAAGTACATAATGGGTCTGGATGAAACCCATGGGAGAAAAGAAATTCAGAGTTCGTTTTTTTGCTCAGGGCTGTAGCTGGTGGCTTGCAGAGCCATCCAGCTCAACATCTCCAGTGAGGATGTGGTCTGTGGGACCAGTTTGTCCCAGTCTGTGTCTCGTGGACAAATATCCTTGTGGCCAAAGCAGCTGACCTGGCCTGTCTCCCAAGGCTGCTGTGGTTCCATGCCCTCTTGAGGGGGGAGCTGCTTCTCCATGTAGAGTTGGGGCTCCCATGCTCTGCTGCCCTGCGACCATCCAGCTCTGGGGCTGCTTTGCCACCAGGTTCCTCTAAGGTGTGACAGGAACATCCCAACGAGTACCTCTGCCCTTAACCCTACATGTGCCTTCCTTCTGCAGCAGGTGCCAGCCAGGTTTCCAGGGCTGTGAGGTGAATTCCAGGCTTCCCTTCAGGGGATGTGTGGCTGGATTTGTGCCTGGGGCCATGGGGCTGTGTCGGTACTGCTGTCACAGAGCTGGGAGAGAGCTCCAAGCCAAGCCTGGCTTTGCTCAAAGGGCCCAAGGTCTCTCTCTTCTCTCCCTGGTGGCTTCACCCCAGCCCTGAGCCCAGGTGGACCAGCTCCACCATGAGAGCAGAGCTGAGCTGTCCCCCAGGGTCAGGCTTAGCTGGGCTGGCCTTGCAGTACAGCAACAGCCGAGGAATCCCTCTGGAGCTGTTCTGTCAAATGCTGTGAATGTATGGGAGCAACTGGTCACACTCTGTGCTGTGGATCTACAACTCCCAAATGCTTTCTGCATGATTAGATGTGTCCTCCACGTGCTCTCAAAGGGCCAAGGGAGACTTTCCAAAGAGCTTGGCATGGGCAGGTTTTGTTTCTATGTTAAGCATAAATCAAATTTCTGCATCGGGTATCCACAAGGACGTAGATCCCTGTGGTTCCTTGTGTCAGAGGGAAATACTTGGCTGGAGACACCTCTGACCCTGAATGTCTTAAAGTTATTTATAAATATTCTAAAATTTAAGCACCAAATCCTATATTTTATGTACTTTAGGCCTGATCCTGCATGCTTGTTTTGAGTGGTAGTCCCACCCAATCCAACCCTGTTTCTTGCAGGGGAGGATCTACCAGCCTCCAGTGTTTGGTTCTGTAGGTTCAATTTTAAAGGTGAATTTCATATTAAAGCAATTAATTGCTTCTCCTCCAATCCCTTGATTGCAGCTTGAAAGGATCTCTTGGGTTTCTCTAGTGCTTACCAGAAAACTCAGGGTGAGCAGCAGGTTCCCCAAGGACCTTGCAGTACAGGAAAGCTATAGGTTCAGGTGAAAAAAATAAAAATCCTATTATCCTCTTTCTCACCTCTTTTTTTGGCCAAATTTCTTCTTGGAAGACCTCTTGGAGCCATGTAAACTTTCTGAATAGCCTGGTTTGTAGTGAAAATATTGACAGCCTTTTAATTGCAGAGACATTAATGGGCATCACTAAGCTGAGCTGAGCCACTTACTGGGCAGAGTTAGAGATAAGGATGCAACTGCATGATGTCTTCCCAAGAGAATAAAGAATCCTTGTGGCCTGACTGGGAACAAAGAGCAAGAAAGTATTTTATTTTTCTCCTTCTGTGTTCTTTTTTTTCTCTAAAAGGCCTCTCTCGTTTGCTGCTATCAGTACCACTCTGTATTGGGGTGCTGCAGAACCAGGAGCCAGGAAGGCTGCTGGGAAGTCTTAAATCTGGGTAAATTGGGAAGAACAACCAGAAACAACAAACACAAACACAGCCAGGCTTGCCAAAGAGGCCCGAGGCTGTGCAGCCATCTCTGTCAGCTTGTCCTTTGTCCAGTCTGAGCAGATTGCTTGCATATATTTGCATATGTCCCTATATTTTCTATAGGGGCAATAAAAAAACCTCATGGGTTTTGTGGTGTTTTAGAGTATCTTCCCTGGCCATTCAGTGCAGCAGGTCAGGAGCACAAGGAGTCAGTTCTGGTTCTGTTTGCTGGTTACACCCTTTCCTGTGGAGGAGTTGATGAGTTTAAATCACTCACATTTGAATCAGGCTGCTTGGCCACCCCTTGGATCTGCCAGCTGGGAAATTTGGAACTGATCTTCAAAGGGAAGTGTTTGGCTGTGCCTTCTCTGTGATTCCAGCTAACAGTCCAGTGAGCTGTCCAAGTTACCTGTCTTTAACTGGCTAGTAAGTTAAATGTTTGACCTACACTTGAGGCTAATGTTTCATTATCATCATACCTCTTTGGTGGAGTATTGAACCATTTTTCATATCTGTACTGTTACTTGTTTAAGCCAAAGCTTGTGGACTGTGAGTTTTTGCTATGGAAGGACCTAAAAAAAAATAAAGGCAGTGAATCATTTGCAAACTGTGGTTTTCCTTTGACTGCAGAGGTGTTAATTTGTGTGATCAGTGAGGGACAGAGTATAATATTTGATGTGATTAACTCCAGGGGGAGGCTGTGCAGAGAATGTATCTGGGCTGGCAGATTTTCACAGCATCCTCACGTGTACTTGTGCATCAGACTCGGAGTTCATCCAGCTACATCTTCTCACTGATTAGGGAAAAATGAATGAAAAGCTGCCTTCAGGAAAGGTGTGGACAGTAAAGCATCAGCAGGCACGATCCAATGCCACTCGTGAAGAGTAATAACACAAATGAAGTGATTCCTGGGTGAGGTGGGACACACCCCACAGGCGGATCACCTTCCACATGGCGACCATGCTACAAAAATACAAAAATACATTTCCACCTTTATATATGTCCTGGCTGATAGGTTCGAGCAGATGCCAACAGAGGGAGCTGTGAGATCTGGGATGTGGCAGCTCCTGGCCTGCCAGAGTGCTGAGCCCGGCCCTGGCACAGCTGGTAGGGGTGGTGTTGATGGTGTGGATGGTTTGGCTGGCACAGCTGGCAGAGCCTGGTCCTGGCTGCTGGCTCTTGTGGCTGGAGCCGCCTTTGGGAGCCCCAGGATTTGCCTTCCCAGTGTTCATTTTCACCTCTCACAGCACAATTGCAGTTACTGTAGGGAGGAAAAGTTTTGGACACATTTTTTAAAACGAGAAATAGCCATTAAATGAATTTTAACACCTCATCCGTTGGGTCATGTAATTGAGAAGATATCTCTCAGTATTGTAGTCTCTTCTAATTTTCTCATCTATGTGGTCAGAAAAAAAGCCAACATGAAACTTGGCGGCATGAAAATGATGCTGAGGATAGTTTAGCAGAGTGAGTGCAAGTAATCTTCAGCTTTCCCTGTCTTTTTGCTCCCCTTGCAGAGGTATCAGCAACCTTTGACATGCACATTTGAGCTTTTTTTGACCTTTTAGGTAAATTTCAGCTCCAAGAAGCCACAGACCCACCTGAAAGCCTGCCTTGTTCTGCTCCAACTGTGCAGAGCCTGAGAGAAAAGAAGGCTTGGGTTTGTTTTTCGGGGTCTTTTTATCTTTTTTTTTTTTTTTTTTTTTCCTTTTTTTCAGTCTTTTTTCTATCAGTGTCCCAGGCTGGATCTCAGCTTTCCAGCTGTCCCTGAATAAGCAGGGGCAGGCACAGTGCAAAAGGGCCTTAAAGACTGATCAGTGATAGGTACCTTGTATTGCTGCTGGGGGTTGGTTTGTGTTTAAATTGTTTGGGATATATTCCATAGCTGGCTGGAGATCATCAGAAAGATCCTGTTTTATTGCAGTTTGCATAACACTAAATCAATAAACACATTCAAGCAGATGGAAAGCAAAACACAGGAGGAAAGTAGCACTATTTGGAGGAGAAAAGGGATAGCAAAGAGCACTCCTCGCTGATAGTTTTGCCTGGAGTACACAAGCAGATGCTCTCACAGCAGAGACCTGATCTAACATCCACCTGGCAGCTCCCCAGGGCTGGGACATGCCCCAAAGACAACAGCTCTCAAAGGGCACCCAGTCCTGTAGCAAGCAAAATATCACCATTTATTGCAGCCGTGACCTACTGCACGGCAAGTAATGAGGAATTTTCCATTTCAAACTTTAATGCAATAATTAAGATGTCCATTAAGGCCTTTACAGTTTGGCTGCTTGTAATTAAAAATGGGGTGACGGGGGGGCAATGGCAGGGAGTTACATTTCAGGGCATCAAGCTCCCAGCGGCAGCTTCAAGTGCTCTCCCCTTTCTTCTCTGTTTGGTTTCTGTCTTCAAAACTCTTTTTCTGGTTTGGTTTGTAACTGTCCCCAGAGCATGAAAAACACATCAAGAGCAGTCTTAGTTCCCACAAGTACAACTTGTGTTTAAAATCTTGTGTGAGTTTAAAAAAGAGCTTTTACCTTCTACCACCACCTCCAAAATACCGATCCTCCTGCGGTGCAGTTCGTGGGGGTGTCTCTGAGCACTGCCAGGGGTTTTATGCTCCAGCTGGTTTCCAGACTAGTGTAGCTCCTGCTTACACAGTTCCTGGTGCAGGACTAAGGGTGGGGTAGGTTTTAATCCAATAATGGAACGAGATGAAACCACCATATAAACGCACATCTTCCAAAGTGTCTCTGCTCCTGGGAGGCCAAAGTCCCATTATCCAATAATTGGATTTGGCCTTCTAAAGCAGGACTGAAACACTGGAAAATTTTGTTCCCAAATCACCAGATTTTTGCAAAGGATTAAGAAAAATTAATGATTTGACTGAGGAAGTAGCTGCCAGAAAAGCTTTGGCTGATCCCTGGAATCCCTTCCTGAATTGCTTTCCTCTGCTCTTTACAACTCCCAATATATGGGTGACTCGCTCTTGCATCTCCAAACACAGTGCTGGGCATGATCTCGTGCAACTTTGACATGCACTATTCTCTAAAAAATAGTTTTTCATTTCAGCTCCAAAGGAAAAAAAGAGATTGCAATAGAAGATTTCCATAGAAGACAATGGAAATGTACACATGTAGCAATTACCAGGAGGATTTTACACAAAGAATTAGCAACCTACTCGTGCATGTCCTGCATTCTCATTAAAGGCAAACTGTTTGTGGGTGACAGGGGATTTTCCTGTGCAACCATCTAGGCTCATTGCAGCTGTTAAATTCCTTTCATGTCAGGTTTTTTGCCCCTCTCCTACCAAGTTTCAGACAAACCCACTCATTTACAGCCTCTCCCATGTGTGAGCTACAGGTAAGTTGGATGTTCCATGAGTCTCATCCTCAGCCCTTCAGATGCTCAGAGCTGCTGTGGACCCTGGCTGGGCACAGGAGCCTTTCTATATCTTGCTTTATTTTTGCCCCAAATGTGCCCACAAACCTGGTGTCACAAATTTCCTGCTTTCAGTCACCTTCGTGTGGTTTTGCTGCTGAGCCAACCTTCTCCTCAGAGTCTGCAGATATTCTCTGCCTCCTCCAGCATCCTCCCTCCAGCTCCTCCATTCCCCTGCCCCATTCCACAAAATCACCTGTCAGGTTTGGGGGAATAGACAAGGCCCACGTGTGTTCCCAGGCTCATGTGAGGGAGGATGTGTCCTCTTGTTATACATCCCAGACCCTGGTCAGTCACCCGTTATTTAGCAAAATAAACCCCCTGAACAAGAAGTATTACCAGCAGGAGCATAATCAGATATCAGAATATCAGAGAGGAGGTCTTCAGATGAGTAATTTATTGAGATCTCTTATTTCATTTTATTTCAGCCCATCTGGGACAAAATTGTGCTTTGGAAAGGGCTGGAGGCTGCAGTTCCCACTGCAGGAGCCACCTGGACCAGTGAGCACTCAGCATAAACTCCCGTCCTTGCAATCTCATTTTACAGAAGCCTCTAAGTAGGACACGCACTGCAACAAAGTGGTGACCTGAGAAATGTTTGCACAGCCCTGGGCTGTCCTTCCAGGAGAGCCAGGGCTGGTGGAACACGGGCTGCTCTGCACCTGGACACAGGGTTTGGATCCAGGACCACAGCAGAGAGTGGTGCCTGTTCTTTGGGGGTTTTGTGCCTGGAGTCAGCTGGGAGTACAGCATTTAAATTTTGCTTTAGCACCCACCCTTTTCTGGTAGGCTAAAAACTAGGGCATGGGTAAGAAATTGCATATTTTGCCATTTCCCAGGGCTTTGGCATTTGCAGGTGAATTTTTACTGCTTGCCTGTAAGAACGTGTCACTGCTCTCACCAAAGATACGGTTTTCTCTCTTTTCCTTAAGTGCAGTGCCAATTTTTTATCCTCTTCTGTTCATCCTCTCCCTCCTCCTCCTTCTTGGAGATTTCTGGATTAAAGAATAAAGCAGTGAATTGATTTCCTGAACGTGCATTAGAGAGGATTATTCCAGGAGATTCATCCGTGTTTGGTGGATTAATATTTCCAGGGAAGCAGCTCCGATCTCAGCCAATACTTCTCTCAACATAGCCTGGAACATTTTTTTTTCTTTTTCAGGCAAGAAAGAGCATTGGGAATGGCTGGTGACCGAAAGCAGAAGTTCTCAGCACTGGTATTTGAGCTTTGGTATCTTTTGAAACAACAGGATTTCTCATGTAAATATATGAAAGTTGCTTTGTGTGAATCCTTTACAAAGAATAAAACCAAAGAATAAAACCAGACACATTCCAAGCAGGCATAGAAGTCACTCCAGCACCAGGGAAACTGGGAGAAATCTCTGTGTAGCATCACTTGCCACCAGCAGCACCCTCTGAGAGAGGGGCACAGCATCCAAATGAGATGAGGCTCTGTCCATTCGATCAATTTGGCCTCTGTGCTCTACACAAACATAGCAGATCAAGATCATCATTATAAGAGTGACCTGTGAAGTCTTATAGCAAAGCATATCTCTGAATTATCAGAGGTAACAACTAAAGCAGAGCCAAAGCTCCCTCCCTCCTGGTCTCTCTTGCACTGTTTATAATTGAGCAGAAGAGGCAAAACCTCCTCCCAGGAGAGATGGAGGCAGGTCAGCCCCAAACCCTAATTGAGACCTCTGAGACCAACCTTTAGACATCAAACAGCTGGGCAAACAATGGTGGCTCCTCAGTGGTGCTTGGATAGATCAGCTGGACTGCCCTTGCAGCTTTAGCAGGGCTTGGTCTGGTGGTGGTTAAAAGAAAAGAAGAATGGAATAAAAAAATCAAATGTTATGAGGGAGACTAAAGGAAAACAGTGAAGGGAAGGATCTTCATTTTCATGCTGTCCTCCAAGCCAAGGAAGCACTGGCTGTCATAGCCACACTCTTCTGAGTCTGAAATTCTTGCATTCAAGAGCTGGTTTGATTTTTACTTCTAGTCTCAGCCTAGGAGGACCAGAGCAGGAAAACATGTAGTGTCAAAGAATCATCTACATGTCTGTGAGCTTGGGGAAAGAAAGCACTGCCTGGCTCAGTCCTAGGGGTGGGAAAAGCTGGCTGCAGCCAAAGAGTCGGGATGGGAGATCCACCTGCCTGAGATGGATACCAGCACTCAGAGCAGGAGATGAGAAGGGGAGGTTTTAACTCCTGAAGAAGCAAAGATCTGGCCAGGAGGCTGGGACAGTGCTGTGGGTGGGAAAATCCCAGTGGTGAGTACATCTCACCCTCCTTATCTCCCTGCTTTAGTCTGGCACCCAGGGATGATGTTTGTCTACCCATGGCCTTCAGGCACATCTGGAGAGGTGACACCACCCCTGGTAACCATAGAGAGATAACCCAGAGAGAGCAAAGCAAGAATTTAAAACAAGCAATAAACAGAACAAATGGATTTGCATTTTTTCAGAGCCACCAGGAAACTTGAGGAATAATTTTTCCAGCTGATTCTGAGCACTCAGCAGTAAGGACATTGCCTGGTGTGCCACTGCTCTATTTGGGACACTGAAATGCAGAAACATGATGACACAGAGAATAAGTGCAAACCACATGATTTATTTATTAGTTCCCTCACATGGTGAGTGTTAGCTCATGCCTCAGCAGTGCATTGCCAACAGGCAATGCAAGGAGGGTTACCATGCTCAGCTTCAGACACAAACTTCAAATTGAGACACAGATTGAAACATCTTTTTGTGGTTCCTCATGCTTTCTTTCCTTTTTTCCTGCAGGAATCACAGTAATCTCCCTTGCCTGTCCCCATGGTAAGAGTATCCCACACCAAGTCATCACCTTTTTTTTTGCTTTCTGCAACAAAAGCAGAATATGAGACTTCCCTGTACCTCTGAGTACCTAAACAGGGACAGCTGGACAGTATCTTCCTTTTCTCCCAATTTCCAGCTTTCTGCAAATAATGTTATCTCTATAAAAGATTCCTCCCCCTCCCTAAGATCTGCCTGAAAAAAAACCAGCTCTTCAAACAAGACATTTGGGGTTCAATCTGGAGATACTCCTCGGGAATTTCTCTTGGATTCATTTTCCAAGTTGAGTGAAAAACTTCAACCAGATGGCGCCCAAGAGAGCTCTGCTCTGCTCTGCAGTTTTCAGGTCTGATGTAACTTATCATCAACTGTAAAACAGTTTTTTTTTTTTTTTTTCAGGCTGCTCCATGCAACAGCCCTCGCCAGCAGCCCCCTTGGAGACAGAGCTCTGTAATCCAGCCTGCACTCCTTTAACCACGGCAGTGAAACGCGCTGTTCCTCAGCCCCCAAATGTTTGCACAGAGCTGGGGAGGCACCTGGGGGCCTCTCCCTGCTCCCCACTGCAGTTTTAATCTAGGAAAGGGAGAGAAAACAGGAGTGCAATGCAAAGCTGAGCCCTGGGAGGGGACAGAGTCCAAGTGCTCAGCCAGGCTCGTTGTAAATCGCCTCCTGAGCAGCAGCAGCACCCGCTTGACAAACGATGCTCCAGCCTGAAGTGTCGAAAGGAGGGAATAAAACCCACTTCTTTCCCCCCCTCCTACTTCTCTCTAGTTATTTTTGACAAGCTGGAAGAGGAGAGGGAAAGGCTGAGGCATGTTTGATATACACTTTTGACGGAGCTTTTACTTTATTATGTTTAATTGAAAAGTGTTAACGTCGTCCGACATGAATATTCAGCTGATGCCTTTTGGTGCTGTTCCAGGAGTTACGATCGCCTGTGATTCCACTACAGCGTCTCAGCACGGAGCCCTGTCAAAGCCAGAGTGACAGTGGGGAAGCTATTAATTGAAATAGCTTCATTAATTAGTAATTAACAGCAGGGTAATGACTATGTCACACATCGTATTTCAATGAATGCCCTTCATGTGTTATGGGGCTTTTAATTAAAGAATATGCATTTTAATTAAAGGCAAGTTTGGCCCTTTGGCCTCTGGAATACAAAAGATGTTTCTAACTTTCAAGGCTGGGAGGAGGAAAGGTTAGTGTGGGGAAAACCAGGCTGAGTGCAAGTCGTTTCAAAGTTAAATCCCTGGCGCTGCTGTGCCCCTGGGTCCTGGCTGCAGGATGGGGGAGGAAAAGCTGCTGTGTTTGTAGGGTCTGTGGGGAAAGCTGGATCCAGGAAAACCCCAACTGGGCACCCAGGGTGTCACTGCACTGTGTTTGACCCAACAGCTGCTGTGTCCAGCTGAGGGAAATAGAGGGATGGAGGATTTGGGGACAGGACAGCACAGCTCCTATCCCTCATGGTGGCTCCTTGGGCAGAAACTCCCTGCCACTCCTGAGACACACACAGGAGTTGGAGAGGATCATCTCCATGAACCAAATGGAATAAATGACACCAGATTTTAGTCTTTGCACATTCCACTGATTAGGATTTACTCCCTGGGACTGGAGTGGGCACAGCGTTGGTTTCTGTTCTGTCTAAGCACAACTCTCTCTGGAATGATCCCACAATTATGGTGGAAATGGGGAGGTTTGAAATACGTGGACTGTACAGTGAGCATCAGGGGAAAGTTTAGGAAAAAAAATCCAAAATGCCTGAGAGTTATTTACAGTCCCAAGCAAAAAAACACCTTGAAACCCCACAAAACAATAAAACCTCAACCCAACCAGGCTCACCCACCAAAAGGGTTACTTTACATTGTGATCAAAAATCCATTTATGATTTTAAAACAAAAAACCCCTTCAAACTGGCCCCTTTCAAAAATAAACTCTACTCCCCTGACATCCCGATCTGAAAGACTGTAGAGAAGCTTCCAAATGTGATGAGGATTAGATGAGTGAAACATTGCATTTCAAAGGGAAAATGGCACATCAAAGGCAGCTCCAGCCCATATTGAAGTCCCCACCCAGGAGGGCTCCTGCCTGGGGGGATCAGGCAAGGTGGGGGCGGTTGCTGCTGCTGGGAGAGAGGGTGGGAAGGACAGGAGACAGCCCCACATCTTCATGAGGGCACCTGGCATCTGGATCAGGCCAACAGAGCTTTTGGGAAGCACATTTGCCTCTCCCAGATAATGCTGGTTGGAAAGTTCCTGCTTTGCCCTGTGCTGCTGCAATGTCAGCAGTGTAATTGTGACTTTAACCTGTCCCAGAAATGAATTTAATAGTGAACTGAGAGTATCTTCTGCCTCCCCACCTGGCCATTGCCAGAAGGTGTTGAGTGAGATATCCTTCACCTTTCTGTTACATTCCCAGTGTGTCTGGGGATGGCAAATCCCTCCAGGAGCACAGGCTGATCCCTCCATCCCTCACACCATTTCCAATGAGCAGACCAAACGTTGTCTCAATTTATGGGCTGCAGAAGAAATTGTGATAAAACTGTGTCATAAAAGCCAGTAGTTCCACCAGGTGAAGATAATTTATGCTGCTCTTCACACTGCAATAAAACCCTCTGCTTGCACTACAGCACTGAACTCCTCCAGCATCTCTTTAGCCTCATCAGAGAGAATGCAGGGAGATCTGAGAGTTCCTGGTACCCACCAGCACTAATTGAGCCCAGCCTGGGCTTGGCACAGACCAAACCCTTCCAGCCCCCCCAGTGCCCCCATGGATGTCACAGCTGGAAACTGGGACACACAGGGAGGCACCAAGCTGAGCCTTGGTGGCTGTGGAGCAGAACAAGGAGATGCAGAGGAAATACAGTTTGGAGCACAGTGGACTGGGATGGTGAGACACCATCTGCCAAATCCCTTCTGCTGCTCGAAGGAAATCCATGGAGAAAACAAACGGATGTCGAAATTCAGAGTTCAGCTTTGGAGGAGAGGGCTGGGGGGAGGGAAAACGTGTGAACCACTCAGGGCATCCGAGTATGGTAATTAATGTTAATAACATTAAATAATTTAAATGGACAAGCAGTATTTTAAATTATATTTCTTTGGCACTTTTACTGGTGTCACACTGGGTTTGTCCTTGTGTCTTGGATCAGTAAGATCCCATTCACTGTGAGGAAAACCAAGAGCGACTTCGGGGTGAGTGATTGTTACAAACCCCATCTATTTTTCTTTTAATATTTCCCAAAGTAAAATTCCGGGTTTGAAATTCCTACCTAGAGAGGAATGTAAATTGTACAGACAGAAATTATTTATTTCCTTTGCAACAGCAGGGATTTTGTGCAACTGTGGGAAGATGGACCATATTTCTGTTCTCCACTAAGGCTTCTGTGTGTACATTTTGCTGTTACACTTGCTCAGACATTAAGAACAGCACATTTTAGATCTATTTTCACCTTTTAGACTCTACATCCCCTGGATTTGGTCTTACAACTTGAACTAAAGTTCTTACCAAGAACTGGAAGGGAAAGTGCCATCATATCATGTGTTTTAAAAAGCCTTTGGTTTTACCAGGATTGCTGTTAAAGTGCTGCTGCTGTGCTCAGCTATGTATAAAATATAGACAATAGGTTTGCCTCCTGAATATGGCTGCTTGGAAACTCATATATGAACTTTTAGAAGGAAAATGGTCCCTGTGTAAACAAACTGAGGCTCTTTGCAAATTCTGCCCATGGAAAATTCATCAAAATCCAGTCAAACCCCTGTTCAGATGGAATGAAGATGGGGGGTTGGAGTCTGGATGGTCTCCATGAGAAATCTTGGCCACAACTTCCCTTTTTATTTGTAGACACAGCAAGAAAGCCCAGCCTGGTTGTGACCCACCCTGTGCAGAGCAGAGTTTTGTCCTGGTTTGTGGTGACTGTGATTTGGGGCTGATGTTCACAGAACCACAGAAGGGTTTGTTCAGGATGGACCTTAAAGCTCATCCAGTGCCACCCCCTGCCATGGGCAGGGACACCTTCCTCCATCCCAGGCTGCTCCAAGCCCCATCCAACCTGGCCTTGGACACTTCCAGGGATCCAGGGGCAGCCACAGCTTCTCTGGGCACCCTGTGCCAGGGCCTCACACCCTCACAGGGGAGAATTTCTCCCCGATATCCCACCTAACCCTGTTCTCTGCCAGTGTGAAATTCTGGGAGCAATCTGGTCTAGTCGTGTGAGTCTCCCAATGTGAGAAGGACAGACCTCCCCTCTTTACAGGTTTACGTGAAATCCAAACAGATCCAAAATGAACAGAAAGCCCCTGTAAACCCCTGACCTTGCTCTGCTCTCCCACTGCTGCCCCACAGCTCCAGGAGGGACCCAACCTGGCCCCTTCCTCCTCTGCTTTTTTTCTTTTTTCATGCCTTGTTTGTTGTGTACCACAAGTCTCCTCATTGCTTTCAAATCAAACGTCTTCTTCCTGCTCCCAGAAATTAAAATGTGGCAAGGTCTTTTTCTTTTTTTTATTTTGGTTTGGGTTTTTTTTTTTTTTTTTGGTTTTTTGAACAGCAAGATTAAAAGTCTTTTGAAGAATAATGTTTTCCTAAGTTTTAGCTGACATTCAATTTTAATGACTTTTTAAACAAAGTAACTATTAACTGTGCATCGTTTTATAGTTTCCTGATGTCTGACAGGTGTTTTTGCCCATGTGGGAAACAGATGCTAATAACATTTTCCCTAATAGCTCATAAATAATAAGCATTTAGCATTTTCCTTTGTATACTGCTCTGTCAATAGACAATTTACTTTTCAGAAGCCACAACATTTTCCTGTCAATCAGTTTTAGCCTCGGGCACTTTTTGGTGATTAGAAACCCCTTAGAGAGCGAGAACTCCAAATTAGTTTTAAATAAAAAATAAGAATATTCATGCTGTTGAACATCTAAAGGTAAAAAAAAAAAAAAAAAGAAAAAAAGAAAGAGAGATCTGGGTACATAAATATCACTGGTGGGGCATTAATACTTCATAGAACTAGAGTGACCAACTGCTCTCAGGAGGAATGCAGCAAAGACAAGCACATGACACAAAGAAAGTAATGTATGCTGGAGAAAAGGAACTTTTTATTAAATTAAAAAAAAGTAATTTAGGGGTTGCTAAAAAGCTTTAGCTCTGAGAGAATGATATCACCATCTCATTTGGAAAAACAGCAGCAAATCCATCACAGTGCTTGGTGCCTACCACGGTGTCACACTCCTTTGATATGCCTTGGATCTCACCATGACATTTTGTCTCTTTGCAGAAGAGGGATGGGGTGAAGCCAAAATCTCTCCCTCTGAGAGAAGAGCAGATGCAGAACTGGGGAGCCCTCAGTGGCTGGCATGAAAGCCAGGAGGTGGCTGGAGTACCACAGGGACCACATGGAGCAGGACCAGCTCTCCAGGCAATTATCACCTGCTGGTTCATCCCTGCAGAAATCCTCCCTTTCCCACCATCACAACAAGGGTCAGAGAAGGGCACAGGTATCTCCTGTCAAACCTTTCCGGCTCCACTGTAATGTCTGTGCAACTTCCAGGTAAAAGCAATTTTAATAAACTCCATTTAAATCAGCCTTTTCCTCTCGTAAATTACAATGAACAGCACTTTGGAAAAAGTAGATGTTTTCTTCTTTGGAAAAATAAGAGCCTTGTGCTCCAGGATTCAGAGCTGTTTCTGGTGGTGCTGTGTTCAGATTTCAGACTGGCTTTCCATCACCAGACTTGGTCACATCAATGTTTTGGGGGTTGTGGGACCTTTGGCAGAGCTCTGGTCACAGCTGGAGACAGGACAACAATATGGATGGAGATTGGCTCCTACACAGTTTGGCCTTTTCTGCACAAATGAGCTGAAATTCATGGATTTCACTGTTCATTAGCCTTACATCATCATACTGCATTGCAATCTGCAGCTCTTCTGCCAAATTCATTTTCTCATTCATTTTCCCAGAGAAATGGAGTAATGCAACATTTGCCAGACAGTACAAAAGCCAGATTTTTTTTTTTTTTTTTTTTTTTAAGAGGAAGTGGCCTCATTTATTCAAACATATTGACCTGAAACTGCACACTGACATACCTGCATGGAACACCATTCAACCCAGGGGGCCTTAGTTAATCAAATGTAAACATGAATATTGCAGTGACATAAAGTGCAGGTATCACAGAGATACAAGACAAAGGCTCCGACACTGGGCTGGTTCTTCTGGTTGATTTTTCTCCCTGAATGAAGGGAAAGGAAACTTTTGCCCTCCAATGAAGCAGTTCCTCAATATCCAAATGTGACAGCAGTGAAGTGACCCATGTGACTCTTCCTTCACGAGCAGCACTGTCACTCCAAACTCTTGTGAAGGGACAGCTACAGAATGTTTAAATGACTTTCTTTGAATTTAATATCAGTGCTGAGCTGAGGAAGCCTGGGTTTCTCTGAGCAATTCAGGCTGCCTGGTTGCCCATGCAAAAGGCAAACATGCCTGGTGTTTCAATTCACATGTGGTGACTTTCTAATAATAGGGGTGTTAATTGAGAGCAGAACAGCTCGAGCAGGTGAGTAACAATTAGCTGAGGCTGCTGCTTTTAACAAACACACCATGGCACTTCTGTAGGCTGGGAATCACTGTTGCATATCTAATTTTTAAAGATAAAAGATGGCTGTTCTGGAAGCAAAAGGGCTTCTGGCACCAGGCTGGGGTGTTGTGTTATCCCTCACCACTCCAGAGCAGTTCCAGACAGCATCCCTGGCATCACCAACTGCCCAGAGCTGCTTTTGTTCAACACCTTCTGGTCCCAGCTTGACAATGACCTTCAAGAAGAGCTTGCTAGGAATAGCTTGGAGGAAAGCAAGGTTGATGGTTGGCACTTCCAACCATCACAATTCTTTTTTATGGTCTGGGTGCCAATGAAGCACCAAAACCTGTGAGAAGTTTGGAGGCTTCCTCTCCAGATGGTGTTGGGTGGGAATTGTCACTGCTGAGTGCAAAGTGTAAAAGGTTGGAAAGAAACCTGAAAGGCTCCTGACACTTTTCTGTCTGTTATTTTTTCGTTCATCTACTCCTTGGTGATCATCTCCCACCCATTCCCACCAGTTCCAAACCCTTTATCAGCTGCTCAGGCTCCCACATGGGAACAGTTCAAGCCAAACTCTTTGGCCAACCTCAGCCTGAAAAGGAGGAAGAAGCTCTCAAAACCCACACACATCCTTAGGAGAATTTCTCTTGTACATCAAAGTGATGGAGAGGAATCAGAATCATCCCAAGGAGCTATTTCAGCACATTAAACCAAATTCTTTATACCCTTTAATTATGCCTGGTTCTGGTCTTCTCCCTGCCCTTTTATTTTGGCTTACTACACTCTAGAAGGTAAACTGCCCCAAAAGCTACCTTGTTAATTTTTCCTCTCTGAGCAGTTGGGTTGAAACATATGCCATTAGACCTGATGTCCCCAGCTAAAACCCCTGTCACATCACTAAATATTTTAGCAAATAAAAAATTTTTTAAACACGCGGCCAGATGTCCACATTGACATAGTGCTTAAGGCGTTTGACTGATAAAAAGCCAGGCCCCTTGGTAAGTGGGGATTTAAAAACATGTCCTGAGGCAAGTGTGCGATATTAAAAACATCCTGGGCTCTTTTGTATGGAGATTTGCATACGTTGAGGTTTTAAAGAGAGTGTCCATCTGTCACTGAGCATTCTCCCAATACAACAAAGCATCAATAAATATTTTGAACCACAGTCACTTTTCAGCAGGCACCAGCAAGGAGGCAGAGTGGTTTCAGCTGGGATATCCATCGCTTTGTGCAATAAAAGGAGCTGCAGTTTCACTTGGAAGTGGTGTTTAATATTTATGAGGATGACAGCCCTGTACAATTACAGAACTACAACCTGGCCCTTGGGTGATTCCATAAAAAGTATCAGCCAGACAGAGCAGAAAAAAAAGCCAAACAACCCTCAAGCTTTTGTTCTGGAAAGTCTGGATGCAGTGATGTACCACAATCGTGCTTCAGCATGAGTGGCACCCGCTCACAGCACACATGGCAGCAGGCTGGCTCCAGGTCTGTTGGAGTGATGGAAACATTTCTGCCAGATTTAATGAGCTCTGGACCAACCTGCATGCAGCTGAATTGTCACCAGAGTGGAGGAAACTCATTGTTCTTGGTGCATGTGTTATGAAGAAAGGGTCAAAAATTCACCTGGCTGCAGTCCTGTTCAGATCCATCCATCAGCTCTGGGCTTGGCTCCTTGGATTTGAGACAATGTTGTGTTTTATGGCTCAGTCTGGAATGTGAGGAAACAGAATGGCAGTGAGGATGGGGATCAGGATGTTCTCACCAGACTAGAAGGTCTGACACGTGGGAGGCATCTTAAAGGAGCAAAACTAAAGCACATAGGCATCACTTGGTGCCTTGAGGGGCTGCAGTCTCATCTCAGACAGGACAGAGGGAGTGATCGGCTCTCCAAATTCCACTTTTTTATTTAGTTTTGCTTTTCTGGGTTTATAGTTTTTAAGGTATACTATATTCTTCTTATTCCCCAACCATGTAGAAGGTTTGAGGTGTCTAATTGAGATGAAACAAAGTCACAGCACAAAATACATTTGCAGCAACAGTTTTAGTCAACTAGATCATTTCAGTTCAAGTATGTGTTTGTCTCAGCAGGTTGACTATGGCAGGATATTTCCAGCCTGTTCTCCTTGTATTCTTTCCTCCCTTAAATCTGATTCTATTTCTGAGCCCATCCTGCCTGACCATTGTCTTTTCTGAAGAACCACTCATAAAATAGATGGGTTTTGTTCATTGGTTTCTCTGTTTCTCTTGTGAAGCTGGTTCTAAGGAGGCAGTGGCTATTGCAGTGTTGGTGGTGGGAGATGCCAGGTGGCAGATGGCTTCTTTTTATAGGTGCAGCACCATGGTCTTGCACAGTGCATGGTTGGGTGACTGCACATCCACCCTGACAGGGAAGGAGGAATCTCTGCTAACACATCTGGGGCACTTCTGTAAGCCTTATGTTAAAGCTGTTAAAGACCTGAAGAAATGAGAGATTCAAGAATGCAAGAGGCAGACAACAGTAAAAACCCCTCTCTGATTCACTTGCAGAATACACATATTTATTGAAAAAGCACTGATTTTTCCCCCAGCAGACAATACATGTTTGCTGCTGCTTGATGGCAACAATGCTTTGCTTGCAAATTCAAGCTGCCAGAGGAGACTCTGACTTTCCTGTCTACAGATTCAGGACAGCTTCTATCCATGCAAGGGACATTTGACAGGCTTTGGGTCAAGTCCTGTGTGTCTTGATGGTTAAAGGGTTGCATCAGTTGTGTCAGTGGTCGTGGTGTTAAATGCATGATTGCTTAGGAGAACAGGAGGATGTGACAGCAGGAAAATGGCTCTTGACTATATTAATTTCAGGCAGGAGACAGGGAATGACATGGATAAGCACATCAGCTAAAGACATCACAGTCCTAAGGCCAGAGTCTGGAGAAAGTGAGTACTGACCTGCTTCATTAATCTCTGTTTGAAGTTTAAACTCCCTAAGATGCAAACTGGGAACTCAATGTGAAATTAGAGCTCATGAGCTCTCTGTGTCCTCTGGTGCTGGTAGACACATGATCAGATGGCTTCTCTTCAACCATGGACTCCAATCATTGCTTGTATTTTGGGCACCAATTTGTTTCAAAAGGCCAGTTCCCCACAAGATACAAGAGCTCAGCAGTCATTTAATATAAGGACTTAGATGTTTTCCCTGTGAACAAGGCTGTGATGAAGTGTAGTTTTCATCCACCCTGGGGTGTGGTGCCTCACAGGGGCTGGCAACATTCAAATCAGGAGTTGTTGACCTTCCCTGATGAAATCTGGCTACAAAACATTTAAGATTTCAGCTTCAAGAAGAGATATTTCCAGATCCCTCTCGAACCTCTCTGTTGAGCCAACTTCTGCTTCCAAGCAGGCAGCAGTGTCTCCTTGCATTAAATAAATTAATTTAGGCATATCTACCTTGACGAATGCTGGTAATGGGTGCAAAAATTCTTCAATTGCAGCTTTGCCACCTCAAGAACGTGCATGAGGGAGTGTTAATGCAGCCAGCATTGGTGAGAGCCGGGAGAACAAATGGTGAGTTTAAAGACTTTGTGGACAGTCCCAGTCCTTTGGCAGAGGGGATGGGGCAGGGTGTTGAACCACTTGGCTGGGCCTTACTTGCCCACACCAGCCCTGGAGCCTGTGCAGCTGGGGAAGGGCTGGAAGGCTTTCATTGATCATATAACAACAACCTGTTGGGTGGCACATCCTGCATCCAGCCTGGGGATCACACACACCCTGCTCGTGTCAGCCAGAGCCTCCTCTCAGTGAGCCAGCACAGTCCTGCCAAGCTACACTGGCTCTGGCTCCTGCCACGGGGCTATGGCACAGAAATTAAATGCCAAATCCTTTCCTTTTTCTGTAGCCAATTAAAGTCAATTAGACCAGTGGCGTGAGCTGGGCACACCCGCACCAGGGTGAAGACAAAACAGTTCTGTGTCCCTTCCACAAGCAGACCTGAATTACTCTGGTTTTCTCCCAGAATAATTCAAGCTATGGAAAGAGGCACTAGATTGTGAGGAGAAGCATTTCAGAGAGAAAAAAAAAAAAAAAAAAAAAATCAGTTCTCACTAAATCCACATCCCATCTCCTCAAAGCTTGCTTACTGCCAGCTCCCTAATTTATGTAAACTGGTCGTCAGAGCTGAATTAAAACCTACAATTAGCAATCCAGGAGGGCACGGTGGTAATTCAGACAGATGTGCCACTTAAAAATATTTACATAAAGCTTGCAGGATAACCAGCACTCCCAGAGGGAGCCATCAGGCGAGGCTCTGACATGTCCCCCAGCACAGCTCCACTGCCCCGGGCTGCAGAGCCCCAGCACGGCTTGGATTTGCCAAAGATGCAACCACGGCTGCAGCTCTTGGATTCAAAAAGTACAGAGACCTAAAGAAGTTATCAGGGGCCTGGATGTTGCCTAGTCTTTTACTCAGGAAGATGCTCTGGGGTTTGCTTGAAGCTGCTGAGACACCAAACCCATCAAAACCAGCCAAGAAATCCTCATTGTGCTGTACCATAAGCTCATTGGTGAGTACTCTCCCCACACATCATGATAAGGACTTGCTGAGCCCAAATTCCATGAGGAAGTCCACGACATGGAGAGCAGCTTGGCTCAGTGGTGAGAATAGGAGGAATGGGATCTGATTTTTGGTGGCCATGCCAAAGGCTGGGAGATGTTTCTTAATTCACTTTGTTGCTTGCAGTACAATCCAGTAATTTTTTTCTTAGAGAATTCAGAGATTCATTTGAACTTTTTTAGAATTTGGGATTATGGACCAGACTAGAAAGGTTTCACTGTGTCCTGGTTGAGGGCTTGGCTTCCACTTGTGTTTTAACCAGCTTGTGCCAGCAATGGGCTTTTGTTAGAAAGCATGAAGAGTTTGGAGTGAAATTTTTAATTTGCAAAGATCCATTGCTGTTATGGTGCAAATCCAGTCCAGTTATACACAGCCTCAGTTGTCCTCCAGTGCAACTCAGACATGAAGGAAGTCCTTGTGGATGGATGTTGGGTTCTATTTGTGGACCTCTCCCTTTGCACCCCCTCTTTATCTCCCAAATGAAATGCAGGAGGTGAACTACGTTTGGAAAGCAGCACTTTCTGTGCTCAGTTTCTCTGTTCAGATGCTCTGATTTAGAGGTTTTATCTGCAATTTCTGCTGCAGGTGATGGCTTGAAAGGAATTATGTAGGTGGTGTTGGGACGTCAGGAGGGGTCATGGGCTTTCTCAGGAGGGTTTAGGAGCTGTGAACAAACACATCTGCCCAAGCATTTTATAGTTGGGAAAAGCACTGGTAGGAGTAAAATGGGGCCAGTTCACACAGATGGTGAAGACAGTCGTGCTGGTTTAAATCCACAGAAAACCAGTGACTAAATTGGCTCAGACACAGCCCTGGTAGAACCAGGAAAAACTGTTCACAGATGTCAATTTATGGAGATAAGCTTTTTTTTCCTGCACCACTTCCCTGACTACAGATAATCCCTGTTTTCCACCTTTCCAGTTGTGTGAGTTCACATATAATGTAAAGAAATTTCAGCCTGGAGAATGCAAAAGAAATTTTGAAGATATTTCTTTGATATTCTCTTGCTGCTCTCACCACACACAGTATTTTCTGCTCCCTTACTGGTAGCCAACACCTCTTCTGGCTTTGGCTCTGGCACTGACACGTATTTCAAAATGATTGCAAAAACCAGTGAATTTTTCTCAAATATTTATGGGAACACACAGAATGTTCACAGCAACAGATGAAAGACTGAGTACCAGATTCACTTGTTTATTAGCAAAATACAGGAAAAAAAGGGAAAAGTGATTGCCCTGTTTTTGTATTTTATCTGTGGCTTGATCAAAAATCTTCCAAGTTTGAATATACTTCCATTTAAAAATGAATATAATTTACACCAAGGTTGATTCATCTGCTGGCCTTGGTGGCTGGAATATTCCAGCAATGGGTTTGCTTTGTTTCAGCACAATAGAAGTTGGAAAAAAAATACTGTAGATGAGTTTTAATATTGCAGTTTTTATGTGGAACATGAAAGCTCAGTAGTTTAATACAAAGTCATTACTGCAGTTAAAACCATTAAGTTAATTAATATGGACATTTATTACTACCGATAAAAGATAATATCAGGGGATTTATAGAAACAATATATCTGTATATTCTTCCTCCTAAAGTCTCTATGAAGGCAGGACTTTCAGTGGGGTGGAATATATTCTAATGGCACCTGTTCCTGGGGCTGGCACTGAGGGTAGGTCAAGGGGAACACTTGCAGCAGAGTCATTAAGATAACCCCAGCCCCAAGAGCACCAGGGCTCACAAAATAAATCCTTCAACCTTGATAATTATTACACGTTGAAGGCAGCAGCAAGTCCCTTGGTCCTGCCTGGATTTAAGTGGTAGAATAACCTGTTTCTTTTATCAGCAGCAGCAGCAGCAGCAACCCTTCCACTGCTCAGCGTGGGGGACAGTGTCAGCTCCCATCCTGAGGCACAAAGGTAACTCTGTTCTCAGTTTTTCAACCTTCAGAGAAAAGCCAGCAAACCCTCTGCTTTCACCCCTTTCACCTCCCCAGCTCTTCAGAGCTGAAAAACCTCAACTTGTCCCTGACTGCTCTTGGTCATTTCCTCGTACTGATGCTGGATAACAGTTGGGAGACGCCGTAATTTAATAAAGCTTTGGAAATGTAGACAACTGCAGAGTGTGATAGAGGGGCTGTATCAATCACCATAATGACAGACATTAGCAGAGTGCCAAGTGTTTTGGTCTCAACAGATCTGTCACCGGTTCCAGGCGGCAGTTGTACGTACAGGTCTGGGCATCGGCCGCTCTCCTTCACTGCTGTCTGCAAAGCTGTCACTTGGAGAGGAGATTTATTGGGCTGGGACATGTGATTTATGTCAGACGGCTTCAGCTTTGCTAACTCGTGTGCCACAATGGTAGTTAACAAGCAATTAAAATCTTTGGTCTGTTGTGCTGGGAGCTACAATTCAGTTCCCCCAAATCAGCATTCAGCACTACCCTCTCTTAAAAATCCTCCTTTTGGAGGCTGGGGGGAATTTGAGGAGTGCCTCTGCTTAAAATGGTGTGAATCGGTTCTTAGGGAGGGTATTTTTAATTCTGACTTTCTCTAGGTCCACTTGTTCCACAGTTGGGCTGTGGGAATCTCTTGCTGGTTATCTACCACTCTCTGTGTCTGCTCCTGTGGGCTGTAGCCAGTGGGGAAGCTCCAGCAAATAAAATCACACCCAGAATCATGAAATGGCTTAGGTTGGAAGTGAACCTCAGAGTGCAAGTGGTTCCCAACCCCTTCCATGTGCAGGAACGTCTTCCACTGGAATGACCCAAACAAACAGCACTTGCTGTAGTCCTCTCTGCCAGAGAAGCTCCTCCAGGACCCCTTTCCTTGACCTCTTCCCACTCTCCAAGCTGCTAAGCTGGTGGCTCCTGGTGGTGCCCACACACCCAAACTTCTGCTGGTCTCATCCTGGGACCAGCCGAGCAAAAACCTGGTGCAACAACACCTGGATATACAAAGCACATTTTATGGAGCAAAACTGGCTTTGTGCTGATCATCTGAGGCAGCATCTCCTCACTCTGCACTCGGGCACCCACTGCTGCCCTCCCATCACCAGCAACTGCTGGAGAGTGGCACCAACAATTTGTCCACCTCTGAACCCACCATCAGGGCAAGGAGCCCAGGTCGAACTGCCTGGACTGAAATGCACCCAGCCTCGCTGGTGAGCCCCTCTGCTGTGCTGCCGGCACCAAACTCCCTGAGTCAGACAGCACTTGGATGCTAATTAGCCTCATTGCACTCACACAGCGCTCTGCCCTGAGTGATGCTGACTTAATTACTAATGACAGGGATGGGGTGTTTTTTGTCCTTCTGTTACAAGCACTGGTGGTAGTGAATACACACCTTGGTGGATATTTTCACCCACTGGATATTGCAGTTCTTCCCCCTTCCCTCCATTCTGTTCTGTGGTCTTTGAGCCAGTATTTCAGAGATCAGATTTTTTTCCCATTGCAAAATGTGCACATGAGGCCATGCCAGTTTTCTGTGTGGGGATGATGCACTCTAATACATGGTACATACTTAAATCCCCTTTTCCTTTATGTACACACCTCAATCCATATTGGGAATAAAGCATTTGTGTCTCTGCACTTTTCAACCTGTTAAAATCACAGGGAAATTTTACAGACAAGTGACTGTCCAGTGCAGCCAACAAGAAGTGCAGTGTCTCACTTCTCAACCAATAACCACAGCTTTGGTATTTTTTCCAACACTTTGTCCTTCAGGGACAGTGTTCCTACATGGCAGGTGAATGTCTGATACTTAAATCCCCCAAAGCCCTCCCCTAAGGCATTTTTCTGCTATAGCCACTCATGGTCTGTGCGATGCTGTAGGAGGGCAAACCCCTTTGAGAGCTTAACTCAGATTTTTGGCTCCAGCCCAGCTTTGCTAGAATTCAGACAGACTTTCCTGGTACTTTCAATTTTTTTGGCTGTTTTTCCCTCTCCCACCACCCCAGAGGATGGATTTCTCCTGCCCTAACAAGCTAGGAAAACCCCAGGGAATAGACTAATGAGGTGCTGGGGGGTGGGGGGTTGTGCCTTTTGGTACAAGATTAGTACAATAGCTTGACTTCTTCTCTTTTAAAATATTGACTGTTTTCCTCTTTTTCCAGGCAAAAACTATATCCACCCTTCTGACTAATCTTTGTACTGCCGGCCTGAATTGTCTGATCCTTTAGGCACAGGACCTGGGTATAAAGTCCCAGGTAAACCTGGGATTACAGCACTGAGCTGTGCCGCCTGTCTCACACATCATCTTGGGAAGAGGGCATGTTTCCTGAAATTAAAGCAAAAAAAAAAATATCCAAGGAACTATACAAACCCTCTGGAGAAACTTCTGCTGAGCAAAGGTGATCCGTGCTGACATTGAGAATTGTTTGATTTACAATAACAGGGAGATAATATTTTGCTAAGCCTCCCTGTAATACAATGTGTGTCATTTTAAATTTCCCATTACACCGAGCAATCTAATAAATAAATGCCCTGGCTGCAATAAACATGAATCATGCAGTGTGGAGAAGCTCTCAGCAGCCCTGGAACACATATCTTCTTCCTAATGGTCTTTGGAAGTCACCGATTAATTTGACTTTGAGCTGAGTGTTTCTGGAGCAGAGGAGCCTGGCTACTGCCAGGCAAGTGCCTGCAAGATGCTGGGTCAAACTCTGACGAGATTTAGTGACAAATCAGATTTGCAAATTAGGGCTGTGCTGCTCTGTAAAGGATACAGCTCAAGCCCAGTGATTAGCAAGTACATGGTCAAATAGAGTTGACTACTGGGGTTTTTCAGGGTTTTTTTTCCCCTCAGTGCTGGAGAACAAAAGCAGTTGTTTTACATCCTGCAGCAGTGAAAGCCACCTTCTGGGAACAAGAAGTTTGTGTCATTTGTCCCTTAATTTCTGCTGTTCATCTTTCCCTGGATTATGTGCACGTGAAGGTATTTTAGTTATCTCCTGCCTTCATGCCAATGTATGTTAGAATTTGGGATGGAATTTAATATGAGTAATGTTAGGGGAAACAGGTCAGAGTTTCAGATTAACACCAATAACCATAATGAGAACAGATGCTTATATCCATCTGGAATGTAGATTTAATATGTTAAATTCATATCTGAGTCCATGAAATGCAATCATCAGATGTTTACTGGTCCCAATTTAATGAGCGATTTTGGATTAAACAGGGGCCAAACAACAGGCCACCAATCTATATTAAATCTCTGCAAAATGAAAATTGCAAAGATTTACTTAGGGTCATTACACAAGAAAATTTAATCACAACCTCATCCATAATGTCACATCGTCATCAGACTGATAATTGAAATGCCATGTGAGGGATTATGAATAACCCTCTGTTTATGAAGATAGCTTTCTGATTATCTCTATGTCCTGTGAGTAACATAAAATATGATTTGTATTAATGTACATGGGCCTTGCCTAAAAGAAACCCACTGGGGATCTGCAGAAAAAAGTCTGAATTTTTATACCTTCACTCTTCCTGATGGGAGATGTTGTTAAATGACATTACTGTTGCAATTTTAAAGCTGCATGGTGAGGTGAAGCCTTGAATACAGACTCAGTCTGTGTTTATGGCATCAGAGGGAGGCAGAGCTTGCAACATCCCTGCAGCTGGGTGGGTGCTTATAAAGTATTCAGCACTTGATTTTAGTAAGCAAACATTGATTCGTCTAGAATCAATATTGATTTTTCAGACTGTATGTTCTCTAGGGCCAGAAATGTATCTTCCAGTATTTACTAAACACTTAAGCACATTTGGGATGTTAATAAGAACACACTTTTGATTTTGGCATGTTGCAAAATACTAAACTCTTGGATAACTGACAATTACATAATTGTGCATTGTAATGGATTATACAACAGACTACAAAGAGCCAAATTTCTGATGGCACTTTGGTTTCAAAAGTTCATCTGAATATTTATACAGCATGTGCTGAAGGACTCTCTGCTCCAGCCCCGGAGGTGAATGCTCAGCTGAGATAATCCAGAAACCACACAAGTGAGCAAAAGGCTCCTCTTGAGAACCAATGCGAGTCCTGCTGTTATACCTGAGTTTCTACCACCCTTTGCTTCCAAATTTTCCTACCTACACCATCCAGCCACTCTGGAGGTGATGCCCTACCCTGCCACTGTGTCAGCTCCTCCCTGTGTGATGGCACTGTGACACCAACCCACCAGGGTGTTGGAGATGACCCAGACCCTGTTAGTGCTGTAAAACTGATCACAACTGATGTGTTTTAATTGCCCTGCAAAGGAATTAATTAGTCCCTTGGCCAGGGAACAATTAAGAACTGAGCTCAGAAACAAGAAAAGCCAAACAGAATAAAATCCTGAGTTTCCTGCTTGTCAGACAGAAGCCAAGAGTCCCTGACATGAGAATCTTTAATCCAAACTGGAACGTGGTGCCCACTGTGGAGCATTCAGGCAGTTGGGTCTTCCTGTCCCAAGCAAAAGTTTCAATCAATTCCCACATCACACTTATTCATCCCAATTTTAAACAGCTTTAGGCTCATCCATGCCCACATGGCTAAGGTTTCTGGTGGATCTCAACCCATGCTGAGCTTAACAGGCTTTGAAAAACTTCTGCATTTACTTCTTAGCTGTGCCAGTGTGGGAATAATATGCTCTGCTGCAAATAATTTGTTTCCAAGAAAATTTGTGCTTCTTTCTGAGTGCAGCAGGCATCAGGTAACCAGAAGTGGAAGGAGGCAGATTTTTGGCTCAAATATATAAACTATGCAATTAAGTGCAGATAAACAGGTAAGGCACGTCCCTCCACGGACCAAGGTAAGGAAGGATGCTATTTTAAATTAAGTCCTTGTGGTATTTCTGGCTGTTCAACTATTGAAAAAACACGGAAAAAAAATCCCATGTGAGTGGAATTTTACTGAGGATGCCACATTTCCAACCAAATGCACATTTAACAGGCTCAGCCACTGTGCCATCCCCCAGGCACCTTCTCTCCCATGGGCTGATCCACAGAGTGTCTCAGAGCACTGTTGCACTGCCAGGCAGTGCTTTGCTCCACTGGCAGATGTCCCCCTGTGAAATTTAAACCCCAAGGTTTAAAGGTTATTTAAACCACAAGGTTCTAATCCTGCAATTACCCATTAGGGGAGCCATTATGCAGGTACCAACAGAGCCATCCCAGGGAGAGGATGGTGGCTTTGGTTGGTCCTTTCCTCTTTTCCAGCCCCAGGATGTCTCGGTGAGTTTCTGCAGGCAGGAGGTGCTGGAGTGGGTTCAGCTCTGCGGTGATGAGAGGACGCTGTCGGCTCCTCTTTCATGGAACAGTTGGGCTGAGTGTTGCCTTCCTATCACCGAGGGTAAGAAAATAATGAGTCATTATTAATGGGTGCTGGCACGTGGGCAGAGCTCTGAGGTGCTGGGGGAGGGCCCAGTGCCACCCCTGGCACAAGGACAGACACGCTCTGGAGCTTGGGTCTCCCGCAGAGAAGGGGGAATGCAAATCCTGGGATGGGGACAAAGCTCATGGTGTGTAACGGGGCTGACATGGCAGAATGCTTTCCTGAATCCCATCCTGTAAAAGCCCTCATCTGAAGGTGACAGCAGCCACCAAATGGAGGTGTTAAAGAGAACTGACGCATCCGATAAACTCCAGCTGTCGCCTCCAGTCAGCGTCTCTTCTCCTTCCCCTGCCTGGGCCTCTTCTCTTGGCTAATAGCCCTAATGATTAAGATTGAAAACAGGTTTTTTTCTTCTTTTGCTTTGGTTGATCTTTGGTTATTTTCCCTTTTCTTCTTTAACAGCCTTGTTTCTCAAAGAAGAGGCAACTGAAACCCAGGAAAAGTCAATGGTTTGCTGCTGGACCTATTTTTCACTAGGAAGATTGTAACAGACCTTTAGGATGCTTTTGTGCAACCCCCAGCTAAACACTGCTCCAGACCCTGTGCTCAGTGTTTTCCTTTTTCTCTCCCAACTCCTGTTTAAGAGGTCAGACTTGAAGCTTTTTTTCCCTTGCTGCAAAAATTCTTATAAAACAGATCAGAAGACCCCAACCCAAAGTCTCTGAGGTCACACCTGGGTCACACAATTTAGTCTGAAACAGATTACTTTTGCTTTCTTTTCTGGTTGAAACTTCAGTGAGGTGATGAAGGGTGGTCTGCAAACTACTATGAACTACTACAGTGGCCAAAATGAAATTGAATTAATAGAGTGGGGTTTTTTGGTTTTTTTGGTTTTAATTGTTTCATAGGATGATTTTCTCATAGCTTCACCTTAGCCAAGGGAAAGGTGAGTCTGCAATGAAAATCAGAAAAGAGTTAAAGGATGCTGCAGAAGCATTGGCTGCCAGTTCAGGATGCAAATACACAACCCACTAATCAGAGCCAAAGGTGGTGTTGGTGTTTGGTGGGGAATAAATATTGTTGTGCAACAATTCTGAGTTGAGGTGAAAAAATTAATTTGAGATCCCCCTCCAGTACCAAATTTATATATTTAGGCACTGATCAATCCATCACTATACCTCAGGATGTTGTTTTGTGCAGAGAAATAAAAATCTTCTAAATTAATTTCTACTCCTGTCTCAGGGGCACTGTGGAAAATTACCCAATGGTGAAGAATGTCACTTACATCACATTCTGCCCAAGCAAAATGGTTGATGATATAATGTAAATAACCCACAATATTTTGCTTTAAATCTCCACCATCAGTTAGAAATCTCATAAAGAGAATGAAGCAATGAGAAAATGCACATCTGATCCCTTGATGTTTGTTTTTTTTCAATGGTGTCTATTTTGAAAGAAATCCTCTGCTTACTTATAAGAACAACACACAGAAAAGAGTTAGAAGTGGCACATTATCTTTCCAGTGACATATTTAGCCAGTTATTCAGGCTATAATGAAGCTGTGTAATGAAGTCAATGTCCTTGAAAGTTCTTCATCAATTTTTTTCTCATCTGTCAGCATATCCACTTGCCGACACAATATTAATTAAACACAACATTTCCTGGAGTGTTGAAGTGAAGTCCCATCACTGATAATGAACAGGTTTAGGAGAGTCACATCCCAACAAAATTACTTTTTAAACCAGCCTTATTAAGCAGAAAATTAGACCTAAATCACCCTACAACATCCTCATTAAAAGCCACTGATCCTTGGCTGCTTCTATGTTCTAACATCTTTAATTAGCAAACTGCTAGTCTATCTGCCATGATAAATGCTATTAATCTTACCTTTCATTTGCTTTCTCTTAACCTATCGTTTGCCCACTTCAGGGAGACACAGGCTTCCACCAGGACTCGTTTAACTGTGTTTAATGTCCTTGTAAGGATGAAAAATGGGGCAGTCATGGGTTAAATGTGATGACTCTCTCCGCCCTCGCTCCATCACTGAATTTCAGAATTTGTAGATATCTCGGATGGCAGACTTGCTGTGTTTGAGGGAAAACTAAGAGCATTTTCTGGTGGATATGTATGGAATACAGTTGTCAAACCTTGGTAATAAATCACAGTGCAACTGCAGTTCAGTGCCCTCTCTGCTGCCCTGCTTTAACCATGGAAGAGTTATGGACATCAATTAAAAAAACCTTCTGCGTGTCTGCCAAGGCTCCACCCAGGGAAAAGAAAAGCTTTAAAAACACGATTGCATTTTAGAATTGTAGCTGCTAAATCTACAACCTTTGAGGAGCCTTTACAAAGTGTGACAGCTTCACAACCCCCTTAACATTTGTTCGCAGAAGCTCCAGAATACATCAGGACAAATAACAAACTGCATCAGGCCTCTTTCTCATGGCATTAGTCAGAGGGAAGTGCACAGTGCAGTGCCATACTATGCATTTCAGAAATGCACTGCTGTTTGCCGTGTTCTCAGGTGCAAAATGCCATCTTGGATGTGCACTGCTTTTCTCCCAGTTTATAGCTGTGGAATTGGGACTTTTCACTCCAAAATCACTGATTTTTGCATTGTGTCTGAGCATCATCATCTTACAGCAAATAACATCAACCATGTTCAGCTCCCAACAAGCGGGCAACAGAAAAGTACAATTTTAATCTCCCTCAAATATCTGGGGATAAATTCAGTTTGCCTGGGGGGTCAGTCTCTTCTCCCAAGTAATGAGTGATATGACAAGAAGAAATGGCCTCACGTTGTGTCAGGGGAGGTTTGGATGGTTTTCCTCCCAGAAAGCCCTGTCAGGGGCTGTGCAGGTGTCACCACCACTGGAGATGAAGTAACCACCCCTGGAGGGATTGAAAAATGTGGTACTTGTGCACATGGTTTAGTGGTGGGCTTGGCAGTGCTGGGTTAATTGTTGGATGATGATCTTAGAGGGCTTTCCCAACTTAAACTATTCTAGGACTCTGTGACTCAATAGATCTTTCTAATGGGCCTCTGAGAGAGGCTCTGACCTGCCTGAGCACTCTAAGTCCCAGAGGCAGACACTGTCCACAACCTTCAACTTTCAGAGCTTAACTCTGAGATTTGTCAGCATAATTCACCCATGTGCCCCTATTCATTTATCTCTTTCATTGTTATCATCCCATACTATTTAGTGACTAGACTTGCCTCCCACAGTTACAAACACTTCCCCTTGGCAGCCTTAATGAAAACTGCTTTTAATTTCACATTGCCCTGGGTTATTCTGGCTGCTGATGGGCTGCTTCTTATTGGGGACAGATTATTCTAACTGCTAGGAAACCATGACCTTTTAAGCTTTCATTTCAAGTCCTAATTCTAGCACTAGGCTGTAAGGCAGGGGCTCCTCTCACTGTGTTCCTGTCCCTGAAAACCAGGCATCTATTCTAAGCTATCTGTGTAGCTTCTGCAGTCAATGCCAAGAGATAAGCATCCCCAGAAGGCGACTTGTCCACCTATTCTACAGTGACATGAATTACCCTTGGGAAGCTGTTATCTATTATTCCTCAGGATGGAGACAGCCCAGGCTTAATTAGTTGTCTGACTTTTAGATGTTGAGTTAGGTACAATAATCTGACTCCCAGTGATTTTTTTTTCCTTTTTTTTTTTTTTTTTTCATTCTGGAGCAGATGAGTCATGATTCATATGCAAGGATCGTACTCATGAAGCTGTGCTTTTCTAATGAAACCCTTCTCTCACCCCCAATATGTTTCCATTATCTTGCCATCAGGAAATAATTTTTTTCTCTTGCACATGAGGACACATGACATGCTCATTTACCCACACACGTGCGAAACCATATTAACTACTCCATAAATTAGTTAAAAGATTTTCCTAGAGAAAATGAAGAGGAAAGACATCTAATTTCCACTTTTCAGCCCCTGAGTGAATGAAGACGCTTTGTCTGCTCTGTACATGGCTGTTTAGATAGACACTAGAAATCAAGATTTCTGAATTGTGATGACCAAGTTTATGTGAAAAGAGCTTCTCAAATCCCACCTCAAGTTATTCATGTTTTTACCTCAAAATCCATGTCCACTCTGTTGGAGTTTTTTTCATATTTGGCTTAAACTCCACCATCCCCTGTGCCCAAATTTGGGGTATATTGCTCCTGAATTTTAACAGCTAGACCAAACAAAACCCTAAATTTGGGGTAAGACCATATCTCAATGGAAATTGAGATCAGAATAAACTTCAGTTCTAACTCAAAGAGAGCATTTCAGGCCAGCAGCTGGGATAATGTGGTGAATGAATCATAGGTTAGTGCAGCAAACCGACTGAAAATCATTGGAGGTCATCAGAATATTTGTGATGAAATAAGTAACAGCCTTGGCCATGATGGGACTGGCTCTGGATCATTCCTGCCTGAGCAGATACCCCTCACATCACTATAGGTGTCAGGATGAGCCACTTTGTGCTGGCCAGGTCCCAACAAAACCCCAGCCCACAGCCCCTTAGAGCTTTCAGAAATTTTTAGACTATATTAAAGTGAAAAAATGAGTGCTCCTCCTATTGCAGGATCTGATGGGAATGACACCCCAGTGCAAATGAGCAGACACACCTTTTTGTCTGGGATGAATAAAATTTTTTCCAGGTCTTAGCTTGGTCACCTGGGTTGTCTCCTTTTAACTGGAGCACTCCTTGTTTTCAGTTCCATTAATACCATTGGGTAGATGAAAATAGTTTTTTTATTCCAAACAACTAGACCCAGCCATTAAGAGTGTTTCAGCCAGCACAACTGTGTGTGTGTGTGTGCTGAGGTGTTACACAGGACATCACAGCAAGGGCCAGGGAGTAGAAATGAAGTATCAGAATCTGCCCAAATAATGCTGATCACAAAATGTGAATTTTATGACACTGGTACTTGTCTCATTGAAAATGAGAAGACTCTCTCTGAAACTGGGAGAGTGATACTGGTGCAAAAGAAGTGTCAGAAATGGATTAACTCCATGGCATGAGAACCAAAATCTGGGTGTCAGGCTGGGAGAGGAATTACACATATGCACCGGGGCTGGTCCAGAACCAGAGGTTAAGGAGGGATGTGACTACACGAATAAGAAAATTCCTGTTAGAAGTGCCCATTTTCCATGGAAAAACAAAACCAAGGAGTTACTCAGCCAGTGATAGCACCTCCTCCTCATGCTGTGTACCAGCCCTGCTTCCTGCCTGGGGTCAGCAGCTTCGTGCAGGGCTCTCTCTGGGGCTGAGCCTGTGGCTCAAGCAGTGACAGAGGCACAGAGGAAACAGCAGAGGACAGCCCGGCGATGACACTTCACGTTACAAACTGGTGCTTTCACAGAGCCAGGATCCTGGCTGGAATATTTGCAGGGCAGGAAGAGAAGGGCAAGACACGGGAGCTCAGAGAACCAGAAAGATGCGTTTGGCAGTGAGGGCAAGTTTCTGTAGCAAAGCATTTCATAAAGCCTGGCCCAGATTCTCCCCTATGACTTGACCGGGCTCGGCACAAGACGAGGATTGGAGAACAAAGATGGCTTGAAGCCACCTTTCTGCTTCTCCACTCCGGAGCAGCTGGGGACTGGCTGGTCCCCAGGGTAGGTTCAAGTCGCCTCAGGCTATTGTAGCAGCAGGAGAATGCTAGAAAATAGCCAAGATGTAGCTACACCTCCTTTCCAATTGGCTGTCACTGCTCCAGAAGGAACCGGGAGGTGACTTGGGTGACACCACTGCCACAACAGAGGGTTGATCTTACCAGGGACCGCGGGCGTGAGGAGGGAGAGAGAAAATGTCAGCGCGGATGCTGCCGGGGAGGCAGAGCCATGTGTGCCTTTTCTAGGGAAACAGGGAGCACAGATCATCTAAATTCAAATCTGGTGAGCCACTCACTACAGTCACTGTGTGTCCACGGGCACATGCCTTGATCTTTTCTGTGCCTCAGGGCAAGGCAACTGGAGAAGGAAGTCGAAAGCAGCAGAATTTCTCTGAAATGATCAGATAACGCTTCCAAATTGGATTTAACTCTAAAAACCAAAACAGAGTAAATATCTACAGGCATGCACACTCAATATAGTCAAAAATGAATTTATCATGTATTTATATAGGAACAAGTCTGTCTGCAGGCTGGATCAGAAAACCACCAAGGGTGGAAGCATTTGCAGGGGGGAGAATTTGTAAGGACGAGAACTTAACAAGCAGTTGAAAACAAAAAAGAAAAGGAAAAGCTTTTGACTGACAGGGAATTTTGGGTTTATTTTTGGTGAAATATAATATAAGAGAGACCCCAAGAACCTACACAGGAGAGAAACAGCAGAGAAAAGGTGCTCTTTGTGCATTGCTTACCCCGAAAAAAGGGTTTTTGTGGACTGCTACAAGTAAGCACCTGAAAGAGGAGTCAGGAATGAGTTCTCCTGTGTTGTGCATTCTCCAGGTACCAAGATTATTCTACACAGTGCCACATCCAATTGCAACAGGGACGGTTAGGAGTAATAGAGCTCCTGTAACTAAAGTGTTTTCTGTCCTCAAATCTTCCAGGAAACAGACTGAGGCACGAGAGGGGAAAAGCCGAGGGGAGAAAACTTGTTAGAAGTAAAATTGTATTTTCTTGGACATTGGGAAGGATGCAAAACTGAGCCAGAGGCCTCCAAGTCAGCAGCCATTTTAACATTTTGCAAGAGATTTTCATCTTTTTCCCCTACAGCCTCAGTTCTGCTGTAAACACTGAGTGCACCCACTATGGCTGTCAGCTGGGGAGTTTGCTTTACACTGAAGCTGCCAGGAGATAAAAAATACTTAAGGTAATGTAATTCTCAAATGGAAGGCATAAGGATTTCTTCATGACAACTGTGTGAAGAGCACAAGACATGAGATTTACTTTCAGCAAACCAATAAAAATAGGATGGATGCATTTGGAAACCAGGGAAAGCAAAGTTGTGCTGGTTCTCTGTCATTCTCACTGCAAAGCTGCTGGTGGCACAATGGGAAACTAACACCCTGTACTGTCCCAAAACATCACTTCTTTTTATTAAGGATAAAATAAAAGGATGAAAAATATTATTCATGAATTGGTTGGCTTGAATAGGCCAAAGAAATTATTCAGGAGACCAATGCTTTTCATGCAATGGCACATCCTGTGCTACTGTCAAATGATGTAGCACAAAGTTTCATGAAAACAATAAAACCATGCCAGTGAAGCAACAAAAAAATGACAGAAAAAAGACATAGAAGGTAAATAAATTATAGAAACATTCACTCATGCAGGCACACACATGAAGACGCTACACATATGCATCAACATATGCATTTTACAGTGACAAACATGCCCACACACACAAGCACATTTACCAGCACAACCTAATTTTGAAAGTGTTTTCTTCAACAATCGAATGGGTACCCTTTGCTTGAAGGCAAACACAAGCACAATAAATCCCTTACTGGTAGCACTGAGGAGGAAGCATTTCTCCAGACTCTGGAAAAGTTCAGCACTGGTAAATTCTGATGAACACCATTACTGTGATTACTGCTTGGGCACAGATATGCCCGCCTCATTGTCATTTCTTATACTACATCAAGCAGAGGCTGGTGGGGACCTAGTGCTGCTGTCGCCCAACTGAATGTGACCTTTTTTGGGTGACCGCGCTGCAGTGGGGGTTTTCCTCCTCCTCTGGGAAAGCGTGAATTAAAAAAAAAAAAAAAAAAAAGAAAAAAAAAAAGTGCAGACCAGAGGATGCAACGTAAGATTTTAATAAGCCCAGAAATTAAATAGATGAGCTTTTCGCTTTTAAATGTCAGTGTTGTGGCTTCCCTGTCATTCGCGGGAGGAAAGGGAAGGGGCTAAATATCCTGGGATGTGGGGAGTTTTAAAGTGCATAATGATGGCGATAAAAATCCATAATGTCAGTTGCCTTGTGGCAATCAACAACCATTTCACATTATGCTTGCATCTTAAGGTTTGCGGCCAAAAAACAGATTTGCCTGCGTCTCATTAAAATAACGAATGCAGTCCGAATGGATCTGCAATGATTCACTGTACGTCACACTAAATCACAGCGCTCTTTGGAGCCAACTGACTATGGCCTCATTACTTTAGACAAAAGTGGGCTTGGAGGAAAAACTGGGGTGATGTTTTTTTGCTCAGCCATGTTTTTCCCTTTGAAATACTTAAGGCAAAAGGGCAGATAGGTTTTTTTTCCCCCATTGGTAGCCGAGGAAGGTTGGGTTTATTCCGAGTACAATTCCGTATCGATACACACAAACACACAAAACGTCAATGCTAGTGTGGGGGAAGAGGAGCTGAGCAAATACAAATGGCATTAACAGAGCAGATTTTAATGAACATGAATCACTGATAAATTGGAAGACTTAAAAATTAAAATAAGCTGTTAAATAATTTAAATACAGATATATTTGAGCTGCTTCACCAGGGCAAGGAGTTCAAAAAGCAGCACGCTCTCCTCTTCTGTGTTGTAAGACCTTAAGTACTTGTGGTTTGTCTTCTGCAAGTCTTTGTTCTGCAAATTTCACTGCCTTAAGCATAGCAAACAAAATAAAAAAAGAACCCCTTCACTTTCACCCTTAATTAACTTGATTAAATATCTCTGCATGTTAGTTTATTGTAATGCTAATATTTAAGATTAATCTATTTGGCCTTAAAGAAACCCAAGGGTTATGCTCAAAACTGCTCAATGTTTCAGGAATAAACATTAATTCAAATTTTACTATTGTGAAGCTAAGACTACTTAAAAACTAAATGGATAATTTAAAAACTGTATGCATTCATAAATACAAATAGAAATAAGAATTTGGAGTAATAGTAAAAGAATTAATGTGAATTTTGATTATGAGAAGATGATATAAAGTCCTTGGTGAAAATCCTACTTCAAATCATCTGAAAGAATGTCAATGATCTCAAATATATGATTGTTTTCAGAAATTGGTTCAATTTTCTCTTATGCACATATACTTTATTGTAAAGAGAAAGTGCTCTGTATTAAGCTATTTTCCCACAAAAACCACATGCAAATATACTTCTAATCTGATCACAAAATATGTTACATACCCATTTAGGTATTTTTTTTTATTTCAGGTAGGAGAAAAACCGCCTGAGAAACATTCATGGAATGACTGATTTAAATATGATAAATCCCTGAAATTTTCATCTCCCTTTGAATGGAATGCCAAAGGGGATTAAAGACTAAAGACCTATCACAAACAAATTTACATTATTAAAATTACTGTAATCAAGAGTCTTTTCTAGCCTTAATCAGGATTAGTGAAAACAACCCCCCCCCACAACTTTTCTACTGTGCAATACTAATCAAAATTCTATCAAATGACAGAGAACAATATAAAAGCAGTTTTGAAAACATTGGCTGCTGTGTTTTAGCATCCTTTAGAAGCATTTTCACTGATTCAGATCGAAGCAATGATTTCTCACATGGCAAGGAACAAAGGCAGGTAAAACAAATTTCAGTAATGCTGCAGCACCCGACCTCTTGATTTCAAGAGTCCACTCAAGGAACACACTTGGTGAACACAATGCTGTGGAAGTAAAACATGGAATGTCTGGTTTTTTTCTCCTAAATTGTAAGCAAAATAATTCCAGCTGTGGCAAACTGGGCTGGAAACTTGCTGCATGTGAGGGCTCAGCCTGGCGGGACGTGCTGCGATTCTCTCTGCCGATGAGAAGGTTCAGGTTGGAAAAACCACAACAGCTTTTAAGTGAGGGGTTTATCCACCATGCCCTACACTTGACACAAGCTACAAGGCTGATATAATAAAGGTATAAAGCTTTTACACATTTTTCTGGGCCTCTGAAGCTTCCTAAAGGTGGATTGCTGGGTCAGGAGCCATCGCTGTGCCCCGGAGCACCCAGCCCTGTCTTGCTGTCACCAATATCACCAACCCTGACAATTTGGGTTGGGCCCTACATTCATTGCACCCTGAAAAATGTGAAATGCTCTCATAGAATGGAAATGATAGAAATGTATATGCGATCTGAGGACAGTAAGCAACCACTTCCTAAAATCTTGGAAACAAGCTCAGCCTGCAGCAATATTCACATACTGTGAGAGAATGCCACAAAATCAGTGATATGGATCAAAGGACAAAGAAAGCTTCATGATTCTCACGCTTCTTTCCAGGAACTCCAACTGATTAAACTTTTTGCTGGTATCTGTAGTAGACAATTGCCTTCTAGGCCCTCCATCTTCAAACCTGTTGCTTCCCTGTATTTGGTTAAAGAACATGGTTAAAGACTCAAGACTGCTAATGTTAAACCTGGGCTGATGCAGTGCAAGCTGACAGCAGTTTCCACTCCCCTGTTAGTGACATTATATATATATATGGGTTAGTAAAACCTTCATTTTGGTTAGTGAGAAGAATTATACAAGTTGAAAAATGCAACAGACAACAAAGCAGCATTTTCTCTTTCTGACGCTTCTTGCTGCTCAACCTTGGAGTTCAAAGAAAAACTAAGTGAGGTTAGAAAACAATATATTATATTTAATTAAAAGTTGGCATTATGTTTTCTTCTGAGTATGAACAAATCAGGATAATAAATACATTAAAACACATGATCTGTATTTCATTTCCATCTGAGCATACACAATAAATCCTTCTTGGGAAAAAAAAAAATGGGAGCACGCATCATAACAAGAAAAAAAAGAAGTTCAGGCTTTCTCAAGTCCTCCCTTCATATCCTCTGAAACACTGAATGGAAACAGACACTTAAAACCTTACATGGTATACAAAATATGCCAGAGAAGGGGAAGAACAAATGACAAGTACAGGACTTCATCCTCAGGATAACCACGCAGGTCTGCAAGGTTAGCACTGATGCTTCACACACACAAATGCAATGGTCAGCTGCTCATTTATCCCATCCCAACAAAATCATCTTTGAGAAGTATTAGGCATTCCCTTGGTAGCAGTTTTAGCAGCAGCTCAGCACAGTGTAAATCATCTCAGGGCAGATGCCTTCCTGTCACAGGAAAGGCAGAGGGCTCAGAACGGGCTCTACCTCAACATCAGCTAAAATCCTGCAAGTCCAGGGTGGACAGAAGCAGCTCACAGGACTGAACTTCCAGATTAATTGAAAAGTTGGTCAACTTTCTTTGAGTTTAATATTGTTTGTTGCAGGAAAAGTTGTGATTAATTTTTTTCCTTTTGAATTGAAACTGTTGTAATTTAAGGTTAATTGCCTTTAGTATTGCTTTGATAAATTCTGCTCTAGTTTTTAATACCTGGCCGTTTAACAGCACTTAAATAATTAAACCTGGTTTTTTCCTTTCAAAAATTTTTTTAATGCAGGTTTTTTCTTCTGCATTTGCAATTCCTTACTTAGCCTCCTGAGTTCATTTAATTCCAAGTGGGCTCTTGAAGAGCCTTCTGAATATTTCAAGGACTCTCAGAAGGTAGAATTTTAGGATTCCAGTTAGGTATGATAGTATGAGCAAGTTTTTACTGATGTAAAGAAAGGAAGAGATTTAAAACAATCACTGTGCTAAAACCCATCATTCCAAAAATAGCTTGTCTCAGACTGTGAGGAGTTTTTAGGCTCTGAAATTAGTAAGACTTCTTTTTTGGGCCATAATTATTTGACAAAGAAGCAATTACAAACTCCATTATTTTTAGCTTTAAGTCTTTAACTAAACCAAACTCAGATTAAATATTGAGCTGTTAAATAGTTTATTCTCCAACTATTTAGCTTTGGTGAAAAATGAACAGTTAAACTAATCTCCATTTAAATATTCTCAATCTTCTCTAATTTTAACCAGAAGTAACATACATCTACTTAAAAATTATGATTCTCTGTTAAAATGGTCTTTTTTCCCCCCCCTTAAATATTTCCTAGCAACAACTCAGTCGGCAAAATTTCAAGTGACCTTTGCTGATCTGCAGTTTCCTGTCATTTTTGCTTCAGTAGGGGTTTTGGTTGGCTTTCGCTTCATCAGATGTGCTTTAAGAGCATTTTCAAAATTTTCTTTTATGGAAAAAGGTACAAGAAACAAACTGTTCTGTAAAACTGCCCTTTTTTTTTTTTTTTTTTTTTTTTTCTTTTTTTAATTACAGGAAAGAAATGAAGATATAAAAAATGGCAATGAGCAGGAACCAGTTTTAAACATATGTCCTTATGAATAAGGCTTAATCACACACTTCGTTTTCCAAACACAAAAAGTCCTTTGGAGATGTATTAATTAAAATTAAGTGCCATGGACAAACGCTTCAGAGGGATGGCAGTCCTTTTCAAATTAGCATAACACTAGCGACAGGCATGGAAATTGGTTTAATAACCTTAAATAGTTACACCCCACTCCTAACACAAATGGCCACGGACAGCTCGAGCCCCTGAGGCTGCGACTGTACCAGTTTACGTGGCTGCTCTGATATTGGGTGGGTATTTCCAACCCGAAAGGAAAGCACTGAATGCACCTCAATTATTATTATTATTATTATTATTATTATTATTATTATTATTATTATTATTATTATGACTAGTGAAGCATACAAGGCACCAAAGCGTTGAACAACATAAACCAGAAAACCAAAGTAAACCAACACAAGCGACACAGAAAACTCAGCCAGCGAGAGACGCACTTTGTAACTTGTACGAACACAGTCAATATTGGCAAGAGATCCTTAGTCCAGTCATGATAATAAGTGGCCCAAGCCCCAGATGTAGATCTAGGGTCAAGCTGTAGACAGAACAGAAAACCAAGCCAAAGGGATAAGCAGAGTCTTTAAGTGATTTCCTTCCCTGCCATGTTTTCCATGGGTGTGCTCAGAGCTAAGCTCGCTGCTGCAATAACCCCAGTCAATCACCACTTTCAGGGCACAGCATTCCCCAGCAAATGTTAGAACACACAACCTAAACTCCTGCCTGCTTAACTCAGTCATAAGCAACGTTGTTTTTTGGTTTTGTTTGGTTGTTTTTTTTTTTTTTTTTTTTTGTGTGCTCATGATTCAGGAGAAACTGGAGGAAAAGTGAAAATCCCTGCTGATAAGGAGCTGAATATCCACAAGCTTTTTCCAAGTATTCTGATCATTCCCCTAAGTTCACACAGCTGCCCCTGCTGCATCCATGTCTGCTTTACCTGACTCCAGCAGGGGTTTTGCAGGGACTGCCAGCTGGTTTTAGAGACATGTAGGACAGAGAAAGTGGTTATTCATGTCTTTTATTTATTATAAATACATATAAATATGTTAAGTCACCTTTTGTTTTGTTTATCATGATGAGCAGCGACTTTGGAAAATCATCCGGAAAACTTAACCAAGCTGAGAAACAGGCAGACAGCAAGCATTAGCATACAATCACAGGTTCCTCTCAGTCCAAGAACGGGTTAATTTTTTTAAGAGAGAGAAAAAAAAAAAGCATCTTACTTTGAAGCATCATTTGTTTTAGCAAGAGTACTGGACTTCCCCCCTCCCGTGAGCTCTGACCAAATCATTTCCATCTGGATTTGCGGGTGCAGTCCAACCCCAGCTGGCTACACAGAACCCCCTCCACCCATGCTTCTGAAACATTGCATAGTTTGCAGCTGGATTTTGCTTCCCCTCCCTCCTTTCCACCTATTTCTAACACAGGTCGATCATGCCAAAGCAAATTCACTGAGGTTTCCATTTCCAGATCTCTGTCCCTCTCTGTTTTTCTATAGTTCTGTTTCAAAACTGCTCAAAAACTTTGTAGCTCAGAGCAAGCGAAAAGCAACATTGCGCTCACAATCCACTGACAGGCTGGGAAGGAAATAACTCTACAGATGAAGTTGCATGTGAGGGGGGAAGTAAATAAAGTAGAAAGTGGGTGTTTTGGGAGTCCACGTGAACGGCCAAATATTTCCGAATTGGGGGGGGGGGGGGGGGGGGGGGG
>CM031874.1:7540335-7571452 GCA_018697195.1 Certhia americana | reverse complement strand
CACCCGGCTCCTCGGCATCGAACCAGGGGTGGGAAAAGCGCTACAAATTCCGAAGTGACCCCCAAGGCTGAGGGGTACAATAAGAGCCGTGAGCGGTCTCAGGTTGTAATCCTTCACCTGTGCCGTGGATACCGGGAAATACAGCCTGCTCGCTGCTGCAAGCACGTCAGGGTGTGGATCTTACATCCAGGCAAACACAAGGAAAGCGAAGAGGTGTTCAAGGGTCAAAATGTGCGATTGGGTCATTTTCTGCAGAGTACAAAAGGTGGTGGGATGAGCGGAGTTACTCTAGAGGAAGCTCCCTGGAACTGCTGGGAGTGCTGGGTGAATACTTCATCCCCGTGTGTAACAGCAGGAAACCAGCAGGAACAGCTGGGTAGAAAAAGCACAAGCCGTAGTGTAAATTCCGCTGTTCCTCCACCCCCCCACAAGCTGCCAGCTCAGATTTAGGGGGAGTATTGGAAGAGGGGAACTACAAAATAGGGTAGAGAGAGTTACAAAAGAGGTTCCTTACCCCAGGATGTATTCCAAGGCCTTTATTCCTTAAAGGGGATCCCGAGGCGAGAGAGAGATCACATGGGGAGAGAGGGGTTTTTATCACCTTTGGGGTCGGGTCAGGTTACCTGTCCGATGGCTATAGGTCAGGAGACCAGGGGGCAGGTAACCCAGGCCAGGTTACAGTTTCTGGGGGAGGGGTTTTGGGGGAGAAACATTCCCAAGAGGGATACAACACCGTAGCAATGCTGCGCTGGGTCTGGCTGTTTGGGAATGGTTGGTGGATAGAGATAAAAACTCAGTTTTTATCTCTAAAAAGAGAAAGCGGGGCAGAGCTCACTCTGACAGGCGTGTGCCAAAAACACGGGTCTGGATCGTTCAGAGGTTATGGAAGCACGACGGGAACTGGAGCTGCTGAAGTGTTTGTGCTTCTGCTGACTCCTTGTTTATCACTTGTCTGTCACACAGCTGAGGTTTCCCCAAAAAGTTCCTGAGGAATGCAGGAACGTATATTTTTATCTAGGGAAAGATTTTGTGGCTAGGCACAGGACTCTGGATATAAAACTCTTCTCAGTCCTGAAGCTCACTCCGGTCCTAGCAAGGAGTTTGATTCTGCTTATAAAACCTTACCTGAGAAATTAGGGGTGTGTGTAGAGCCTCTGTGCTTGTGATCCTCCTACGGTAATTGTGTATTCAGGGTAATATAAAAGGCACTGAAAGCTTCCATTACTGCCTGATCCTGCAAAGGCTACCACAATTCCTACAGCTTTTAAGAGCAGCATGAAGAGTTTCAGTACAACAAAAGGGTCGCTCTTGGATTGTTCTTCAATCAAAATCAGGCTTTCAGCAGCAGTGGTCCATTCGAGGACCTAGGAGGGCATTTTATGAAGGAGATTTACAAAAGAGAAATCTTCATGCAACTTTAAAGGTTGCAGTTTATTCAAAGTTAGAGTTTGTTTAACAAATACCAGCCTCTGGGATGGATTTTGCTCTACTTATGTCACTCTAGTCATACTTTTTCCCCTTCACTAGATGGCAGCAAGAAGATAGCTATAGGGATTTTCAGGATTAGTATTATATATTTTTTTTTTTAAATACAGTAAACAGAGAGTTTTAAACAGGTTTCTCGTTTGAATGGATTTCTTTAGCAATCCCCTTAGACAGAAAGCTTTCAACAACCAAAGCAACCAGCAGCAAGCTGGTCAAGAGCAGTGGCAGAGGAGCCTGAAGCACCTTTTTTCCAGGTAGGAGAGGAGAGACCCAGCGTAGCTACGGGTTTTGGTGAGTGTTTCAGGGGGAAGGAGCGATTATCCGGTCTGCAGTTCCCTCTGCTGGCAAAGCCCCTTCTTGCATCAGCCGTGCTCGGAGGAGCGGCGGTGCCGCAGGGGAGGGTCCGCAAAGCGCAGGAGGGACAGGCACACCCAACCAACCTCGGCTGTGCCACAGCAGCCCCTGCCCCTGAGGAGAACAAGGGGACCACAGCCCCTCTTTCCTATCTGGCTCTGCTTCAATCTTGCAGATAGGATACAGGATGTTTAAAGTGGAAGTATACAGTTCTTGCTGCTCCCAGGTCTCAGTCTCCTTCTCCTGTCCCTCCTACCCGGTCTCCTGAGAGTACCAGCCCTTAGGGCTAGGACAAAGTTCTTCATGGCAGCTAGAAATGCACGGGCGATCCTTAGCTCTGGCTACACCCTCTAAAAACTGAACAGCCCTCATTAGTGCTTCTGCTGAAGGAAAGGATGTACAGATACTGAGCCCTGCACAGAGAGAAGTAAGAAGGTATTTTCAGGGAAGACTTGAATTCTCTTATGCAGAACTTCATCCCAGAACATGCAACTACTGAAGAGAAGGCAGTGACAGGGATCTCAGCTACCCCCTTGGAGCCCAAGCCAAGGTGTTACCTTCCATCAATGAAATAAAACCGAGCACCAGGGGAAGCACAGGGGCTGCATGACACCAACGGGAAGGTGCTTGGTGTGCTAAGAAGAAAGTGTTGATGGTAGCAGCAGGATGCAGAAGGAAGGGGTGGGCTGGCTACTCAGAGCTGAATAACTCTGTACAGTCTGGTGTGGCTTGGTGAAGGTGGTGCATGGTCAGACTGGCAGTCCTGGGTTTTGGTGTCTATGTTCAAGCCCGTTTAACAGGCCCGTGTTGTCACATCCCTAAACCTTAGAGGCACTAAGGAAGGTGAAGGGGATTCTCCTGCTCACTGACTTTCTGGCTTCTCTCACTGAGGGTGCTTGTTTGGCTCGTACACTTCTGCAGAACTGACCCATGAGAAGAGGAGGTGATGCTTGAGGTGCTTGAGAGAGCTGGGTGTGACAGACGCTCCAGTGGGTCAGGACTGGCAGGGGATGCAGGATGTGGCATGATTCAGGGAAATGGGGACAGGCTTTCAATCAAGGGGTTTTGAAAGCAGGGTTTTGGGTACAGGATGATGTCCAGGCTTCTGCATCAAACAAAAATACTCTGTTCTCTTTCCTGCTTTTCCAGATGTTTGCACTTCTCTGGGAACTTTCAGTTCCCTCCTGCAACGTGAATATCCCAACCTAACGAGTGAGGGAAAACTTGGCTGTTCTAATAAGACAAGGGAGCAGTTGAAAATGGATTAAAAAGGGATTGAATGTGTCTTGTGAGAGCTTGGCAATTGATTTCTAACCCTCCTATTCTGATGTTATTGCAGAAATGATTTTCTTCTGCACTGTGCAGAGATTAAATATTAATAAATAGAAAATATAAAAAAAGGGGGGAGAAACAGACCAGATCCCAAGACATCCTGCTGCACAATTAAAACCAAATAAAGGATTTCTAGAATGAAAAACTTTATTTTCTGAAGTTTTCTTGAGCTCAGAGTAGAAACATAGGGTTGTTTGATGAGATAATTCATAATGTCTCTAGTATTTTATAGCAGGGCTGTGTGATTCTGAGCCATATCTCATTGCAGGAGGTTGAGGATAAAGACAGAATAAAAAAGGGATGGAGATTTACTCAGATCTCATTCACCAGTGACCCATTTACTCACTGATGATGAAGTAAGGGGGAACACACAGGTCTGCTCTGCCTTCACTTGCACTGCATCCTGCAGTCATGCTCAGTTCCATTAGGCTTCTATTTATAATTTAACAGAGGAGATGGAAGACAAGGCATACCAAGGTGATTTTCATGTCCTAGACGTTTCATTTGCACAAAGAGTGCACAAGCTGCTACTTCCCATGAACTCTGTGGTTTCCAAGTGGAACCCACGTTCCCTGGGTGTCTGCAGGAGGAGGTGAAAGGACAGGCAGGTTCTGCATGCACCTCAGGGCTCCCAGTGCACACAGGCTTTGCAAGGAAATCTGCTCCCCACTTGGAGCTCTCCTAGGAGAGCTCCACTGCTCATTCTGCCCCATCTTCCTCCTCATTCCATCAAACTGGGCACTAACTCAGACAAAATAAGGGCACAGCGAGAACCTCATGTCCAATTCCTTTCAGGATCAGTATTTTTTCTGTACCAAGATATGGGATAATGGAAACTGCAAATTAAATTTGGAGGCATGGAATATGGAAGACCGTTCCTTTTCAAGGGAGTTGTAACCATGAGAAGGGAATTGTTAGGGTCCTACCCAAATCATTCATGTGCTCTTCCAGCACTCTGAAAGGTTACTTTTGTTGGTACACTGTCCAACAAATTCAGAGCAAAATTAGGGAATGCAGACAGAAGGGGAAGGAAGAGAAAAGGAGCTCTATGATCTCAAGAGCACAACCAAAAGTAGGATTTGTCCCACTGCTTTTCTCCAATCCTGTCTTCAGTAGTCTGTGGTGCTGGCTGATTTCCATCCTATAGTTCCATCAATAGTTTTCAAGCTGCACAAGATGTTTGATCAGTGTTTTACATCCCAAAGAGACCCTTCTTTGACAGATTCATAACTGGAAATGCCTTGTCTGCTCCTGTCTCCATTAATCTCTTTTAATGATCTCTCTTGAATTCCGTGGCTGTGCCTGGTTGTGGCTTTGCTGCTGTCAGTTCTCCATGGCCTTGATGCTCAGCTATTTCAAGTCAGCTCATTGACTTTGGATCTTGTCCCCACATTACTCATTTCATTATGGTCCTGCAGCCTGTTCTTTGTTTCCTCAGCAAAGTGAGCTCAGATGGGACTTTCAAACCTGTGGAGAGAGACCCAGCCCTTGGACGGCAGAGACACTGAGCTGTTTCTCTGGATTTAAGGGAATTTGGTAGGTAAATTTGTGTCAAACACATCAACGAGTGGAAACCTGGCCCTGGGCTTCAGATTCTGCTGTAGGGCTGAGCAGGTGGGGCTCCAGTCTTTAGTATTTTCCTGATTCACTGTGTGCCTGAGGTGGCCCAGGTCTGTGAATCAGTGGGAATCAAGAAGCTAAAAGCTTGTGAAACCCTGGTTATAAACTGCTGGAGCTTCTGTAGCTTTTGTGGCTCCTATCAGCAGATTTGGAGTTCCTCACCATGCATACCCTCAGACTGTCCTGAAAATAAAACAGCCTAAACAGAGCAGTGGACCAAACATGCTTGTTGATACCTTTGAGAGTGATCAGCTGATGGCTTCAAACCCTGGAAAGCCACAGGAAATCATTGCTTTCTGCCATTCCTCATACTCTCAGCTGCTTTCTGTGCTTCAGTCCCTTGCCTTTAACAGAGCAGTGTTTGCAGTCATGGGCCCTGAGAGGACCATTCACAAATATTGCAGAGCACTGATCTGGGGGGCAGTACTCCATCCATCCCCTGCTGGCTCCCCAGAAAAAAGGGAGGCAATGTCCTTCCTGGGTGTCTAAAAAGAGTGTCTGCAGATTACCCAGCATGTCACACCCAGGTTTAGAAGCACCATAAGGCATCATTTGGCAGACACCAGGCAATATTTAGTGACTACAGGAGCTATATATAATGGAATTACAGAGGGTGTGAGAAAGCAGCACCTCCTCCCATCTGCCCCCTTAAGGGACACAAATGCTTTGCTATAATACTGTTCCCTGAGAGCTGGAACTTTAGCAAATAAGGGACTTTATTAAGTTGTTAATAAGATTTCATTTTCTCACTAATGCTGCGGTGCTACATTATTAATTTAAAACTGTATTTAGCCTGACATGCTAAAGTGCTAGGCCTCATTATTAATGCATAAACCCATGCCTCTGTTGTTTAATTAAACACCATGATTATGAAGTTCTGATGTGGTTTAATGATAGCAGGCTGGAGTGGCAGTACATTCCTGTGCTCAGATCTCCCCCATTCCCCCTCCTGCTACTTTCCCCTTTGCTTTCCCTTCAAAAGCACAAATGCAGTTGTTTTGCTGAATAAACACCACATGACAAATGATGTTGATCTTTCCAAGGTGACAGAGAACTGCATTTTTATTTTCCTAGGCTTAGCTTATTATTGACCAGAGATTTCTCTCCTCCTTCTGTTAATGGCTCTGAAGGCAACTGTTTGTATTTCCCCAGAAGACAACATAATCCTTGCTCCCAGTAAAGTCAACAGCAGTTTCCAACTGGCATCAACAGGGCAGAGTTTTACCCAGAGACAAGAAGAGACCTAGAAAAAAAAAAGCCCAGGTTTTCTATGTCTGTTTAGATGTGGTAGTTCCTGAATTATCTCCTTGTTATCTTGGAGATGAAGTTTGGTCCAGGGGAGTGGGTGTTGTACTGAATCACACAAGAACTGATGGATCTAGACCAGAGTAATAAACACTGTGGAGATTTTTACTCACCAGCACCCTTCTTAATTGGACTCAAGTGTTTTGGAGACCTTGTTTCATGCAGCCCACAGCTTCTTGTATCCTTGCTGATGTCCTTTGCAGGACCAAGGTTTTCTGGACATTTCTGATAGACTTCCCGCTATGCAGTCCTCTCCTCTCTCCCCTCAATATTTGGCTTCGTCATCTTATTTCTCCCTGTTTCTAGTGATGATTCTTTCTGAACAGCAGCTTTCCCAATCTGGCTTGCAGAGCCTCTTACTTTATTGACAAGGAGTAAAATTAAACATATTCCTGTGTACTCTCCTGCTTAATAAGGATTTGCACAGATCAGCCCTCCGTGCCTTTGTTTTTCTCCACACCCCTTGCCTGTTTGTCTGTTCAAATGGGTGGCTCTTGGTTTAGAGCCTCCCATCTCCCAAACTTTGGGGCCTCCTCTCTCTTTTGAAGGCAAAGAGGGGTTTGCTGTGTCTTTTGCTGGAGCTAAAATTTTACCCCAAACATTTTTTCAGCCAAGGAGGAGAGGGGACAAGGAAAAAGTTGCATGAGAGCACCAGGAGTGCAGGACCACTCATGATTCTGGCCATTTCTAGCTGAGTAGGTAAAGTCCCTCTTTATTGCCATCCAGGTGAATTCACAGCTGACAACCAGTGCTTTCCTCAGCAGAGACCAAATTTTCTTTTTAAGCAGTCATTTGAAACATACCTCTGATTCTCTTCCTTGTACCTTTCAAAGAAGAAAATTGTTCATTATAATCAACCGTCCTTCACTTTCCTGCCCTGAAAGGGAATGCACAGATCTGTCCTCTCCATGTGCAAATACAACAGAAATGTTACCAAGCTTAACTTCCTTTAGTAGATGATTTTTTAAAGTATGTGTTCAGCAAAGTAACCTTTCTCTAACAAAGAGATGACCTTTTTGCATTTATGTAGTGCTTGTTGCTAGGATTTAGATCTTTGCTGAAAGCTGTTATTTCTTTTAAGTACAGGAGAAAGTGCATTTTCACCTCCATTTGGGTAAACTGTCATTTTCTACTGTTCACTGCTTTTCTCACCATGGAATAATAACTCGAGGTTCAGTGGGCTTTTTGAGAGAATGCATTCCAGGAGTGTGGTGGGGCCTCCACGTTTGCTGGTGGGGGAGAAAAGGAAAAGGAGGGAGAAGGCATCTGGAATGTTTTAGGCTCCTGAGTAGTACAGTTGCTCAGCTTCTGCCATAGAATGTTATCCAGTTTAGGGGGGTCATGCAGGTATTTTACAATCACACACAAACAGCAGACTGTGGGTAGCAGGGGAGAAGTATGCACAATATATTATTTTTTGGTGGTAACACCAGCATCCATAGGAAGCCACTTTAGGCAGATTTAAGAGGTTTCTGCCCAGCCGTGATACTTATGAATAACAGAAATAATCTAATATTACTCTTTGTGTGGCTCTGCCACTGGTGGCATTGCCAGTCATCCCATTAATATGGGATGCAGGAGGTACCAGGTGAGTGCACATGCAGTGGGCTGTGACTGAGGGGAGGGAGTTACACACACATGTGCAGATCCCTTATTGAGACACAGAAATTAATCTCATCTCTCTTAAACCATTTCCCATATTACTTTCTTTAGTGAAAGACTAAAAGAGATCACTAAGATCACCTTGACTTGTAAAATCTCTTTTCTCTTCAGACTGAGCATAGAAAAATCCCTCAGTTCCTTGGAAACCAGTGGAGACCATGCCTAGTGGGGAAAAAGACCCAAACGCTTCCAGCATATGCAGCTGCAGTTGTCTCCAAATAGAAACAGGGAAAGTCAAAATGTTCCCTAGGAATATTCACACTTTTCTTGGTCAAAACTGCTCTTCAAACAGATGACTTCAGAAGCTGGATTCTGCTGTTTGCTAGTCTCCTAGAATTTTAGGAGGTGGAAGGCAGTATCATGAGCATTTAGGAATCGTGTCCAATAATTGAATTGAATTTACGGCTCTGAGCAGAGTGCAGTGGGTGCTGTGGTGTCCCAAAGTCCAGCCAGGCCAGCTGGGATGGCAGGAACAGTCCTTCCTGCACCCTCTTTCTCTATCTCACATGCTCTTAGAAGAGAGCAATTGCCAGTTTCTCTGCAATTGAAACAACTAAAATTAATCAGATCCAAATCCATCCTGTCCAAGAGACCATGAATTCAGCAGGATCAGAAGCCCTTGGTTAAGCAGCCCCTGAAAGTCTATCAGAAGTTTATTAGTATGATAATTTATCTGGGTAAGCACATAAAGATGCTAATTGAAATGCTTTTTTGGCATTATTTCTTAAAGGCAGAAAGGTTGGAGATTTTCTAGGAAGAAAAGTAGAGTTGTCACTTACGTTTCATGATTTCATAATGTTATAATTTCATTATTTTCCTATGCTTCATTTTAAATATTATTATTATTTTTATTTTATTTTAAGCATAAAGAACAAAGACCTTGATACTCCAAAGATTTGGGGCTTGTGCCACGTCTGGTTCTGGCCTTGATGCATGGAGATAGATTGAATTAATCAAACTTCTTCACACTGCTGTTTAATCGGGTTTACAATTAGCTGAGGGCTGCAGGTCTCCTGGGCCTATCAGCTGTAATACAGCAGCTCTGCAGCCACACACTGGGAGTGCCTCACAGACCAGATTGTCATAATGTGGCATGAAATTAAAGCGTGATGTTACTTGACAACAGAATTTATATCTCTCCCTCCCCCCCTTTCTTCTCTTTAACAAAGTCCCTACCTAGAGACAGGCCTCCCTGTCGAGCTGCACCCACCTGCTCTAAGCTACACAGCTGCCTTCAAAAGAGTTTCTGATATTATTAAACCAATCTGTGTTCCTTTGCAGTCACTCTGATATTCTTCCCTTTCAGTGGCAGATTATTTGGCTGTGAGGAGCTAACAGGCATGCAGCTCTTAACTTGTTTCAATTCTTACTCCAATGCATTGATCTCGTTGCTCTCTCTCTTCCTTCTCAGGGCACTGCTGTCTGCTCTCCCCAGACCTGCCTGCACAGTGATGTCCAGCCTTCTCCAACACACTGCCATCCACACTGGAACAAACAAAGAGCACTGGGGAACCTGGTTTTAACATCCCTCACCCCTCATCTCTTGGCAAACAACGTGGATGCATGGTTAGGGAATGGGATTGATATGGGATTTATTCCTCCCCACAGAAAAAAGTCAAGATCTGGTGAACACTATTAACAACAACTAATGAACTTGGTGATTTTGTGTCATTCAGTAAACCTGCCTTAGGAGGAACTGGAAAGAAGGACATAATGAGCCAGGCTGGAAAGAGGTGAGGATCAGGTTGAGCTGCTAATGGAGGATGTTATTCCCTCCTTGAACTGGCCTGGAATCCAGTCTAGTTCAATGTATGCCTTAGAAATCCACGGGCAGATGAAGAAGTACCCCCTGCAGTTGAGAGGAAAGTGCTGGGGAAATGTTCCTGCTGTTGAGGTTTGACTGTGGAATATTCTCCTCAGCTGCAGCCCTGGAAGATGCTGGAATTACACTGGACATGGAGAATCCCACACCAGGACGGGGAGCCTGGCCAAGTGGTACAGGGGGATGGATGCAGCTCTGGTCCTGCTGAAGGGAATGAGGGATGCTCCTGCAGAAACAAGGCCTGGCCTCTGATGACTTTGATGACACAATTTGGTTTCTGCTCCTGGGTTCTTGTGACTTCTCTGGGTCTGGGAGGTGACCAGACCCACTGGTGGCCTGTCCCTTCAGTTTGTAATGATGGATTCTGCCTCATTAGCTCAGGGCATTTTTCTACCTCTGCTACTGAATTGAAAACCAAATGATATCCACAGAGCAGTACCTGGAGAGAGGTGACAGAGGTGAGATTCATGTAAACCAGACAAAATTATAACTCCTACATCCACTTCAACTGTATCTGCTGCTTGAAAGGGCACAGATCTACAATTCTGAGCATTATTTGGACATAATTAATCAGAGTAACCTCTATTTAGTTATCAAACATGGGAACAAAATGAATTTTGCTTATAACCCTCTCCCCTCCCCAAACTCTTTAAATCTCTCTCATCCATTTCTCACCAGTCCTTTTCCCTTCCTTCATGGTCCTGAGCATCTCCCAAGGAGGAAGTGATTATTCAGAAAATTGATTCTGCTCCCATTGAAGGTGATTACTTCCCCCATGCTGAACTCCACAAAAGCACAATCAGGTGCACAGACAAGGTAGTTGGAAGCATTTGCATCTTACACAGGTTAGCCTGCAAACACCTGTAGTTTTTCTGGCTGATAGCAGCCATTGATGGGCATAGGGGGTAAGGAAGAAATCAGGGAATTTTAAAAAGCAACATAAAAAAAGGGACATTTTTCTGATTGAGAAAAATCAAGCTTAATGAACTGAGATGAAATTATTTCCTCAATTTACTTGAACATTTTAAATTAAAAGCAGAGTGTAACCTCTACTTGCAAATTGCTGTAAATATTTCAATCACTCTCTAATTTGTGGTAAAAGGCAGGCAAGGCTGGACTATGAAATACTAATCAAGGATCACTTCTGGGAAAGCAGGACTCTTTGTTTTCCAGTACTTTTTTTTTTTTTTTTTTTTTTAAACAGAGTTTTTATAGCTCTCTCTTTACAAAATTACATATAATAGATATATATATATGTATATATATATATATATATACACTCACACTTATATAGATATAAAAATATGAATATTTATGAAGAGTTTGCTAGTGACAGACCAGGCTGGCCCTGCAGACCCAAAGGAATTAATGTAAATTCCAGTCAACCATGAAAACCCACTAGAATTGAAGTGTATTTCAGCATGGTGGATAAAGCACATCAAAGAGCAGAATTTCTATAAGATAATTACACACAATGCAACTCTAATCACAGAAAGACTGTGGATATTGCTGATAAAGCGTAATAAATCTTTTATGACTACGCCTTGTTCTGCTGAATCAGCTTTCTGTTTCTATTGCACAAAACTCTAGATTGCTCTTATTTATATATTTACAATTTGAAAAACCCACACTGGCTAACAATTTCCCATGAAAGGTTTGAGCTTATTTAGATTTTTGTTGTTGCACTTGTTGAAGTGCAGTGAGATAAAAAACAGCAGATATTTGTCTCTTCTGTCTGGCAAATCTGCAGAAATAAATTGTCTATAAGATGAGAACTCCTCTTTCTCTCTGGTATTTTAAGAAATTGGAATAATTTCGGCTTTGACAGCTCCAAGAACTCAAAATTCAGGCTCTTTCCTCCATACCCTGTAGCAGATTCACAGAATGGTCGAGGTGCCAGAGGTCTCTGGACATTGTTTAGCCCTCTTTGGGACCATGTCCACACCCATTTTGAACCTCTGCAACCCCTCTGAGCAACTGGTTCATGTTCTTCACCCTCACAGGAAAATGTCTTTCCATACATTCCAACACAATTTCCTACTCTTCAATTTGTGCCCACTGCCTCTTGTCCTCCCCATGGGCAGGGCTGAGAAGGGTGTGGCTGTTCCCACCTTCCCTCAGCTGCTCTGCCCTTACTCAAAGGTGTAAATCTGGGGACAGCCCGAGCAGCAGTGACCTGTGCCAGGGGTAGGGCCTGATGCTGGTACAAATCCCAATCCTGCATCTGTAGGGCAGCTGGAAACACAGAGCCTGTGGTCACCAGCTATTTCCTGCCTTTTCTTGGGGACCCCTTGTGTCTTGCTGTGGATTTGGCTCATTTATCAAAACATTTATCTGGGCAGACACATTTTAGAAGGGTCTTTACTGTTCTTTAATCAAGAAGCAAAAAGTTTGCCTTCTTCACGGGAGCTTTGCCCTTCATTTATCTTTCTGGCATATGGGCAGCAGAAGGTCTCTGCTTCTGACAGAGTGAAAGAGTCTTACATATGGCTTAATTACAGTAAATTATCAGCAAAGGGAAGAGTTTGCAGGGGGACAGCTGAATCCCACTCATGGGTTCAGTGAACGTCTGCCCAGGAGCTCAGTGCTGTGCCACATTTCACAGGGACACTTTGCTCCAACCCGGAGGACAAACCGTTCTGAGGAAAGTCCATCCCCTGGTGTATCTCTGGGTTGGGAACCTTTCTGTTAATGACAGCATGGGAATTGTCTGGATTCTCAGCCCTTTTGAGCACCATGACACCAGAGACTTATTTATATTGTCAGCAGCACCCTGGGTGTCACCCAATGGGAAGTGCCTTTGCATGCAACTCCCCAAGATGACACAAGAGACCATGTCAAGACAATGGAGGCTTGCCGAAAATATTCTCCCTTTGCCTGGTTTGCATCACATCTTTGAAAGTGTGTCCCTCCTGTGACAGTCTGAAGTGAATAAACAAAGTTCTGGGAAAATGGTACGCAGTGTTCAAACACTGTGCTGAACTTTAATGTTCTCTAAGTTGTAAGGAAATGACTACAAAAGCCTTGGAAGAGCAAAGGAAGGGAGTTAGCTCAAGGCAAGGTGATATTCCCTCATTAAAATCTATTTGTGCAAAGTTAAGACGTCAAAGAAATTTCACTTGTTCCAGAAGGGTATGAAAGCCCATGTTATTAGTGATCAGAAGGGACTTGAGAGTCCTATTTGCTAAAGAAGAAGGTGTAGGGAAAGAAATGAAAAAAAAAAAAAAATGCATTTAAGCATTTAATGTTATCTGAGAAGAATAATGAATTCGACTGCCTTAAAACAACAACTCCTTGGATCATAGAAAGTAGTTTTAAGGGAAAAAAAGTCTTTTAAATGTGGGTTGAGATTTTGTGTGCAGTTTTTTGAGCCAAACTGCTGCACAGAGACACCGACAGTCCAGTCCCAAGGGCAGCCAACCTTGTGTCCCCTCACCCATTTTACAGAGGGTGAATGAGGCTGTAAAAGACTCGACTATTAATTCTTAGATTATCTGGATGTGTGCTTGTGTGGGTGGTGTGTGCTGCAGAGCCACAGGATCACAGCTGAGGTTACAATGAGATATTTAGCATTAGACCTGACACTTTTGATATTTTCACTGCTCAGGGATGACATCTGGGGTTTTTACAAGTCAAGAACCAAACCATCCTCAGACAGAAGCTGTTTTGCTGTTGGTGGTTTTTTGGCTCCTCAGATGCAGGGTTTTGGAAGAATCAGCATTTGCACCTGCATTCAGAGTTGTCTGAGCACAGGCTGGAAAAGGCTGTCCAGAGAAGTTATGGAAGTGTTCAAGGCCAGGTTGGACAGGATGTGGAGCAGCCTGGGATAGGGGAAGGTGTCCCTGCCCATGGTAGGGTTGGAAAAAGATGATCTTTCAGCCCAGCCCAGTCTATAACTCTCTATAATTCTGTGTGACAAGGAGCACCTTGTTTCTCCATGACTGGGAACTCCTGAGGATTTCTGCAGTGTTCTACTGAGTGCTTTCCTTTCTCTTTCCCTGAGAAGCCACCAGAATTCTCCCATCTCTGCCCAAGCTGGGCTGTCTGTTTTGACAGCTTCGTTTATCACCAGCAGCCATGTGAGGAATGACCATATTAAAAGGTGAGGCTCTCTTTTTGTGCTGATAGTAGCCAAAGCCCTCCCCCAGTTTTGCATTAATGCAGAGTGGTGATGTGGCCACGGGCTGATTGCGTTTGCTAATGCTAATCACCACGGGGCCAGGCGAGGTGAGGAAGTGAACTATATTTTATTCAGTTTGACAGAAGGAGGAGTCGAATGGAAATTATTTTTATCTCTGGTTGTCGCTGAGCTAAATTAATGCTACCTCTGGTGCTGAAAGGCTCAGCAGAGCAGATGTCTGTATTTTATGTGCTGTCCTTGGTTGGGGCACCAAACTGCACATCAGCCTGTGCATTAACTTAGGGACAAAGCTGGTCCCTGTCCCCAGCTGCACAGGCTGAGAGATGAAGATGTACAGAGTGAAGCCACAGTTTATTTTGCCTGCTTCAAACAAAGACAGGTCACCAGAGCTGGATTCCAAGCACTGTCAGGTCCTTTCCCACAACATGTACAGAGGGAAAACAAGGGAGGGAAACTCTTTGGCACAATACTATTTAGATGCCGAGCACCAGTGATGATTAGTACCCTGCCAGGAGTGTAGACCTCTGCCTGTTTTGGTTTTATCTGAGGAGCTCAGCCCTCACAGACCAGGTAAATACAGCTGTGTGTTAGGCTCTTCCCCAGCCATCCAAACCTTGCCATCCTAGGAATCCTGGAAGCTTTCAAAGTTTAAATAGGGGGTGAGATTCTGCAAGGGATAAACAGAGTTGCTGCTGTGCTCAGGTGGGAGGGAGGGTGGGTAACAGAAACCCGGTAAGCACCCCTCTCTCTCACCTCCCTTCTGGGGAGCTGTGGGCTTGCCACGGGATCCAGGGTGCTCTGTGCCCAAGGGGACTGGTAGGAGAAAAATCAAAGCCTGCCATTACCCAGGCACCAGGAAACCTTTCAGAAAGCCTCGCGTCTTGCATTCTTTTTCTTGGAAAAGCATCTTGCGTTTACTTCTTGGGAACAGAAACACTGGGCTAATGACAGCTAGGTGAAAGCAGAGCAGTCACTGGAAAGAGAGAGGATGGAAGAGGCACGGTGAAATTTACCCAGCAAATGAGGGAGAGATGGGAAGAGAGTGAACAGGGAAGCAAATGTGATAATTGGCAGAGCGTGGTGAGCAGTGCCACCCACACAGCGACAGGTGGGATGTTGGGAGCTAAGGCAGGAGCCACTGCAAGCACATTTCCATGTCTTTATTCTCCATATCATGCTCCTCTTCTCATTTCAAGGTCTGATCAAGCCTGACTATTGTCACCCCTTTTTGCTGTAAAGACACCTATTAATGTTGACAGTTGAGGTGGCTGGGGGATGTGATATTAGTACTGACAAATGCTGGTAATTTGCAAGCAATGTTTTCCCTCTAGCACCAGTGGGAAATCACCTAACCTTTGCCAATAATTCTCAACATAACTCACAAAATCTCATCTTCTATCATTATGAGGAGCGGCGTTTCTGAAAATTATCAGCTTCTGCTTGAATCTATCCATGCTAGACTGTAGAGGAGATGATATTAATCAGTGTGTGAGGCCCACTGTAGTATTAAGGATTCTCTTACAAGATCTTTTTGCCATATGCTCTCTGATATTAAGCATACTTGATTATGCTTTCAGATAGTTTTTCCATCCTGTTACGCTGGCTTTAACTATTTTTTAGCTGTTGTTATCAGATCAAATTTTTTTAAGCCACGATTTACTTAACATGTCTGATGAGAGCACTTGTGTGTGTTTATGCTTTAAACCAACACTGCTTAATCAATAACTGGTGGACTGGTGTCAGTGTAACTGGCACAGATTTGAAGGTTGCAATGGGGACAGTGAGCTGAGCATCTGACCTGCCACACTGAACATAAGTAACAGATTTTCAGAAGTGCTGAGCTTGGGGCAGCTTCTTCAGAGCATGTATTGAGCTGTTGGCCAGTTAAGTCTTTGGCAAATCTTGCCTTAAGTTTTCAGTGGAGAATATACAAAGAAACCACACTGATAGAAAATATCCTGACACCTGTGCTGAGCCAAGGAGCCTCCCGAGTTCACACTCAGCCTGAGCTTATTTTACAGAAGCTGTAGCCAAACAATGCTGATAGCAACTGTCTTTAAAGTGAAATTAAAATGTAATGAGGGTGGGAGGCAGGGACGAGCTCGCATGGACCATCTGAGCTGTTGCAATTCTAGAATTCATCAGTGCCGCTGAAAGCGGAGAGCGGCTGTTGTGTTATTGATGCAGGCGGGGAGCAGGTTATTGCATTATTGACATGCAGGAGGTGGAGAGAGATTACCATGTTAGCAGGGGGACAAGAAGAGAGATTATCCAAATGCAATAAGTCATTGTTACAGCAAAGATATTTTTCCACACCTCCCCCCCCCCCCACTGCACTCCTTATCCCGTCCTTTCCACCTCCCGCCTGCATAATATGAAAGGTCAGTAATATCCAGACAGATGGTTGGGAGGGTTTATGGAGAGGGGATGCTTTCTTTGGTCATTTTTCTGAAATGGTGATTGTGCTCAGGAAGAAAGAGAAAGCATTTGAGTTTTCTGACTGGGATTAACTCACCCAAATGCCATACTAGGCAAGGGAGGCTGTGGTGAGGAGATGGTCCCTTTCACTGACATCTGTGCTGCTCTGTGTGGCAGCTCTGAGAGGCACATCTGCATCCTAGACACTGGAATAACCAGGGGATAAGTGCCACTATTTAGTAAATAATTTTACTTTTTTTTTTTTAAGTGTTTAAAAGGGGCAATAAACTTTTTGAAGAGGTAATGCATTGATCCTCAAAGGACTGTGATCCCTCATTGAGACAGTATTTATCTCTCAAGTTCACTTATTTGTTTTAGATAACACCTGTCTTCTCTTATATTTCAGTTCCCTGGATTTAGTTTTGTCTTCATCTGGAACTGCCTGCTCTTAGAGCAGACTTCTTAATACCAAACCCTAATTGAGTAAAATTATTGCCCACTGCAGAGAAAGTGACTCACTATGTAAAATATCCTCCCTGGAAAATGCACCGAGCTGTGTTCATGGGTCAGAGCTGCTGCTCAGAGATCATGCCAAGATGCCCCACGGATAGCTGTGAGTTTTGAAGCTGGCCTGAAGTGATCAGCTCATATCCTCTCAGATTTAATTGGGTTACGGGGTGACTTCTGATCCCTGATCCCCAGGGAAGGAGCCACAAAGATTGCGACGTCTGCAGCAATCTCATCTGTCCAGAGCTGCAGCCAAGGAGAGAAGAATGGCTGCTTAATCAGACACACAATCTAAAAATGTCACATTATTATTTATGAAGTGTTTAATAATCACACCACAATCATTGGACTCAGTGAGGTGGAAAAAGAAAATGTAATTTTTCAAATAATATATTCGAATTCTGTTATTTGGGCAGGGGATAAAAAACCAAAACTAAGTAAATTATTTCTTTTAATTTGAAAAATACAGTTTGTGCTCGTCTTGCAACAATGCCTCATTTATGTGTGGATGAGAAGTCACAGGCAGCTGGGGCAGTCTGGAATTTAGCAGTTTGTATCAGCCTGATGTGCCCTTCTGCTGCCCACGTGCATCTTTCACTTGCTGTTGTGAAACCCTGTAAACTTTGTTCAGCAACACACCTTGTCCCTAAGAAGCAGCACACAGAGAAGTTTAAATCTGGTTGTGTTGTGAATATAAACAGAAATCTATAGGTTTTAGATAAAGCTATAGGATAATGGCATTTTCAGTGGGGATAAAGAAACAGCTCCACCACAGAAAAACACTTATTTATCTGTCCCAAGGGTGGCTGGAAAGCAAAGTGCATGTGGTTCTGGAACCTGGAAGGGTGCAGGGAGGTTTTCTACTATGGGCATGAATTTCTGTGATGCTGGAGAACGTGACTTCTCCAGCAGACCTCTGTGCTTGCTGGGGGAGAAAGGGGAATACAGAGTGTTTCCTTTCAGACAGAAATTAATCTGAAAAAATGAATTGGTGTAATTTGTAATTATTAGACAGGTATGTCTGGTTTTGTCTGTATGTTTCATCTGATCTCTCTTTCACCCACTCTCTTTCCCTATTTTGAACAGGGAAGTATTTTGTAGAAGAGAGCTAAGCTCAAAAATGTAACCCCTTATCCTCTCTTGCTGTTTCACATCCTTCCTTCCAGACTGGCCTTGTCTTTACTGGTGTCTTGCTTCATTCTCCTATTTCCGGGTCACTGCTGATGTTTGGAGAAGGGTTCTCCGAGGAGCTGAGCTGCTCCCTGTCCTGTTGCAGGAGAAGGGAGTTCAGAGCACGTTATTGCTCCAGGGCTGGCACCTTTTGCTGCCTCCTGGTTTGTGTGCCAGCACGATCAGCAGCCAAACAGGCAAGAGGATGGCAGAGCCCAGGCAGTTGTGCTGCTCAGGAATTCCTGCTCCCTCTGTTGGCTGCCTGGCAATGGAGCCATGGAGGGAAAAAGAAATGCTATTAGGCTATGTCAGGCAGAAACAGTTTCTCCACTTCTAATTGCTGCATGGCTGATTATGGAGGTGACTATAACAAGTTTTTTGCCTCAAAAGAACCCCCCCCCCCCAACTGCTTCTGAATTTGGTGTGCTGTGGATTACCCTGGGAATTAACCTTGGTTCATTTAAATGCTTCAATCTGAGTTGGGAGTCTGTGAGAGGAAGAAGCTGAGCTCTGTGGGCTCAGGTCTGGGCAAAACAGAGCAGCTTCAGGGGCCCTCCAGCACATCCCTGGGGAAAAGAGCCTTCACAGCCTGCTATGTCCACAGATTTGTCACCTGTGCCTTGGGCCTGGCTGTGGGGATGGTGCAGGCTGCTCCATGGTGATGCCAGCAGCTCATCTCCAGTGTGCCTGCACAAACCCTTGCAGCAGGAATGGACCTGCCTGGCTCCTCACTCCCTCCTCCACCAGCACCTCCCACCCCATGGATGTGCAAGGGATGGGATGGGGAGGATAGCCCAGTCCCACACAGACCTGTGTTCCATACAGCTCCCATGGATCATATCATCGCTGCTGATTAATGCAGTGCAATCAACAGTTTAATATGTTACTACTAAATACGTTAATTATATTATTCCTTTCTCACACTGCAATCACTAGATTTTTATGCTTTGATGCTAAATCTAGTAAAATTTTAAATTGGAGTAATTAAATAATTAGCTGTAATATGTGGCAAGCCAACAAAACGATTGCTGTTTTATTATTTTTGTGGTGACAACGTTGCTTCTGTTTGTGTTCAGACAGCCGGGCCTTAAAAGGAGTTTACAGTCAGAAATGCCATCCTACTTCAGAGCAAAGATCTCTGCCAGAGTCAGTTTTGACTGGGGGAAGTAACTTGTACTGTCTTGAGCTCCATGTTTTTATGACTTCTCTGTCTTTAAGACATACTTCACCACCTCTCTCTGCTTAAGAATTAGTTCTACCCTTTTCCAAAGCTCTACTGTCCCTAATGGCTTTTCCCTCTCCGTTTAACCTCACACTCCAGTGCACTTGTTTAGGCTTTTATCTTTGGTTCAGGGCTCTGGCTGCTTTCTACATGCCTTTTTTTTTTTTTTTTTCTTTTTTTCCAAATGTATATATATTAGTTGCCCAACACATCCCTGTGACAACCAGAAAAAGAAATATCCTCATTTCTGCCTGAGGAGCTCCTTCTGGGGAAGAGGGGTTGGGTGAGATTTCACAGTGCAGCACTGGCAACTTGAAATGTATAAAGCTGGACAGCTCTGCAAGAGAAATAGACCTATCAGTGCTGTGTTATGATATGCTCAGAAATCAAATATCAGTTTAGATGAGCAGAAAGATTGGCAGAACAGGCTCAGGTACTTCTCTTTTGTTTTGCCTCTTTATCAGTGCTTCCACCCCCTCTGGTTCTTTCTCTCACTGTCCTGTTTATTCATGTGACCACGTTTTCCTTGGGCAGCACACAAAGTGCTTGGTTGCAGCAATTATAATTACAGTATTTTCTAAATTTTTTGGAGATCATGGAGATTTTTAAGTTGACAACTGAGCAAGGTCCTTTAATTGAGTCCGTGAGGTTTCAATGGGGCCTTTCTTTGCTTGTTTGTTAATTTTAATTTCAGCCTGTGCTTCTGAGGGGTTCCCAGGAGGAAATCCTGCTCTTGTACATTACTCAGGACCCTTTAGGTGGGTAGGGTCCTCCTGGACCACTGCACCTTGTACACAGATCCACCTGTTTCCAGCAGCTTCTTCCAAAACCCGAGAGCAGCAGTGATGTGCTTTACAGCCCTGCAGAGTGTGAGGAGAAGTGACAAGATTTTCCTATAAATATGACTCTAATCACACAAATGTGCAAACCCCTTAGGAGGCACCCAGGTGAATTTCACACTCTGTGATAGGTTTTTGTTGTTGTTTCATTTTCTTGTCCTTTTTTTTTTTATCCCCCCTAATTTTTTACATTGCTGCAATTTCTGAGCTTCTCCTCACCTTTTTAGTAGACAGCTCAGGCAACATCCCCTGAAACACAAAAAAGGATCTAAATTAAATACTTCACAGCAATGCAGCACTTTACAGCCTTGAACTGACTGTCAGTCCTCACACTCTCTCTCTTGGCCAGCAGCATAAAAATAGGCTGTCTCCTCTAAAATAAGTGGAAAAAGAAGAAAAAGAGCCAGGTTATGTCTGGTTGCCCAGCAGCACCATCAGATTTGCTGGGTGTACGTCAGGGGTTAATTTGGCTTAGAGAGATTATGTTTCTTAAAAAAATAAGCCTCAAATTTTCCTTTCATCCTATCTATGCTTTTTTTTGGTGGGTACCAGTCCAGTAATGACATCCGTACCCCTGTTAAACACAAAACTGCCAACTTTTGCTGTTGTTGTTTTTTGAACACTAAATATATTCCTTATTTCAAGCATTTTACAACACCTGTATGTGTCTGGCATCACTGCACCCTGAGATGCTGCTTGCTGGGATATGAATTTTGTTAGCTTCCCTGGGGAAAATTCATTCTCTTACTTGTTTTAACTTCTTGTTTTAATCTTGAAAAGGAGCAGTAGGGAGTAACCTTGCAAAGTAAGATGGGTATTTAAGGGGGAAAATAAAAGAGAAAGTAATTGTTCAGCAGGCTTTTTTATATATATAAGAAGCACTATTTTAGAATAATAATAATTAGAAATAAAAGTGTAGAAACACTCAAACAGATTTTTAGCAAAATTAGCGGAAACCCAAAAATAACACTGTAAGAATAATTAAGGCACTTTGCTCCTCACTTCTTAGGCATTTGGTGGGCTTGGCTCTTGTACAGCAGGAGCTGGATATCAATGCAGGGGGAGGGCTGTAAAGTAACTTACACCAGGTGAAGTCTGATGAGATGTAACTTAAATAGGTGCCTTTTAGGGCATGTAACAATAGCTCTACCTTTCAGCCCATTGCAGCAGCCTGCTTGCAAAGCAGTGGGATTTATTGTCCGTCACCTCCAGTGCTATTTATATGGGTAATTTAATTTAACACCAGCAGGAGACTCCAAATAACTCTCCCCAGCATGGGAAGAACAATAACCTCGAGTGCATATTCACACAATATTTCTGACCTGCAGGGCTGGCCAGGTTTGGGAGGGGATGTGCTTTTTTCTGTTTGGAGGAGAACCGAAGGCAGATATGCCCCTGCTCTCTTTCTGTTTCATTTAAGGGGTATCCAAATTCTCCCTTCTCAAAGCTGTGTCTCCAGAATTCATCCTGTCCCTGCCATTTCTTCCTCCCAGCTCTTGCATTTGCTGTATTGTATTAAACTGCACAAATCACATCTGCATTTATGACCAAGCCTCAATCCTGGATTTTTCTTTTTTCTTTTCTGGACGATACACAAATTCAGTTTCAACAACTGACCCAGAAGCAGAGTGTGTGGCTCTTAGGGAATGAGGACATGGTGGATAAGGGATGGGAAGCTCAGAACCTCATCCCTCACCTCACTGTGCCAGGCTGTGTTTGGGGGGCTGGCCCCTCTTGTTTTGGCTGCCATGACATCAAAGCTCAGTGGAATTGCCACCAAGTTTCTGTCCCACCCATTGCAATATGGTGCATGTCTGTGTCGAGAGAGCATTTCTAGGCTTGTGGAAAGGTGCCACATGCTTCCTTGCTGGTGAACAGAAATAAGGGAGCACTAATTAGGTCTGTGGTGTTGGCAGGGGGATCCGTGTGTCAGGAAATGAAAGCATGGTACTCTGCAGAAATCCAGCCATCTTTCCTGTGTACTCATCAATATGTGGGAACCAGGAGGAAGAGTAATTCTGCATTTAAAGAACACAACACGGGTTTCAGTGCCAGGCTCCCGTGAAAGATGCAACCTTCCAAACTGAGCCAGGTCTGAATACATCATTTAACTTTATCTCACAGTGCAGCTGCCTCGTGTGATTCCAAATGTCACCAAGTTTGGGGAGATTTCTGAAAGGGAATATGCTCAGTGTGTCTTCGGCCACCTTTATTAATGGAACCAGAGAGGGAACAACCAGAGACAAGTGGTTCTGCTTGGCCCATGGGAAATACTGATGCTGGGATTTCATCCTGCAAATATTATTGGCTAGAGTGGAAGTTTTCCAAGCTGGGTATCACTGTAATTTAGTGCATTAACATGTCTGGAGGAAGCTGATGGCCTTGTCTGCAAATTAGGTGGCCCCAGGTGAGCACAAGATGCTGTGACTTTTCCTGCTGGGGTTACTCATCACCTTTCATCTCCCTGCAGCACTAAACCCTCCTTTATTTTGGCTTCTTCCAAACAGGAAAACAAGAGGGGCCAATTCCCTCCATCAGCTCCACTGCCCAGGCTTGAGGATGTCTAACCCCAGAATTTTGCATTGGCTGCATCACATGAAAACCCTCTGTTGCACCCTGCCAGATGCTGCTGCTCCTTACACTGCTGTTCCACAGTAGCCAAATCCTGCCAAATCCTGGAGGCATTCTCACCCCTCACTCAGGGTGCTGATGGCTGAAGAAACATGCTCAGCTTTTTTGAGGTCTGCCTTTAATTATTGCACTCAATTAGTCACTTCCCCTACCCCCACACTTTATTTATAATTTTTTTCCATGAGTCATGAAAAGGTTGTAGCCAAAAGAGATGACAGATGATTCACAGACAACCTTCTCTCCTGTTTTATACTCCCAAGAACTTTGGGAACCAGAAAGCAAAGTAATTTTTGGACTAATGCAACAGCTCCTGCTGGGGCTGTGTGGAGATCAATTACCCAGCCTCTCCCTTCTCCTTCCCTTTGGAGGCTCTGGCACCTGCACATTATGATTAATACAGGCATTGCAGGTAATACTGAGCACGTTGGAAGGTTTCCATGAGCCAAAGGCCATTTCACAGGCTGGAACAAAGGCCGTTAGGGAAAATAAGGGCATTGCAATTTCATAAAACGCATGGAGAGCTGGCTCTGAGGGAGATACACCACCCTCCTTTGAGAGAGCAGCCCAGAAAAGCAAAGCTTTATTTTCCCAGAGCCTTTTAGTGCTTGCTTAAGTTCTTGAGCTGTTACAGAAAATAGGAACATTTGGGCCCTATCAGTGTAATAGCTAATAATGGCCTCACAGTTTACTTATCTTCCCAGGAACCCTTTAATATACCCAGTCATTTTCTAACAGATGGGAAACAGGTATGGAGGAAACCTAAGCAGCTGGTCCAAGGTCGTAAGGGAAGGCAGTGGCAGAGCCAGGGCTGAGTCCAAGCCTGCAGATCCTGAGCCAGATCTGTGACCAGTGACATCCTCGCCTGGGGAGCAGCAGGAGATAACACACGGAGAGCCAGGCCCTGTCCTGGGCAATCCTCAGCTCCATCTGCTGACAGAGGAGCTCTCAGATTGCTGCTGAGGGCTCAGGCTGAGCTGTCCTGGTGGATGCTGCAGCCTGACCTGGGAGCTGGGGTCTCAGGAGGAGGATCTTTATGGATGGTACCCAGGATTTGGCCTTGTGCAGGAGCAGCTTTGCTGGGAGATCTGAAGGAGGTGCTCATCTTGTAGAATGCAGATATGTAGATATGTCTGTATCTATGAACCTGCCTCCTTCCTGCAGCTGGTGAGGTTCAGCTCAGTGCCAGAGGCTTTGCTCCTCTTTTCACTGAGCCCACCCTGCTCAGGCTCACGATGCTCACAGTCCATTCCTCTTTATACAGAATTTCCATGTAAATGTTTGGTTTGGTGCCTCTCACAGTGAGATGCAGCAAGGTGTTTGTACAAACACCTCCAGGGAAAAGAGAGGGACCTGCTGCTCTGCCCTGCAGCTCCCTGACAGCCTGGGAACACCTCGCAGAGGGGATGGTCCCTCCTGGGCTCCCCAGCACCTCCTCTGGGAGCCCCCAGACCCAAGAGGTGACATTTTAAAATCTGTCAGGCTGCTTTTAAAGAGGGCCATGTCTTTTTTTAAAAACGCTTCGGGGAAACAGATGCTTGAGTTGTTCTTTAATCTAGAAGGTAACTGCTAATTAGTTTTGTATACAGCATAAGCCTTCGCTCCACATGGCATATTTTGTGTCAGTGAAGGATCCCTGTCAGGGACTTTATCTGTTTGCTGTCCTCCCCTGGTACTCAAGAAAGAAACGGAGATTCCATCATCAACTCTGCCTTTCCACTTTCATTATTGCTCTATTAAAAATCAAATCATGCATCTTCTGTGGCTGAAATGGGGTGTTTGGAGGAGGGCACCAGCCCCTTTCCCCTGGCCCTGCTCACCCTCTCTCCACACAGCCTGCTTGGCTTCCACGTGTGTGCCGTGGTGGCACGGCAGCTTTTTTCTCTTTCAGCAGGGCCCCTCTGCCACATGGGGATTGCACATATGTGGGAGGAATACAGTGCATGGCCCATTTGAAGTCGTCTTTATAAATATTCAATTCCCCTTGACGCAACGGGCAACACAGCAAAGCAGCCCCTCATGGTCTTGCATGCCAATAATTTGCAGATTAAAACTCCTCCAATGTGCATCTCCACAATGGGGCCTGCCTTATCTGGAATGGGCCTGTGAAACTATTGTGGTGATAATCTGGGGATTAAGAGACTTTAATAAAAAGCTTTGACATGACAGGTCATAGCTGCTCTGGAGAAGAAAAAATAAAAAAAAAAAAAAAAAATCAAATCTGTTACTCCCGAATGGCTTAATCCTGGGTGAGCCAGGATCCTCACTCTCCAAGGGTGCCAGGGGGATTCAGAGGCACTCAGCACCTTGCTCCAGGAGCTCATGGTCCCCCAGGACAGGGTTAATTGCCTCCCGAGCCTGCTGTCCTCACTGTGCCCTCTACAGCTGCCCTGGGGGGACTCTGGTGCCTTTCCAGAGCTTTTCTTAAAATCCACCACTCCAGGGCTGCTCCTGCCCTCAGCCCTTGGCTGCAGAGGGCATGTTGCCTCCATCCTCCCGGCCATGGCCCAGCCCATGCTCCTTGTGCTGCTCCCGGTGTGTTTTGGGGAGGACTCCCAGTTTGGGACCCCACACAGAGCCTGTGCCCACCCACATTAATTACATTTGGGTTTCTCACTGAAACACAAGGCTGCAGTGGTCCTCATCCAGCACTTGTCTCTAAACAAACTGTTAATATTTTAAGTGTCTTTCATGAGCCCGAGTCTAATTAATTAAAGGTTTATGAAAAACAATTAGGTTTTGATAGGGATCATCTTCTCTGGAGTCCCATGTCTGCGCTGAAAAAAGAGAGGGGTTAGAAAGGCTCAGGTTGAAATTTAGAACTGCAGTGAATAAGAGAATACACAAATCCCACATGGATTGGGGAAATTAGGACATTTGGTGCCAGATTGTCTGACTAATTAGATTTCTATCAAGTCCTCAGGGACTGGCTGATGCAGCATTTTAATTTAAAGCTGCAGCAGTAGCAGCAGCAGCTTCTTTCCTTCTTCTCATGCTCTTTATATCAAATGGTCTGTGTTTTCTACCAGCAATCATTTCCCTTTCTAATGCTGGACTTCTGCAAGGACCAAACCTTGTTCTGTGCTTTGCAGGGTGGGTCTGCTTTGCTGAAACCCAACACACTGCTTGCTTTTGTTTGGATGAGAAAACCCTCAGTGCCTGCAAAGGGATTTTCCCATTACATGGAGCATGGCATTCCTTGACAGACACGTGGGATAAACACACACAGGAAAAAAGCTGAGCTGCCTCACAGTTACCCAGTTCATCAGCCAGTTTTTTTAACTGAGAACATCATTAAAAATTGTTGTATTCCACAGAAACAGGAAAAGCAGGCCAAAGGAAATATTCCAGTGTGCTGCTCTCTGAACCTGCTCTCTGAACATTTTACCAAGCAGCAGGAGCTTTGCATTCCAGATGAAATACTGGCAATTTCTTGGAGTCAGTTCATTTCCACCCCGAACCACCTGAAATTAAGATCAATGCTCAACAGATGCTCCCTGCAGGGAGAATAAGGTGGCACCTCTTTCAATCATATTCATAGAAAATATGGTGATGCAATTGTTCTGCAGCCAGATGGGGGCTGGAAAACAGAGCAGGTTGGTGGCAAGGCCCAAGTCCAAGGTCCCTGTCCCTGAACTATATTGCTGGTCCAGGTGCCTAATTTAGAGCAGGTGCCAAACTTTTGAACCTGTGAAGTTAAAGAGACTGAATTTGGGCTAAATGTGCATAGAGCAAAGCACAAATCATCAAATTGTCAAATTCCTACTTATTAGGCACCTAAATTTAGTGTTAATTGTTTCAAAATTAGTTAGCATTATTGAAATAGAGTAAGTGGGGTTTTTTAAAAGCCATTTCTTACTTGACGGTATGAGATTGCAAATATTCCTATGCTTTATTTAATGAAAAATTATTATGCTATTATTGCTATTTTATATGATGGATACATAATTAACAGTGTCTGTAGAATCATTTCTTCTCCCATTTTGTTCTACTTCTTCCAGATTATTTTATCCAAAAAAAAAAAAAAAAATAAGAAAGAAAAAAGAAAAAGAAAGAAAAAGAAGATAATGGAATTATATCTTATGCTTCAATGAAACTGAAAACTATTATTCTTCTTGATAACCAAACCCAGCACAGTCAACCATTTCAGTGAATATTAAACACAAAAAGTACATTTTAGACATATTATGAATCTGCAGCTAAGTCTTTAACTCATTGCTTTGTGGAGTTCAGCAGTGGAGGGAGCTCAAATAAAATCACAGCCTCTGAAGACATTGAATTTCCCAGCGTTCATTGATTGAAAGCAGGCCTATAACATTATTGAAATGGTTTCACTTAACCTCATTTCCCCGTTATTATTTTGTTATGCTTTTTGGGGAAGGTTATACAATACTTATTTACTCCTGTCAGTGATCCCTAGATGCTAAAAATGATTTAAACCCCCTGTGATCCAACCAGATGCACGGTGCAGGAGGCAACAGGAGCCAGGCTGGGACCAACAGCCCTGATTGTGGCCTGATCATTTCAATTTACAGGCAATGTGCTAAGGAGGGAAAGGATCAGATATTGCTGTAAAAACACTGAGAGCCCCAGTGATGGATCCCATTAAACTGGGTGGTACAGGAACAGAACAAAGGGATATTCCAAACCCCCAAGTACCCAGAGCTGTTGGACTCTGAAAGATGCCATGAGCATCAGGGGAAGAGCAAATGAGTTTGAGTTTCTGAGAAAATGCTGCTCTTATCTGGGGTCCTGGGAGGGATCTTGGGTCTCTTGAAAAGCTGAAGAGCCTGACTTCTCACACCCAGAGCCAAAAGGTGCTCCCACAATGTTGTGTTGGTGCTTTTTTGCCTTTGAAATGTTAGAACAGATAGAAAAGGCAGAATGACGATTATAAAACGTGTTTTCAGCAAGGTGCTTCTGGACAGAGATGTTTTTTCCCTTCACTGTTTTTCTCTTCACCAAACAGATAAATATAACAATTTCCAAGCTATTTGGATTAACTAGAAATTAATTTTCTTTCTTCTCCTTTTCTTTTCCCTGAAAGAAAAACAATGGAACAAACCACCATTTTGCATTGATGATACTTTCATTTTCCTTTTTTTCATTTTAAATCCAATTTTATTTTCAAATCAAAACAGGGCACATCCAGAGAATAGTTCTTCTCATTGGAAGGCAGCCATCAGAAATGGGAAGGAGAGATGGGCAGTTTCTGTTCCTGTATTGTGAAACCTGACTGACCTGTCTACCTGAAGTATTAGTTTGAAAATTATCAAGATGTGATCGTTTTTACTTTTCTTAAATATGATGTCTTCATTTAACTCTGCATTATACCCATGAAAAATTTTCTGTGCCTCCACCAGAACTAATAAAGTTTTGAAAATGGACTTGTCACCTGAAAATGCGTTTATTTTGGTTTGCAAAGTGCATAATATGAAAACATTGCCCTGAGTGACCATGATAAATATTATTCTTATCATTCTGTGAATAACAGTCTGATGAACAACTTGAGGTTTGCTTCCCAACCATAATCTAACAAATATAGCCAGAATTTTTGAAGAAAAGTCCAACAAGTCTTGTTTCAGCAGTTTCCAGACAGAGATAGTTTTGTTTCTAATTCAAACACTTCCAGGATTTATCTGTATCTCCTGATTTTGAGCAGGATGAGTAACAATTATGAGAGGGAGGGGCACAGGTCCTGCAGGCACCAGGGCTGATGTGGTGGAGGGCCCCATGTCACACTGTGGAGATGTGACACGTCATTCAATCATTCTGCACAGTGAGTCTGATGTGTGTGGAAGGTGCCTCGCTGCCTTCCTACAGGCAACTGGGAAACTGGGACAGGGCTACTAAAGATCCTGGGGACAGTCCATCATTTAACCATTCCTTTCATGCTATCCTCTTGTAATGTCGGACCTTTTTGCTCTCTACCACTCCCTGCAAGGAGCTGGTAGCCAGGTCAGCCTCTTTTCCCAGGGGAGAAGCAACAGAACAAGAAGAAATGGTCTCAAGTTGCACCAGGGTAGGTTTAGGTTGGTTAGTAAGGAGGATTTTTTCACTGGAAGGGTTGTCCAGCCCTGGCACAGGCTGCCCAGGGCAGTGGAGTCCCCATCCCTGAGGGAGTTTAAAAGCCCTGTGGATGTGGCACCTGGGGACATGGTGGGCTTTGGCAGTGCTGGGGGAATGGTTGGATTCGATGATCTTAGAGGGCTTTTCCAACCTAAACGATTCCATGATTCTATGATTCTAATTAGTCTCATTTGCTGACACACAAGCCTTTAATTGCAAGCTGAATAATTAGACATATCTGCATATGCAAATGAATAGGGTTATACTATGTCACTCAACATGATTTCTCTGGAGACAAATAGCTCTCTATATTTCAGGAGAGAATATGATATATTAATTTACTTAGACAAATAACTTTATTTAGAACGAGCCGCTCTCATGTTTGTTTATATAAAGCAATAAGAGAAGAAATAGAAGAGATTTTATGCGGAAGGAAACAGCTGGAAGATACTAATTTATGGAGGGGGGGTAGGAAATCCTTGCAAACCGTAAAGTGCAGTGAGAGATGGGAGCAGGGAACCCTCTCTGGGCAGGACCCTGCTCCTGGGGGGTCCGGAGCTGCAGCACGGGGCTGTGGCCTCACTGGGACCACCGTTCCCATCCCGCTCACCCCAACCTCCTTCCTTCTTCCCGGCATTTCTGCGTCGCCTCCTGTGCTGGCGGGGAGATGCTGGCAGCTCTCTGCCCGTTGTTCCCCCTCCAGATGGCCGCGGCAGCGCAGCCATGGGCTGCAGTCCGGGGCGGGCGCACGCAGGGATGCTCAGCCCTCCTCCGTCGGCATGCGGGACGAATCCTAATCAGGCAGCAGGAGGGGGGCACCCCGCTTTGGGCGAGGGCACGGGCCAGCACTCGCCAGAGCCCAGGGGCCAATTCCCACCGCGCTCCCAACGCGCCGGGCGGGCCAGGACACGGCAGGAGGGGGAATCCCGGGCTGGTCATTTGGGGGGGCTTGGAAAAACCGCACGGGGAGGAGAGGGGGGAGCAGCAGCTGCGAGCAGAGCACGTGGGAGCGGTGATGGCATTTGGAAGCAGGGATGTTTGGAGGCGGCGATGTTGGGAGTGGGGATGTTTGGAAGCCGGGCATGTTTTGGAAGAGGGGATGCTCGGAAGCGAGGATGTTTCCATGCCTGCCGGCATTGCCCCCGGCCCGGCCTGGTGTTAAGGTAATATCCAACACAGAATGGAAATCTGCTCCGCGCCGCGGCCGCTTCCCGAGGAACGCGGAGCCGGGCCGGGGACGAGCATGGCACTGCCCGCCCGTCCCGGCGCTGCTCGCTAGGGACTGTCCCGGCGGCTGTGCTCCAGCCCCGGCGGAGGGACGCACCCACGGGACCGGGCTGGTACCCTCCGGTCCCCCATGTCCCCTCTGGTCCCCCTCTGTCCCCCCCGGTCCCCCCGAGCCGCCGCTCCGCCCGCTCCGTTACCGCGGCAACCGGAGCGGCTGCAGGGGCGAGCGGCGCCGGCAGGGGGCAGCACCCGCACGGGCTGCCAGGGGCGGCGGCAGCGGGGATCGGGATGGGGATGGAGATGGGGAACGGGATGGGGATGGGGATGGGGATGGGGATGGGGATGTGGATGGGGATGGGGATGGGGATGGAGATCGGGATGGGGATGGGGATGGGGATGGGGAAGGGGATGGGGATGGGGATGGAGATCGGGATGGGGATGGGGATGGGGATGGGGATCGGGATGGGGATGGGATGGGGATGGGGATGGGGATGGGGATGGGGATGGGGATGGGGATGGGGATGTGGATGGGGATGGAGATGGGGATCGGGATCGGGACCGGGATTGGGATTGGGACCGGGACTGGGATCGGGATAGGGATCAGGACCGGCATTGGGATTGGGAACAGGGTCAGGAATGGGAACGCGATACGGATAGGATTTGGGTTTGGGAATGGGATTGGAATCGGCTTTGGGATTGGGAATGGAAATGGGATCAGGATGAGGGCCGGGATGAGGGCCGGGAACAGGTTTGGTGTCAGGATCAGGATGGGGATCAGGACCAGGATCAGAAATTGGATCAGGATGGGGATTGGGATTGGGATTGGAAATGGGATGGGGATCGGGAATGGGATCAGGGCTGGGATGAGATTTGGGATCGAAATCAGGGCCGGGATCGAGATCAGGATGAGGATGAGGATTTGGAAGAGGATCGGGATTGAGGCTGGGATTGGGATTGGGATCAGGATCAGGACTGGGATCAGGATTGGGATCGGAGCTGGGATTGGGATCAGGGTGGGATGAGGATGGGGGCTGGGATTTGGATTGGGATTGGGATCAGCATCAGGATCAGGATGGGATCAGGATCAGAATGGAATCAGGATCGAGGTCACAATTAGGGGGTAGGATGGCGATGGGGTAGGATGCAGGTTAGGGATGGGGTGGGTGTGGGATAGGAATGGGATGGGGGAAGGACAAGGATGGGATGGGTATGGGATGGATATGGGACAGGGATGGGATGAGTTTGGAATGGATGCAGGATAGGGATGGGATGGCATGGCATGGCATGGCATGGCATGGCATGGCATGGCATGGCAT